>OY992886.1:100334603-100337103 GCA_963921405.1 Cepaea hortensis | reverse complement strand
CATTGGAGATGGTATGATCTAGTGTGATTGTGACTAGCATGAACGTATCAAAAGACCTATTCCTAGACATTCCTTCGAAATCGTGATCTGTTATCCGCCAGGGTTTGATTAGAAAACCCCAGTCTCGTGAAGGTGATCTAGCATAACTCACCAATTTAGAATCGATGGCCGGTAGTTTACCGAAGTCAGAATGTAGCTGTTTTCCTTCCCAGTGTCAAGGCCCTAAGGGATATAAGAAAGCATAGATGTTAGAGATAGAGACATGGGGTGAGTAAGGGGGAATAATAATAGTCTAGATGCTGAAAGACCGGACTGTACCCATGAAGGACAAGTCATCATGAAGTGAACTACGCAGTACGCTTAGTCTCAACCCGGCGTATGCGAGACATCTGACTTTCCACGAGTTGCACTAGGGGCAAGCACCTCGTGACCACTGGGCAGTCGAGGAGAAGTCAGACGGGCTTTGGACTTGACTGAGAGAGGATGCGTGTCTGAGAGTGTGGCAGGATAGACTCTACTTAGTACTTCAGGATTTGAATAGCTGAGCCGTGTGACTTGTGCTTGTGTGTGCTGCCGCGATACGGGAGCGGAGTGGCTTTATTGTAATGTATTGCTGAATGATCGCCACATTGTGATATGATATGAATGTGTGCGAGAACGAACGCTGATGAGACATTATTGTTAATGTGATTATATCCTAATGTAATAAATTATATCTTATTGACTCATGCGTTTACGTCTCATCTAGGCTCGCACTATCGACCTGTCTTGAACCCTTCACTTTTAAATACCTCTAGACGCTGACACCCAGCATTAGGAAGAGGACGAACGTTGTCAAAGGCAATCGCTTCATTTTGTTGAATTCATCACCATTATTTCTCATAGAGAAATGAGAGCATTTCATTATTTAGTGCCACAGGAGATCACATAGCCACAATTCTTCTTCTTCTTCTTCTTCTTTCTCTTCTTCTTCTTCTTTCTTCTTCTTCTTCTTCTTCTTCTTCTTCTTCTTCTTCTTCTCCTTCTTCTTCTTCTTTCTTCTTCTTCTTCTTCTTCTTCTTCTTCTTCTTCTTCTTCTTCTTCTCTCTTCTTCTTCTTCTTCTTCTTCTTCTTCTTCTTCTTCTTCCTCTTCCTTCCTTTTCTTCCTTCTTCTTCTTCCTCTTCCTCTCTTCTTCCTCTTCCTCTTCCTCTTCCTCTTCCTCTTCCTCTTCCTTCTTCTTCTTCTCCTTCTTCTTCTTCTTCCTCTTCTTCTTCTTCTTCTTTTCTTCTTCTTCTTCTTTCTTTTCTTCTTCTTCTTCTTCTTCTTCTTCTTCTTCTTCTTCTTCTTCTTCTTCTTCTTTCTTCTTTCTTCTTCTTCTTCTTCTTCTTCTTCTTCTTCTTCTTCTTCTTCTTCTTCTTCTTCTTCTTCTTCTTCTTCTTCTTCTTCTTCTTCTTCTTCTTCTTCCTTCTTCTTCTTCTTCTTCTTCTTCTTCTTCTTCTTCTTCTTCTTCTTCTTCTTCTTCGTCTTCAGCATTCCGAGCCATTGAGGTTCTTTGCTGCAGATACAAGCCGTCTCCATTCGTCTCTCTGGTTGACCTTCTCTTGCCAGTCGCTGATTCCAAGTGCTTGTAGGTCTGTATGTATAGTTATCTGTCTACCTCGGGTCTATGTTCATTTATGTCCTGAGTGTAAGCGAGTTTTGTTTCCCTATTATCTTCCATTCTTTCTATATGCCCCAGCCATTGCAGTCTATTAGCCTTCATGATACCAGTGATTAGCGGGGAATTAAACAAATCATAAATGTCTTTGTTGCTTCTTCTTTTCCACTCTCCACTTTGTGCATCCCTAATGGGCCCAAAGATGCGTCTTAAGACTTTGTTCTCAAAGGTGTGTAACAAGGCTTCGTCTCCTTTAGTTGTACTCCAGGTTTCAGAGCCATACAGCACAACTGGTCTGATCAGTGTTTTGTATATTGTGATCTTGGTGTTACGAGATAGCGCATTTGATTTTAGCAGATGTTGTAGTGCATAGTACTTCCAGAGCTGATTCTAGTTTGTATTTCTTTCCTTATTATGTTGGAGCAGTTGAAGATTGTATCCAGGTATTTGTATGTTTCCGTTCTTTTAATGGTCATATTATCTATTTGTATGTGGCCAGAGTTTTTAGCTGTTCCTTCTCTTGAAAGTACCATATATTCTGTCTTATCTTGGTTGATAACCAGCCCCATTTTTTGAGCTTTCTCCTTTAAGTTCTCAATTACACCTGCCAAATAGTAATGGTAGAAAATTCCTTTAATAGTTGCCCCGACATCCATATGACCACTAAACGGTGTTGTATGTGCCATATAAATAATATGTTACCCCCAAGCGTTATGAACGACGAGCTGGTCATGCTTGCACTCATCAGACCTGCTCTTCCATACAACCTTATTCCATTTACATAAAGGTGTCCCTTCTTTGGAAGATCACTTGGTTCTGTCAACAATACAAAACTAGTCCGCAGTGTGGGATCTTGTAGTTGA
>OY992886.1:100270996-100334403 GCA_963921405.1 Cepaea hortensis | reverse complement strand
CCTTTTTTTCTTCTTCTTCTTCTTCTTCTTCTTCTTCTTCTTCTTCTTCTTCTTCTTCTTCTTCTTCTTCTTCTTCTTCTTCTTCTTCTTCTTCTTCTTCTTCTTCTTCTTCTTCTTCTTCTTCTTCTTCTTCTTCTTCTTCTTCTTCTTCTTCTTCTTCTTCTTCTTCTTCGCCTTCAGCATTCCGAGCCATTGAGGTTCTTTGCTGCAGATACAAGCCGTCTCCATTCGTCTCTCTGGTTGACCTTCTCTTGCCAGTCGCTGATTCCAAGTGCTTGTAGGTCTGTATGTATATTATCTCTCCACCGTCTTCTTGGTCTACCTCGGGGTCTATGTTCATTTATGTCCTGAGTGTAAGCGAGTTTTGTTTCCCTATTATCTTCCATTCTTTCTATATGCCCCAGCCATTGCAGTCTATTAGCCTTCATGATACCAGTGATTAGCGGGGAATTAAACAAATCATAAATGTCTTTGTTGCTTCTTCTTTTCCACTCTCCACTTTGTGCATCCCTAATGGGCCCAAAGATGCGTCTTAAGACTTTGTTCTCAAAGGTGTGTAACAAGGCTTCGTCTCCTTTAGTTGTACTCCAGGTTTCAGAGCCATACAGCACAACTGGTCTGATCAGTGTTTTGTATATTGTGATCTTGGTGTTACGAGATAGCGCATTTGATTTTAGCAGATGTTGTAGTGCATAGTACTTCCAGAGCTGATTCTAGTTTGTATTTCTTTCCTTATTATGTTGGAGCAGTTGAAGATTGTATCCAGGTATTTGTATGTTTCCGTTCTTTTAATGGTCATATTATCTATTTGTATGTGGCCAGAGTTTTTAGCTGTTCCTTCTCTTGAAAGTACCATATATTCTGTCTTATCTTGGTTGATAACCAGCCCCATTTTTTGAGCTTTCTCCTTTAAGTTCTCAATTACACCTGCCAAATAGTAATGGTAGAAAATTCCTTTAATAGTTGCCCCGACATCCATATGACCCCTAAACGGTGTTGTATGTGCCATATAAATAATATGTTACCCCCAAGCGTTATGAACGACGAGCTGGTCATGCTTGCACTCATCAGACCTGCTCTTCCATACAACCTTATTCCATTTACATAAAGGTGTCCCTTCTTTGGAAGATCATTTGGTTCTGTCAACAATACAAAACTAGTCCGCAGTGTGGGATCTTGTAGTTGAGCTTCTCTCAACTTACCAGGTAAATAATTGAACAGAGGATAAACCAGGCTCTTCTTTTAATTTATCCTGTGACCTTGTCTGTCTGCATATAACACCAGTTATCAAAGGAGATTGGGGCTCTCCCGAGTACACATATTTATACCCAAGAATTACAAGAAAGATTGAGTCAAATAAGACAGTGGCTTAGATACTCTCCGTAACATATCTAGATACGATATTCACATGGTTCTCGGAAGCGTCTAAACTCTGGAGCTCTTCATTGAAGCTCGAATGTCTATACACTAAACCTTGAGCTGTTCCGAGCATACAAAGTAGGAGGCTATTAAGGAGTCACACTGTAGCCTCGTGCCGTCAAGACATTTTACCTGCTGTCCATTTACGTCAATAGTTTCAACCACTAAAGCTACTCGTACTTGAGTCCCTTTCTCCAAAATACTATCCCCAATTTTGGCTAAATAAGCTGCTTTCTGGGGTCTTTCTTGTTTCTTCCAACAGTCTGGTGGATATTTGTCTTGCAGACCTTTCAGAATGCCTATCTCTACCCATTGATTTGGAGGCTGATGACCAATATTTGCGTCACGTTTGCTAAACGAAGTTATGCTTTCGGAAAACTCCTCCCCTATTTTTTTTTTTAAATGGCTTGAGTGACCTTTTCATAAACACGCTTTCACTTCACATTTAACTTCGTCGTCATTTGCGAAATGTCTCCCGTCAAGGTGGGTTTCCTGTTTCTGCTGACACTCGTTTGTCCCGTAAAGCGGTGCATAGCTGGGTAAAATAAGTTACCAGGGCGAGTCAATAAGCAAGTCACACAGTTCTGTGTGATGGCAGGTAAATGAGAACATGGCACTCGGCTCTATGCAGCGGGTTTGGGAGGACCGATAAAACGATGGGATAAGTGCATCAATGTTGGTGGAAATAATGTTGAGAAATAAAGGGAAAATGTATGTATAAAAATAAACTGGTTTCAAGTTGTTATCACATTTAGTTGTTTTTCTACAGCCATTTGTGGCTTACTTATCAATTTTCCCTCGTATTTACATAGGAAAGTGAAAGGTGTCTTCTGTGACAAAATGCACATGCGTATATTATGCACATCATTTATTTGATTATAAAGAATTAATTGCAAGTCGTAACAGTATGCAAACCATATGATACGTATAGTTATTTCTTTCTATCGTTTTATATATTAACATTCGTCGTTAAAGTGACATGTGTAGCACAAGTTACAGACTCCAGAAAGTAAAGCTTAGAACAGTATGTTACTTCGTTGCTTCCAAATACTGGGTTACTGTATAAGTTGCGAACTTTCTGAGGATCCAACAGAGCAGCAATGGCTCTTTAAACACATTTTCCTTGATGTGCTACTGCGATACGTTTACTACATGGTTGTGACTGGAGGACGCAGAGGTTTGAATAGGTGACCCCATCACTTCCACACACTGGGCGGTAAATTAAACCACATCGCTTGGTTTCACCACATCGAATTGCAGTGGTCCTATTAACGCATACACCTTTATATTCTAATATGATACCTTTACTACATGGTAGTGCTTGTAGCCAGCAAAGGTTCGGATAGGTGACCCCGTCACTTCCACACACTGGGCGGTAAATTAAACCACATCGCTTGCTTTCACCACATCGAATTGCAGTGGTCCTATTAACGCATACACCTTCATATTCTAATATGATACCTTTACTACATGGTAGTGCTTGTAGCCAACAAAGGTTCGGATAAGTGACCCCGTCACTTCCACACACTGGGATGTAAACAAAAGGACATGCCGTGGGTCCATCACATCGAACTGCAGCGTAGCTGTTCCTTATAACGCATTCACCTTGATGTGCTACTGTGATACCTTTACTGCACGGTTGCGATTGCAGGACGCAGAGGTTTGAATAGGTGACCCCGTCACTTCCACACACTGGGCTGTAATTTTCATGACAAAAAGGGGGTCTACCACATTGAACTGTAGCGGTTGCCTCATTGCATTTGCCTTTATGTTCGAATGCAATATCGGTGTCACATGTTTCAGCTTTCAGGACGCAGAGGTTAGGATAAGTGACCCCGTCACTTCCACAGACTGGGTCGTTAACGTACGGGCAAGATTTCGAAGTACATGGAACCCCAGAAAGTCCGGAAGTGCTTAAAGAAACACCTGAAATGCATAGACAGGATAAAAGTCGTTACACATTGTTTAGTTGTAAAGTAATCGTACATAGTTATATGATGAATTCTTCTTTTTCTTCTTCTACATTATGATGTTGTCTGCACGATGATGTCTGCACGATAATGCCGTGATTGCAATCATGTCCTCTGTACAATGATGTCGTCCGTACAATGATGTCGTCCGTACAATGTTGTCGCCTGCACGATGGTGTCTACACGATGATGTCATCTGTTCGATGATGTCGCCCGCACGATGATGTCGCCTTTACGATGATATTGTCCCAACGGCTATTTAGACACCCCCTTTCTATCATTTTGTCTTCTCCTTATGCTTCTACGTATGCTTCTACTGTTTCTCGTTCGACATGTTCCTTTTTTTCTTCCAATCTTATTCTGTTTGTTCATGTTGTTAATTCTAATTCTTGCTGGTTTCTTGTTCCTGTTCTTCTTCCACTTTTTCTTCCATTTCTTGTTCCTTTTCGCCGTCTTCTTCTTCTTTTCTTCTTCCTACTTTACCTCTCCTTCATCCAACGCCAGCCGATTTTTCTTATCCTTCAATACTTCTTCTTCCCCCTCCTCTTGCTCCTTCTTGTTCTTCGCGTCATCATCTTCCTCCACATACACTTTTCCTTGTACTCCATCTCTTCTTCTTCTTCTTCTTCTTCTTCTTCTTCTTCTTCTTCTTCTTCTTCTTCTTCTTCTTCTTCTTCTTCTTCTTCTTCTTCTTCTTCTTCTTCTTCTTCTTCTTCTTCTTCTTCTTCTTCTTCTTCCTTATCCTTGTCCTACTACTACTCGTCATTCTTCTTCTTATTATTATTCTGGTTCTGCAGCACACGTCAACATTGATGAGTCTCCAATCATTTATGTTATGTGTTATTCTGACTACATGGATGTTGCTTATACTATCAATTGTTGACCAGCAGTTTAAACTTTCACATACATCTATTTCAATATTATTTTACCACCCTTGCCTAATATTTTCCTAATAAGCTAATATTTTCTCCGCGCCACTTCTTCTGTTGATATGTCCCTGTCATGTAATTTTTCTGTGAGACTGAAAAGTTTACACTTGACATTGCACTGCTTACTTGTAACATAGCACACCTTACATGTAACATTGCACACTTTACATATAACATTGCAAAGGTTATATGCAACATCGCACAGCTTGCAGGTAGCAATGCAAAAGAACCATAAACATTGCGCTGCTTACATGAAATATTCGTAAAGTTACATAGAACAATGTACAATTTATATTAAGTATCACACATACTACATGAGCCGGCCGATTACATTAAACATTACACAGATCCCATTGAGCATTGTATAAATCACCTGGGAAATTGCACACTTGCATTGAACATTGCACGGATCTCATTTATATGATATATTGCACATTCTACATGGAACAGTGTACAGCTTGCTTGAAACATTCCTGTTAACATTGTACATTCCACACCTCATAAGAAACAGTGAGTAGCTTGGGTGAACGTTGTATAGTTTACACGGAACATTGCACAAGACCGTAGTACTATTTGATACTGTGTTACCATTGCCGTGTTTACCATTACATATCTTTGATATAGGAGTAGGTTGACATACAGATTTGACACATCAGGTGCCCACTTTCTAATTCCATGTAGATTAAGATATTTTAATCTACCGGTGGAAAAATGAAACTGCGAGGACTAAACAGTACCCAGTAGGGACAGCGGTATGATCCAGACAAGTACAGCAAGCCTGGCTATGGAGATTACTGCTGAATTCATGAACATGATACAAAACATCATAATCAGCAACTTCAGCTCTATATGGATAGACATAATTCTGAATTCGCTCTTCATTTAACTGACTTGGAGTTAAACACCAGGACATACCAGAGTAAAAGGTAAGGGGCGGGAAGAAGCATGGACAGGGCTGATATAATCAATGTAGTGATGCTTCGAATGATGGATACAGATGAGACCTTGTATGCAGCCCGAATACACGAATTGAGAATGGAGCCTGGTCAAGCACGTTAATGCTACATTCGATATCAAGGGAGGAGACATCATGATCTACTTCTCATGTGATCAGGAAGTTGCTTCGAGGACTGAGAACGCATCGGAATGTCGAGTGTGCAGTGAGGTCGAACTTCATACATAATAAATAACAAAATAACATTACATATTAAATAATTGCAAGACACAGTAATTGTTTGCCTTGCAGGCGGCTATTAAGTCATCAAGATTTCACACAACATTCCAGGCCTACACTTGCAATGGAATTAAGTGACATTCCTTATGTTTAAATCTACTTACATGCGACAAAAATGGCTGCCAACTGCACGAGGTCTTTTGCCAGGTTGCACATAGTGTTACAGTAAGGATATACCAGATCCACACTGGAACCGCAAGCTCAGGTTGATCTGCAGTGCTGTATGGCCAGTGTGTAACTTTAGATGAGCAGATATTACACAAAATATAACCAACAAATAGAAGCAAGTCTTGAATTCTCTGAATGAGAAAACATTAATAATTGTCTAATTCAATGTAAAGCAGGCGGGTAACTTTGTACTTCTTGCAGCATTACATTTTGAACAGCGTACTCACGAAGAGATTGGAAGGAACAGAGATGTGATTTCTGAGACGAATACGCCGAGAGTATCTAACAACGAATGCCTAGTACAGGCTAATAAATGTAAAACATTATATAACACTATAAAACAGAGACACATCTCCTTCTTTGGTGATGTGATGAGAAGAAAGGCAATGGAAAACATTATGACGACTGGAAATATCAGTCGGAAAAGAAGCAGAATCAGACTTAGATAAATGATTCTGGGTGGACTGAGACGGTGTCATGAATGAATATCATCAGTAGAGTTAATCCAAAAGCGAGATCTGCGGAGAGACAAGATCATTTACGACAGTTTGCAAGGCACATGATGATGAGGATCCTTGGATATTGTGAGTTCATGGAGCCATGCTTATGTAACAAGGAACCGAAAGTGGTGACGTAGATTGTTGTGTAATCGCCTTCCAGCAACGGTGTTCCTGGGTTCAATTCTTGGGGTCGAATCCACATCCAGGTGGATTTTTAAAATTGACCTGGCCTAACATGTCGATTCAGCCTCACATGTCGATTCAGCCTCACATGTCGACCCAGCCTCACATGTCGTCCCAGCCTCATATATCGACCCAGCCTGACATGTCGATTCAGCCTCATATATCGACCCAGCCTCATATATCGACCCAGCCTCATATATCGACCCAGTCTCACATATCGACCGAGACTAGCTATCGGCTCAGCCTACAATGGACACTAGGAAAGTAAGTCGGCCTGTGTGGTATTGACAGCAGCACTCCAGGTGTGGCGATCTGTCTACAGAAATATAGGTCAGGCAACACCAGTTAATGCCCTCAAGGTGTGTAAAATTGTCCTTTATCTTTACCTCGTCATTTGCTTCATTAATACCGTACTTAATGCAATGTTGTATCCTTACAGTATTTAATGCAATGGTGTATCCATACAGTATTAAATGCAATAATTTATCTAACCAGTATTTAATGCAATGATTTAGTTATACGGTATTTAATTCAAATTATTTATCTATACATTATTTAATGCAATAATTTAATAAGTCAGTATTTAGTGCACTGATTAACTAATACAGTATTTAGTGCAATTATTACTTAATACAGAAAATTGGACTAAGTAGAAACAACATTGCACCAGCTAGCAAGTCTCAATTTACTGCAAACATGGTAGATGTACTCACAGAATTAGACTAAGTATAATTAATAGAACAATAGTTAGTAAAACTCACTTTACTGCACACATGATGGATGTACTAACAGAATTGACCAAGTATAGGGAGGTCAGCATGGCGGAAAGGAGTGCGCTGGTTGTTAACCTTCGATGTGTCAAGGTAGTGGGTTTGCCCCTAACACAGGTCTGTTGGACTAAAATGTGGACTTCTCGTCCTTGACTTGGGGACGTAAATTACAAGTACTTCAGAAGTCGGAGTGCATTCGCCTGATGGCGAGCGACACTTGTAATAGGGAAAGCTAATCCACACGCAAACAATTTCAATTTACTCCAGACATATTAAATGCTCAAAGAAAATGAGTTAAGCAGAAACAACAGTACCGCAGTTAGTAAAACTAACTTGACTGCAGATATCGTAGATGTACTGACAGAATTAGACAGTGAATGTCATAACTCACTTGCTGAAAACTAGGAACCTGGTCAATACCTGACGCTAACGTTGTCTGTGAGAAGCGAAGAATATCCTTTCTCAAAATATCAAGGCGGTTATAAGCTGGTGAGAGTGGTTAACAATAATACTAAATCATATCTAACTCTTACACTGCGTGAAAGATTTGATGCCATCAGTCAACAACCAGCACAAAATGAAAGAAAGAGCGCAGTTAAGTAACTTAAGTTACTACTAGGAACGCCTCACAACATTTGCCTCCAGATATTGCACGAGACAAATTAAATAATCGTCCAGATGTTACCCGACTTCATTCGTTAGGTCAGCCAGTACTATGACTAGTGTTGTAATCGTACGATCATGTCCCGCCAATGAAAAGCTTCCCACATTAGGCCAATGAGTTCAAAGACACACGTTAAAGTCGTCAGGTCCCTTGAGTGTCATATTTTGACGACTCCAAGACCCGCCTCTTTTTGTGTGATGTTCAATATTTGTCTTTATACGGTGTACTGAGCATGTGTTGGTGGATCTGTATATCAAGTCCAGCTTATTGACTGCATTCTATAACAACACCACATCGTCAATGTTTTAAAGTTGTTTTCATTTCTTTTGTTTAGATGCCCTCTCTGTAATGACATTTAGTGTCAACCCACCCAAAGAACATACATGTGACATTAAACAGCAAATGAGTATTACAATTATAAAAAAAGGGCTTAGACTTTTAAGGACACATATAAGGAGCTTGGAAGTTAACAACGTAACTTTTACAACAGGACTCGGTTTCATGAAAAGATTACGGGATAATTTTCCAAATTAACTAAACATTTTCTGAGTAAGGAAGGGGGCCAGATCTCCCGCCCTAATTATGCCAAGGCTTAGAATACGTGGGTGGATTTTTAAATGGTCCTGGGCTACGATGTGACCTAGCATGAAACCGGTACCTGGAAATGTGTTGGGAAGAGGAAGCGTCTGGCATGATACTCAATTCATCACGCAACAACTGCCAGTTGGTATACACACATTTAGCTCTAGCACCATATACCCAATAATCTTACAGTTTCTGCTGTGAATAGCAATCAATGTGTTCGAATTCTCATCCAGGTGGATATTTTGAATTTGAATAACGAAGACACAAACAATAGATTGCTCGATTTATTGCCTGGCATATTTCGCTGCATCTCGTCAGGTAGTAGGCCTCTTTCAGTCCTGAAGGACTATAGAGTTGTGCCGCTTGGGAGGTGCCTGGCAGCACCGCTGGTGACTGTATAGTCCAATGCGAGAGTGACAATCCCTGTCACAGTTTCCACATCTGTAAGACGAGGCAATTCCCGCAGTAAGTGACTGCGCTTTGAGCCTGTGCCGCCTATCCTCAGCTTGTTGGATCAGATTGCGTTCAAAGAGCACCAGTCCGTTTCGTACATCTCTTCTCCAGGAGCATCTGTCTGTTGCAACTCTCTCCCACGTGTCTGGATCTATTCCAATGGTTTTCATATCTTGTTTACACACATCCCTATATCGCATTCGGGGTCTTCCGGTTGGCCTCTTTCCTGTCGCTAGTTCTCCGTAAAGGAGATCTTTGGGAATACGTTCATCCTCCATTCGAGATAAGTGGCCCAGCCACCGGAGGCGTCTCTGCTTGAGGAGGGTGTGCACTGTGGTAATATCTGCTCTTTCAAGCACCTGTTTGTTTCCTATGTGGTCTTTCCATGTTATGCCCAGGATACGTCTCAGACATCTCATGTGGAAGGAATTCAACTTCCTTTCCTGTCTTGAGTACAGGGTCCAGGATTCAGACCCATAGAGTAGTGTGCTAACAACACAAGCTTTATATACTTGAGCTTGTGTACGCTCTGATAGTCTATTATTCTCCCAAACTCTTTTAGCTAGCCTGGAAAATGTTGTGGCTGCCTTTCCGATGCGTCTGTCGATTTATGTCTCTAATGAAAGATTATCTGATATTGTCGACCCCAAATACACAAACTCGTGGACGACCTTCAATTCGTAATTAGACATTTTGATTGACGGAGGCGCACCAGCATCTTGTTCCATCACCTGTGTTTTATTTAGGCTAATGGTGAGCCCAAAGTCTTTGCAGGCGGCTTCAAAACGATCTATGAGCCTTTGGAGATCTGCTGTATGAGTAGTCAGTGCTGCATCATCTGCAAAAAGTAGTTCTCTTACGCATCTTGATCTTATTTTGGTCTTTGCCTTGAGTCTTGATGGGTTAAAAAGTTTGCCATCAGATCTTGTGTGGAGGTATATGCCTTCAGTGGCAGTCCCAAATGCCTGCCTTAAGAGAACTGCGAAGAAGATACCAAAGAGTGTAGGAGCAAGCACGCAGCCCTGCTTTACTCCGCTGCTGATGCTGAATGACTAGGATGTTGAACCGTCAAATAAAATGGGCCCCTGCATGTTTTCGTGGAATGATTTCACGAGACTAAGAAGGGTGGGTGGACATCCAACCTTTTCAAGGACCTTAAAAAGGCCGCTTCTGCTAACGAGGTCAAATGCCTTTGTGAGGTCGATGAAGGCAATATATAATGGCTTGCTCTGCTCTATGCACTTCTCTTGGAGCTGCCGGAGTGAGAAAATCATATCGATGGTGGACCTTTTGGGTCTAAATCCGCACTGCGATTCGGAGTAGATTCTTTCAGCAAGAATGTGTAATCTTTTAAGAATTACTCTGGCAAAAATCTTGCCTGTAATGCTGAGTAGGGAAATGCCGCGATAGTTGTTGCAGTCGCTTCTGTCGCCTTTGTTTTTATAAAGGGTAACGATGTTTGCGTCTTTCATATCTTGCGGTATTGATATTTCTTTCCAGCAGAGCTGAAATATTTCATACAGTTCTATGATGATTGTTTCTTTGCTACATTTTAAAATTTCAGGTGGAATGCTATCTTTTCCAGGTGCTTTGCCGGATTTGAGAGAATCTAGTGCTTCGCTGATTTTCTGTGAGGCAAGGTTCGTTATCCAGGGCATGCATGGCGGACTGTTGATCGATGGCTTCCAGAGCTTCTTCGCTGACAGTGTTATCCACTGAGTATAGCTCTGAGTAGTGTTCTACCCAGCGATCCATTTGTTTCGCTCGATCTTTTATGATTACTCCCTCAGTTGATCGTAAAGGGGCCATCTTATTTTTTGATGGACCGACAGCTTGCTTGATGCCCTCGTACATTCCTCTTATATTTCCAGTGTCTGCACAAGTTTGAATTTGAGCAGAGAGCTGTAGCCAGTGCGTGTTCGCACATCTTCTTGCCATCTTCTGTACTCTATCTCTGGCTATTCGCAATGCCTGCAGTGTTTTCTCTGAAGGTGATGTTTTATACATTGAGAATGCATGTCTCTTTATCTCCAGGACTGGGAACATCTCTTCAGAGTGTGCTTCAAACCAGTCGGTTGACTTAGTTTGCTTCTTGCCAAATGTTGATAGTGCTGTATTGTAGATGGTGTCGCGAAAATGACTCCATATTTCGGTGGAATTTCCTTTTTTGGGGCCAGGCAGAGTATCCGCTAGAGTCTGCATGAATTTGTTGACCTTCTCTTTATTTTGGGTGCCGCTGGTGTCAATGCGTGGTCTTCCTTCTGTTCGGCTTCTGTAGATTCTCGTGGGCTTTATCTTCACCTTGCTGGAGACGAGTGAATGGTCGGTGTCGCAGTCAGCACTATGATAGCTGCGAGTCAGCTGTACATTGCGGAGGTTGCTGTGTTTAGTGAGCACCAGGTCGAGTTGGTGCCAGTTCTTTGATCTGGGGTGCCTCCATGACACCTTGTGTTGAGGTTTCGTGTCAAAGAAGGTGTTGGTCACGCACAGATTATGGTGGCTGCAGAATTCCAAGAGACGTTGTCCATTGTTATTGATCTTTCCAACGCCAAACTGTCCTAGACATGAAGGCCAAGATTTGTGGTCGGAGCCAACCCTGGCATTGAAAGATCCCCCAGGATAAAAAGATGTTGTTTCTCTGGTGTTTCACTGACTTCTTTGCTAAGGTCGTCATAGAACTTGTCTTTAGATTCTGGTGCTGCAGTTAGTGTTGGGGCGTAAACGCTTACAATACTAACTGGGCCTGCCTCTGTCTGGAGGTGGAGCTTCAGTATTCTTTCAGTGCCATCACTTGGTGGTATGATGGAATTAAGCAGCTTGTTTTTGATAGCGAAGCCAACTCCATGCTCCCTGGTCTCTCCGCACGGCTTGCCATGCCAGTAGAAATTGAAGTCCCTCTCCTTGATGCTTTCTTGGAGTCTGGTCTCTTGCAGGGCGACAATGTCTATCCCCAGTCTTAGTAGTTCGTTGTTTATCACTGCAGTTTTGCGGGCATCCACAATCTCGTTTAGATCGTCTGAGATGCCAGGAGTCATGGTTCTTACGTTCCATGTTCCCAGCATTAGGGCTGGTTGTTTTTTTTTTCTTGTTGCTAGGTGTATAGATTGCGGTCCATGTGTCAGGATTTACCCCTAAGCTCCACACACCCTCAGGAGCAGATGAACCGTGGCGAGACAACACCTTATTGACTGGGGGATGCCCAGCTTAGGCGGGCGGTAGCTGTCTAGTGAGATACGATGATCTCTCCCACTGTCGGAAGTAGCCCCTTAGCGCCTTGCTCTACGCCAATCGAGCATTAAGACTTATAACCGGCAAATGCTGCTTCCCGTGTTGTGTCACCGCTTTACGCGGTGCTGAAGTGACCTCTTCAGGGCACAAGCCTAGTTCCCCCTCTCCACGTCACCGATGTTGACCAAGGGAAAGGCAGTAGCCAATACAACTTGGCATCGGTGCCGTCGCAGGAGTTGCCAGAACTATGTTGTTTACAACATGGAACTGCCTTAGGGACTCCATCTCCGGATTTGTCCTCAGGGTTTACTCCCGAAGCCTTTCCCATATGGGTATACCCGCAAGGCAGCGGAGGTTTGAGATTTAGAGTTCCCTCTCTTAGAAGAGATACCAACCAAGGCTGACAAGCCTCCTCTGCCAGGGAATCAATAAGGAGGGAAGTCTACCATTCTTCCTTCCTGGCAGTGACCATACTGATCGGATGACCGTAGCCATTGTCTCTACTGAGAGATCCTCTGCCCAACATCACTGACTTGAAACCATAACCAACAACTATCTGTCGGCTGCTCCCAAGTCCATTCCACCACCTGCTCACATGGCTTCACGTTACCCTGTTGGGGGGGGGGGGGCTAAACGGGTACTCCACCTTGCCCAAGGGTGTCCCGTAGGCTAGCGGAGGGAAGGAGGCACCTTACTTCTCCTTTGATAGGGGGTACCCCTACAACGCTACTCGTCAGGTATATACTATAGAAATCATACAACATAAAGTAAAACAACTAGATAAATCCTTCAGGCTGAAATATACACATGTTCTCACAGTAATTTCAATTGTCTACCACGGTAATTTTAAACTATTATATCTTTTTGTTTGCACAACACTAGCTTATATATATTAATCAAGATGTCTTCTGCAAACTTTAATAAAATAGTCGCCAGTACACTAACAAATACAGCGAATAGTCCCAATACTAATGGTGCAAGTATCAATACGATTATGTGTTCGTCTGGCTTTTCGTCGTAGAACTGAGTGTTAATCAGATCCGCTGGTTAATTCCTGCTGCACCATTCTCTTCAGAAAATAATGGTGTATCTGTTCTTCCAAGGACCCTGACAACATAAATCTTATCTTGCTCCGCCCCATAGTGCAGAGCACACCGATATGTCCGACTGCCTGTTTCTAAACGGGAAAGATATAGTGGATGCTCCCTATCGTTGATCGTTTTTGTTTTTGTTTTAAATTGGGGCATACCACTATTCGCGAAGCTTGAGTTTCTTCACCCTATTCAGCTTAATCCGCGAGTCCGTTACAGTTACGAAATATGTGTGCTGCTTATTCTGCAGTGCCTACAACTGCATTCTCAGACTAGATGTTGGGGTATCTTATGCCAGGCTCTCCTGGACTACAAACTGGCCATTAATCTTTCGCTATGAACCTCCAGACACACAGATTGCATTCTTTGCTGGATTAACAGTAGGTGTTGTTTTTCACGACAATAAAACAGGAGTAAATCTACGAACGCGAGAAGTGGAATTGATAAGCTTTACAAGACCACAATTACAAATGACAAAATAGACGTTGATTCTAAAGCATTCATCAGCACACAAACAGTTAACAGACACTGATAAAATACATATACATATACACAAGTGTGTTGGTCCACGTTGATACGTCATCAGTAAAGCTATATAAACTGCCTTGGAGTTGCAATGACGTTATTTTTCAACATAACACGTCTGTGCTTTCATGAAGCAGTTGTTAGAGTACGTGGCCCCATCACTTCCACACAGTGGGCTGTAAATCGCGGGACACGCTGTGATTTGATCACATGGAATATCATCGAAAGTTGCCACGCATGCCCCTTCATGTTCTACTGTGACATCCGTACCACATGTTAATGATTCCAGTTCTCAGAGATTACGGTAGGTGACCCTGTCGCTTCCACAAACTGGCCTGTAGTTGTCTGGACACGGTCGGGGTTGACCACAAGGGTCATCAGTGGTGGTTAGCGCTGGCATGGCGGGTGAACAACCTGAAACAGACGCATTCATGAATTGAATATAGCATTCAGTTTAATTAGCGGTCGATTAGGACATAATTATCTCATGATCAAGAAAACATGTGATGTGATTGTGCTGTCGAGTCATCATCTCATCTCATCTCAACTTTTGCCTTTTGTACCTTGTGGTGTCGAGGTGAAGCATAAACAGCGGGAGAGTGCCCGTTTATGGGCTTCATATGTCGTGAATCCCAGGAATTCTGTTAATCCCTCTGTCCATCGTTTTCATGGTCGTTCTCTTCTTTTGGTTCCGTTTGGTCTGTACACCTTTGCTTTTTGTGAAATACTGTTATATAGTTGGTAGCCTTGTTATATGGCCACACCATTTAACTTGCTGTTTTTGTAATGAAATCTAGCTCTGCTATAACCCCCAGTTTAGTCCTGATTTCTTTATTTCTTGTTACATTGAGTATTCTTCTCAGGAATCTCATTTCCGTACTTGAAACTTTTATTTGTTCTTTTCCTGTCATTTGTCAAGGTCCTTGGTAGAAAAGAGTTGGTAAAAAATTATGTTATAGAAATGCATTTTTAAAGAATCTATTGATACGTGTTTGTTCTTTAGTATTGGTGCAAAATGACCAATGAGTTTCTTTATCTTATAGAATCTATTTTCGATCTCGTCTTCTGATATGCCATTATATGATATTATACTTCCAAATTACTTGAAACTCCATGCTTGTTTCAGGGGGTGTTCTTTTAGAATAATCTGTGTTTTTTTTTCTTCTTTGGTTGTAGTCATTACCTCTGTTTTACTGCAATGTTAATTTTAATATCATGCACCTTACTCACTTCGCTTACGCTATTCATGTGGACATGTAATTCTGCTTCTCATTTTTCTATTAGTGCTTGATCGTCAGCATATAGGAGTTGTTTAATTGTGTAAATCATCGTTGGTTCTTCTACAGAGTTCTGTACGTCATGCGATGTTGTTACGGTCTCTATTTGGTTGGTTTCTTTACATATGCTGTCTATATAGGTTATGAACAAGAAAGGGGACAGGACACAACCTCGTTGTATTCCAGATCTTATGGTGAAGAGTCTGAGTGTCCACCGTTTGTTCTTACCGTATATTCACTGTTGATGTATAAGCTTTTGCATAAGCTTGTTAGATGTGCACATACTCCATATCGTTTTAGGATTTCTCACAGCTTATTTCTATCTATTCCATTAAATACCTTTTCTTGGTCTACAAAGGCTAAGTAGAGTAATTGATTCAATTCAATTGATTTTTCTATACGTTGTCTAACAGCAAAGATGGTATCTGTGCATCCATTGTTTTTCCTAAACCCAAGTTGTGTTACACTTAGCTGGGGTTCTATTTTTAGTTCCTAGTATCTTCTTTATAGTATTTTTCCAGTATGACTCAAAAGAAAAATGCCTCCGTATTGTGTGCAGCCTCTTTTACTGCATTTGTTTTTCCGAATTGGAATAATTATGGCGCTTCCCCAGTCTCGTATTGTCTGTTTTTCTACACAAATATGGTTAATCAGTGTCAAGTCATCATTTACATTTAATTTGTACACTTCTTCTTTTGTCCTACTGATGTTGCCGTGAAGCGTCGCAGGTAGGAGGTAGATGTAATGTTCTGTATTTCTCTTGTCTTGTTGCTTGTACTAATGTATTGGAGTTCTTCAGTGTCTCTTTTATTCCATCTAGCCAACTCTTTCTGTGTCGTCCTCTTTCTTTGTGTCCCGATGTTCTCACATAGAACGATTTTGCCGCTGGTTGTTTTTATTTCAGTCTTAACTATCGTAAATATCCGAATCATTTATTTCTGTGATGTTCTATAATGTCAGTAATAGCTGTTATCCACACATTTATTCTTAGTTTCTCATTTGGCGCTATAAATTTCTTGTTTTTCCAGCAGCGTTTCTTATACATCTCATCTCCCATAATGTCATTTTACGGCTGTGTGCGTGTTTCTAGAACTGTCAATGTCTGGCTTTGGTAATTAAGCACTGGTTCGATTAAAGCTGTTTTCAGCTTCTTTTTTTCTTCTTTGCATGATGATATTTTTATGTTTTTGGATAGATACTATTTGATAGTTGATATTATTTGCTTTACGTAGTATCATTTCTATTTCTCTATCTAATCTTTCATTCTCCGTGAACACACTGCAGAGGTACTTGTACTCACTAACTTGTTTTAATGATATTCCATTTATAATTACGTTATATTTGCACTGGTGTTCATAGAACTGTCATACAGTATGTTTTGTAGATGTTAATCGTCATATAAAAATTATGACAGTAATTGTCACAGAAATTTAAATGGTGCTGGAGATTTGAACACACCTGGCTCAAAGGCATCAATAACACACACACACACACACACACACACACACACACACACACACACACACACACACACACACACACAAAACCAAGGCTCGACACCTATAGATATACGTATGACAACCTACACTCTATTGGCAGATCACATGTTGAAGATGATGCTGTTCAAAAGTCATCATTCCCATTCGCTGTGTAAAGGAATGATACATTGTTATCTTCTGACGCAGAGAAAGCTACCCATAACTGTCAAAACTGTCACTGTCATTTACTGCCAATATAGTACCTTTCGGTGTATGGCCGGGGGGGGGGGGGCGGGGGAGGGGGTGTGGTCTTGAGCCTGAGGAATTAAGGCCGCCTGGCTAGTGCAGTCGCTGTGAACTGCGCAGGTTAAAGATTTCTTTTTGCCCCCGAAAGAAAAACTAAAAACACACTCCGCATCTCACCGTGGAGTGCTCGCGTTTATACTTCAGGTTCGCTGATGATAGGGAAAGGGGTTCAACCCCTAAACAGGTCAGTATAACAGCATCCTTGACTGTTCTTTCAGAAAAAAATGGCAAACTACACAAATGCTGCATGCCCTTGGCAGGACCTTGCTTTCAACCCCAAATTGATTTTCAAGAAAATCTCACTTCAAGTAGTTAACCATCGCTTTCTGAACGAGAAGTCAACGTTTAAGTCCAACTTAATGCCAGTGTGGGCTTAAACCGTCTACCTAGCCATCAGCGGACCGAAAGTTTAAGAAAGAGCACTCTTCTTGTATACTTATATAAATTACTGAACGTACAATTGCTAAGGAAATAAACCTGGGGGAAGGTTGATCGCAACGTCCTGCAATGACACGTTACGTTATGTTCCCTATTACTGTCTCGGTTGTTCTGTGACATCTCACCGTCCCCACAATATTCCATATTACTGTCTCGGTTGTTCTGTGACATCTCACCGTCCCCATAATGTTCCATATTAATGTCTCGGTTGTTCTGTGAAATCACACCGTCCCCATAATGTTCCATATTACTGTCTCAGTTGTTCTGTCACATCCCACAGTCCCCATAATGTTCCACATTAATGTCTCGGTTGTTCTGTGACAACCCACCGTCCCCATAATGTTCCATATTGCTGTCTCGGTTGTTCTGTGACCTCTCACCGTCCCCATAATGTTATATATTGCTGTCTCGGTTGTTCTGTGAGCTTCCATCGTCCCCATAATATTCCATATTGCTGTCTCTGTTGATCTGTGACCTCCCACCGTCCCCAGATTGTTCCATATTTCTGTCCCGGTAGTTCTGTGACATCCCACCATCTCCATAATGTTCCATATTACTGTCTCGATTGTTCTGTGGCATCCCACAGTCCACATAATGTACCATATTGCTGTCTCTGTTGTTCTGTGACATCCCACCTTCCCCATAATGGTCCCTATTACTATCTCAATTGTTCTGTGACCTCCCACCGTTCCCATAAAATCCCATATTGCTGTTCGTGTACACTCACACATAAATGTGAACCTCGGTGACACAGTGACTAGCATAACTGCCTGCCCACCTAGTGGCCAGATGTTCTAATCCACTTCCAAACGCCTATGTGTTTCAGTGACCTGGGCTTCCCGTGTCAACCCTGGTGAAATGTGTACCAGGAACTTTTCCGGGAAATAAAGACAGTCGGCATGGTATTGACTACATCAGGCCTATTGGCCTATACAACTGTGAGACAAGCACCATATAACTAGGAATCCCCCAATAGTGGAAATAAGTCATTATATATATATATATATATATATATATATATATATATATATATATATATATATATATATATATATGTGTGTGTGTGTGTGTGTGTGTGTGTGTCTGTGTGTGTGTGATTTATTTCTCTTATTTATAACTGACTAGCTGACAAGGCCCGGCTTCTCCCAGGCCCTTGCGGGGATCTATCTATCTATCCATCTATCTCTCTATCTCTCTATCTATCTATCTATCTATCTATCTATCTATCTATCTATCTATCTATCTATCTATCTATCTATCTATCTATCTATCTATCTATCTACATCCCTACAATCTATCTATCTATCTATCTATCTATCTATCTATCTATCTATCTATCTATCTATCTATCTATCTATCTATCTATCTATCTATCTATCTGTCTGTCTGTCTGTCTGTCTGTCTGTCTGTCTGTCTGTCTATCTATCTATCTATCTATCTATCTATCTATCCATCCATCCATCCATCCATCCATCCATCCATCCATCCATCCATCCATCCATCTATCTATCTATCTATCTATCTATCTATCTATCTATCTATCTATCTATCTATCTATCTATCTATCTATCTATCTATCTATCTATCTATCTATCTATCTATCTATCTATCTATCTATCTATCTATCTATCTATCTATCTATCTATCTATCTATCTATCTATCTATCTATCTATCTATCTATCTATGTTCGGCCCGTTCCCGTTAAAAATATAGATAGAACAGAAGAATAGATAGATTGATAGTAGAAAATATGATTGGACGAGATCTATCTTAAGTAAACTTACCAAGATATCACAAACAGCCAATAAATAGCGGGCGGTGGGTTGACTGCAGAGTACTGCAAAGGATATGCAACTAACTTTCTCTCACAAAAAATTATTGTTTTTTTTTTGGTAACAAACGAAAATCTTTATTTTCAAAGAGTCAAGAATTGGGCACGCAGGCCCGTCCTACATTCTGCCCTGCTTCTCTATTTTCTCTCATACATTCTTTTATTCAACATCTCTTATGAAGCAATTCTTTGACAACAAAAGAACAATAAGCATTAAAACGCATGAAAAGTAACTCGTTGGGGCAATGTTTAAAATGGGCATCATAAATACCCAACGTGGGTTTAACGCGAAATACACATGAGAATGTTTAAAAAAAATAAATAAATGTGCTGTTGAAGAGAAATGAAAAGATCAGTTAGACAATTTTCACTATTTAAATAGATGCATTATTTTTATGAAAACTTTGAAAACACCTTAAAGATTTTATAATTATATATTATAAACACATATGCCTGTAAATAACTGTAGACAAACATTTTAAAAAGCTTTGATAACAATGCAACAATCTATATATAAAATATATAGCAATATTATTAAAAGTTATGCCCCTTGAAATAACTTTTCTTAAGTTAAGTCCCCTCGCTATATAGAAATGATAATGTAAATTTTAATATTAAATTTTAGTAAGTAAATAGCTTATTGTACACTAAAAATCTATGACAGTTGGCTGCACGGGAATGAATAGAAAACATGTAGAAAATTTCATCTCAATCGGATGGACCGTTCGCGAACGCATAAAGAACGGACACACATACATACATCGTGTTTTATATATATAGATTGAGAGCAACTGGGGGACACTAAGAACCCTTTATCATAAGATCCGGAGTACGACAAGGTTGTGTCCTGTCCCCTCTCTTGTTTATAACATATATAGACAACATATGTAAACAAACCAGCCAAACAGAGACCGCAAGAACACCGCATGACGAGAACACAGAAGAAGAACCATCTGCAAATCTAACCATTAGAGAACTCCTGTTTGCGGACGACCAAGCACTAATAGCAAAATCTGAAGCTGAATTACAAGACCACATGAACAGTCTAAACGAAATGTGCAGGGAACATAACATGCAATTTTTTTTTTTTGCATATCCTTTTACAGGTCTTGGCTGTCAACACCAGCATCTTTCAGCTGCATGTTGATTTCTTGGCAAGATTACGCTCAGTAGTTTGCCATTGCTTTCTGAGCGGTCGGCTCACATACCCCGTAAGTTACCGATGCGATTCGAACCACTGCTGATTCTCACCGTCATCACGTTACCGACGAGAGTATACGAGATTACGGAGAAAAGTCATAACCTCTAAGCCACGAAGCCGGCTTCGTGACATGAAAATTAGCACAAGTAAAACAGGTATTGACTATAACTAAAGAAGAAAAAGCAACAACGATTCACCTAAACGAATATCCATTGAAACAAGAAAAGAGTTTCAAGTACCTAGGAAGTATAATATCATCAAATGGCAAATCAGAAGGCGAGATCGAAAATAGATGCAATAAGGCAAACCAACTCATTAGACAAATGGCACCAATAGGAAAGAACAAACATGTATCAATAACTACTAAGAAAGCACTTTACAACACAATCTTCCTACCAACTCTATGTTACCAATGCCAAACCAGGAAAATAACAGGAAAAGAGAAAAGAAAAATCACAACAACAGAAATGAGATTCCTGAGAAGAATACTCAATGTATCAAGAAGAGATAAGATCAGAAATGAAGAAATCAGGACTAAAGTTGGGGTTATAGCTGCGCTTGATTGTATTAGAAGGCATCAAGTCAAATGGTTTGGCCATGCAAGTAGGTTACCAACTAACAGTATACCACAATACGAATGACGGAAGCAGACGAAGAGGCTGACTACGTAAACGATGGACGCAGGGAATGACAGAGTCCATGGGAATATCGATACATGAAGCCCATAAGCGGGCACTCTCCCGCTGTTTATACTTCACCTCGACACCGCAAGGTACAAGAGGAACATGATGAGATGAGATGAGATTTATAACTGATGTGAGGAAAATCTACCAGCAGTTGCTACTTAACGAAGTTTATTTCCCAAGATTTATTGCTTATCAATTTGTTCCCTAACAATGGCTTCCTTAACTTATTTTATCTAGCAGTTTGTTGTTACTTTAACTTATTTTATCTCAAAACAAATTTTCCTTTAACTCCTATTATCTCTCAAAAGTTCTTACTTTAAGTCATCTTGCCTTCCAACAATTGCAACGTTATCTCAATAAATCTCCTAGCAGTTGTTACCATAACCCAGTTTATCTCCGAGCAGTTGTCCCACTAACACATTTGATCTCACAGCAGTTGTCCCACTAACACATTTGATCTCACAGTGGTTGCCCACTAACTCATTTGATCTCCCAGGAGTTGTTACTTCAACTCACTGTATCTCCTGGAGGTTTGTCCGTTATTTGCAGAATAGAAGAACGTACATGGCATGACAGAATGAAAAATACAGGGCTCACGATTAGAACCAAATAAATACAACTGACACTGGCCAAAAATTGAGGAACTCTCAGGATTGTTGCTACTGAAACTGGCCAAGGAATGAGGAACTCTCAGGATTGTTGCTACTGACACTGGCCAAGGTTTGAGGAACTCTCAGGATTGTTGCTACTGACACTGGCCAAGGATTGAGGAACTCTTAGGATTGTTGCTACTGACACTGACCAAGGATTTAGGAACTCTCAGGATTGTTGCGATGATAGCTATGTCCTTTACCAGACTTGCTACATTGAGGTGTTCTTGGCGAACCGGTAAAACTACCTGAACCACGTTTCAAAAGTTGTGGATTCGGTACCAAACTCCTTCATTTGGTTCACGAATGCATTTTATTTGGGGACTTCTGGTGGTCGTCACTATGTTACGTACCTCGTGGTGTGTGAGACGTTTTCAGCAGGCCACTACAAAGAGACCAAGCCATATGGGATAAAACCTGCTGCGGTTCCAAATGTTGCTGTTATGTAGCCGGGGCGTAGAGTCGGGGTGAACGCCCAACCTTGCATAAATACCCCAATGGCTCATGCGTTCAACACCTCTGAAGCAAAAGTCCAACTCCTGGTCTTCACGTAGCGGAACTGTTTTAACTAACAAGAGAAAGGGCGGCGGTGAGTCTCTGGCGCCGAAAAATAACCAGTACGCTCAAGATGTGTATGCATGTACATGCATGCTTAGACAGGTGTGTGCGCACCTACACATCTAAACTCGAGTAAGACCACAGTCTGCTCTAGCAAAGGAAAGGTGCTGAAGACGGAGGCAACCAGCCAGGATACGCACCACAGAAATCAGTATGCCACGCAATTACGCCATGAAATATGTCGACTACTGTTAAATGTTATGGTGCTCGCCCTGCTTTGGACCTCCAGATAGGTGCAGTGCCGGGCCTTATGCCTCGAAAGGGTCCAACCCCAACTACTGGAGGTCCTTCTCAGATGTCCTGTGGAACCAGGGGATCTGAGAATAGAGCGTCTGGCCATACCAAACAAAGATTAAAAGTAATGCACTGGAATGCGGAGGGAGTCAGCAACATAAAAATAGAACTAGAAAACATCTTGGACCAAGAAAGAGTTAGCGTATGTTGCTTGCAAGAAACTCACGTCAACGAAAATACAGCCTTCAAAATCATAGTTTACCAGTGTTACCGATCTGACTGAAAGGACAGGCGAAAGGGTGGGATACTGACCCTAGTATAAATTAACATCACTGCTTTGCAAATCGAAGTATACATACAAGGGACTGACAATCAGACACTTAAACTTAAGACAGGCAATACAGACCTACATCTGATCAATTACTACTGTCCAAGTGACCACCCACAGGCAATGGAGACACTATCATTAAAAGAAAAAAAAATTATTGTGTGTGGCGATTTCAACAGCCACTCCCAGAGCTGGGCCTAGGATCACATGGAAAAGAGAGGAGAGAGACTGGAAGACTATCAGGATGAGAATAGATTCATCTTGATTAACAAGCCGCTTGACCCACATACCTTCTACTTGAGATCATGGCACACTACAACTACACCTGACCTGGCTTTTCATTCAGCAGACCTGGAGTGGAGCATTAAATGAATTGTTGGAAAACAGCTTGGTGGCAGTGACCATCGGCCAGTCTTTCTAACTGTAGAAAATGAGCTTGTAAGTGAAAGCAGCACCCTCTCGAGGTGGAACTACAAGAAAGCAGACTGGGCAACGTACAAGCATCGCAACAGCATAATCGTTAGAAACCTGAACACTGAGAAAAACATAATTAAAGAATTTGAAGAGTTTGGGAAATGCATACTACAGGCAGCACAAGAAACAGTACCAAGAGGAGCCCTGAAACATTATAAACCCTACTGGAGTAGTAAACTGGAACTGTTGAATAATGACGTGGAAGTGTGTAGAAAGCAAGCAGAGGCCAAACCCAGCGAAGAGCACCAGAATAAATACCAGCACGCAAAAGCCACATTTCAAAGGGCCAAGCTGCAGGCTAGACGGAAAAACTGGCAGGAAAAAACAGAGTCTCTGAACTTTGAAAGAGGCATACGGAAGCTATGGAAGCTAATAAAACAACTTAACGACGAGGGCACACGGAGAAACTCAAAATTGCAATACATAAGGACGGAAACATCTTAACAGGAAAGCAAGCAGCTGACCATTATGCGGACTCATTCGCACAATAACAATACCAAAATTCGTCCAGAGAAACAACAAGAGATTCAAGAGAAATAACAACATACAGAACAGAATGACATACTGCATGAGGTTTTGGAGGCACCTATCACAATCAGTGAACTGGAGCTAGCCATTCACAACTGAAAATGAGAAAGTCACAAGGAGCTGATGGTTTCTCCAATGAAATGATCAGGAACCTAGGAACAGAAGCCAAAGCAAAGCTTCAATAATAGCTGGACCTTTGGCAGTGTTCCACAAGCCTGGAGAGAAGCAATCATGATACTCCACCTAAAATCAGGAAAAGATAGTTCCATTGCCTCCAGATACAGACCAATTAGCTCACCAACTTTCTCAGCAAAACAATGGAGCGCATCATCAATCACAGACTACAGTGGTACATTGAAAGTGAAACCATCCTTGTGCCACAGCAGGCTGGCTTTAGGCAATCTCTACGGAAGATCAGACAACCTACCTCTCACAAGAAGTTGAGGATGCATTCAAGGAGAAGAAGCTTGTGCTTGCGGCATGGATAGATCTGAAGAAAGCCTTTGACAAAGTCTGAAAAGAAAATCTGATGAAGAAACTGAGAATCTGTAAAGTCAATTGAAGAATGCACAAATGGGTGAAAGCATACTTTCACAAAATAAGAGCCCGAGTACAGATAAACGGACTCAAGAGCAAGACAGTACTACTGCGTCACGGCGTTCCCCAGGGCGAAGTCTTGTCTCCCACACTTTTTTTAAAATCTTCATTAAAAATCGTGTTGCTAAACACTGACAAGTGCAGCAACAATCTATTTACCCTCTCTCCAAAACAGATTAATGGAACACCCCTAAGAGAAGTTAAAGAACCAACATACCTTGGAGTAACATTTGATGACAGGCTGACATGGAGAAAGCACATCAACAAAGCAGTAGCAAAAGCCACAAGGAAAATAGCCATCCAGAGAAATTTAAGTGAAACCACATTGGGAGCCAGTGGAAAATACTTAGCAAAGTTTATCAACAGAGCATGTGACCACACTGGAATACGCGTCAACTGGGTGGTGTTCAGCGTAAAAAAAACACACTACAAGAGCTGCGAGTCAGTTAGTCAGTTAATCAGTTAATCAATTCAGTTAGTCAGTCAGTCAGTCAGTCAGTTAGTCAGTCAGTCAGTCAGTTAGTTATATAGTTAGTTAGTTAGTTAGTTTGTTAGTTGTTATTTAGTTAGTTAGTTTAGATAGTTAGTTGGTTAGTTAACTAGTTAGTTAGTTAGTTAGTCGACAGATCATCCTCATTGCACATCGAACCATTCAGTCCACAAGTGCTCGGATCGCCTCCTCAGCAAATCCCTTAGCATGTAGCGGCTCACGACATCAGATCTGTGTTGGTTTAAGTCATTATGTTACCGTGTTCCATAAGCAAAGCAGACAAAAATAGTAACACTATAACCTATCTAGTATGTCGTATAAGGCGACGAAGGAGGGTTGGCGTGGGACTGGTTATCACGCCGGTGGCCTTCATAATCTACAATATATCCTGGTATCCATGATAGGATCTATCGACTGGGAACCGTCGTCAATTTAAAATATCCATCTGGATCTGAATTCAGCAGTGGATTTAACCCATGACACCCTGGTCAACAGTAGAATGTCTAGCCACTACGCTATCGTGGCTCTCTGTTTTACTGATACCTACCTTCAGGACACCCCGGCCTGCATGCCTGGTGGTCTTGTGATCGAATCACCTTCGAATGGAACATTTTGTGGAATACATTGAGCTAGGCTCCCTGATCGATCAAGGCTTACATGATTGCTTGGACATGTTCTGTGAAGTAATGACGGCCACTGTGGTATCTACTATATCGTCCACGCAGTACCCATTAGTCACTATACCCAAATAGGCCTCGAGGGGTTTACTGTATTTGTTTTTACAATTTCAATAACCCTACACAACACTACCTCTCGTTCAGAAAGCAATGACAAAGCTACTGAACGTAACATTGATTAGAAAATCAAGCTCTGGTTGGAGAATCAGGTTTGGCGTCGTCTTTAACAATGTGATAATTATAAACTGAGAAACAATATGGCTGTGAGTGGCACTATGTGACCACATTATGAGAATCATACATAATGACTAATGCCTCTACGTATGTGACCAAGATTCCGTTCCATCATGTGCCATGCTGATAAGCGTGGGCGGTCAGGATTCGTCATTTCACTCGATTACCAGAGTCGTGGATCAGCTCTATGTTCCTGTCACGATCAATGTGACCAAAATATGAGACCAAATTGATCGCATCAAACACACTGGTCTTCGATTTACATTCATGAGTTAGTTGCATATCCTTTACAGCACATGTGTCAAACTCAAAGCCCGCGGGTCACATCCGGCCCACCGTATAATCATATCAGGCCCGAGAGGTCTCACCGACATACAAATATAATCGACCCAAGAGAGAATTTTAGGCAAAATTTTTTTTTTTTATTGTCACGATATAAAGTACACATCAAATTCCCTAATTAGCAGCCTTCAGCATTTTAGGCTACCTGAGAGTGTTCTCGATTCGATCACCATAAGCAAAAATAAAAGTTGTGTAGTGAGTTAGTATTCGTCATAATAGTTACCTAGCAACGTTCAGATTCTCGTTTTTGGATTGGCACATAAAAATTGAAAGTAGTGTAATGCTCTGATATTACATCACCTTTTCCCACTACGGCTAACCTGATATCAATCAAGCGTCTATCGGTAGATGCACAATCTTTTAAAATCAAAGCTAGCCTTTGAAATAGCTAAAACAAAAGTTGATTCTGAAAACAGATCCTTTCAATGCCGCTGGGAGGCTGAATATATGAAAAGAAATTTCGAGCTGTTTCGTAATCCATTTGCCATAGATATGGAAGCTGCACCTGTAAATCTGCAGATGGAGTTAATATAGCTGCAGTATAATGGGACACTAAAGGTAAAGTACGACACTGTGGGGCCTACACAGAGACGCCCCGGCTTCGTCTACATGCGGCTGGAACCTTGAGCATGTTTGGTAGCACATATCTGTGTGAGCAGCTGTTTTCTGTGACGAAAATTAGAAAACATCACACAGGAGTAGTCTCACTGATGAACACTTGTAGTCCATTATGAGAATCTCAATGACACAAAACATTACTCCCAACATAAATGAACTTGTAGCCAAGAAAAGATGTCAAGCATCGTGCTCTGTCAAATTGACATAAGAGTGGAAATGTGTATACCAATGATGTTTTATTATTTAAATTATGTTTTTCTGTTTTAATTTATATTAATGTTTTAAAAACATGTTTAATTTTCGGCTTATTGAATGTTTATCCTGTCCGGCCGGCAACCTTACGTGTGATTTGAGTTTTGGTCCGCTTAGTGATTGAGTTTGACACCCCTGCTTTACAGGATATTGCAGTCAACACCAACAGTTTTTCCCTTGACTATGAAGGGTTAGAAGTAGAAAGTTTAAACAAGGCTGTGTTAAAAGTAGAATATTTGCGCTGAGCGTGGGAAGTATGCCTTAGTTCCTTCAACGTAGTTTTCCTCAAATATTACTATCGCAAAACCAAATATACGAACAAACTAATAACAGAGGACATTACTGCGACAAGCTTTCGTCAGCAAAATACAACAAAATAAACAGTAACAAAAAATACAGTATTGACACTATCTGCCAGAATGCTATTTCTCTTATTTTCCCTGCTCGCTGTCCATCAAACAGTCCGGCAGTGAAACACGAGCAAATTCAATAAACATTAAATGACTGGAGGAAGGCAGACATTTCTTTCCACTCACTTTAGTTGCGTAGATTTATCACGTCATAGGAAAAAGGTCACCGTTCCCATGTTGATTTGAGGGCAGGTGCCATGTTAATAAGCATACATATAATATTATTGACGTGTCCAAATATTAATACATTTAATTAGTGGAATGTCCAGACAATTCGCCAACCGTCTATCATTCAGATTGCATCCTTGCCGATCATCATGACAGTAACTACTTACAAGGGAACCATGTCTGTTGACAACTTGCTAGCACTGAGCCATTCTCTCGAATTTTGATCTAAATATGCATGGCCTACCTTCTGTTCTGACTCTAGAGTGTGCCTGCGTTATGTATATATATATATATATATATATATATATATATATATATATATATATATATATATATATATATATATATATATATATATATATATATATATATATATATATACATATATCCCTCTTCTGAAAGAATTTACGATCAAACATCACTGCTGAAATTTTATGCCGCCTTGTTTCTATTAGTACCTGACCTAACTAGCCGGTTCGTGACGTATTGCGCAGTGACATTTTTCACATAGTGACGTCACCTAGCAACTCTTGCAGTCTGCGGCTTCGAGATAAACCCTTCGGGTTCTGTTGACTTTAAACTCTGTGTCTCATTCTGAAGTGCTACATGGCAGTATGCCCCTCCTCTTTGATAAATGGTGTAAGTAAACGTTTTAAAAGTCTGATCGGGTTTCTCCCTGGCATGTAGCAGTTTAGAATTGCTGAGTCATATCTCTCATATATTATATTTATATCGACATATTCCTACGTACGTACAACTGTGCTAATACGATTGTATGGTCTCCTATTAATCACACACAAAATATTTAAAAAATATTATTATTGCAGGCACGCACTTCTATCTACACCCCTAGTATATGTCGTGTAGCATCAGCCTATGGGAGGGCTGTGCTAACTAAGCTATGGTTTCATAAAGTCCCGCGGCCTCCCCATAGTAGTCCCTTATTTACCCTATAAACAAGCATCCCCAACCAAAGATATTACGCCCAATTGAGGGGAAGTGTGTGATGAAATGGTACCAATGCCCTCTGTATTCTTCTTCTTCTTCTTCTTCTTCAGCGTTCCGAGCCATTTAGGTTCTTTGCTGCAAATACAATCTGTCTCCATTCGTCTCTCTGGTGGACCTTCTCTTGCCAGTCGTTGATTCCAAGTGCTTGTAGGTCTGTACATGTATTATCTCTCCACCGCCTTCTTGGTCTACCTCGGGGTCTACGGTCATTTATTTCCTGAGTGTAAGCGAGTTTTGTTTCCCTATTATCTTCCATTCTTTCTATATGCCCCAGCCATTGTAGTCTATTAGCCTTCATGATACCAGTGATTAGCGGGGACTTAAACAGATCATAAATGTCTTTGTTACTTCTTCTTTTCCACTCTCCACTTTGTGTATCCCCAATGGGCCCAAAGATGCGTCTTAATATTTTGTTCTCAAAGGTTTGTAACAAGGCTTCGTCTCCTTTCGTTGTACTCCAGGTTTCAGAACCATACAGCACAACTGGTCTGATCAGTGTTTTGTATATTGTGATTTTGGTATTTGACATATGTCATGTATATATATTTATGTGACTTTTCTTGTATCAAACTCGCTATGATGTCATTATCGGTTACCGTTTGACCTTTACTTGCTTACTATATTCGATAGGTGAGGTTTGCGACAAGACTCAAAAGCAACTGCATGTAGGAAGTCAAGCTAACGATGACTACAAAATTCAGTTTATTGGGAGAATCTTCAGTGATATCAAAATGCATACAGCGACTACAAAAGTAGATACACCTTGCTGGCTTGACGGCTGAGTCGTAACTAACCCCTTGTTTATCTCTACGTCAGCACGTGAGCGTCTCTAACTACTTAACTACCGTGCTCACGCGTGCATCAGCTATTTATTTCCTTCCCTTTGCACGCCGTGCCACTAACTAAACCCCGTATAACAGCCTACTCTGTTATATTTGCTGCCTTCGTAGCTGTAGAATTGTAAGAGTCCTCATGGCATTTCTATTCCCTCCAAATCTATGTGTAAGACCGTAGGTTCTTATCCTGCTTCGTCTGTTTATATCGTCTCTGTCGGCTTGTTCTTATAGATCATTATTACGTATGCCCATTATCTTGGATGGGTGTTATCAACCTAATTCTATATACTTAACTGTTACAGCAAACACCAAATTATACATTAAAATAATAATAACATTGCACATCATATTGACAGTCGTAATGTGTAATATAATATTATGTAGAGTAACTATAGTAACTGTAGCCTGATCTTCTTCTTATGTTGGTGGTTTGACTTATGTGTCTCCGCATTAGTCTTTATTCCTGTCATGGAGTATGTATACTCAATGTACCCTATCGATAATACAGATGAGGTTACCTATTCATACTGTGTTGAAACAAACCTTCGAGTAACTGGAATGATCATATGTATGAATCATCAATTGTAGAACACTGAAATCTTAGAACCTTAAAACATAACATTATATAATTATCGTAATAATGTCTAAACCTGAAAATCGCATGTAGAACTACATTGTACGAAAACATATAACACAATTGTTTCATGGCAATTACTATATACATAATTAATGCGATGATGTGTTCACCACAACATTGAATAATAAATGTATTCATGCTCTCCCTCTTTCAAGCTATTCAGACCTTGTACTTCAGGTGGCGATAGCTGGAGATATGTTTAGCCTGTAATGTTCTGTGTGTTTGTTGTTTTGAACTAAATAGTGTATGTTCCATTCAAATGTGTTTTTCTACCAAAATCCTATCCACCAGACAACCATACAATTCTCTGTTGTACTGTTATGATTTTGCAAACGCCTGTGGCATCAAATAATAGTATCACTCGTTCCATGACGCATACATGGTATGTGACAGATATTTTCAATGTTTAAATGATATGATTATATCATCAATAGTGTGATGAATGATCAATGACGTATAGTTAGCATGCTTGTGATCATGCTATGGTGGTATGATCATGATCTGTGAGATGTTAAACATATATGGTCTATGAAATGAATGTACCAAAGAATGGAGATACAATTTTCAATCAATTAATATTATAATTTGGTAACATCACGTGGTTTTCTAGCAGTGTAGATGCCTGTTGGTGTTGATCGACTCGGGTATAAGCATGGCGTTACTGTATCACATCACTCGTCCGGTGTAGTGTCGTGCTCACAAGGTCGTATGCAACCACATTCGTTCTCTACACATTATGGCAATCAACAAAATCGAACAAAATTTGTACATATCTGACTATCATTAACTTAATTAAAGTACATATGGCAAACTGCTTGTTGGATATTTATAGCGTTCTATACGGAAGTTCAGAAGTGAAAGTGTTATTCAGAATACTGTATTACTCCATTTTAACATGTATGCACGCAAACTGTAACAAGGAACGATAAATATGTACAGTCTTCTATAGTCTACTAAGAAGATCAGCCAGGTTATTATCTTTACCCGGTATGTGAGAGATGTCAAAATTATAATCTTGCAAAAGAAGAAACCATCTGTGTATTCTGGAGATTTTTGGATGTCATCTTTGAAGACTTGTAAAGATTTATTGTCAGACAGAACAAGGAATTTCTTTCCGAGCAGATATATAGAAAATTTGTTGATGCTTTCTATCAGAGCCAAAGCTTCAAGTTCAGTGACAGCATATTTCTTTTGAATTTCTGAAAGTTTCCTACTAAATTAAAGAGTAGGGTGTAATTTCCCGTCATGAATTTGTAAAAGAATTGCAGAAATAGCATATGAACTAGCATCAGTCTGAATAATGAAGTCATTTGAGATGTCAGGTAATTTCAGAATTGGACAATTACTGAAAAGCTTTTTAATCTGTTGCAGAAGTTCATCATGTTTTTCAGTACATTTAATTTTAGCGGGTTGTCCTTTTTTCAAGAGTTCTGAAAAAGTTGCTGTCATGTCAGCGAAATTAGGAATGAACTTTTGGTAGTAATTGATTAGTCCTAACACACTTTTAACTTCTTTCTTGGTGATTGGAGGTTTGATGTTTAAAATTTTGGTTACCACATGTCGTTCTGTTTTACGAAATCCATCAGAAATTCTATGACCAAGAAATTGAACTCCATTGTAGCCTATTTTGACTTTGCTAGGTTTAGCTTTTAGTCCATGTTGTTGTATTCTTTCAAATACCTGTTTCAGTATCTCAGTGTGGGTATCAATAGTTGTAGTGTGGATGCGTATATCATCCATGTAAGTTTCTACATTGGTAATACCATGCAGTAAACTACACATCATTCGCATGAAAGTGCTCGGTGCGTTCTGCAGTCCGAACGGCATTTATGTCTACTCATAAAGACCTAAAGGAGTGGCAAAGGCATTGATGTGCATGGATTCTTTGTCCATAGGGATTTGCCAGTATCCCATAGTAAGGTCTCTTTTTGAAAAAAATTTCGATTTCGCCATGCCATCGATTAAATCGGGCATGGGTTCAGCATCTAATAACGTTAGTGCGTTGACTTTTCTATAATCAACACAAATCCGTAACGAATTGTCTTTCTTCTTTACAATAACTAACGGTGAACAATAATTTGATGTGGACTTTTTAATTATGCCACACTGATCCAGTTCAAATATTTCAGCTGTTACTCTTTCTAAGTAATGAACTGGAATTGGATAAGGTATTACTTTGACTGGTATGTTTGATAGTAAAGTGATCTTACATTGTATTAATGTTGTTCGTCCCGGTTTATCCGAGAAAATATCACCAAATTGTTGTATTGTTCCTGTTAATTTGTTTATATCTTGAGGTGATAAATTTCTGTTAACTTGAACAGCCTTCCAACTATTGGTACCATTAATTGTTTGTGTCGGTATTTGTTGTGTTACTGCGTCATCCTGTTGTTTGTTAATGACCCAACATGCTGCTGCTATTCTGTGTGGTAATTGTTGGATTGTTTGTGTTGTGTCTGTATGAAAGATTTTGTTTTCCCCCTTGACATTTATTAGATAATCAACATCACTGATTTTCTTGACAACCTTGAATGGACCTTGCCATGATATGACAAGATAATCTCTAGGGTCGGGTAATAGGACTAATACTTCATCTTCTTCTTTTAATACGATTGTCTTGGAATTTACATTGTCATACTGCCTATATTTCCACCTGCTTTCTGTAATGCCTCTTTCGCAAATTGGCATGCTGTAATGATTTTCTCCCTTAGATGGGTAGCCATCTCATACGCCTCTCGTTTCCGGTGGTCATACACTTTATTTGTGAGCAAATCATTGTACAATGTCAATAGGCCTCGTGGATTTGCTCCGTACACAAGTTCGAACGGGGAGAAACCTGTGCTCGCCTGTGGCACTTCGCGGTATGCGAATAGTACAGCCGGTAACAAAATGTCTCAATCTTTGGGCCATTCCACCGCGACCTTTGCTAAGGTTCGTTTCAGGACTCCGTTGAAATTCTCATTTACACCATTGGTCACTGGGTGGTATGGAGAACTGAATACGTGAGGTATGCCCAGCATCTTCATCACCGTCTTGGGTAGCTTTAGAAATAAATTGGCTACCCCTGTTGGATTGTATACACAATGGAAATCCTATCCTGCTGAAAATCAACAGAAATGAGTCTACGATGGCTCTAGACGTGATGGATCTTAACGGAATTGCTTCGGACCATCTAGTGCAGATCTATCATTGTTAGAATAAATCTGTTGCCTCGATCTGTTGTCGTGTTGAGATGTCCTACGATGTCGACCGCTATTTTCTGGAACGGTCGAGATGCCAGATCAGTTTGTTCAACTTGTGCCTTAGGATGTTTACCTTTCGGTGTAGTTCTTTGGCATAGCTCGCACGATCGGACATGTCCACCAATATCCTTCGAATAGCAAGGCCAGTAGAATTGTGCCAAAATTATTTGTGTAGTTCTGGCTATCCCCATGTGACCTGCAAATGGGGAGTCGTGTGCAAGTTTAAGCGCCTCGCTAAGATATTGACTCGGCAGCACTGTTTGATAGAGTAGTGTTGACCCTTTTCTGTATTGTCTGGTAAGTATGTTAGTGTCTAACATAAATTCTCATTTACCATGTTTCCCTTGTGTGGCTGGTTTGTGTATGTTCTTGAAACATGTTTGTAGTGTGAGGTCTTGTTTGTGTTCTGTGGCTAAGTCGTCTTCCGTCAGTATCAATGGGACCTGTGTATTGTCCGTCAATGTATGCTGTGACGTGGTGTGCCTATTTTCTTCTTCTTTTGTCTTTCCAACCTGGGCTCTCGTGAGTGCATTGGCAGGTATATTTTTAACTTACCATTGGATCATTTCTTCATGGGTACAGTCTCTCACATTTGGGATGTTTCCAATCATCAGACCAGCGCATGGGTTATGCACAACTGCTGCTCGCACTCTACCTTCAAAGTATGGAGATTTTATTGTGACCAATGCAATCTTGTACTTCTCTAGAGTACCGCCAAAAGTTCTGCACGTGACACTCTTGCCTGTATAATCTTTTGTCTTTACTAGTTGTTTGTCTACCCCTATAATGGATGCACGCGTATCCCTGACACAAGTTCTTGTCTATCCATTAACCCATGCTTGATGGACTTTCAGGGTACCATTCTGGATGTTAACTGCGTTGGCTTCATGTATTGGTATATTATGGCCACATGAAAGGTTACCGTCTTCATGAAATTGTTTTCAAACTTCACACAGTCTATCATTGGGGAATGTCTATAATATGGCTGCGTGAGTGTCTTCAAATACATCTGCCTCACTACTGGTAAATATGAATGCTGTATTGGCGTCTTTCCATGTTTTTTTTCCATTTTACAATCTTTAGAAACATGGCCGTAAGAATTACAGACGAAACATTTAACACTATTCCTGTAGGAAGTATACTTACTGACCTTCTTTGATGTTAAGGTCTTGAGATAAGTGTCGTAATTGGGATTCTTATCACGCATTTCTAGAGACCCATGGTGCAATCTACAATGTGGACATTGCGTTAAGTAACCTTTTCTATGTCCATCTGGTTCTCTGTGCGGGTTGCCTCTCATGTGCTATGGTCCTCTACCTCTGTAATGCTGACCATATTGTAATAATCTGTTAGGTCTACTGTGGTATCTTTGATTGGGCATTCTCGCACTAGCACCTATTACTAACTCAGGTTGAGCTACTTCAGCAAAGATCTCCATATGTGCATTATAATATGCCTCACCTTTGGCTTCCATTTCCGGGACTGACGTGCACTTGTTTTACACAATAAATGTAGACATTGTCTTCGGTACTGAAGAAAGTAATTTGTCTCTCAGCATAAGATCACGGAGCTTATTAACATCAGTATCGACGTCAGCTGACTGGAGCCACTTGTCAAAGAGGGAAGTTGTTTCTGATACAAAGTCCAAGAAAATCTGGTTTGCCATTGGTGCCAGAGTTTTAAATTTCGTTCGTAAGCCAGCTTCATCCAAAGAAAAATGCGACAAGACTATGTATCTGATATAGGCGTAGTTGGGTCGCATGCTTTCCGGAATGACCTCTACGACCTTCAAATGGTCAAGAGCCAAATCACGGTAAAACTGTATGGGTTGGTACTTTGTAATATTTCATTGGCACTTCAAAATTAATTATCCCTGCTGAAATAGAATCACCTTGTGTAAAATTCCTGATAAGAACCTGGTATCGTTTAATGGGGTCTACCGATTTCGCCGTAATTTTGCTTGAGCTATTTCGGCTTCCTTGTCTTTCTCAAGAGTCTTTACTTTTAAGTTCCTTTCTATCTCTTTGTCTTTCATTACCAACTCGGCTGCCAGTTTATCTTTCTCTCCCTTTCTGCTATCAGTTTTTCTATTTCTACCGCAAGTTCTCTTCCTTTCATTTCTTTCTCTGCTGCAAGTTTTTCTTTTTCCAAAGCTGCTTGTAATTCTCTAGTTTCTTTTTTACGAGCTGCTTGTAACTCTCTAGCTTCTTTGGCCGCTGCTCTTTCTTCTCGTTGCTGTGCCTGGAAATCTTTTAATTCTTGTTTAGCCCATGCCATAAGGTCCTGGCCAGACAAGCCGCACCTTTCTCCCATAGCCAGAAAATCTTGTAACGACGCCATGGTGAAATACTATGCTGTAAAATTAACTGCTGAAAAGCAATATGTATGTATGTAATGAAAGATCGTATGGGTGTTTAAAAGTTAGAGTGTTAATGATGTGTAAACTGAGTAGAATGACAATATGACTTATCAATATTATGAGGCGGTGTCACAGACTGAAGATTTATTAAGTCTGACAATGACGATAATACTCCACCTGTCCGTGACGCTGTTTTGCTGCTGTATATATAAAGAAAATTCACGCCACAGGACACACGAGAACTCCTACCAGAGATGTAAACTAAATTTAACGCAGACGAACATATTTATTTACATGAAATAGAAACACTGGGGACGTATAGTAGCAACAGATAAAAACTATTACAACACGATACAGGTTCTATACAGCAGTGAGGTCGTCACAAAAATATATTAGTAACGATCTGGCTGCTGCTAGCACCGAAAAATTAATTTATCTGGCACAAACGGAGCCCTACAAACCGCCCGTACACTTACGACGCAGGCAAACAAGCCACGGGGAGATGTTCCGATTAATGCTTCTAAACAACCGAACAAAACGGACCTAAACACCAACGAACAATTCGACTTGCCCGATCTTCCGGTACGGTGTAGAACGAAGCTCTGTTGTTCTCTCCAGACTGTAGACAATGCTGATGACTACGGTATGTGTCGTACTAAATTTTGGTAATTTCCTTTAAAAAACAATTGGCGTCCCAGAAATCCACATCCAATTGCACACGTAGACTACTTCTGGAAGATAAATGCCCCTTGAGATAAAAATCTGTGACATCCTCGTAGCTTTGATAATAACTGTCTATAATATAAGATTTCAAATGAAATGATCTGCGGTCCGTTTTATTACATTGTCCACCTCCAAATGGCTGTCTCCGCAGTCATGGTCGGTCTGTTTACATTTTGAATATTTCAGTGTATTTCGACTTTTAATGTCCTGACTTGAACATTTCCGATAGTGACCAAGATAAATAGTTATATGTACTCCACTAGTATTGACGTATGAGAGATATTGGTCGGAAACTTTAGTAATAACAAACTGACACTTGACACTGACTAGTACAAACACTACGTGGTCACGGTCTGGGGTGACATTCTTATTGATAATTGATGTAGGCGACGTGTCCATTATTTCATAGTAAACAATAGTGTTGAGAATGGCTTCTCCGAAATGACTTTATGGTCCGGAGCTCCTTTCCAAGAGCCACCCATATATGCGAGGATGTTATTTCTCTTATTTTCCCAGCTCGCTGTCCATCAAACAGTCCGGCAGTGAAACATGAGCAAATTCAATAAACGTTAAATGACTGGAGGAAGGCAGACATTTCTTTCCATTCACTTTAATTGTATAGATTTCTCACGTCATAAGAAAAAGGTCACCGTTCCCATGTTGATGGGAGGACCGGTGCCATGTTAATAAGCATACATATAATATTATTGGCGTGTCCAAATATTAATACATTTAATTAGTGGAATGACCAGATAACTCGCCAACCGTCTATCAATCAGATTACATCCCTGCCGATCATCTGACTACTAACTCTTTACAAGGGAACCATGTCTGTTGACAAATTGCTAGCACTGAGCCATTCTCTCGAATATTGGTCTAAATATGCATTGCCTACCTTCTGTCCTGACTCTAGAGTGTGCCTTCTTTATATATATATATATATATATATATATATATATATATATATATATATATATATATATATATATATATATATATATATATATATATATATATATATATGATATATATATATGATATATATATATGAATATGAGATATGATTTTGATGGTGAAACTTCTGAAGAATTTGAAATCAAGAGTGGAGTTAAGCAAGGTTGTGTACTAGCTCCCACCCTCTTTGGAATATACTTTTCACTTCTACTGAAATATGCATTTCGTGATCAGGATGGTGATATATACATTCACTCACGCTCAGATGGCGGCCTCTACAATGCTCAGAGATTGAAGGCTAAGACCAAAATTAGGAGGGTACTGATCAGAGAGTTGCTTTTTGCAGATGATGCTGCAGTTACGACCCACTCTGAGGAAGAATTGCAATGTCTACTATCTGCATTCTCCAATGCTTGTTCTGAATTTGGTTTAACAATTAGCAAAAAGAAGACACAGATTATGTCACAAGGTGCACATGGGGTACCATCATCATCATCATCATCATCATCATCATCATCATCTTCCACTTCTGCCGTCAAGCGTCGTGGGGAGGAATAATTTGCGTTCCAGCGCCCGGTGGACGGCACTGGATAGTGTCATTCTGTGTGGTTGTACAATGTCTCTGATGTCTTCAATCCATTTTCTTCTTGGACGTCCTCGTGGTCTCGTCGCAGATGATCTTTGATGTAAGGCCAGTGATGGTAGTTGCTGATGTTGCATTCTAACAACATGGCCAAACCACTTGATCTTCTGTCTTTCAATAAATGTGGCACAAGGTGTTGATCCCACAGTCTGTCTGATAGTAACATTTCTTACTCGGGCTCGGATTGTTAAGTTGGCAGCTCTCCTCAGGCATCTCATTTCGCAGGTGTTGATCTTGCGAAGGTGTAATTTGGATAAAGTCCAGGTTTGAGATTGGTAGCATAGGGTTGGTGTGAATATGCTGTTTATTATCTGTCGTTTTGCGGACATGGGTATGTTTGGATGTTTCAGTAAGGGTGACAGTTGATATGTAAGTGCACTAGCTTTTTGACATCTGATTTCAATTTCTCTGTCTAATCTGCCATCTTCTGTGATCATACTTCCAAGGTATTTGAATTCTTTAACTTGTTTCAGAGGTGTGTTATTTATCTGTATACTTAGTGGGCCTGGCGATCTGCTAACTTGCATTACTTCGGTTTTGGCTGTGTTTATACTCATATTGTATCTGCTGCAGGTTGAACTCAGATTAGTAATATGATTTTGTAGTCTGCCCTCGTCGCTGTAAAACAGGCACTGATCATCTGCAAATAGAAGTTCATTTATTCCCTGTGGGTCAGTTGTTTCATCTGGAGTAAAGAGTTCTAAATTTTCTGAATCTGGTCTGTCGAGACTTGCTTCTTTGGAAATTCTGTCCATGTAGATATTGAACAGCAGGGGAGAGAGTACACATCCCTGTCTCACTCCTGTATTGACTGTGAACATATCTGATATACCTTCCTGTGTTCTTACTGCACTTTGGCTCGAGTGGTACATGGCTATGATGTTTTCTAGCAGTTGCCCTTGTATCCCATAGTCTTCAAGGATGGTCCATAATTTGTATCTGTCTACTCTATCAAAAGCCTTTTCCTGATCTACAAACACAATATTCTGCTGGTCACTATATTCAATAGTTTTTTCACAAATTTGTCTAAGTGTAAATAATGCATCAGTGCAACTTTTACCTTTCCGAAAACCGAATTGTGCTTTGCTTAACTGTTGTTCAACTATTGGTCTAGCTCTTTGTTCCAAAAGTTTTGCATACATTTTCCCTATATGGCTCAGGAGTGATATACCTCTGTATGTTTCGCACTCTCTCATATTGCCTTTCTTTTTCCATATTGGTAATATTATTGCCTGTTGCCAATCATCTGGGACTTTTCTTTCTTCCCATGCTATATTAAAAAGTCTTGTTAGCAATTTAACTCCTGTTTCCCCACAGGCCTGAATAGCTTCTGTGGTTATTCCATCTGGACCTGGTGATTTGTTTTTAGGACTTTTCTGTATAACTGCTTTGACTTCTGCAGGTATGAAATTTGGTTCTTGCTGTCCCTGGCGTTTAGGCACAAAAGTGAGGTTTCCTATGTTATCTGTGGGGTTAAGTAGTTCTTGAAAGTATTCTGCCCACCTTGCTAGTCTTTGTTGTGGATTAAATATTGGCATACCTCTTTTGCTGTTTATGATGGTGGTTGGGTTGTAACATTGTGACGAAACGCGTTTATCTGTCTTGGGTCGTCAAGGTCCCGCACTATTTTGGCGCGTCATCGGGGACTTTCCCAGCTAAAAATAGACTGAGGGAAGCCGATGGAGGACTTCTTATCTAGAATCGTCTCGAAACACCGGAATTCGAGTAACCCGTGATGTTGGGTATCGCTCTAAATTCTCGTGCAGAGAGATCTAGAAACGATAGGCGGGGAATGACGTTTTCCCGAGAAAGTATCTTTTCTCAAGAAGCACTCGCTTCTTGTGCGCATCGAGTTGGCACGAAGCGGGAAATTGGCTAAACCAGCCATTCACTTACTTTTGTTCGAAGAGAACAGACGCTGGCCTGAATGTGAGCCATTTTTGTGTTGCGTCTCACCTCAACCATGATTCGGCTGACTGTTATGAAAAGGAAGCTGAGAAGCCCTTGAACAGTTCGGAAGCTGACTGGAGAGCTGGTTTCACTATCCAGGTAGATATTTGTTTAAATCATTTAACTTGGTACGTGTGTTCCACACGCCATTGTTCTAACCTCATTACCTATGCGGATGTCCTCGCATACTAATTAGCAAACCGATCGATAACGCCGGTGACAATTAAGCGTGTGTTTGTTTACCGTGTGCTCGCGAATCAGCTGTTAGGAACGCCGTAATGTGATGTGGGCGATTTGGGTTCCAAATATATGTATCATATATTGCCAATCGTTGCATCTATTCGGTTGCTGTGTTAGAATAAAACCTAGTTACTTGTGCCGGATGGAAACTTAGATTATGTCAGTCAGTTGCTGAAGCCAGAAGAACGGTTAGAAAACCAGGTAAGTTGGTAGGTGGAGATTCAGACAAAATTGTGCTTAGTTACTAAGTAAAGGAAGAACTTAGTTCTGTGCCACCAGGAATGATGTAACTATTGGGTAGTAACTTAATAGTGAATTCATTGTGTGGAACAGCGGATTTCTGTGGAAAGGTAAGTGGCTTTGGTGCTATCTCTATATATATATGATGTGACATTGTGTATATATATTAGTTCATGGCATGGGATACTTCCTGGGGTAATTCCGAACGCCGAATAGTTCGACGCGTGATAACACTGCGTGCCGTCGCGATGTAAATATGCGTTCTGAAATCTTGTCTAAGATATCCTGTTTCTTTCATACTGGCGCTAGTGCGAGTGAATGCTAAGGTGCTGGAAGTATGGAAGGATGCAGGAGGCTGTATGAGACTGGGGAAATATAGAATATGGGGATGTGAAAGCAAGTTATGAAAGTATGTGTTGGTAGACCAAACCAACGATGAAGTTCAGTCCAGGCCAAGGCTAAACCACTTGGGAGGACAGAACTGGAACAGTACCCTTGGAACATGTGGGGAACATGTATTCTCAAGAAGGCTTCTTGACTCTAAGGCAGAGTCTGATAAGAAGAGTTTGCTGTGGCGTGGGCAGGTGGTCCCACCAGCAAACAGGCTTGTGTACATATTGGATGTGATCATGTACTATTCCTATATCCCGAGGGATGGTATATTGATCAAGATTATGTTTCTTAATGTACATTGATGATGTTAGGAACGAGTCTAGGGACTCTTTACCTATTTGTTTAGTTCGATTAAATTAGAACAATAACAGCCTTGTATCATTACTGACGTTAGCGACGACTGGTAGATGATTAGGGATAGGTGAGACCAATGATCAGACTCGTCATTCTGATTTCTTGCTCTGTTTGACGGGCTGTTCTGTGAGGCCAGCTGACATTTGTGAACCCATGCTTGACTACTCTCCATATAGAGATAATGCTTTGGTTATATGAATAACTAACTAGCATGACTGAGAGTTGAGTAGTTATTGGTAGGATGCATATGAACTAATGTTTGGGCCAGTATACTCTCACCGGTCGCTCTTCCTTTTCAGGAGTTTGCCTGTTGAGGAACCAGTCAACTAGAATTGTTGTTGGCAGAAAACCACTTCGTGTGACAGAGCGAAGGGTTCAGTTCTTTACCTATCACGCCAGACTCCATCACACCAGGTACCCAATGTGATTCACCATGCGTGAAGTTTGCTTCAAGACATACAACTGCCCTGAAGGTGCACGTGTGGGAAGTGATGGTTTGTGATCGTTTAAAATAGAAGATACTCTGTTTTTGCCAGGAACATTTCAGCATGTTGAGTAATCATGCTCGACAGGGAACACCGGTCCGTCTGGTTTGACGGGGGTTCTGCCTAAACGCAGAAGTAACTAATCTTCAGACACTTGAATGGTTCTTTGGACAGCTCGAGTGGCAGGTCTTGAGAAGAACTACACCAGTTATGGACTTGTGTGTCAAGTGTAACACGGTGGAAGGGACTATGGGATTATAGTCCAACCTGAATTGTTTCCGTAAAATAGATGTCTGATTCTATTAATGTACTGTTACCGTATCCAGATTATCAACTGTGTTCTAGAAGGACTCAGTAACTTTTCAGTAGCCATATCTGATCCTCCAAAGTGTGACTGTAAGAGACCATTGAATTGGTCAACGACAGATCGGTTCTGCAGTGGGACTGTGCTATGAGTGACAGACCATTCGATTGGTCAGAGACTATTTAGTTCATCGAAGTAATCAATACTTGGAGCCAAGTCCAGGAAGATTGTCTCCAACTCGGTAGTGTTCGAGAACTGTATTACCAGTGACTCCGTGGGAGTGTTATAGATGCAGTTGGTCCAGTGAAGTGTGGTCCAGCAGTGACTCTATTGTTGTGGTTCCACGTTCGGGAGACGGAGTGGTCTCCAAGGTTCTAGTCATCTCACTGGAAGGAAGCCGGGTGAGTGGCGGACCGACTGGACGGGACATCTGCATCCACTCTACTTCTCAACTCGATGAAGACACCTACATCTCTAAGTCTTTCTCTACTCTATCGTCTATTTGTGTAAATAGATTCTTCTATCAGGATGTTCATTTCAGTTCTATATTCTCAAGGGTAGAATAAACTTTATGTAAGTTGACTTGCTCTTTGTATAATGATTGAGTGTGGTCTCGGACGATGCCTAAGTGTTCATTGTTCAACAGGTGTAGGTAGTTAGTAGGGGTCTAGAATCTGGAGGGGTGTGTAGACGTAACTAAATAACCTGAGATCAACCACAGAGAAAAAAAAGTGTATCTGCTCGTCCAACCCCTGGGGCTAGAATACACGGGAGTGCTAGAGACACCTCGGGTGTGGTTCACTCTCACTACCCAAGGTGAACCCGAAACACTCCGTTACAGAGTGGGGGGCCCGTCCGGGATTATTCCAAGATCTTTGTGTGTTGTAGACCTCTCATATAGGGATAGGGACTCTGTCTTTATCCTCTACTACAGTCTACATAAGATTCTACTACTTCTACCTATCTCCTAACTGTCTGACGGACATTTGTGTTGTGGTGATTAGTTAGTACTATTGATTATTGATTCATTGTATTGCGTCACCCACACATACTTGAGTACCCACATATCATAGTCAACATGTCTACCCAAGAGATAGACTTGGACAAAGTTCAGGAAACTGGACGTAAGTCTGGTCTTGAAGGAGATGCTTTGAAATCCTATGTCCAAGAGGTGGAAAGAAATTTTCGCCAAGAGGAAAGAGAGAGGAGGAGAGCAGAAAGAGAACTGGAAGCCAGTAAAGTGGCTCTTGAGGAAAAGAGGATAGCGGCTGATACTGAAATGAAACGGCTTGAGTTGGAAGCCGAGAAAGAAAAACGTGACCATGAGTATCGAATGAAGCTACTTGAGGCACAAGTGCCTGCTACAGGTGTAACTGATGGAGCTATGGGAGGAGGTGTACCTCCTAGCTCAGAGTCAACCAGTAGACGTGACTACCAGGCTATGAAATGGCCTTTACAGCCGTTCGAACCCGAGAAGGAACGGATAGACCAATACTTAGAGAAGTATGAAGCCATGTCTATTGCAATGGGTCTAGACAAACAGAAATGGTGTTTGAAACTCTCCCAGGGACTCCGTGCCGAAGGTTATGAAGTGTATGCACGCTTACCACCGGGGTTACGGAATGATTACCCGGCATTGAAAGCGGCTCTCTTGAAGAGATTCGAGATCACAGCGCACTCATACCGAAGGAAGTTTCGGACGGCGAAGCGAGAACCTGGTGAACTGTTTTCAGCATACAGTGTGAGATTGAACTCATACCTTCTTAAATGGATGGCCTTGGCCGGATTTAAGGAGGAGTATGAAAGTTTGCGTGAGTTGATGGTTGTAGATCAGATGCGAATGCAAATGTCTAAACCCTTGCGAAACTTCTTAGGTGAGAATGGGGCTGAGAGATTGGATATAGTCACCAAGTTAGCCGAAAGATACGTTGAAGTCTATGGCGAGACTGGGGACACCAGTCCAACAGATCCGAGATCGAAAGATCCGGATCAAGGTAAGTCAAAGAAGTCAAAGAAGACCACAGGTTCTGATGAACCAAAGAAACAGGTAGGCTCTTTAGAGAAGATCTCTAACGTCAACCAAGGTAAGAATAGCCCACCTAGTTCTCCAAAGAGGAAGTGGAGTGAACGATGGTGCAAATTCTGCAAGTCCAGCACTCACAATACGAGTGAGTGTAAGAGTAAGCCCAAGGACTTTCACTTTGCTTGTCTTGCAGAGGTTAGGGATAGATCTTGCGGGAAAGTGAAGTCGGTTGATGGGAATGGAGAAACTAGACGACCTCCAGTGGTTGAGGAAGTTGAAGTGAATGGGCAACAGGTGTCGTGCCTCTACGACACGGGATTGCAATTTTCAGCTGTAATTGCATCCCACCTGACAGGCCCAGAGCAACTCACCGGGGAGATGACGGAGATACAGCCAGCCAGTAGGAGTGCTGTGGCGTTATGTTGCCCGATTGCCAATGTGGAGATACGGAGCAAGTACGTTACTGGACGCATTCAGGCGGCAGTCGTACCGGATCCGCTCTATCCCCTAATTCTAGGCCGGAAGTACGTGTTTCTGGGCGAACCAGAACACCCTAGCATCCATAAGTCTAGGCAGGTCAGAGATACAGAGGAAGAGGGTCTCGAAAAGGTAAGTCTCCGAAACCCTCACCCGGATAGAATGAGTAATGCTCGGAGCAAGGATGCGACGGAGGGTCCTTGTTCGGAAAGGTTGCCCAACAATGAAAACCCGTTAACTCAGGGTAAGTTCAACTCTGATAACCAGTCACCGTTAATTCAGACTGGAACAGAGAAAAGGCAGAGGGAACGTAAGTTGGTTCCTGAGAGCTTCAGAGCTAATCTGCTGCGAACGGTACATGTCAGGTCCCCAACCGGACATCTGACTGTAGGGACAACCAGTAAATGTCTATCCCGGTACTATTGGTGGCCGGGAAGGACAGGCGACGTGCGCAGGTATATTAGGTCTTGTCCGGAGTGCCGTAAATGCACACCTGAGAAACGGACGAAGACGAAGATATCCTTAGAGGTGGGAGACCGAGTTCTAGTACTCCTCCCACTCGAGGGGAACGAATTCGAAATCGGGTGGCAGGGCCCATTCCTAGTGGATAAAGTGGGGCTCCACAAGCACTATGGAGTGGTGATCCTGGGAAAGTCTACTACTTTCCATTCCAGTCTCCTCATGTGTTATGAGGGGAAGCCCGATGATAAGTCCACCAGCCCAAGGGCGCCGAGATTCGCTGAAAGAACGGTTCGGGGTTCAGGTCAGGTAGCGGAAAGCCTGTCACACCATAGGAAGTCCTATATGTATGTGCAGGTACCTTCTTCGGTTCAGCCCGGTGCTCGGGGGAACATGACCGGCCAAAGGAACACCCGCAGTGCTAGCTACACTGAGAACCGTGGTCGGAAGAGGTGGGTTGTGTCGGAACGAACACAGACCCTTGGTCCCTCAATCCGACCGACTGCAGTCCAGCTGGGTCCTCGAAAGGGGAAGCTGGAGTTGCAGAAGTCCAGTAAACTCTGGCAGGAACGATCGTTAAATCAGGTCGAGACGGGAGCTCTGGTCCGCAAGATACTGCGAGATGCCCGATCGCAGTAGCGGAGTAGGCCTTGATCACCCGTGATACTGAATAGCTTGTCACCCACCGAATGTGGTAAAAGTATTCTATACAATATTGACGGGTTAGACTTCCTCACCCGCCATCCGGTCTCTTAGAAGGAAGAACGAACGACATAGACAGCTTCTGCGTAGAAGTGGAACGACGGGGTCGATCCTCTTAAAGTGGGGGCCTATGTGACGAAACGCGTTTATCTGTCTTGGGTCGTCAAGGTCCCGCACTATTTTGGCGCGTCATCGGGGACTTTCCCAGCTAAAAATAGACTGAGGGAAGCCGATGGAGGACTTCTTATCTAGAATCGTCTCGAAACACCGGAATTCGAGTAACCCGTGATGTTGGGTATCGCTCTAAATTCTCGTGCAGAGAGATCTAGAAACGCTAGGCGGGGAATGACGTTTTCCCGAGAAAGTATCTTTTCTCAAGAAGCACTCGCTTCTTGTGCGCATCGAGTTGGCACGAAGCGGGAAATTGGCTAAACCAGCCATTCACTTACTTTTGTTCGAAGAGAACAGACGCTGGCCTGAATGTGAGCCATTTTTGTGTTGCGTCTCACCTCAACCATGATTCGGCTGACTGTTATGAAAAGGAAGCTGAGAAGCCCTTGAACAGTTCGGAAGCTGACTGGAGAGCTGGTTTCACCATCCAGGTAGATATTTGTTTAAATCATTTAACTTGGTACGTGTGTTCCACACGCCATTGTTCTAACCTCATTACCTATGCGGATGTCCTCGCATACTAATTAGCAAACCGATCGATAACGCCGGTGACAATTAAGCGTGTGTTTGTTTACCGTGTGCTCGCGAATCAGCTGTTAGGAACGCCGTAATGTGATGTGGGCGATTTGGGTTCCAAATATATGTATCATATATTGCCAATCGTTGCATCTATTCGGTTGCTGTGTTAGAATAAAACCTAGTTACTTGTGCCGGATGGAAACTTAGATTATGTCAGTCAGTTGCTGAAGCCAGAAGAACGGTTAGAAAACCAGGTAAGTTGGTAGGTGGAGATTCAGACAAAATTGTGCTTAGTTACTAAGTAAAGGAAGAACTTAGTTCTGTGCCACCAGGAATGATGTAACTATTGGGTAGTAACTTAATAGTGAATTCATTGTGTGGAACAGCGGATTTCTGTGGAAAGGTAAGTGGCTTTGGTGCTATCTCTATATATATATGATGTGACATTGTGTATATATATTAGTTCATGGCATGGGATACTTCCTGGGGTAATTCCGAACGCCGAATAGTTCGACGCGTGATAACACTGCGTGCCGTCGCGATGTAAATATGCGTTCTGAAATCTTGTCTAAGATATCCTGTTTCTTTCATACTGGCGCTAGTGCGAGTGAATGCTAAGGTGCTGGAAGTATGGAAGGATGCAGGAGGCTGTATGAGACTGGGGAAATATAGAATATGGGGATGTGAAAGCAAGTTATGAAAGTATGTGTTGGTAGACCAAACCAACGATGAAGTTCAGTCCAGGCCAAGGCTAAACCACTTGGGAGGACAGAACTGGAACAGTACCCTTGGAACATGTGGGGAACATGTATTCTCAAGAAGGCTTCTTGACTCTAAGGCAGAGTCTGATAAGAAGAGTTTGCTGTGGCGTGGGCAGGTGGTCCCACCAGCAAACAGGCTTGTGTACATATTGGATGTGATCATGTACTATTCCTATATCCCGAGGGATGGTATATTGATCAAGATTATGTTTCTTAATGTACATTGATGACGTTAGGAACGAGTCTAGGGACTCTTTACCTATTTGTTTAGTTCGATTAAATTAGAACAATAACAGCCTTGTATCATTACTGACGTTAGCGACGACTGGTAGATGATTAGGGATAGGTGAGACCAATGATCAGACTCGTCATTCTGATTTCTTGCTCTGTTTGACGGGCTGTTCTGTGAGGCCAGCTGACATTTGTGAACCCATGCTTGACTACTCTCCATATAGAGATAATGCTTTGGTTATATGAATAACTAACTAGCATGACTGAGAGTTGAGTAGTTATTGGTAGGATGCATATGAACTAATGTTTGGGCCAGTATACTCTCACCGGTCGCTCTTCCTTTTCAGGAGTTTGCCTGTTGAGGAACCAGTCAACTAGAATTGTTGTTGGCAGAAAACCACTTCGTGTGACAGAGCGAAGGGTTCAGTTCTTTACTTATCACGCCAGACTCCATCACACCAGGTACCCAATGTGATTCACCATGCGTGAAGTTTGCTTCAAGACATACAACTGCCCTGAAGGTGCACGTGTGGGAAGTGATGGTTTGTGATCGTTTAAAATAGAAGATACTCTGTTTTTGCCAGGAACATTTCAGCATGTTGAGTAATCATGCTCGACAGGGAACACCGGTCCGTCTGGTTTGACGGGGGTTCTGCCTAAACGCAGAAGTAACTAATCTTCAGACACTTGAATGGTTCTTTGGACAGCTCGAGTGGCAGGTCTTGAGAAGAACTACACCAGTTATGGACTTGTGTGTCAAGTGTAACACGGTGGAAGGGACTATGGGATTATAGTCCAACCTGAATTGTTTCCGTAAAATAGATGTCTGATTCTATTAATGTACTGTTACCGTATCCAGATTATCAACTGTGTTCTAGAAGGACTCAGTAACTTTTCAGTAGCCATATCTGATCCTCCAAAGTGTGACTGTAAGAGACCATTGAATTGGTCAACGACAGATCGGTTCTGCAGTGGGACTGTGCTATGAGTGACAGACCATTCGATTGGTCAGAGACTATTTAGTTCATCGAAGTAATCAATACTTGGAGCCAAGTCCAGGAAGATTGTCTCCAACTCGGTAGTGTTCGAGAACTGTATTAACAGTGACTCCGTGGGAGTGTTATAGATGCAGTTGGTCCAGTGAAGTGTGGTCCAGCAGTGACTCTATTGTTGTGGTTCCACGTTCGGGAGACGGAGTGGTCTCCAAGGTTCTAGTCATCTCACTGGAAGGAAGCCGGGTGAGTGGCGGACCGACTGGACGGGACATCTGCATCCACTCTACTTCTCAACTCGATGAAGACACCTACATCTCTAAGTCTTTCTCTACTCTATCGTCTATTTGTGTAAATAGATTCTTCTATCAGGATGTTCATTTCAGTTCTATATTCTCAAGGGTAGAATAAACTTTATGTAAGTTGACTTGCTCTTTGTATAATGATTGAGTGTGGTCTCGGACGATGCCTAAGTGTTCATTGTTCAACAGGTGTAGGTAGTTAGTAGGGGTCTAGAATCTGGAGGGGTGTGTAGACGTAACTAAATAACCTGAGATCAACCACAGAGAAAAAAAAGTGTATCTGCTCGTCCAACCCCTGGGGCTAGAATACACGGGAGTGCTAGAGACACCTCGGGTGTGGTTCACTCTCACTACCCAAGGTGAACCCGAAACACTCCGTTACAAACATGCATCTCTGTTTCTAATTGTGGTGACACGTTTATAAAATTCTCTTGGGCAGTCTTTGCTAAGGGTCGCCATCTGTTCACCGTATATTCTCCAGGATTCATCTTTAGATGCTCTAATTGTTTGTTTGGCATTACGTCGTGCTATTCTATAAGTAATATAGTCCTGTTCAGATTTAGTAGTGATCCACTTTTTGAATGCTACCTTCTTTTTGAATATGCTATCTTTAACTTCGTTGTTCCACCAGGCTGTTCTTAATCTTTTGTCCTGCCCTACTTTCTTTGTTCCACATTTATATTTCAGTGTGTCGAGCATGGCAGCCTTGAAACATGTCCATTCCTTATCTACGCTTGAGTGGTCATCGGGGATGTTCTTATGTAGGTTTTGGATTTCTTGATTGAATTCGTCTTTAACCGTATTTTCCTGCAGCCTCCTATAATTGATGACATGTGTTGTTACCTTTTTGTTTCTTATTTTCCTGTGTGGTGAAATCTTCTTTATTATGACTGGCTTGTGATCAGTATCAACATCTGTATTTGGGAGTGCTCTTGAATCTAATAATAGCCTTCTGTCTGATTTCCTAATTAGAATAAAGTCAATTTGGGATGCTTGGTTTATGTCATTCCATTTATACCAGGTTTTGGTGTGGCTACGACGATGTTGAAAAAAACTATTTGCTATTATTAGTCCATGTTCCGAACATATGTTGAGTAGACGTTGACCATTGCTGTTGTGGTATAATAAAACGTCCTTACCCTTTCCTATTTATGGACTCCCTTAAAAATAAACAAACCCTTACAATTACTGTTTAAGTAACTTACTTAATGTAGGAGAAAATAAAACAGCGATAGACTGACCGTGGCACAGCTAAATTTATTTTGGCTTGTTTTCTCTCCCTTACCTGGCCAATCCTGGCGAGGGGGAAAACAAAGACGGAAGCGGCCATTTCTAGTCAAGAGAACACACAAGAAAGTCGACCTTTCCCTTCGGGGAAAAGGTATTTTGCCTTTTAAAACCATGATTCTCTTCAAGCTATTGGTATGTTATCTACATTATTAAGATATATTTATGTATTACATTGACCAGTATGTTTAATTAAGAATTAGTTACAATTCTCTTAAACCAGGCTGGATGATGTTTACTAAGGAAACACAGGTGGGCGCCACGCTGTAATTTTTCCTATGTCTTACAATTTCAAATCCCTATGTTAATATCTTTTATAGGCATTATGAACTTATATCTAACTAAATGGTGTTTATAACCTATGAATAGTATGTGTACTGTAGTACACAGAGTATCAACTCTTATGTCAGAAACTCTTTTCAATTTAGGAAAGACTCCTGATTCATACTTCAGAGAAGAAAACTCGTTTCGGCCAATTTCATAGTCCTATGAAAAATAACTTCTATGCAATGGAACTATATATCCCTATCGATGCTTAGAAATCTGCAAATAATTTATGTACTGTAGAGATTGGACTTTAAAGAAACATTTTCTCAATGTAGGAGCAGACTCTTGATTTCATACTGCACAAGTAGAGAACTGGTGTCTGCCACTTTCAAATATCCTATGTAGTGTAAATGCACTGGTAAGGATGTCTCTGAACTTGTTTTATCCATGCGGGGACATACAAATGATTACGCATATTCCTGACTCTTACTTAGTCAGGGGATAAAATATTTTACCACATTATAATCTGTAACTTGGAACTATAGTGTTAAATTTTAGTACTATCCTTTTGTTAACAGATTAGTAACCACTCCATATGAGGGTGAACATATAATCATTTCATAAAATAGTGTTAGGGACAGGCCATGTTTGAATATAAATTCATGAAGAATTAAAGTAAACGCTTGATGTAAATGCATGTTCGGATAGGATTCACTCCGCATCGCCTCACAGTAGTAGAAACAGAAGCGAAGATTGATGTGAATAAATTGCTTGCAATATTCAGAAGACTGGACCATGCGGCATAAGTTATTCTTATAAATACCCTCCGAATAATAGCAGTCATTGGCAAAACATATCACAGCGATTACTATCCTCATGTGCTGTACGCAGTGGGGGAAAACAATGGATGTTTTAGTTTATGAAGATAATTCAAAAACCTAGGCTCCCTGCATCATCATTATGATTATTATGTATGATTATCATGTACTTAATATCAGAGAAATGTACATGTATGTTTTTTTTTTTGGTATGAGAATTTTCTCTGTTCTGATTGTTACTTTTTACTGTGGGAATATACATTTTAATGTTGCACTTGGGGACATGAGGATGTTGATAGAAGAATTCATGTGTATGTCAGTACTTAGGAAGCCAATGGCGAATAGTCTTGACCTAAGGATGAGTATAGTGCCGAAAGGAAGACGCGGCATTAGAAACAACAGGGATTCTGTATAGGCTATTCTCTTCAAGTAATGAGAGAGACAATATCAACATGTTGGATGGACAGAATGACTTCACCCATCCAATAGTCCCAGTAACAACAGAACAAAATATAAGTGAGAAAATACCTTACTCACTATGAAGAGTCAGAATGGCTCTACTCAGCAATGAGGGACAGTGGAATATGGACACCCACTCCTTTCCCCTTCTCCCCTTGTTGTTTTGTATTTGTGTTTGTAATTGTGTTGTAAACCTTTTATCATAACACAGTAGGTTAATGCTAGTGTTGTATTCTTTGTCATCCCTTTTCTATAGAAGAGAAGCAGGTGGTGGTTGAATTTGGTGGGACTATATCACTAACACTGGATCCTGGGTCAACAGCCATAAAGTGAATGTCCAAAACTATAGTCTGGATCTAGCAATACCTCAATGTTTACTGCGGCGCTCAATAGCTCCATAGCGAGCAACAGAAAAGTTGAAGATAACTGATTGGGTGAGTGATTAAGTCCTATTTTAGGAGGAAGATCCAGGATGGACTTCAAGATCTAATAATCTACAAAGATGAAGATCAACAGAGTAACTGACAACAGTGTATCGTCTGCTTTACGTCTGAGAAGTATCACCTATAAGCCTTATCACTCAGCAAAATCAGTGAAACTATGGGACAATCCTACAAGTTATTAAAACTAACAACAGTGAGTAACCTTCAACTGTTGGTTGGATTACCAAGTTAATATCCACAATGGATAAGTCTTCGAAAGAACATCTCACAGCTGCAAAAGTCAAACATAAGGTTCCAGCCATGCAACACCAAGTTCTAGCTATGAACACCAACTCAAACAAATGGGAAGAAGACATTGAACCAATACAACCAAGGTGCCAACTGAAAACCATACCTACACCAGATTACCTCAAGGTTCCCAAACCTGAACACATAAAAAAAAAGACCATATGAAAGCAGCTAGCGGAGTAAATGCCTCTACGCCTGCAACCACAGGAATCACCTGATAGCCTGCAACCCTCGATATGTGGTGGAGTCAATATTCTTCAGTTCCATGCCTCAGCAGAATCCTGGAATTAATTCCAGATGAACCAAATGAATAACAAGCAGAATTGTATGTCTACACTGAAAGTAAATACTGAATCAGAACTCTGTGCTGGTCCCATGTCAGCCTAAATGCCAATAACGGTGGAATAGGTTATAGACTGATGACTAGGTGGGTGAAAAATCTGTGGGAACAAAATTGAGATTCGGATATTATAAGCCGAGACGCTGAAAGGTAGGCATCCTTTTCATCAGATATGGTGATATAGGGAAGAACCTTAGTCCAAGACCAAAGATGCATCTCCTGAAGGTATGACCAACCCAGGCCTCAATTTCACACTGACACCGAGCCGTTCGCAAAGAAGATTCTTGAATTCAGCTCCACGGAGGAGATATGTGGTGAATTTATTTCCTAATAAGGATTATAATTAATTCCGCAACAAACTTCAGTGGACATTAAACATGACTGTGAGTATTTATTGGTGTCAATGATAAATATGGACATTAACTGCTTTGCACTGGAGAAGAATACCCATCCGCAACGCCTAAATGAACACTATAATTAATTAATTTAATTATTAGTATCAACTGTTTTCATGAGTGTTTTTTTTTCTTCTATGACATGAAAAAGGTAAAGAGTGTTTTACATGGTAAGGGTGGACAACTAAAGGTTTATGTTATGATATATCTGTATAATAATTTGACACCCACTCATTATTTTTAAATATGAGAATTGTACATGGTGTCAGAAATAAATGTTGGGTTTCTGCACCTAGACCAAGGTGATTCTATCTAGGTACAATGAGTCAAGTTAGCAGAACCAATTTGTGGTTGTTGTTTTGTTTGTAATAACCTTGTTTTTTTCTGGGGTCACTGAGTACTATATTGTAATAATGCAATGAATCCCATGCCTGTCTGAAAATGCATAGTGTTTATTACACCTATATATATGTAACTACAGATCTTGAGTTAATACCTGAACTGTTTGTCCAAAAGTGTTGTGTACATCAAGTAAATGTGGTGTCCAACAAGTGGTTGTTTATATGTTGTGAGCAATCAATATCCTTCTAGCATCTATAGTTAATTTAAGGGTGATGAAGTGGGAAGGGAAACCTACACACAGATGCCATTGTTTCAAGGATGGAACTCTTTCCTCCTGGGATTTGTGGTAAATATCCCTGATCACCCTGCATTCTTACCAGTGACAGAGAATCAATAATACCCCCTAGACATTTTAACGAATCATTCTCAGGAATTAAAATCCACATCCCACATGTGTGGTCCCGCCCGGTACGGACTTCACCTAGTAGTGGAGTAGTCCGTGAATTTAAAACTCATGGTAAACATCACAATTGGTGTATTATGGTGAGTATATGAATTCAGGGAAAACCTCTCGCAGGTAAACCAAGTCACTTCAGAATGTTATAGTGTTAGTAACAGACCTAATCACTCATTAGTATGAGCTGAGTCAAGTTTTATGTGAACCCATAATGGCTCAGATAAATATAAGGTTTTTTTGGTACAAAACTGTTCACAGGTAATATCTTGATTCTAGCAGATGCATCAGGTAGTTGGTTGTTGGATATGAGATTTTTTTTTAAAAACTCATATTTTATATCTTATTGATGGGAAACTAAGTCCAGTAATGAACCTCCAGTAGTAAGGTCTTTGGGATGGTAAACTCACATAAGATAGGTAATTCAGTGAATGTTTAGAATTCATAGTCATTCCCATTTGATGTTTGAGGTATGGTTCTGCTACTCTGATATTCTCTTTAAATGGTTCAAAAGTGGTGTACTCATGAACACACTACTATATTATGTATCCATAAGGTTTATGTTCCTACATATGAATCATGTGTTAATTAACTATTTTGTCATTGATTATCATTGTATTTTCATGCTTGATCTGCTTGTATAAGTCATGTAATATTGAAAAATTACCAAGGCAGCAGAGAGTGATAGACAATTTTATAGATAATTAGGACAGATAAGTTAGAAATCCAATAAATTTTTTTTAAGGGAAAAATTTAATCAACAAATGATGATTCAGTAGGAAAGTAAATAATACCTGAGAGATAAATTAAACCAGGGGAAAATAGCAGTAACTAAAGTAAATGAACTAAGGGTTAAGGCCTAAACCACCACTTGCAAAAATGTAGACATAGTTAATGGAAGGGAAGGAATATTGTAAGAATTTGCAGTATTTAGGGGCACCCTAATTAAATCCTCTTTCATATAACATAACATGTTCTACAATACCGGTAGTAAAGTAAAGTGAATAAATGATGGATACTTGGGAAGAAAAGCCATACCGACACTTATTCTACTCCACCGGTGATATGAGTAGTTATTAATAACTAACTCAGATGGCCCATATGTTAATGAGGGTCAAAACCAAAATATTTTCCTGGTGATGTAAGTGAAACTGATCAACTCACTTACTGACCCAACAGAATATAAGGTATTTCTTTAAATTATCCACCCCGATTCCATTATTAATGGTAGCGGAAACAGACCGTATAGGCATGTAGGAGGTATAATTAAAGAATTAACTAATAAATTGGAATTTCCAGTTTAATTCTCATTAAGTGAAATGTTCACTATGAGTAGTCCTCATCAAAAAGAGGAGTGAAACAGCTTTTAGTTAGCGATTAGCTTACGTAAAGTTATTTCAATAATTGCCTAACTAACATTAATATTCTCATAAGGGAAGAATTAAGAAGGGCAAAAATAAGTGGTACAATAGAGGCGCGCGACTCAATTGTATTTTCTTTAAAACTAACCGAGTAACTAAATTCTAGATAATGCTCGAAGCCTACTAAAAGGTAGATTAATCAGAAATCAGTCGCAAGACGAAACAGATTTCTACATCTCAGTTCTGACTAGGATTATATGCCAGCATTAAATATGTGAAAGCAGATCCAGACTAACAGAGATTAGCTTAAATAACTGATACGAATCAGTAAAAGCAACAATTAAATAAACAACTCTTGAAATAGATGCTGTTTATAAATAGGACGAACTCCTTGACGTGAAGACAGGGGAAACGCCTAAAACTTATACAGTGAACCCATGCTAGAAAAATGGAATATAGCTGTGTAAAAACCAAGCAAATTGGATCAGATAGCTGAAGAATTGCTTGATATTTACTAGAGTAGGAATTTCAATCAGGAATCCAGCTAGTAAATTATATAACAGTTCAAAGATAGACCTTCGTCAATCTAAATAAATCCAGAGTTTCCACGTATTAAACGGACGAAAACAAAACTGGAGAGAAACATTAAGAGTACCTTACCTGTTATCTTGAGGACACAACTCAGGAGACGCCAGTATTAGAGGGATATACAGATGTAATAGTAATTTTACAAAAACTAGTAACCCACATCCATAACTGGAAAGTGAACCAGCAACTTGATTGTCTGGAAGACTATCACAGGAATCACAAAAAGGGGCTTTTAACTTCTCACTGAACTGATTATATATGGTAGGAGACAATACGTCTGAACCTACATAACAATGTATGTTGCTAAGTTGAAAATAGTCCTAAAACCTGGAGGGAGGTAGACGACGATCAATGTACGCCAAGCGACGCAAAATTGCTCGTAATTCAACACCAAAGCAACAAATACAGAGTGAAACTCAAACACATCAAGTTAGAATTACTAATAAGGATTCTAGCGTAAAATAGATCTAGGTTAGAAGGAAAAGCAGAGAGAGAGAGTAAGCTAAGAATTACTTCGTTTCTGATAGATTCATGTTCCCCGGAATAGTCGGTTCAGAACGGAAATCTAGAAAAGTTGGACCTTGTTTACATGTTAGACGAGATTCTCGGGAAAAACCCGCAAGAGAAAGGGACACCACTCTATTCAGTAGTTATCAAAACTGATCGGAAAATCCCATAACTCGACTAATAACCCAAACACATGATGTATTGGATGAAAATGTATTCAACAGGAACCATATTTAGCTTCCTTTAAATATCAGATCTATAGTTAAAACAAACGTCTAACTTATAGGGAGACGGGCCAGTTTAATATGCTATCAGTAGACGCAGAATTAACCGTCGGTTTTAACATAATCTCAAGATTGATAATCTAATGAGAGAGAAATCAAGCTTAATGATGATATCTCAATTGCTTCAAATAGTCGGTTTGATGCAGACAAACCAGTACTGGAAAGTAACAAATTATCAGATAAACACATTTTTGGCTTTGCATTTTCTGATTTGCCATTAAACCTTAATTTCTTCTCAACCTACTTGTGCACGTAATGTTCACAAACGCCTGTTAGTGTCCCCTTTGAATAAATCTCTGTTTTATTTACTACTTCCATTACTTCTTAAGATCTGTTTGTATTGTACCTGAAAAAGATCACCAAGATCGAAACATCGGATTCTTTGTGTTATGGACTAGCATTTAAAACAAAACATATTTGCTTAAAGTTACTACTACTACTACTACTACTACTACTACTACTACTACTACTACTACTACTACTACTACTACTACTACTACTACTACTACTACTACTACTACTACTACTACTACTACTACTACTACTACTACTACTTCTACTACTACTACTACTACTACTACTACTACTACTACTACTACTACTACTACTACTACTACTACTACTACTACTACTACTACTACTACTACTACTACTACTACTACTCATTGGCACCTTTCCGTCTTGGCAGACGATAGTTTGGTACATTGTGCTTCAAAAAGGCTTAATAACTACGATCCATGGCGGTGGCGAGTGTGGCTGGTAAGGCCAATTCTTGCTGCAAATGTTCGCCTACAGTAGGTGCATGTGGAAACATGGTCATTTCCACCATTTTGCACCATCTTACGTCTCTCACGCTCTGTGTGTGCTTTATCTGCAATCATTTTCTCCATTGTCATTATTCCATTTCTGATAGTTGCCCTCCATGCAACACGTTCAGCGGTGACGTGTTCCCAATGGAATAATGACTACGAACCATGGCGGTGGCGAGTGTGGCTGGTAAGGCCAATTCTTGCTGCAAATGTTTGCCCACAGTAGGTGCATGTGAAAACATGGTCATTTCCACCATTTTGCACCATCTTAAGTCTCTCACGCTCTGTGTGTGATTTATCTGCAATCATTTTCTCCTTTGTCATTATTCCATTTCTGATACACATCTAACAAACCTATGTAGAAGTTTATACGACAACAGTGAATGCATAGTGAGAGCAACTGGAGGACACTCAGAACCCTTCACCATAAGATCTGGAGTACGACAAGGTTGTGTCCTGTCCCCTCTCTTGTTCATAACATATATAGACAACATATGTAAAGAAACCAGCCAAGCAGAGACAGCAAGAATACCGCATGACGAGAACACAGAAGAAGAACCATCTGCAAATCTAACCATTAGAGAACTCCTGTTTGCGGACGACCAAGCACTAATAGCAAAATCAGAAGCTGAATTACAAGACCACATGAATAGTCTAAACGAAATGTGTAGGGAACATAACATGAAAATTAGCACAAGCAAAACAGAGGTAATGACTATAACTAAAGAAGAACAAACAGCAACAATTCACCTAAACGAACATCCCTTGAAACAAGTAAAGAGCTTCAAGTACCTAGGAAGTATAATATCATCAAATGGCAGATCAGAAGACGAGATCGAAAATAGGTGCAATAAGGCAAATCAACTCATTGGACAAATGGCACCAATACTAAAGAACAAACATGTATCAATAACTACTAAGAAAGCACTTTACAACACAATCTTCCTACCAACTCTGTGCTACCAATGCCAAACCTGGACAATGACAGAAAAAGAGAAAAGAAAAATCACAACAACAGAAATGAGGTTCCTGAGAAGAATACTCAACGTATCAAGAAGAGATAAGATCAGAAATGAAGAAATCAGGACTAAAGTGGGGGTTAAAGCTGCTCTAGATTTTATTAGAAAGCAGCAAGTCAAATGGTTTGGCCATGCAAGTAGGCTACCAGTCAACAGCATGCCACAACAGGCAATGACGTACAGACCAGATGGAAACAGAGGAAGAGGCCGACCACGTAAACGCTGGACGGAGGGAATAACAGAATCCATGGGAATGTCGATATACGAAGCCCATAACCGGGCACTCTCACGAAGTTTATACTTCACCTCGACACCGCAAGGTACAAGAGGAACATGATGAGATGAGAGATGATGAGATAGTTGCCCTCCATGCAACACGTTCAGAGGCGACGTGTTCCCAATGTGCATTATCAATGCCTGTATCAATCATGTCCCGCTTACACACATCTTTGTATCGTAGTAGAGGCCGACCCTGAGATCTCCTACCCGTCTGTAATTCACCAAAAAAGATGTCCTTTGGTATTCTACCATCATCCATCCATCCTCCTAACGTGTCCTATCCATCTAAGTCTACGAAGACTGAGCATGGAATACACCGTCACACAACCTGATCTTTCCAATACTTCAGTATTTGTGATTTTGTCTTGCCACTTAATACCAAGTATTCTTCGCAGATACCGCATATGAAAGCTGTTTAAACGTTTCTCTTGGCGTGAATAAGTTGTCCAGGTTTCACTGCCATAAAGAAGAGTACTAAGGACATAGGCTTGGTAGACTTTTGTTTTGGCAGTAAGCTTCCTGTTCTCCCATACTCTTTTTGCTAACATGTTCATTGTTGTTGCTGCCTTGCCAATCCTGATGTTGATTTCCTGATCGAGGGATAATTTGTTATTTACCTCTGATCCTAGATATGTAAAATGGTCTATTATCTCCAGTTCGACGTCGTCAATAAAGATTGATGGTACACCATGTGCACCTTGTGACATAATCTGTGTCTTATTTTTGTTAATTGTTAAACCAAATTCAGAACAAGCATTGGAGAATGCAGATAGTAGATGTTGTAATTCTTCCTCAGAGTGGGTCGTAATCGCAGCATCATCCGCAAAAAGCAACTCTCTGATTAGTACCCTGCCAATATTGGTCTTGGCCTTCAATCTCTGAGCATTATAGAGGCCACCATCTGAGCGTGAGTGAATGTATATACCATCATCCTGATCACGAAAGGCATATTTCAGTAGAAGTGAAAAGTATATCCCAAAGAGGGTGGGGGTGTGTACACAACCTTGTTTAACTCCACTCTTGATTTCAAACTCTTCTGAAGTTGAGCCATCAAACTTGATTATACCCTTCATGCCTGTGTGGAACGATTCCACAATGGACAGAAGAGTTGGTGGGCAGCCAATCTTCTTTAGTGCTTTGAACAGACCCTCACGACTGACCAAATCGAATGCCTTTGTGAGGTCGATGAAGGCAATAAACAGTGGCTGATTTTGTTTCCGGCATTTTTCTTGCATCTGTCGCAATGAGAATATCATATTAATGGTAAACCGGTTCTGACGGAAGCCGCACTGTGATTCGGGGTAGACTTGATCTCCCAGGACTTGAAGTCTGCGCAGGACAATTTTGGCAAACACTTTCCCAACAATACACAGAAGTGAGATACCCCTATAGTTGTTACAGTCGCTCCGATCTCCCTTGTTCTTGTACAACGTTATGATGTTTGAATCTTTGAAATCCTGTGGGACTTGTCCTTCTCGCCAGCATAGCTCTATTAGCTGGTGAATCTGTAGAGCGAGTGTGTCTTGCCCACTCCTGATCACCTCTATTGGAATCCCATCCTTACCTGGAGCCTTGCCAGATGCAAGCTCATTTATAGCACGCTTAACTTCTGTTATAGTGGGAAGTGTGTCCAGGTGGTCAAGAGTTGGCAGAGCCTCTATGGCGTTGAGGGCATCATCCGCTAGCTTGGTCTCACTTGAGTAAAGCTCTAAATAGTGCTCGACCCATCTATCCATCTGCTGTTTCTTATCAGTGATGATTTCTCCAGTCAAGGTTTTCAGTGGTGCACTTCTTTTGATCATTGGACCACAGGCTTTCTTTATCCCTTCATACATGCTTCTGATGTTTCCCTTATCACTTGCGATTTGAATGGACTCACATAACTTTATCCAATAGTCATTCGCACACTGCCTGGCAGCCTTTTGTACATCCTTCCTCGCTTGCTTCAGCTCACTCAGAGTATTACGTGTTGGTCTTTCTTTGTTTCTTAAGAGAGCTATCTTCTTTTTATCAATCAAGGGCTGCAGTATCTGGCCGTTTGCCGCAAACCAGTCCTGACTCTTAAGACCCACAGTGCCGTAAACCCCTACCGCTGTTTAATAAATAGTTTCCTTAAGTTTACTCCATTTATCATGTACTATACAATTTTCTGATGTATCATTGAAAGCGTCTTCAAGTTGCTGTTGAAATTCAAAGCACTTTCCAGGATCGTGAGTGTTAGTAATATTAATCCTGCGGCTAGACTTGTGTTTAGCTGTGTAGATTCTCTTTGGTCTCAGTCTAACCCTTGCAACAACTAAAGAATGATCTGTATCACTGTGGTAACTTCGAGTTAATAATGTATGGTTCAGATGTTGTATCCGTGTGATAATGAAGTCCAGCTGATGCCAATGGCTGGATCTTGGATGTTTCCATGTGACCTTATGCATCTCTTTTGTTTTAAAAAAGGAGTTTGTAATACATAGGTCATTTCTAGTGCAATGCTCCAGCAGCCTTTGCCCATAATCATTCATGCAACCGATGTTGTATTTTCCAAGGCACACTGGCCATGAACTCGAGTCCTTGCCCACACGAGCATACAAATCACCGAGCATATAAATGTAGTCGGATTTTGGAACTGCCTTGATCGCAGAGTCTAGCTGTTCATAGAACGTATCCTTCACATCATCAGAGGAAGCGAGTTTCGGTGCATATGCAGTGAGAATGGTGGCAAATCCACAAGAGGTTGCCAAGCGCAGTGATAATAATCTTTCATTACCTCCAGCTGGGATATCAATCATTCCCAGTAGCGAATTCTTCACTGCAAAGCCCACACCATGTTGCCTCTTTGCCCTCTTCCCTTCCAAAAAAAGGTGTAATTGTTTTCCCTGAGTGACCCTTCCTCAGCGAGGCGAGTCTCCTGCAGGCCAGCAATATCAATGTTAAGACGATTGAGTTCAGCATCAATCACAGTCGTTTTTCTCAAATCGTCAATATTTGTCAAGTCAGTGGAAAATCCTGGACACATGGTTCTCACGTTCCAGGTTGCAAGCCGTAGCTTGAGGTTTCTATTCTTTTTATTAGTACCTGGTGCATTGGTTTTACAGTCTGCGATTCAGATTTTGTCGTACCCCCAAGCACCCATTGAAGCAGGCAGGCTGTGGCGGATCAGCACCCAATTGGCTGGGGGCTGCCCAGCTTGAGGCGGGCGGTAGCTGATCAGTGACACCTGTAGGTGTCTCCCACCGTCAGAGGCAACGCGTGCCGCCCCATGTCTACGCCAACTAACAAGGACTTATAACCCGTAACAGTTGCCTCTCGCTTTGATTCCGAGACCGCTTAAGACCAGGGATGGAGTTATTGCCTCTCCATAGCACAAAGCCTGGGCTAAAATAAAGAAACCATGTGTTGCCCATGCAGCATGATCCCTCTCTCGGCCTGCCTAGTTAACACCAGAGGAAAGTTAACACCTATAATCTGGAACAAGACAAGCTGCAGAAGCTGCCGGATCAGCAAAGCAATGCTCTAACTGTCCGCCTGTCGGAGCTTCGATCCTAGACCAGCTGCCAACCAAGGCTTAGGGCCTGGTCTGCCCTGTCATGACTTATTTTGTCTTTGGGTTGCATTTCCTCGCACCACGAAAAGGCTAGTACCCTCCCAATTGCGCTCTTCCGCCCGAAGCCGTTGGCACAATGTGGGGTGTCGGGTTTGGTAAGCGCCGCCCAACATTCGGCGCTGACAGAAAGCAGGTAGTACCGTCTACTGTCATACGGTAGCTCAGTCATATCTGACTAAGACCTGACTTTAGGTCTTAACCTATCACAGTATCAGGAAATGTGTGGAAGACACAGAAGGTAAGTTTTGCACCAAATTCAAAATGCTTAACTCTAGTGTTTAGTCAGTACTACTTTATGAATCGTCAGCATCTGTTGCTTAGGGGTAGTTGATAGTCTCACAATCCTGACATACCAGCTTCAAAGTCAGTGATTAGGGAGCAGATCACTTGGCATTCATGTTCACAATGGTATGAGTGTGAGCCATTCAGAATACAATGGCAAACTGCTGAACATACAATTGCCTAGAAAGTCACAAACAGCCAATAAATGTTGAGGCTGACTGGGATGTGCAGTAAAGGACATGTAACTAACTTTATAGATAAAAAACATGGAGAATGACAGCACAGTAAAATATGCAACACAATCATCACTTTTGTAAGTCTTTCCAGTATGTGGCCTCTTCTTGCACTTCAGATAGTGAAATTGAGTAAAATGATGCACCAGAGCCATTACTTTTGTAAGGTTTCAACAAGTGCTTCAGCACATGGCCAGCTTGAGTACAAAAAACGACAACTAGCCAAAAAACATTCCCATATGTATGGCACGTTAAACCTTCCTTAGGTATTTATAATGCCGATGTTAAATATTGCCTCAGTGAGTCATTTATTATTGATTATTTTTCATGCGTTATACTACTACTACTACTACTACTACTACTACTACTACTACTACTACTACTACTACTACTACTACTACTACTACTACTACTACTACTACTACTACTACTACTAATACTACTACTGCGACTAGTATACTACTACTACTACCACCACTAATACTACTGTTGCTGCTGCTACTACTACTGCTGCTGCTGCTGTTGCTGCTGCTGCTGCTGCTGCTACTACTACTACTACTACTACTACTACTACTACTACTACTACTACTACTACTACTACTACTACTACTACAACTATCATTATGATTAGTATTGCATTTTCCCGATTCATCTTCCCATTGTGATTTCTGCTCACCTGGTTTAAGTTTGTTGGAAGGTATCTACATCGTGTCTGTCTGTCTGTCTGTCGGTCGGTCGGTCGGTCGGGTCGGTCGGTCGGTCGGTCGGTCGGTCGGTCGGTCGGTCGGTCGGTCG
>OY992886.1:100125996-100268496 GCA_963921405.1 Cepaea hortensis | reverse complement strand
TCTATCTGTCTGCCTGACCCTGCCCGGCTTCGCCCAGTCCCTGGTGGGGAGCATCTCATTTAATTCATATAAGTAGTCATATAAGACTATCTGTCTGTCTGTCTGTCTGTCTGTCTGTCTGTCTGTCTGTCTGACCCGGCCCGGCATTGCCCAGCACCTGGTGTGGAGCATCTCATTTAATTCATATAAGTAGTCATATAAGTTCCCGTTCCCGACTATCTATCTGTCTGTCTGTCTGTCTATCTGTCTGCCTGACCCTGCCCGGCTTCGCCCAGTCCCTGTTGGGGAGCATCTCATTTAATTCATATAAGTAGTCATATAAGACTATCTGTCTGTCTGTCTGTCTGTCTGTCTGTCTGACCCGGCCCGGCATTGCCCAGCTCCTGGTGTGGAGCATCTCATTTAATTCATATAAGTATTCATATAAGTTCCCGTTCCCGACTATCTATCTGTCTGTCTGTCTGTCTGTCTATCTGTCTGCCTGACCCTGCCTGGCTTCGCCCAGTCCCTGGTGGGGAGCATCTCATTTAATTCATATAAGTAGTCATATAAGTTCTCATTAAATTCATACAACAAAAAAAGTAACTTAAAAGAATGTCCTTCCACACACCATCCATTATTTTTAATGAAAACTCTTTCTAATCACCTGCATGACTACAGTAACTTCTTAAGCAAAAAAATATGAGTTACAATGTTATGAATTGTGCATTATTTTTATGAAAACTTTGAAAATGCCTTACAGATTGTATCATTATTTATTATAACTCATATGCCGGTACATAACTATGGACAAAGAGTTTATAAATCTTTGAAAACGATGCCACAATATGACTAAAAGTTATACAGAAAAGTTATGCCCCTTGAAATAACTTTTACAGAGTTAGGTCCCCTGAGATATATGAAATTATGATGAAAAATGAAAAATGAAATAATACTGAGTAAGCAGGCGATTTCACACTAACAAAATATCACAGTTGGCAGCGCTGGATTGAAAGGAAGGCGTGTAGAAAATTTCATCTCAATCGGATGGGCCGTTCGCGAACGCATAAAGGACATACATTTGGACGGAGATCCTTTTTTATATATAAGAAGATATCCTGCTGCAACCGTTGTCTTCATTTGCTATGCTATCTTTAAATGATATTCGCTTTATGTTTTCTATGTTTCGACATTCAAGCGGACTATTAGTTCTGTTTTCAACTGTTCTCTCATCGTTCATACTTCAACACCATGTAACAAAGTTGGGTATTCTCAGCGTTTTATAATTCTGTTTTAATTTACGCTACAACTGTTTGCTTTTTCTAATATATCGCTTGTTGTGAAATACAAGTTTATACAACCGAACTTTTATTTTTGAATTTCTGTTTCACCCATGTCCTTTTGTGTCAGTGTGTGACAAGATATAAAGAATATATTCTGAACAGTGACATTGTGTGACCAAGCTCTTCTGCTAATAGCCCATGAAATGTGACATTGAACCTCGCGTCTGTCCACATCCCTCAGTCTCACATTTTGATAGCGACGCTCCTCCCTGCCGTGATGTAAAACTTCCCCTCTCTTCGTTATGACGACATGCTCCAGCTATCCTTTTCTAATAACAGGTCCAAACAATGTGGCAATCTTCTACTGGTGCGACTCAGCATTTTAATGAATTAACTTCTTTCAAGATATCTTCATTGCTCTTTCTATCCGCCCACAATTGTTCTTATGATGTTTTTAATAAAGCGAAACCTCTAATGTTATTAAGCGCAGTGACAGTTTAAGCGATCTCTCCATATACTTACGAAGCGGAGTGGTATGAAAGACATTAGAGTTTCCGTTAATCGAAATTTGGTAAATGGCTTTTGAAAATTTCTTCTCGACCGTGGAAAGTCAGTGCCACTAAGTCTCCAATTTCTACTCCCCGTGTGCATTAACAGAAGAACTTTATCCACGACATCCAAATATCGGTATTTGCCCCTCCTATTATAATATAACTTGGGTAAAGAAAAGAACAAATGCATGCATACTTCAAGAGTTGAATATTGAAGAAGGTTGGCTATTAAAGACGATAAAACAAAGAAAATTGAAATATTTTGGTCACTTGAAACATCACGAAAGTTTGGAGAGAACAATAATGGAAGGGTATATGCCTGGGAAGAGAGGAAGAGGAAGGCCAAAGAGAAGATGGGTGCAGTATGTGGCGGATGATCTCCAGATGGGTGTATCAGACGCGGGACATCTTGCTTATGATCGAGAGGTTTTCCGGAAGGTTGTTATGGGAGCGAGGTTCTGCAAAGGACATGCTACTGAATGAATGAATGAATTATAATATAATGCGTGCCATTTTGTCATCTTACAGTTCTTCTTAGCTAAAATCCACCTTATAGCTTTTTGTTTCAAATTTTCAACATTATTAAAAGCTGAGATTACTGTTGTAGTGCTGGCTCTTCTGTCCAACACCTCAACAATGGCCCTTATTTTAGTCTACTGAACACAAAGTGGTATGTGGCAATCCCGTGGAATCGTGTGATACTTAACTATAAGCAAATAACGCAGCCGGAATGTGCTAATCCTACCTGTCGGGTTTTTCCTGTTCCAATTTCCTTAGACTGGACATTAACGTCCCGTTAAAGCGCCCCACAATACCACTTCAGTGGAGATGGTATGAACTAGTGTGAATGTGACTAGCATTTTTTTTTCCCGCGTTTCCATCCTGTTTCAGGATATTGCGGTCAACACCAGCATCTTTCAGCTGTATGTTGATTCCTAGGCTAGATTACGCTCATCAGCACGCCACGACTTTCTGAGCGTCCGGTTCCATACTCTCATAAGTCACTTTTGCGATTCGAACCACTGCTAATTCTCGTCGCGTCACGTGACGAGAGTATTCGGGGTTAGCGGAGAAAGCTGCTAACTCCTCGGCCATGGAGCCGACTAGCACGAAATTATCAAAAGACCTATTCCTAGACATTCCTTCGAAATGGTGATCTGTTATCCGCCAGGGTTTGATGAGAAAACCCCAGTCTCGTGAAGGTGATCTAGCATAAGTCACCAATTTGGAATCAATGGCCGGTAGTTTACCGAAGTCAGAATGTAGCTGTTTCCCTTCCCAGAATTAGGAAGAAGACGAACGTTGTCAAAAGCAATCGCTTCATTTTGGTGAATTTATCACCATCATTTCTCCCAGAGAAATGAGAGTATTTCATGCTTTAGTGCCACTTTCTGGAACTGTGCACAGGAGTTCACATAGCCTCGGATGTTCTCAAATTTCCTCCTTCTCCTCCTCCTCCTCCTCCTCCTCCTCCTCCCTCCTCCTCCTCCTCCTCCTCCTCCTCCTCCTCCTCTTCTCCTTCTTCTTCTTCTTCTTCTTCTTCTTCTTCTTCTTCTTCTTCTTCTTCTTCTTCTTCTTCTTCTTCTTCTTCTTCTCTTCTCTTCTTCTTCTCCTTCTCCTTCTTCTTCGTTCTTCTTCTTCCTTCTTCTTCTTCTTCTCTTCTTCTTTTCTTCTTCTTCTTCTTCTTCTTCTTCTTCTTCTTCTTCTTCTTCTTCTTCTTCTTCTTCTTCTTCTTCTTCTTCTTCTTCTTCTTCTTCTGTTTTTCCCCCATGTGAATGTATCATGCGTAATATGCATTGTTTATGCTTACAACATCCATTTGACAATGTTCTTTTTTCCCTATATGAATGTAACATGCACACTTGATGATTGAAAGATGAGTGATCGAAAGGGCTGAATGTAAGACGGGACTGCGTGCCCAATTTGTTACCCTTTTAAAATAAAGTTTGTTCGTTCGTTCGTTCGTTCGTTCTTTCATTATTCTGCTTCTCTTCTTCTTCTTCTTCTTCTTCTTCTTCTTCTTCTTCTTCTTCTTCTTCTTCTTCTTCTTCTTCTTCTTCTTCTTCTTCTTCTTCTTCTTCTTCTTCTTCTTCTTCTTCTTCTTCTTCTTCTTCTTCTTCTTCAGCATTCCGAGCCATTGAGGTTCTTTGCTGCAGATACAAGCCGTCTCCATTCGTCTCTCTGGTTGACCTTCTCTTGCCAAACGCTGATTCCAAGTGCTTGAAAAAGCTGAATGTAAGACGGGACTGCGTGCCCAATTTGTTACCCTTTTAAAATAAAGTTTGTTCGTTCGTTCGTTCGTTCGTTCGTTCGTTCGTTCGTTCGTTCGTTCATTCTTCTTCTTCTTCTTCTTCTTCTTCTTCTTCTTCTTCTTCTTCTTCTTCTTCTTCTTCTTCTTCTTCTTCTTCTTCTTCTTCTTCTTCTTCTTCTTCTTCTTCTTCTTCTTCTTGAGGTTCTTTGCTGCAGATACAAGCCGTCTCCATTCGTCTCTCTGGTTGACCTTCTCTTGCCAATCGCTGATTCCAAGTGCTTGTAGGTCTGTATGTATATTATCTCTACACCGTCTTCTTGGTCTACCTCGGGGTCTATGGTCATTTATTTCTTGAGTGTAAGCGAGTTTTGTATCCCTATTATCTTCCATTCTTTCTATTTGCCCAAGCCATTGCAGTCTATTAACCTTCATGATACCAGTGATTAGCGGGGACTTAAACAGATCATAAATGTCTTTGTTGCTACTTCTTTTCCACTCTCCACTTTGTGTATCCCTAATGGGCCGAAAGATGCGTCTCAAGACTTTGTTCTCAAAGGTTTGTATCAAGGCTTCGTCTCCTTTAGTTGTACTCCAGGTTTCAGAGCCTTACAGCACAACTGGTCTGATCAATGTTTTGTATATTGTGATCTTGGTGTTACGAGATAGCGCATTTCATTTTAGCAGATGTTGTAGTGCATAGTATATCTTATTTCCAGAGCTGATTCTAGTTTGTATTTCTTTCCTTATTATGTTGGAGCACATGAAGATTGTACCCAGGTATTTGTATGTTTCCGTTCTTTTAATGGTCATATGATCTATTTGTATGTGGCCAGAACTTTTAGCTGTTCCTTCTCTTGAAAGTACCATATATTCTGTCTTATCTTGGTTGATAACCAGCCCCATTTGTTGAGCTTTTTCCTTTAAGTTCTCAATTACACCTGCCAAATAATAATGGTAGAAAATTCCTTAAATAGTTGCCCCGACATCCATATGACCACTAAACCGTGTGGTTTGTGCCATATAAATAATATGTTACCCCAAGCGTTATGAACGACGAGCTGGTCATGCTTGCACTCATCAGACCTGCTCTTCCATACAACCTTATTCGATTTACATAAAGGTGTCCCTTCTTTGGAAGATCACTTGGTTCTGTCAACATTACAAAACTAGTCCGCAGTGTGGGATCTTGTAGTTGAGCTTCTCTCAACTTACCAGGTAAATAATTGAACAGATGATCAACCAGGCTCTTCTTTTAAATTCTCCTATGACCTAGTCTGTCTGCATATAACACCAGTTATCAAAGGAGATTGTGGCTCTCCCGAGTACACATATTTATACCCAAGAATTACAAGAAAGATTGAGTCAGATAGTATAGCAGCTTAGATACTCTCCGTAACATATCTGGAGACACTATTCACATGGTTCTCGGAAGCGACTAAGCTCTAGATCTCTTAATTGGAGCTTGAATGTCTATACTCTAAACCTTGAGCTATTCCGAGGATGGTGGGTATTTGTCTTGCAGACCTTTCAGAATGCCTTCCTCTACCCTTTGATATTGAGGCTGATGACCAATATTGTCACGTTTCCTAAACGAAGTTATGCTTTCGGACAACTCCTCCCATATTGTTTTTAAATGGCTTGACTGACCTCTTCACAACCACGTTTTCACTTCACATTCAACTTCGGCGTCATTCGCGAAATGTCTCCCGTCAAGGTGGGTTTCCTGTTTATGATGACACATGTTTGTCCCGTAAAGCGGTGCATAGCTGGGTAGAATAAGTTACCAGGGCGAGTCAATAAGCAAGTCACACAGTGCTGTGTGATGGCAGTAAATGAGAACACGGTACTTGGCTCTATGCAGCGGGTTTGGGAGGACCGATAAAACGATGGGATAAGTGCATCAATGTTGGTGGAAATTATGAAGAGAAATAAAGGGACAATGTATGTATAAAAATAAACTAGTTTCAAGTTGTTATCACATTTAGTTATTTTTCTACAGCCATTTCTGGCTTACTTATCAACTTACCCTCGTATTTACATAGGAAAGTGAAAGGTGTCTTCTGTGACAAAATGCACATGCGTATATTATGCACATCATTTATTTGATTATAAAGAATTGCAAGTCGTAACAGAATGCAAACCATATGATACGTATAGTTATTTCTTTCTATCGTTTTATATATTAACATTCATCGTTAAGACACGTGTAGCACAAGTTACAGACTCCAGAAAGTAAAGGTTAGAAGAGTATGTTACTTCGTTGCTTCCACATATTGGGTTACTGTCTAAGTTGCGAACTTTCTGAGGATCCAACAGAGCAGCAATGGCTGTTTAAACGCATTCAGCTTGATATTTTATTGTGATACCTTTACTACATGGTTATGAATGCAGGTCGCAGAGGTTTGAATAGGTGACCCCGTCACTTCCACACACTGGGCGGTAATTAAGATTACAAGTCTTGGGTCCATCACATCGAACTGCAGTGTTCCTGTTCTTTTTAACGCATTCACCTTGATGTTTTATTGTGATACCTTTACTACATGGTTGTCAATGCAGGTCGCAGAGGTTTGAATAGGTGACCCCGTCACTTCCACACACTGGGCGGTAATTAAGATAACAAGTCTTGGGTCCATCACATCGAACTGCAGTGTTCCTGTTTGTTGTAACGCATTTACCTGGACGTTTTACTCTGATACCTTTACTACATGGTTGTGAATGCACGACGCAGAGGTTAGGATAGGTGACCCCGTCACTTCCACACACTGGGCGGTAAATTAAACCACAACGCTTGGATTCACCACATCAAATTTCAGTGGTCCTATTAACGCATACACCTTCATATTCTAATATGATACCTTTACTACATGGTAGTGCTTCTAGCCAGCAAAGGTTCGGATAGGTGACCCCGTCACTTCCACACACTGGGCTGTAAACAAAAGGACATGCCGTGGGTCCATCACATCGAACTGCAGCGTAGCTGTTCCTTATAACGCATTCACCTTGATGTGCTACTGTGATACCTTTACTGCACGGTTGCGATTGCAGGACGCAGAGGTTTGAATAGGTGACCCCGTCACTTCCACACACTGGGCTGTAATATTCATGACAATAAGGGGGTCTACCACATTGAACTGTAGCGGTTGCTTCATTGCATTTGCCTTTATGTTCGAGTGCAATATCGGTGTCACATGTTTCAGCTTTCAGGACGCAGATGTTAGGATAAGTGACCCCGTCACTTCCACAGACTGGATCGTTAACGTACGGGCAAGATTTCGAAGTACATGGAACCTCAGAAATTCCGGAATTGCTTAAAGAGCCACCTGAAATGCATAGACAGGATTTTGGTAACAGTTGTTACACATTGTTTAGTTGTAAAGTAATCGCACATAGTTATATGATAAATTCTTCTTTTTCTTCTTCTACATTATGATGTTGTTTGCACGATGATGTCTTTACGATAATGCCGTGAGTACAATCATGACGTCTGTACAATGATGTCGTCCGTACAATGATGTCGTCCGTATAATGATGTCGTCCGTATAATGATGTCGTCCGTACAATGATGTCGTCCGTACAATGATGTCGTCCGTACAATGATGCCGTCCGTACAATGATGTCGTCTGCACGATGTTATCTACACGATGATGTCATACGTTCGATGATGTCGCCCGCACGATGACGTCGCCTTTACGATGATATTGTGCCAACGGCTATTTAGACACCCCCTTTCTATCATTTTGTCTTCTCCTTATGCTTCTACGTATGCTTCTACTGTTTCTAGTTCGACATGTTCCTCTTTTTCTTCCAATCTTATTCTGTTTGTTCTTGTTGTTATTCTAGTTCTTGCTATTTTCTTGTTCCTGTCTTCTTCCACTTTTTCTTCCACTTCTTGTTCTTTTTCGCCGTCTTCTTCTTGTTTTCCTCTTCCTCCTCGACCTCTCCTTCATCCAACACCAGGCGATTTTCCTTATCCTTCAATACTTCTTCGTCCTCCTCCTCCTCTTGCTCCTTCTTGTTCTTCGCGTCATCGTCTTCCTCCACATACGTTTTTCCTTGTACTCCATCTCTTCTTCTTCTTCTTCTCCTTCTTCTTCTTCTTCTTCTTCTTCTTCTTCTTCTTCTTCTTCTTCTTCTTCTTCTTCTTCTTCTGCTGCTGCTGCTGCTGCTGCTGCTGCTGCTGCTGCTGCTGCTGCTTCTTCTTCTTCTTCTTCTTCTTCTTCTTCTTCTTCTTCTTCTTCTTCTTCTTCTTCTTCTTCTTCTTCTTCTTCTTCTTCTTCTTCTTCTTCTTCTTCTTCTTCCTTCTTCTCGTCCTACTACTCCTCGTCATTCTTCTTCTTTTTATTATTATTCTGGTTCTGCAGCACACGTCGACATTGATGAGTCTCCAATCATTTATGTTATTTGTTATTCTGACTGCATGGATGTTGCTTATACAATCAATTGTTGCCCAGCAGTTTAAACTTTTCACATACATCTATTTCAATATTATTTTACCACCTTTGCCGGCTTCTTGGCTTAGAGGTTATGACTTTTCTCCGTAATCTCGTATACTCTCGTCGGTAACGTGAAGACGGTTAGAATCAGCAGTGGTTCGAATCGCATCGGTAACTTACGGGGTATGTGAGCCGGCCGCTCAGAAAGCAATGGCAAACTACTGAGCGTAATCTTGCCAAGAAATCAACATACAGCTGAAAGATGCTGGTGTTGACAGCGATGTCCTGTAAAAGATATGCAAAAAAAAAAAAAATTACCACCTTTGCCTAATATTTTCCTAATAAGGTAATGTTTTCTCTGCGCCACTTCTTCTGTTCAAATGTCTCTGACATGTAATTTTTCTGTGAGATTGAAAATTTTACACTTCCCATTGCACTGCTTACATGTTACATCGCACACCTTACATGTAACATTGCAAAGCTTAATGCAACATTGCACATCTGACATGTGACATTGCTAAGCTTACATGCAACATTGCACATCTTACATGTAACATTGCAAAGGTTACATGCAACATCGCACAGTTTGCAGGCATCAATGCAAAAGTACCATAAACATTGCGCTACTTACATGAAATATTCGTAAAGTTACATAGAACAATGCACAATTTATATTAAGTATCACACATACTACATTGGACGGCCGATTACATTAAACATTATACAAATCCCATTGAGCATTGTATAAATCACGTGGGAAATTGCACACTTGCATTGAACATTGCACTATCACATTTACATGATATATTGCACATACTACATGGAACAGTGTACAGCTTGCTTGAAACACTCCAGTTACCATTGTACATTCCACACTCATAAGAAACAGTGAGAAGCTTGGGTGAACATTGTATAGTTTACACGGAACATTGCACAAGACCATTGTACTATTTGATACTGTGTTACCATTACAGATTTTACCGTTTAATATCTTTGATACAGGAGTAGGTGGCCCGTAGGTTGACATACAGATTTGACACACCAGGTTCCCACTTTCAAATCCTCGGTAGATCAATGATTTTAATCTACTGGAGGCAAAATGAAACTACGACGACTACACAGCACCTAGTGTGGATAGCGGCGCGTTCCAGACAACGACAGCACGACTGGCTATGGAGATTACGTCTGGATTCATGAACATGATACAAAACATCGTAATCAGCAGCTTTAGCTCTATATGGATAGACAGAATTCGGAATTCGAGCTTCATTTAACTGACTTGGAGTTAAGCACCAGAACATACCAGAGTAAAAGGTAAGGGGCGGGAAGAAGCATGGACACGGCTGATATAATCAATGTAGTGATGCTCTGAATGGTGGATACAGATGAGACCTTGTATGCAGCCCGAATACACGAATTGAGAAAGAAGCCTGGTCAAGCACGTTAATGCTACCTTCGATATCAAGGGAGGAGACATCATGACCTACTTTTCATGAGAACAGGCAGTTGCTTCGAGGACTGAGAACGCATTGGAATGTGCAGTAAGCATTGAGGTCGAACTTCACACATAATAAAAAAAAAAATAACATAACATATTAAATAATAGCAAGACATAGTGATTGCTTGCCTTGCAGGCGGCTGTTAGTTCATCAAGGATTCACAAAAACATTCCAGGCCTACACTTGCAATAGTATTAAGTGTCATTGCTTGTTTAAATCTACTTACATGCGACAACAATGGCTACCAGCTGCACGAGGTCTTTTGCCAGGTTGCACATAATGTTACAGTAAGGATATGCCAGATCCACACTGGAACCGCAAGCTGGGATTGATGAGCAGTGTTTTCAAAAGCCAAACTGTAACTTTAGATGAACTGTTGATTACACAAAATATAACACATAAATAGACGTAAATCTTGAAATCCTCTGAATGAGAAAATATTAATTATTGTCTCATTCAATGTTATAAACCAGGGAGGTAACTTTGTACTTCTTATAGCACTACATTTTAAACAGAATATTCACGAACAGATTGGAAGCAACAAATGAGATGAATATGGCAAGAATATCTAGCAACGAATGCCTGGTGCAGGCTAAGAAAAGTAAAACATTATATACAACTATCAGAGAGAGAGAGAGAGAGAGAGAGAGAGAGAGAGAGAGAGAGAGAGAGAGAGAGAGAGAGAGAGAGAGAGAGAGAGAGAGAGGGTTAACAATTGGGCACGCAGGCCCGTCTCACATTCTGCCCTTCTATCACTCTCTTTCATACATTATTTCATTCACACATCATTCAAGTCTAACAGAGAACAGCAACAATATAAAAGACATGCATTATAAAGGCATGGGCAAAATGCGAACATCAAAACTACACGACTCAGTAATATTAGATACTGGTCTGACACTTGTTATTAGCCATCTGGAATATACTGGCCTACCAAAAGGGGACTGGCTGTTATACTAGGGTTTTGTTATTATTATTATTATTATTATTTCTATTATTAAGGGGGAAGGTAATCCGTACTGAGATAGTGTTCAAATAATTTGCGATTATATGTATAGGGATTGGTGATGTCTTTTATTTCATTTGGAAGATTGTTCCACAGCTCAGCTGCATAGTACGTTAAGCTTGTTTTGTATAAGTCAATCCTAGGCTTCGGAATGTGTAATATATTTAAACGTTTACTGTGTCTAGCATTATATTTAAACAACGGCCAAAGGTAATTTGGGACATTCCGGTGTAGGATTTTGTGAATTAGTTTAGCCTTATTGAAAAGCAGGCGTTTGCGAAGTGGTAGTAACTGAAGGCGTTTATGCAGGCTAGGATTGTCAGATAAATGTTTGCTATAAATTAGACTGATGGCCCGTTTCTGGAGTGAGTAAAGTCGCTTGGTGTTTGAATTAGAACAACCGTCCCAGATTGTAGAGCAGTAGTCAAAATGTGTCTGTATATGAGAAGTATAGAGTATTTTTCTTGTGTCCTCATCAATGAAGTTTTTAATTTTGGCGAGTTGGTAGCCTTTTGTCACTGTTTGTTTAATGAGCGCTTGAACGTGGGAATTAAAAGTTAGGTTTCTATAAATGATTAGGCCTAATGTTTTATGCTCAATTACACTATCTACTGGCATGTTATCTATGTGAAGTTGAAGTGATGTGTGTGAGTTTAGAGTTTGAGGTGTTTGTCTGGTTGTTAATAATATTGATGTTGTTTTAGTGATGTTAATTTGCATACGGTTTGCATAGCTCCACCTAACTACATTATTTAATTCTTTTTTGCAAAGACGACTCCAGCAAAATACCGTTTTCAGCGTTTGTGTACACTGTACAGTCGTCTGCAAATAGATCGCAGGACGACGAAAGATGCAAAGGTGATCGTTAATATATATGGCAAATAATAGAGGTCCAAGAACAGAGCCTTGCGGTACTCCAATATTGAAGGTAGCTGTTTGAGACAGAGATTTATTATGTGATACTACTTGCTTTCTGTTTGATAGAAAAGATGATATTAGAGTGACTACATTAGGGCCAATTTTCATTGTCTCAAGTTTTTTAATTAAAATAACATAGTCTATCATATCAAATGCTTTCCTGAAATCTATAAACACAGTTCCACTTAGACTGTTGTTGTTTATATTCTGGTTCCAATTTTCTATCATGTTTGTTAAGAACTTTGTTGTAGCCAGAACCGACTACATTTATATGCTCGGTGATTTCAATGCTCGTGTGGGCAAGGACTCGAGTTCATGGCCAGTGTGCCTTGGAAAATACAACATCGGTCGCATGAATGATAATGGGCAAAGGCTGCTGGAGCATTGCACTAGAAATGACCTATGTATTACAAACTCCTTTTTTAAAACAAAAGAGATGCATAAGGTCACATGGAAACATCCAAGATCTGGCCATTGGCATCAGCTGGACTTCATTATCACACGGAGACAACATCTGAACCATACATCATTACCTCGAAGTTACCACAGTGCTGACTGTGATACAAATCATTCTTTGGTTGTTGCAAGGGTTAGACTGAGATCAAAGAGAATCTACACAGCTAAACACAAGTCTAGCCCCAGGATTAATATTATTAACACTCACGGTCCTGGAAAGTGCTTTGAATTTCAACAGCAACTTGAAGACGCTTTCAATGATACATCAGAAAATTGTATAGTAAATGATAAATGGAGTAAACTTAAGGAAACTATTTATAAAACAGCGGTAGGGGTTTACGGCACTGTGGATCATAAGAGGCAAGACTGGTTTGCGGCAAACAGGCAGATACTATAGCCCTCGATTGATAAAAAGAAGATAGCTCTCTTAAGAAACAAGGAGAGACCAACGCGTAACACTCTGAGTGAGCTGAAGCAAGCGAGGAAGGATGTACAAAAGGCTGCCAGGCAGTGTGCGAATGACTATTGGATAAAGTTATGTGAGTCAATTCAAATCGCAAGTGATAAGGGAAACATCAGAAGCATGTATGAAGGGATAAAGAAAGCCTGTGGTCCAATGATCAAAAGAAGTGCACCGCTTACAACCTTGACTGGAGAAATCATCTCTGATAAGAAACAGCAGATGGATAGATGGGTCGAGCACTATTTAGAGCTTTACTCAAGTGAGACCAAGCTAGCGGATGATGCCCTCAACGCCATATAGGCCCTGCCAACTCTTGACCACCTGGACACACTTCCCACTATAACAGAAGTTAAGTGTGCTATAAATGAGCTTGCATCTGGCAAGGCTCCAGGTAAGGATGGTATTCCAATAGAGGTGATCAGGAGTGGGCAAGACACACTCGCTCTACAGATCCACCAGCTAATAGAGCTATGCTGGCGAGAAGGACAAGTCCCACAGGATTTCAAAGATTCAAACATCATAACGCTATACAAGAACAAGGGAGATCGAGGCGACTGTAACAACTATAGGGGTATCTCACTTCTGTGTATTGTTGGGAAAGTATTTGCCAGAATTGTTCTGCGCAGACTTCAAGTCCTGGGAGATCAAGTCTACCCAGAATCACAGTGCGGCTTCCGCCAGAACCGGTCTACCATTGATATGATATTATCATTGCGACAGATGCAAGAAAAATGCCGGGAGCAAAATCAGCCACTGTTTATTGCCTTCATCGACCTCACAAAGGCATTCAATTTGGTCAGTCGTGAGGGTCTGTTCAAAGCACTAAAGAAGATTGGCTGCCCACCAACTCTTCTGTTCATTGTGGAATCGTTCCACACAGGTATGAAGGGTATAATCAAGTTTGATGGCTCAACTTCAGAAGAGTTTGAAATCAAGAGTGGAGTTAAGCAAGGTTGTGTACTATCCCCCACCCTCTTTGGGATATACATTTCACTTCTACTGAAATATGCCTTTCGTGATCAGGATGACGGTATATACATTCACTCACGCTCAGATGGTGGCCTCTATAATGCTCAGAGATTGAAGGCCGAGACCAAATTTAGCAGGGTACTAATCAGAGGGTTGCTTTTTGCGGATGATGCTGCGATTACGACCCACTCTGAGGAAGAATTACAACATCTACTATCTGCATTCGCCAATGCTTGTTCTGAATTTGGTTTAACAATTAACAAAAATAAGACACAGATTATGTCACAAGGTGCACATGGTGTACCATCAATCTTTATTGACGACGCGGAACTGGAGATAGTATACCATTTTACATATCTAGGATCAGAGGTAAATAGCAAATTATCCCTCGATCAGGAAATCAACATCAGTATTGGCAAGGCAGCAACAACAATGAACATGTTACCAAAAAGAGTCTGGGAGAATAGGAAGCTTACTGCCAAAACAAAAGTCCTAGTCTATCAAGCCTTTGTCCTTAGTACTCTTCTTTATGGCAGTGAAACCTGGACAACTTACTCACGCCCAGAGAAACGTTTAAACAGCTTTCATATGCGGTGTCTGCGAAGAATACTTGGTATTAAGTGGCAAGACAAAATCACAAATACTGAAGTATTGGAAAGATCAGGTTGTGTGACGGTGTATTCCATGCTCAGTCTTCGTAGACTTAGATGGATAGGACATGTTAGGAGCATGGATGATGTTAGAATAAGAAAGGACATCTTTTTTGGTGAATTACAGACGGGTAGGAGATCTCATGGTCGGTCTCTACTATGATACAAAGATGTGTGTAAGCGGGACATGATTGATACAGGCATTGATAATGCACATTGGGAGCACGTCGCCGCTGAACGTGTTGCATGGAGGGCAACTATCAGAAATGGAATAAAGACAAAGGAGAAAATGATTGCAGATAAAGCACACACAGAGCGTAAGAGACCTAAGATGGTGCAAAATGGTGGAAATGACCATGTTTTCACATGCACCTACTGTGGGCAAACATTTGCAGCAAGAATTGGCCTTACCAGCCACACTTGCCACCGCCATGGATCGTAGTTATTAAGCCTTTTTGAAGCACAATGTACCAAACTATCGTCTGTCAAGACGGAAAGGTGCCAATACATTTGCCTTCCATATATCCTTACTATTTGTTTTATCCATTACTAAGTTCTTAAAAAAATTTCTTTTCCCGTCGTATGGTATATTGAACTTTGTTTCTAAGAGTACGGTATGCGCTGACATCCCGCTTTTTATGTGCTTTATCTCTTTCTGTCATAATGTCAGGTATTTCCTGGGTGATCCAAGGTGGCTTGACGTGGTGTTTTACTCGAACTTCCTTGACTGGCATATGTCTATCAAAAATATCAATAAAGGTATTCATCCAGAATTCCGGAGCATCATCCGGGTCAGGAAGCTGATAAACATTGTCTAGAGGTGAACTGAGCAAGTCCTGTAAAAATGCGTTTTGGTTGAAATGTTTGTAACTTCTATATTTTACACTTATGTGTTTATGTTTAGGAGTTTTAATTCCTTTTTTAGACCATGTGCAGCATATTGGGTAGTGATCGCTTATTGCACAATTGGGTACGGTGCATTTTGTGATGTTTTCTGAGCAAGTTACATAAATGTGATTTATGACTGTTGAAGATGACTTTGTTACTCTAGTAGCTTGTTGTACTATTTGTTGGAAATTGTATGATGCAATTATATTTCCTCGTATTATGTTGGATTTGTTGGTGTCAAATTTAAAGTCTCCGAGTAGTATAATTTCCTTCCCGGAAGCGAAAAACACACCCATTAAGGTAGTGAAGTTTTCGTACCAGACGTGTCCAGCACTGGGATTTCGATAGAGGTAGCCAATTATCAGGTGTGTGCGGTTTTGAAGTTTTAGCTCTAACCAAATAATTCTATTTCGCGAGTTTCAAGGTCTAGCCTACGGTGAGCATTTAGTAAATTAGAAACATAGGTTACTATGCCTGTCTCTTGTTTCCTGCAGGGATCCCTTCTAAAAACTGTGTACCCTTTAATAGAGATGTCCTCATCTGAAATGTTTTCATTAAGCCTACTTTCACTAAGACCGAATAAATGAAAATTTTGATTAAGAATAGAAGATAACTCTGGTAGCTTGTTAAATAAGCTGCAAATGTTTAAGTGTCCAAGGCGTATTCCTGACTTATTGAGCCAGTGTTGCCACTTCTCAGACATTTCACCCACGAAGAAAGTATAAATTAGTCAAAATTAAGCAAACATACAAGATCATAAAAATTCACAATTACATTACATCACAAAATATTAGTAATACAAATCGATATGTAAATGACAATATTATAACGATATAACTAATTCGACCAACAAATATAATGCAAACACAGAATAAAATGAATTAGAGAACATACAACAAATAATTAACCTGAAAAAAAATACTTCACAAACAAAATAACCAGCTGTTATCCAAAAGAATGAATAAATGACTATACAAGTCAATGTTTCTGTTTAAAGTGGAGTAGCCCACACGGGAAATAAACGTTATACAGTAAGCAATTAAAGTTCAAGGAGGAAACTCTGTTGCTGGTATCAATACATATAGGATTCCCTTTTTAATACGTATCATATCTCACAGGTTTGTATCGTAGAGACATCATAAGTGCTTGATTCAGTGCGGCAGGACTAAATTGCATCAAGTGTAGAAGTTCTGGACTCCAATGATGCGGAACCTGTTGCTGTCTGCTTGGTCTCTCATTACTGGCGTGAACTTGGTGATGCGGAACCTGCTTCTGTCTGCTTGTTCGCTCATTGCGTGCGTGAACTTGGTGATGCGGAGCCTCTTGTTGTCTGATATAAAGCCCATAGCTGTCTTGAGCTTAGTGTGCCAAAGTGGTAATACTGCCGAGCGTGTGTACCGCTGCTTGCAATGAGTGTTCCTTGGAAGTGAGGTTAGGGAAATCTTCCTGGTAGTTACTTCCTTCACGTGTGAGGGTGGGGGTAGGAAGGAGAGGTTTATTTATTCTTGGTAGCATGTGTGCACCTTGAATGGCAGGAGTTCGGGGGTCAGACGCCAGCAGACGTTTATCTGGGGTGATGGGGGTATTTCGAATGGCTTCAGTAATCAATGTTCGTCGTGTTGGTGTGTTGGTTATCTTTTATGCCCTCTCTGGATATTTAATATTTTTAGCAAGGAAGCTATTACCCAATGTGGATGTGTAGATCTGGTCACTGTACAGTCGTTTCTTTAGCGCGCCTCTTTGCGATGTAAAAAATGTTGTGTTGTTGATGAAGTGTCCATTATACTGATTACAGAATTTCTCTAGAGTGTTGTTGTTTATGTCGGCTAGTCGACGTTCGGGGCCATACCTTGGTGGTATGATGGAAGAGAAAAAAACTTTAGAATTTGGAAAATTATGGCGTAATAAGTCTACAGTCTGTCCAGAAAAGAATACCTTCATTCATGATAAATTATTTTGAAAACTGTCTGTTGCATCGTTATGAAATTTTTCCTGCCGTCTTATATTTATCCCCACCCAAGGAATATGTCTCTGATAGGTACAAAAGCAACTTAAATCATGGAAAACTGCGACATTTCTTTGATGTGCTGGTGAAAAACTAGTGATTTCTCGCTAACAAACTTGTTTTACAGTAATGCCAATTTCCCCCACCAGTTCGGATGACAAACACAAGGCGTATCCAGATTCGTATGGGAGTGGGTGCAATGTCTACTCTCCTGAGACGGAAAATGATTGCCTGTTTTGCACGACGAATATAGCTGTGAATGTCCCTGTAGTGGGCTTCTTAAGATCGTCAAGATGTTGGTCCTCTTTTCATTGAGGTTTATAGAATGATTCGTATGTTCGTGTGTTGTCTCCTCATTTGACAACGTGTTTCTCCTCAAGTTTCTTGTTATGCCACAATATGTCAGTTCCCACCTCAGTATTACTCTTCGGTTGGTATTCAGTGCGTCTAGAGCATTTTAATTTTTCAGTGTCAAATGTTTGTCACCGTTGAGGGCTTACGGAATTGAAAATTCATCACTGTGGATTACAAACTGTTGCCATTAACAAGTTGTATTGTTTATGCCGATGCTGTAATGTTTAGGGCCTGCAATTCTTCTGAATATGTGGAGCAAAATATCACAGTAGGTATGCATGTGGATTAATGTCTGCGATTTGCCCAGACCTTAATCGGTGTCGGACGATTCCAGTAGGTTGATGACTGCTATCGGTTGCATAAAATTCACTCCATCCTTTCTCCAATAGTAATCTTCCTCTTTCAACACATGGTCCTCACATTTTTTCTAGCAACTTTTATCAATTGTTAATAGCGCGGTCTGAGTTAGTATCTTGACGTCAGACATGTCAGACAATATGAATTGATTGATTGATTGATTGATTGATTTAGAAACCGACATTACAGCATTCGGGTAATTCCCATAAACGCTCCGTCCCCATCCTCAGCAGCCAGCGAAGAGTTCCATCACCAATAATTCCAGTAGCAACCTGATTATATGTCCGTCTCGCCTTTCCTCTGAGCGTCGAGCCTCGGCCAGATCCCCTCGTCACTCCTCACTGCCTCATTCTTGCCAGAAAATGGTGATCCATTTGATCCTCGGAGGTGTACACGTGCTCTCACAAGGCCGCAACCACGTCTGCCTTGTCATGCATCAATGCCGTCGGTATTAGACAAGACGGTCTATCTAGGAATAGAAGCACTGTATTCTCGAGCCAATCGCTAAATACGTTGCCATTCATTTCATTATGATAATCCCTATTGTCTGTATGCTTTGATACGAACACGAGTCCAGCATTCTGTAGTAAACCATTTTGAGTACTAAAAGCATGGGCTATGACGAAACGCTGTCCTTTACTACTGGGCACATATCGCGTTATCTTTCCGTCCACTGATTGCCATTTATTTTCACTTGTGTGGTGCGCATTGATCCAGGTTTCATCCAAATACACTATGTCATGATTCATGATAATTGATGGTTCCGTCGCCCTGCTACTGAGTGAGTGCGTGGCGCGACACTGTTAGCTGTGAGTTTCATGTTAAGTGCTTTTGAATCTGCCCAAGTTTTTATTTTTGGAACGTGACTGCATGTTCGGAGCGATGGCAGGTGGCTATGTCCCAGAGTTGACCAGTTTTTGCCTTATGCAGAAATGTGTGGCTGCTGGGCTTCTGGTTGACTGCCACTGCCGTCGGTGATGAACTGTATGTTCGTGGACTGTGTAGGTGAACATCTAGGAAACATCTAGATAGGAAAATGACTGCCGATTCCATCAGAGATGAATTGGATGTTTCGTGGGGAACTGGTGTGTTGACATTCTGGCGGCGGCATTATGCACAGTGTATCTGTGCGGGCTGTTGTTTGTCGAGACTCCTGTCTTTTCCACTTTTCACATTGGGCAGTGGGGAGCGTTTTGTGTGATATTCACTGGCACAGGAACGGAGCATAATGGGGACGACCCGTTGCTGTGAAGTTGGAACTGCAACTAACTAACTAACTAACTAACTAACACTATGTCATAATTTTATTTGCGCATTTCACGTAGGTATCTGCTTTTCGTGGCTCCTAAATGCGGTTGCTTGCAAGTGATATTTCTACCTCCCTTGTACTTTCTAAACGTGAATCCTTATATGAAAGGATCCACATTAATGACACACCTCTGAAGATAGTGCGACACCACTGAACACTCCCCGTTTCACTTCTCAAGGCTCTTTTCGTAAGGCCAATCCCGCGAATAACGTGAAAGTTTACCTTTGAACTCTCATGTTTCCTCGTGAAGATGTAATACTTCTGCACTTCATCTCAGTCCCGTAAATGATATACCACATATAAACACACTTTAACATCTGCTGTACAATCTCCAGAACAAACATTTTTTTTTGTTGGGTGGACATCATGATAAGGTTATATGCTAAATCTCATCATTTTCTCTCAGCTGGTTACTGAGATATGGAATTTTATATTGGGGCAGACACAAGTAAATGCACTATAGTAGTTTTTCTAACTGAGAAATGGTGATATTTTGGTTTCTCATAATGAGAGAGAGAGAGAGAGAGAGAGAGAGAGAGAGAGAGAGAGAGAGAGAGAGAGAGAGAGAGAGAGAGAGAGAGAGAGAGAGAGAGAGAGAGAGAGATCATTCTTTGGTGATGTGATGAGAAGAATGGCATTGGAAAACATCGTGACGGCTGGAAAGGTCAGCCGTAAAAGAAGCAGAATCTGACGGAGATAAATGATGCTGGTTGGACTGAGACGGTGGCATGAATGAATATCATCAGCAGAGTTAATCCAGAAGCGAGATCTGCGAAGAGACACGATCACCTACGACAGTTTGCAAGGCACACGATGATGATGGTCCTTGGATATTGTGAGTTCGTGGAGCCATGCCTATGTAACAAAGAACCGCAAGTTGTGACGTAGATTGTTGTGTAATCGCATTCTAGCCACAGTGTTCCTGGGTTAATTCTTGCATGTCGTCCCAGCCTCATATGTCGACCAAGCCTCACATATCGACCCAGCCTCACATTTCGACCCAGCCTCACATGTCGACCCAGCCTCACAAGTCGGCCCAGCCTCACATGTCGACCCAGCCTCACATATCGACCCAACCTCACATATCGACCCAGCCTAGCATGTTGACTCAGCCTAAAATGGACAACAGGCAAGTACAGCCGGCCTGTGTGGTACTGACAACATGACTCCTGGGGTGACAATCTGTCTTCAGAAATATAGGTCAGGCAACACAGGTTCATGCGCCTGAATACGTGTATAGGGGTCCTGTATTTTTACCTCGTTACTGGCTTCATTAGTACAATATTTAATGCAATGATTTATTTATACAGTATATTATGTAATGAATTATGTATGCAGTATATAATGTAATGATTTATCTATACCAGTGTTTCCAAACGAGGGGCCCACGCCTCAAGGGGGGGGGGGCAATTTGATTGTTTGGGGGGGGGGGGTGGGGGCAATTCGAATATGGACTTGTCCAGAGTTTAAGTTAACCGTATGGCGACTCTCAGTCGCTACTCGAGCTGGATAAACGTCCAGTATAAGTAACTTCTGTCCGGCATGTTAGTAGCCGTGATTTCTTTGTTAGACGTTAGAGTTGAACTACTGGTTATACTGGGCCAGAACGAAGCATTTCGCGCTATTTGTTATGAATGGCGCGAAATGCTTAGTGCCGGGATTTCATCTTCTGCAGTGTTTCGCACTAACGCTCAGCATTCACCGTTGGTGTTAATTTGAAATAAATGTCCTTTAAATTGTTGTAAAAGTCTCGTTGTTAAAAAAAAATACATTTTATAAATATAAGTGATATATAAATGGTATGTAAATTCAATTGGTAATTTTTATTAATTTCAGTTTTATAGGCATCATTTCCCAGAAAAATTTGTCAAATGAAAAAGTTTTTTTTTTTTTTTTTTTTTTTTTTTGCGGTAGGGTAAATGTGCCATACGTATTTAAATATGCATTTTTAGTCTACGTTTACTCCAGTTCATGTTATTTTTTGTTAGTTTTTAATTGATCTTTTATTTATTTATTTCAGCCCATAGTGAAATCAGTGGTGCAAGCAAGAAAAAAAATGTGTCAGCATTGGGAGAAATATTTAACATTTGGTTTCATACCCTCTGTCCACGATGAACAGTCACCTTTTTATCTTTTATGCCAACAATGCTTGACCAACGAATCAATTAAACGAGGTCGTCTTGATGCACAATTGAAGGCGAAACATAATGCTCAAATTAATTCAAAAATCTTGAAAAATGAGTAACATTAAAGTCGCTATTTACTGCTCATAATGCAACTATCAATCGTACTCTTGAGGCTAGTCATCGTATTTCATTACTCATCGTTAAATCTGGGAAAAGACATACTATAGGGGCGAATTTATTCAAACCATCGATATTAGAATTTCTTAAAACGGTTCTGGAAAAAGATGACAAAGATGTTAAAGCTATGCCACTAAGTAACAATACTGTTAGCAGAAGAATACACGAAATGAGTGAGGATATTGAAATACAACTTGTTTGAAAGCTGAAAACAAGAAAATTATCGGTGAAAATGGATAAATCAACTTTGAGAGACAGTGAGGCCGTACTTATAACGTACGTAAAATACATTGATAAAGATGATTTTTCTGAAGAAATGTTGATCTATAAATCATTAGAAAGCACCAATACCCCAAAGATATATATATAGTAAACTAAAAAATATTACTTAGATGTCAATAATATACTAATGAAAAATATATATCTTGTGCTGCAGATGGTGCTCCTAATATGATAAGGAAGTAAAACGGTTGCTTAAAATTGATGATAGATGAGAATTCAGAAATGCTTCTTGTGCATTGTGTTATTCACAGAGAAAACCTGGTAGCTAAAAACATTTCGCCTGTTCTAAATGAAGTACTAAATTTAGTTATAAAGTGTATCAATGCTATTAAAGCTAGTGCCAAATGTGAACGTCTCTGCAAGTTATTTTGTGAAGAATAAAATGAAGACTATGTGAGACTTATACTTCACACTTAAGTAAGATGGCTCTCGAAAGGTAAATGCTTGAAAAGATTTATGGAACTATTTGATACTCTTAGTTATTTTTTAAGTGACAAACCTGAAATGAAAAATCTGTTAACGGTCGATGGTAAGGCATTTGTGAGTTATTTAGCGAATATCTTTGAAAAACTAAATATATTAAATAAACAACTTCAAGGAACAAATAAAACTCTTGCCAATGCAAAAGTGAAGATATTTGGTTTCATTATCTTTATTGAATTATGTCAGACATATGTTTACAACAAAAATTTTGAAAAATTTCATTGGCTTCAAAAATGTGAAGTGACTGATACCGCTATATATGTTACTGTCGATCATCTGAAAATTGTATCGGCTGATTCAAAAGAAAGATTTTCCGATTTTAAACACATTGATTTCCCAACTTGGATGATGCAGCCAATGTTAGTGGATGTGTCTGATATTTGAAATATGCAGTATCAAGAAGAACTCGCAGAAATGCAAAATGATGAGTCAGTTAAAACTGTATTTAATATAAAAGGAGCGATGGCATGGATTTGTTAGGAAACCAAAATCAAATATCAAAATGCAACCAAATGTGCAAGATAACTATTGTTACCGTTTCCATATTAATATTTAGCTGAATGCGGATTTAATGCCATAAATGATTTGCTGTAAAAAAAAAAATCGGCTGGATATAACAAAACAGGAAGACTTGAGACTGAAGTTAACAAAATTCGAACCTGACATAAAATCTCTTTGCAGCAAGCTTCAAGTGCAAGGATCTCACTAAATTTAAATAATAAATAATTACTAATAATTAAAATAATATAGAAAAATCTTTCATTAAAATTATTTTGCACTTGAATTTCAGTTCTTCATTATATGTTTTGAAAATTTACTTACTGTGTTTGCTCAATAATTTCCAAGTGATTTCTTCCTAAAACCTATCATTCAAGTTTCTTTAGTGAACATTTCAAGTTTTGAATATTAAAAATTATGTATATGTTTAGGGGCTGGGCATAAGAATGTTAGAAAGGCTTAGGTGGGGCATAGCAGAAAAAAGGTTGATCTATACAGTATTTAATGCAATGTTGTATATATATTATAATTACACGATTAATCAATATAATATTAAATGCAATGATTTGCCTATATAATTAGTTAGTTAGTTATCAGTTGGGGTATCTTCGTTGCACTCCGGACATGTCCATAGGTGCTCAGATCCTCCCCCCAGCATATGCATCAGCGTCCAGTGGCTAATAGTGCCAGTTCTGTGTTGGTTGACGAGGCGCTTTGTTTTCCCGATGTACCTCTCGCGTCTGGCTGTGCCGATTCTTACTCCCAGGTCTTTCATCCTGGAAAGCGATGTGGAATCACTGGCGTCAAAATCCTCTGTTCTCGCCATATCTTTAAGGGCGTTAATAACATCGGCACGATCCATGGGCTGGCCATCTACAGGGGGTGCAGAGCCAGCCAATTTATCAGCTCGTTCATTTCCATCGACTCCCGCATGTCCCGGGACGAAGATGAAGGTGACTTTGCGGACAACGGACTTCCGCAGCGACTCAGTCTACTGTCTACGTACAGATCCAGCTTCGACCTTCTGAATCATGCTCATTGAATCACTTAGTACACACACGTTGGTATAATGCTGTGATTCCAGCCATATGAAAGCCTGTGTAACTGCCATCACCTCCATCGTCATGCTGCTCGTGGTCATAGAGTGGGCACCACTGGATTCTTGAACGGTTCGGCCCGCTGAACGGGCTGTAAATGCCCACGCACTTCTCTGCTGCTTTACAACAGATCCATCTGTATAGATGAGCACTTCGGGGCTATCTGAGTGATCATAGATGAGCGCGTTAACCTCTGCATTGACAGCGGCAGGGTTCTGCTCTCTGCACCGTCTGTCGAGTGTGATAATGCAGGAGAAGGTACACTTAAAAGCTGGAGGCACCGGCACCCATTCCTTGCCGGGGTTGATACTGGTAAGACTGCAGACCTGTCCGACGACATCTTCCGCCCGACCCATCCATGATTTGCCCCTCTTTAGCCTGTCACCCTTTTCTCTGAATACAGCGTCATGCAGAGGGTGCTGCTCATCTGCACTTATTTTTAAGTATGCACGAGCTCTCCAAATCTTGATCCTGTGTTCCATTGTCGGGAAGTCAAGGAGGTATCTCATTGCTACACAGCTGGTGTCTCTCGTGCAGCCCAAAATGATGCGCATGGCTTCGTTTTGTACCTTTTCAAGTCTTCCAATCTGTATAGGGCTGACAGTGAGGATGGCCAGGGCATACTCGATGCGTGAAAGCACAAGTCCTTGGAACAGAAGTAATAGCAGTCTTTGCTCGATATTGGCAGTCGCCATGACTCTCATTGCTGCCAAACCTTTTCGAGCCTTCGTTATGACATAATCGACATGATCTCTGAAGGACAGGCTACGATCAAGCCTCACGCCAAGATATGTCATTGACTGGGTTCTATTCAGAATGCTCCCATCCATTCTTACTGCCGGCAGGTCTGTTTTCGCAATATGGTTGTTTAGTGAGAACCATGTAACCGTTGCCTTTGCAGGGTTGACAAGGGCATCGGCATCAGCACACCATGAGGAAATTCGATCTAGTTCGCCCTGCATATAGTTGGCAACCGCCTGTCTATCTCGACCCTGTCGATACACGAGGATGTCGTCAACGAATGATAGAGTCCTACCCCTTCCATCCAACTGTTGTTCAGTGATCGGCACCGTATACACGTTGAATAGTACTGGTGACAGTGGTGAACCCTGCGGCAATCCTGGACATATCGTTATCGGCTCAGAAGACCAACTCCCGCATCTTAGCACCACCTTCCTTTGGAGTAGAACTGCAGCTATCCATCGTACAAGGTGAGGGTGCACTTTCAGTCTGAGGAGGGTTTGCATCAAGTGCTCGAAAGATACTCTGTTATATGCGTCCTCTAAGTCTATGGCGGCCGCACATGTCTCTTCTCTGACGTGAAATCCTTCGTAAACATCTTGAGCAAAGACCGCCGCATTCAGCCATGACTCTTTGTTGCGTCTGTATCCTCCAAGTGTGGGCGGGAAGCAGCCGAGCTGTTCCAAGTCCCAAGCAAGTCTGTGTGCTACAATTTTCTCCAGTAGCTTGCCAACAGTATTCTGCATCGTAATGATTCTGTAGCCGCTTATCTTGGAGTGGTCTTTGTTCGGTTTTGGCAGCGGCAGCAAGTAGCTGTGTAGCCATTCTTCTTTGACCTGACCCCTCTGGATACTGGTGTTGAATTCTCTGGCCAGTTCTTCCATGTCATCATCTGATATCACCATTAGGTCACCATATTGGATGCCGTCTGGGCCTGGGGCGGTGTTAGGTGATTTCTTGAGCATCGCACGCAATATCTCAACTGTGATTGTCCATTCTTCGTCTGTCCCGACCCCCTCGCACAACTGAGAGAGTGTTGTTGTGGTCCTCTGTCTGGTGGGCTCGTCTTTCTGGTCAGTCTGTTCTATGTAGCGTGCAAGAAGGGCCTTACCTTTATCCGCATCCGACTTTTTCCATGCGAGGTCTGTGCCTTGAAAGTCTGGAATACCCCTACGTTGTGCGGCACCGTTCATGCTCTTGTGGAGGCGCTTGCCTATATAGTATATCATGCAATGATATACGTATACAGCATTTAAGGCAATGATATATCTATATAACATTAAACGCAATGATTTATCAATACAGTATATAACAGAATGATTTATCAATACAATATTTAATGCAATGATTTATGTATACAGTATATAATGTAATGATTTATCTATACCGTATTGAATGTAATGATTTATCTGTACATCATTCAATTCAATTATTTATCTATACAATAGTTAATGCAATGATTTATCAATACGGTGTATAATGCAATGATTTATCTATACGGTATATAATGCAATGATTTATGAATACATTATCTAACGTATATTTATCTATACAGTATTTAATACAATGATATATATATATATATATATATATATATATATATATATATATATATATATATATATATATATGTATTTTTTTTTTGCATATCCTTTACAGGACATCGCTGTCAACACCAGCATCTTTCAGCTGTATGTTGATTTCTTGGCAAGATTACACTCAGTAGTTTGCCATTACTTTCTGAGCGGCCGGCTCACATACCCCGTAAGTTATCGATGCGATTCGAACCACTGCTGATTCTTACCGTCATCACGTTAACCCACGAGAGTATACGAGATTACGGAGAAATCTCATAACCTCTAAGGCACGAAGCCGGCATATATATATATATATATAGTAATAAATGCAATTATTTATCTATGTACTATTTAATTCAAGTATTTATCTATACAGACCTACAACAATTATTAGACGATGTTGTAACAGAGAGTGCAAGGAAAGGACTCTCCTTGAATATCAAGAAAACAGTAACAATGGTAATATCAAAGAAAATGGTGACACCAAAATGTGACATAGAAATAGAAGGGAAAATCCTTAACCAAGTTGATAATTTTAGATACCTAGGGGCATTTATAACATCAGATGGAAGATGTACAACAGAGATTAGGAGCAGAATAGGGCAGGCAAAAGCCGCATTTCAGAAAATGAAGAGTATCTTATGCAATAAGTCACTATCACTGAATGTAAGAAAGAGAGTGCTGAAATGCTATGTAGAACCAGTTTTGCTGTATGGCAGTGAATCTTGGAATGTAAATGAACAAATTAAGAAGAAATTAGAAGCAACAGAGATGTGGTTCCTGAGACGAATGTTGCGAATTCCTTGGACTGCCAGAGTAACTAACGACGACTGCCTGAAACAGGCTAATGAAACTAGAACATTATATACAACAATAAGACAGAGACAAACAGCTTTCCTCGGTCATGTGATGAGAAGAGAGGCATTGGAGAACATCGTAACAACTTGAAAGATCGAGGGGAAGAGAGGCAGAGGTAGACCAAGAGAAGTGATGCTGGATGGATTGAGACGGTGGCATGGAGGAATATCAGCAGCAGAGTTGATCCAGAAAACCAAAGACCGAGATCTATGGAGAGCCATGAACGCCTACGCCAGCTGGCACGGCACTTGATGATGATGATTATGATTTACCTATAGCAACTGCTAGAAAACATCATAGCCATGTATCACTCGATCCAAAGTGCAGTAAGAACACAAGACGGTATATCAGATATGTTCACAGTCAATACAGGAGTGAGGCAGGGATGCGTGCACTCTCTCCTGCTATTCAATATCTGCATGGATAGAATTTCCAAATAAGCAAGTCTCGACAGAACAGATTCAGAAAATTTAGAACTCTTTACTCCAGATGAAACAACTGACCTACAGGGAATAAATGACTTCTATTTGCAGACGATCAGTGCCTGTTTTACAGCGATGAGGGCAGACTACAAAATCATATTACTAATCTGAATTCAACCTGCAGCAGATACAATATGAGTATAAACACAGCCAAAACCGAAGTAATGCAAGCTAGCAGATCGCCAGGCCCACAAAGTATACATATAAATAACACAACTCCGAAACAAGTTAAAGAATTCAAATACCTTGGAAGTATGATCACAGAAGATGGCAGATTGGACAAAGAAATTGAAATCAGATGTCAAAAAACTAGTGCACTTACATATCAACTATCACTCTTACTGAAACATCCAAACATACCCATATACGCAAAACGACACATAATAAACAGCATATTCACACCAACCCAATGCTACCAATCCCAAACCTGGACTTTATCCAAATTACACCTTCGCAAAATCAACACCTGCGAAATGAGATGCCTGAGGAGAGCTGCCAACTTAACAATCCGAGATCGAGTAAGAAATGCTGTTATCAGACAGACTGTGGGATCAACACCTTGTGCCACATTTATTGAAAGACAGAAGATCAAGTGGTTTGGCCATGTCGTTAGAATGCAACATCAGCAACTACCATCACTGGCTTTACATCAAAGATCATCTGCGACGAGACCACGCGGACGTTCAAGAAGAAAATGGATTAACGACATCAGAGACATTGTACAACCACATGGAATGACACTATCCAGTGCCGCCCACCTGGCGCTGGAACGCAAATTATTCCTCCCCACGGCGCTTGACGGCAGAAGTGGAAGAAGATGATGATGATGATTATGATGATGATGATGATGATGATGATGATGATGATGATGATGATGATGATTTATCTATAAAGCATTTAATTAAATTATTTATCTATACAATATATACACATACACACACACACTGTCATTTACTGCCAATATAACACCTTGCGGTGTATGGCAGAGGGGTCTTTGAGCCTGAGGAATTAAGGCCGCCTGGCTAGTGCAGTCGCCGCGAACTGTGCAGATTAGGATTTTCTTATATATATATATATATATATATATATATATATATATATATATATATATATATATATATATATATATATATATATATATATATATATATATATATATATATATATATATATATATATATATATATATATATATATATATATATATATATATAATTATTGTAGGAAACAACTTGTTTAAGCAACACTTTAGAAGATTATGGACATGGAGGAGTCCTGATAGCAGAATCAGAAACCATATTGACTACATTCTGATTAGCAGAAGATTTAGAAACGCACTAACAATTGCAAAATCAGTTCCCAGTGCTGATTATTATAGTGACCGCAGACTACTTACAGGAACACTGAGGATAAAGTTGAAGAAAGTCAAGTATATAACAGGAAACACTAAATATTATTTGGGTACATGGAGTAATGACAAAGAAATACAAAACAAATTCAACATAGACGTACAGAACAGATTTGATATATTGTCTGATCTAGAGATAGGCCTATTAGTGCACTATTCCTATTCTGAAAGAAGAAGTCGCTGACGCTATGAAACGTATGAAGAAAGGAAAAACAGCTGGGCCAGATAAAATCACAATAGAAGAATTAGAAGTGTTGGGAGAATTTGGAGTAGATATATTAACCAAAATGTTGAATGATATTTACAGTAGTGGATATTTACCCAGTGATATGCTGAAATCTGTATTTATAGCTATACCAAAAAGACCAGGAACAATTGATTGTGAAGATTTTCGTACAATTAACCTCATAAACCATATCACTAAGCTTCTACTCAAAATCATAATGAGAAGAAACAAAAATAAAATAAAAATGGAAATTAGTGTATGGATTTGTGGAAGGAAAGGGCACAAACAATGCAATTTATACATTACGAACACTAATAGAAAGGTCAATAGAGAAACAGAGAGACATATATTTGTGCTTCATAGATTATACTAAGGCATTTGATAAAGTAAAACATGATGAACTGATTAAAATGTTGGAAGATATCAACATTGATGGAAAAGATTTAAGAATAATAAAGAATGTTTACTGGAACCAAGTAGCAGCAATAAAAATGGGAAATAAAGAGGGTAGTTACGAACAGATAAAGCTAGGAGTACGACAGGGGTGTGTCTTGTCACCTGATCTTTTCTCCCTGTATAGCGAAGTAATAATGAGAGAGATCAAAGAGATGCCAGGAATACTAGTTGGAGGTTATAATATAAATAATATACGCTATGCAGATGACACAGTATTGGTGGCGGATAATTCAACAGACCTACAGCAATTATTAGACGTTGTAGTAACAGAGAGTGCAAGGAAAGGACTATCCTTGAATATCAAGAAAACAGTAACAATGGTAATATTAAAGAAAATGGTGACACCAAAATGTGACATAGAAATAGAAGGAAAAATCCTTAACCAAGTGGATAATTTTAGATACCTAGGGGCATATATAACATCAGATGGAAGATATCCAACAGAGATTAGGAGCAGAATAGGGCAGGCAAAAGCCGCATTTCAGAAAATGAAGAGTATCTTGTGCAATAAGTCACTATCACTGAATGTAAGAAAGAGAATGCTGAAATGCTATGTAGAACCAGTTTTGCTGTATGGCAGTGAATCTTGGAATGTAAATGAACAAAGTAAGAAGAAATTAGAAGCAACAGAGATGTGGTTCCTGAGACGAATGTTGCGAATTCCTTGGACTGCCAGAGTAACTAACGATGACTGCCTGAAACAGGCTAATGAAACTAGAACATTATATACAACAATAAGACAGAGACAAACATCTTTCTTCGGTCACGTGATGAGAAGAGAGGCATTGGAGAACATCGTAACAACTGGAAAGATCGAGGGGAAGAGAGGCAGAGGCAGACCAAGAGAAATGATGCTGGATGGATTGAGACGGTGGCATGGAGGAATATCAGCAGCAGAATTGATCCAGAAAACTAAAGACCGAGATCTGTGGAGAGCCATGAACGCCTACGCCAGCTGGCACGGCACTTGATGATGATGATGAGAGATATTATTCCACGATGTGGATGATCAATGGGAAATGTTGAAGAATACAATCAGTTTGGCTGCAAAAACAACTATTCCATAATTAAAGAAGGTGGGTTGTCAAAGAGCTGGGGATAAAGATACAAGTAGGACCAAGGACAGAAGTAAGGAAAGGACAGAGACAGGACATAGATAATGACTTTTACTAGAGAATAGATAGAGAGAGAGACAGTATAAGGAAGTACAACTTCAAACAGTGAGAAGACAGGACAAAGAGAGGACACGGATGTGTCATAACTAGGACACACGGGGATTAACCCCCATACTCATTCAGGATAGGACGGGGGACGTTAACCACGGGGAACTACCCGTAGACAGATTGAACGATAGTACGACTGTAGGTTAACGAGTACTGGACTGCGTGACGAGTGACGCAGCCCGCAACGTGGCTGACCGCACGAGGACTAAGGACGAGTAACTGAACGAAACCTGTAAACTCAGGCAGAGACGGACTTGACAGTTAGAGCGGCAAGACGTGTGCGACATTTTCCCTAGCCACTGTGTAGTTTAGGAAGGACGCAGTTAGACCTAGCGTGTGTGAAGCCTGTATTTAAGTGATGAGTGCAATTAATGTATGCTCAAGAAGCTAGCAGTATATATCGGTGTGATATTAACGGATGATAGCAAATGTATAAGCTGAATCACGTAGAATAAATGTTATTTATTTTATACCATTCATACACCCGTAATTGTGATCGTGAGGTATGAATGAAGTGGCCAGCATGCCTGTGTGAATCCAGGTTCTTGGCAGGCGGCCAGGAGTGGTGTCAGAATTTCTTTAGGAACCTATGACCAACGGTGTGCAAGAGTAGTATCAGAAGTTCTTTACGAACCTATGACCTACTGTGTGATTGTTTTTCATCAGTACGACACCAAGATTAGTGTCAGAATGTTTAAATGAACGTATGATCTATTGTGTAGATGTTTAACAACAGCAATAGTGTGATTACGGGGTGATTTTTGTTATCAGTACGGCAACTAGAGAAACGAAAGAACTCATTACGCAGTGATTGTGATAACAGAAAGAGTGAATCAGAAATCACGAAAGATTGAAGTGTAAGAGTGCTTACACCAGTAAAAGTGATACAAATATTGCCGTTGAGAAAGTGTGAAATATAGAGAGATTTGTGAAAATAATAAATATTAACATGTTTCACAGATATGTTTCAGGTGATGCCTCACACAATTGAAGACTACATGACAAAGACGACACGACAACTGACACGACAGACATAATTAAATACGTTAATTTCGCATTTCAGCATCCGTTCAGAGAGAACAGCGAGACAGAAATATTGTTACTTACCATATCAACATACGTGTTTGTATTTATGAATAATAATTGTTGCTGCTCCTGTAACAGAATGCAGAGTAGAAGCATGCAGAAGAGCGTGAGAAACTTAGAGAGAAAGACAACAACTCCCGTTAAACCCGGAAAAGCTGAAAGTATTCAGATAAGTACCCATATCGTTTTGATTAGTGCTCTGAAAAATAACATCTTCATTTTTGAATGCTGTAATTAGTTAGTAATATCGTAGAAATACTATTTTTATGATTTTGTGGTGTGTGTGTAAACTAACTATCAAAAATGTCAACATTGAAAGATTACATAGAATCTAGTAAGGAACTAGGGTTTAGTTGAGATAAATTAGAACAATGAGCTAAAAAAGAGTACAGAGAATATATAGATAGAGTAGCAGCAATTGAGAAAGAGGAAAGAGATAGGAAAGCAGCGAGTGAGAAAGAGGAAAGAGATAGGAAAGCAGCAAGTGAAAGAGAGGAGCGAGCTCAGGAACGTCAGCATCAAAAAGACATAGTAGAATTAGCTGAGGCAAATAAATTAAAACAATTAGAACTGGCGGAAGCCACCAAATTAAAAGATCTAGATCTAAAAGAAAAACAACTGGAGATGGAGGCACAAACCCTGGTGAAAATGAAAGAGCTGGAGATTGAATCTCACGTACAGATAGCAACAACTAAGTTGAAGAATAAGGAAGAAGATAATAAGTTTAACAAGTACAAAGGGATAGTCAAACCCTTCTGTCAAGGAGACTCAATTTCTGCCTGGACCGAGAATGTAAAATTCCAGCTAAAATTACAGGAAATTCCACGAGAACATTGGGCGGTGATTTACATGAAGAACCTCTCCGGGGAGCCCTTACAGGTAATAGAATCTATTCCCTAAGAGCTCAGAAATGATTATTATTACATCCATCAACGCATTATGCAACATTTTTTGCTAGATGCCCCAGGTTACCAAATTCAGTATTCTAAATTAAGACCTAAACCTAACGAAACATTCATTGATTATGTGTCTAACGTACAAAGTGTATACAATAAGTGGCTGAACGCTGCAAAGGTAAATAAAAGCTTTGAAAAGCTCAGGGACTTGATAATAATGGACAAAATTATCTCGACTGTCCCAACTCCCTTTGCCAAATTCTTACAGCAAGCTGATGTAGACTCGTTAGAACAGCTAGAGAAACGGGGGTCATCAGATTTTTCATCAAATAGGGACATATTCAAACCAACCATAGAAGAAAGTGAGATAGTGTCTGTTGCAAAAAGTAAACCTCAAAAACCATTTCAAATGAGAGAAAAACAAAAAAAAAAACAAAGCCACCTCAATGTCCATATTGCCATTTTTTTCATGATCAGTTTGCTATGTGTGACAAAATCCAGGGTATCCATCTCACCTGGAGAAGATGATAAAGAAACAAGAGAACAAAAGAAACACGTATAGACGTGCAGTCAAATGCCTCTTTTGCCGGTCGTTTGGTCACTATAGCTCCAGATGTATTGGACGTCAGAGATTGAGAGCTAGTACCGCGGTACTTGTCGATACATCACCTGAGAGTGGAAGAAAGCATGAGAGTGAGAATGAGGGAATGTTAATATACGGAGAGAATGTGGTAGCTGCAAGTGATATACTAAACTTTGATAGATGTGTAACATGTAACCAGTTTCATAAAGACGGATTGCTGGAATGCGGGCACACAGTACCGTGTTCAAGTGAACACGCTAATGCAGCAGTAGCTCCAGAGGCAAACTAGTATTCCACGAAGGATTAGTGAATGATAAGCCTTGCAAGTGTTTGATCGATAGCGGAAGTACCTTGATCGGTCTTAGAAAGGAACTGGCTAAGCCAGAAGACTATACAGGCGGGTTCGTAAAATGCCGAACCTTTTCGGGCAACATAGAAAAATACCCGTTAGCGAAAGCACGTATAGACACTCCTTTCTTGTCCGGCACATTTACGTGCGCAATCTTGCATAATCCGTGCACTGATCTGATAATCGAATGCCTACCAGAACTGAAGAACTGTACCGCAAAAGAAACAAAAGCCTGGAGAGAAACCTTAACCAATAAGGCTAATGCGGTAACCAGGTCAGAAACACAGAGACAACTAGACGACCTGCAAAAAGAAATGCTACATCTAATATCACCAAGTGGTACAATAAACAACACCACCAAGGAAAATTTCATAGAGGCGCAACGCGCCGACCCTACTATCTCACCTTATTTTAGATTTGTGGGTGAGAAACCAAAAATGACAAAAAAACGCGTCATGGTATTTTAAATACAACAATGGTATTCTCACTAGAACATACAAAAGAGATAACCAGGAGATTCAGCAAACGGTACTACCGGTCAAACATCGACAAACAGTCTTACGAATCGCGCACGATTCGCCGTTTGCTGGTCATTTAGGCTATAAGAAAACAAAAGCCAGAATTTTAGCTCAATTTTTCTGGCCGAAATTTTTTAAAGACATAAAGAATTTTTGTCGTTCATGTACCATGTGTCAACAGTTAGTAAGAAAGGGTAAACATATCAAAAGGCTGAAACCTTATTACTCAAGACAAGAACATCAGACTGAAGACGAACACAATGCAACACCAGACAATCAGACAGAAGACGAACACAATGCAACACCATTCAATCAGACAAAAGACGAACATAGTGCAACCACACCAGTTGATCAGACAGAAAACGTACTCAATGCAACCACAATAGTTAATCAGACAGAGGACGATGACATGGAACTACCAGTACCGACAGTAGACTCTACTACGACAATTGACAACATACACCTAGAACCAAAATTAATAGACGAACAAAAACAACAGACAATAGCTTTACTGACAGAATTCAAACATATCTTCTCAGACAGTCCAGGTAGGATAGATAGGATACAACACTCCATTCTTCTTTCCGGCTATACTCCAATAAAATGTCGACCATATTCCATCCCTCTGAATTATAGGGACAATCTCGACAAGGAAATTCTTGATCTTGAAGCGAGTGGAATAATTCAACAATCTCAGTCGGAATATTCTTTTCCTATCGTTTTAGTGAAAAAGAAGTATTCCACTATCAGACTCAGCGTTGATTATAGGAAATTGAACTCTATCACGAAAACAGACGCAGAGCCAATCCCTTCCTGTGACGATCTAATCTTAAACATGGCAACATCTACCATCTTCTCAAAGCTTGACCTAACTAAAGGCTATTGGCAAATTCCGATGCATAAAGATTCCATCCATCTTACTACATTTGCAACACCTTTAGGTCTATATGAGTGGCGTTTTCTTCCTTTTGGCTTACGCAATGCGCCTGCTACTTTTGTCCGTCTTACTAGGGATCTTTTACATGGAGTTACAAATACCCAGACATATATAGACGACATCTGTGTACATACAACAGACTGGACAACACACTTACAAAAACTGAGACAAGTCTTCGAAAGAATTCAGTTGTTTGGACTTACAGTCAAACCCACCAAAGTTGAGTTGGGATTGGAGGAAATAGATTTTCTAAGCCATACTATATCTAAAGGCCAATTAAAAACTGATGATAAAATTGTAACCAAAATTTTGAACCTTACTATGCCAACCAGCAAAAAGCAAGTGAGAAGGTTACTTGTCTTGGTGAACTATTACAACAAGTTCATTCTAAATTTGGCAGAAATCACCAGTGTTTTTTTTTTCTAATTTATTAAAGTCTATGTCAAAATTGATGTACAAGATGCTACTTTAATGAGTACAATGTCAAAACTTAAGCATCTTTTTTTAGCAATGTCCCGATCCTTCGGTTTCCTAACCCAAATTTACAATATTTTCTCAAAACAGACGCCAGTTCTGTATCCATAGCCGGCGTATTATGTCAGAGGTATGACGACATTATCCACCCAGTAATGTATGTAAGTCGCAAGATCACTCCAACTGATGCAAGGTACGATGTCTCGCAATTGGTGGCTTTAGCTATTGTTTACTGTGTCCGTAAACTTCATAGATTTTTGGCCGGGACACACTTTGTCATCGAAACTGACAACTCTCCGCTCACAGTCATGGAGACAGGAGTCCATAGAACATTAGGATCTACAGATGGTCCCTGATACTCCAGAACTATTCATTTTCGGTCAGGCATATCAAAGGCAAAAGTAACACACTAGCCGACATGCTTACTAGACCTAGTACATTGAAGAAACTGAAGTGCATCAGAAAGACGACGCAACACCATCATCGTCATTGACATCAGCAGCAAATTGTTGTCAGACAGATGTGTTGCTATGAATAAGACTGTGCACATATACGATTGAGTACCAACTTCGATACCATCACATATATTCGATCTATGGAATATAATATTGTAAATATACTTCATAAGGAGCATCGCGTTGAATATCAAACTTGGTAAATAGAAACTGTGCTTGGAATATAGATATTCAAGGAAATAAGACGCGACATCTTCACCTTACCTGGAGCAACGTAGCCTAGTTAATATAATATTGTGGTGTAGTATTGTAATATTCTACGACGAATATATATATATATATATATATATAATATATATCATAATTTTTATTGAAGTTTCACTATGAAATGTAGTTTTCTTATATTTAGTTTAATTTAAAATAACATAAAAACGTTTTCTCTTCATTAAAGTAGAAACACCAATTTTCTACTCCGATTTAGATACAGAGATAGTTAAATATAAACATAATTACATTAGGTTAATTACTTCTTAGAAGTTTCATAAGAGACTACCATTTCATCATTAATTATAATATAATTAGGACAATTTAGTTTAGTTATAACATATATTAGTTTAAAATCATAACTTAGTTAGAGATCATTAACATCAGTAACGTTAGTTTAGATTAAGGGAAACAACACATTTCACTTCATTTTTTTATTTACTCAAATTATCTTCCCTTGGTTAGTAAATCTCAGAACACCAAATTAAATTATAGCATTTAGGTAGAATAGCTAGAATACTTAGGATTGCCTTGAGCAATCCATTAAACCTGTAAATACTGTAGATAACATAAATAGTACTAATATGCAGTACTCCTATTCGGCTCTACGAATGTTTAGAGTGAGCCAATAATTTTTTTTCATTTTATTTTATTATTTCATTTTAATGACATAAATTTTTTCTAAACCTGTGATGTGTGAATGAACCGAGCAAAAGACGAATGAAAGAGAGCATGAATGTATTAAATTTTGTATGTATGAACTATGGTGCATTTTTTTGCGCACCCAAGAGTTTTTATGATTTGTCTTCGTCTTAACACATGTGCTTGTGTGATTTTATGTGTGTTGTTGCTTTGATTACATTACAGCAACAGGAATATTTTTCCAGCGTCTCAGTTCGGCAAAGCACTCACAGTTTAAGCATACTCATTCAGTTGTGACTGCATAAACCAATCTGCGATGCTTGAAAACTTCATTCACGTAAATTATAGACATACATCTATGTTTGTGATTTAAACATACACTAAACATAAATAAACACGCAAACAACCAGATATACTAACAGATAAAAATTCCAATAGCAGTATTACGGAAGGGGGAAAAACTCATAAACAGGGGATATAACAGATTTAATAAACGTTAACGACATATTGGAAGATTTAACCACAAACGGATGTTAGATAGGTGAACATCAGCAAAAACACAACATGTAAGAGAGATGGAGAAACATTACACGGGAAGCCTTGAATTTTATTCATGTATTGTTCCCGTAACAGGAACAATTTGTGCGGGATGTCGGTAAATCGGCATTTTGAAAAGCAGTGTCTCATATACATTCTAGGCTTTGGTTCGTTACAGCTTCCATATGTGTAATGAAAATGAGTGTTGACTCTAGTCAACAGTACAGTTGTGCAGCGCTGACTATAACCCAGTGGATGAATACAACAGTGTGACATCAAACTTATATGGGTCAGTGTTTATCCCAGGGACATAACTAGTTAACCCTAGCCAGCACTTTGACGAAATTAGACCCAACTAATTTTTTTAGGACAGATTGCGCCACACCCATCAACTTGAATTTGGTGACGCAATACGGGGGGGGGGGGGGGCGAGAGTGTGTCAAAGAGCTGAGGATAAAGATACAAGTAGGACCAAGGACAGACGTAAGGAAAGGACAGAGACAGGATATAGATAAGGACTTTTACTAGAGAATAGATAGAGAGAGAGACAGTATAAGGAAGTACAACTTCAAACAGTGAGAAGACAGGACAGAGAGAGAGAGAGAGAGAGAGAGAGAGAGAGAGAGAGAGAGAGAGAGAGAACGGATGTGTCATAACTAGGACACACGGGGATTAACCCCCATACTCATTCAGTGTAGGACGGGGGACATTAACCACGGAGAACTACCATTAGACAGACTGAACAATAGTACGACTGTAGGTTAACGAGTACTGGACTACTGGACTACGTGACGAGTGACGCAGCACGCAAAGTGGCTGACCGCACGAGGACTAAGGACGAGTAACTGAACGAAACCTGTAAAGTCAGGCAGAGACGGACTTGACAGTTAGAGCGACAAGACGTGTGCGACATTTTCCCTAGCCACTGTGTAGTTTAGGAAGGACGCAGTTAGACCTAGCGTGTGTGAAGCCTGTATTTAAGTGATGAGTGCAATTAATGTATGCTCAAGAAGCTAGCAGTATATATCGGTGTGATATTATCGGATGATGGCATATGTATAAGCTGTATCACGTAGAATAAATGTTATTCATTATATACCATTCATACACCCGTGTTTGTGATCGTGAGGTATGAATGAAGTGGCCAGCATGCCTGTGTGAATCCAGGTTCTTGACATGGGTCGTAAGAAATGGATGACAGAAGAAATTTTACATCTAATGGAAACAAGAAGACTAAACAAAAATAATTCAGCCAAATATGAAGAAATTCACAGACAAGTCAGAATATTATGTAAGGAGGCAAAAGAATCATGGCTTGAGGAAAAGTGCTTAGACTTTGAAAAACAACACAACAGTCACAATACCAAATTAGTGCTCAAAAGAATTCAGTAACTTACTAATAAAAGAACAAGTATATCAACAGGCTGTCTATAAACTAAAGATGGCAAAATCATAATAGAAAAAGATCAGATTCTACATGTATGGACAGATTATGTGAAAAACCTTTATAATGATAACAGAGAGAAACAGTATGATATTAGATTTAATAATGAAGGACCGCCAATTTTGGAGATGGAGGTTCGAAATGTTCTTAAGCATATGAAAGCTGGCAAGGCCGCCGGTGCAGATAACATCACAACAGAAATGATTAAAGTTTTAGAAGAATTTGGAATAGAGCAAGTCACCAGACTGCTGAACACATTATATGATACTGGAGATATACCTTCTGAATTATGTAACTCTGTATTTATTGCAATCCCAAAGAAATCATGAGCCTTGGAATGTGATCAACATAGAACAATTAGTATAACGAGTCACATCACAAAGATTTTCCTACGAATTATCATGCAAAGAGTGAGGAAGAAAATACAACCTGAAATAAGGAAGAACAATGTGGGTTTGTTGAAGAAAAGGGTACAGTAAATGTTGTGTATATGCTGCGAACAGTTATTGAACGTGGTATAGAAGTAAACAAGGATATACACCTCTGCTTTATTGACTAAGCAAAGGATTTTGATAGAGTTAGACATGTCAACATGGCAGATATGCTTGCAGATCTACAAATTGATGGCAAAGGCTTAAAGATAGACTTATAAAAACATATATTGGAAACAATAAGCTGCTGTGGTATAATAAAACGTCCTTACCCTTTCCTATTTATGGACTCCCTTAAAAATAAACAAACCCTTACAATTACTGTTTAAGTAACTTACTAAGGTAGGAGAAAATAAAACAGCGATAGACTGACCGTGGCACAGCTAAATTTATTTTGGCTTGTTTTCTCTCCCGTACCTGGCCAATTCTGGCGAGGGGGAAAACAAAGACTGAAGCGGCCATTTCTAGTCAAGAGAACACACAAGAAAGTCGACCTTTCCCTTCGGGGAGAAGGTATTTTGCCTTAAAAACATGATTCTCTTCAAGCTATTGGAATGTTATCTACATTATTAAGATATATTTATGTATTACATAGACCAGTATGTTTAATTAAGAATTAGTTACAATTCTCTTAAACCAGGCTGGATGATTTTTACCAATGAAACACATGTGGGCGCCACGCTGTAAATTTTCCTAGGTCTTACCATTTCAAATTCTTATGTTAAAATCTTGTATAGGCATTATGAACTTATATCTCACTAGTAGTGCTTATAACCTAGAAATATTATGTGTACCGTAGAGTATCAAACTCAGGTAAAAACCACATTCTAGGCATTTTCTCAAAGTGGGAACAGACTCTTGTTTACATACTTCAGTAGAGAACTTGTGTCTGTCAATTTCATATTCCTATGTTAAAACTTCTAGGCACTATGAACAATATCTCACTATTTATGCTTAGAAATCTGCAAATAATCTATGTACTATAGAAAGGTGTTTTATCCATGCGGGGACATACAAATGATTACGCGTATTCCTGACTCTTAGTCAGGGGATAAAATACTTCGCCACATCATAATCTGTAACTTGGAACTATACTGTTAAATTTTAGTACCATCCTTTTAACAGATTAGTAACCACTCCATATGAGGGTGAACATATAATCATTTCATAAAATAGTGTTAGGGACATGCCATGTTTGAATATAAATTCATGAACAATTAAAGTAAACGCGTGATGAAAATGCATGTTCGGATAGGATTCAATCCCCATCGCCTCACCGTAGTAGAAACAGAAGCGAAGATTGATGTGAATAAATTGCTTGCAATATTCAGAATACTGGACCGTGCGGCATAAGTTATTCTAATAAATACACTCCGAATAATAGTCATTGGCAAAACATATCACAGCGATTACTATCCTCATGTGCTGTACGCAGTGGGGGAAAATAATGGATGTTTTAGTTTATGAAGAAAATTCAAAAACCTAGGCTCCCTGCGTCATCATTATGATTATTATGTATGATTATCATGTACTTAATATCAGAGAAATGTACATGTGTGTTTTTGAGAATTTTCTCTGTTCTGATTGTTACTTTTTCCTGTGGGAATATACATTTTAATGTTGCACCTTGGGATTAGAGGATGTTGATGTAAGAATCCATGTGTATGTCAGTACTTAAGCCAATGTTGAATAGTCTTGACCTAAGGATGATTATAGGCCGAAAGGAAGACGCGGCATTAGAAACCACAGAGATTCTGTATAGGCTATTCTCTTCAAGTAATGAGAGAGACAATATCAACATGTTGGATGGACAGAATGACTTCACTCCTCTAATTGTCCCAGTAACAACAGAACATAAAATAAAGTGAGAAAATACCTTACTCACTATTAAGAGTCAGAATAGCTCTACTCAGCAATGAGAGACAGTGGAACGTGGACACCCACTCCTTTCCCCTTCTCCCCTTGTTGTTTTGTATTTTTGTTTGTAATTGTCTTGTGAAAGTTAACACATCACAGTAGGTTAATGCTTGTGTTGTATTCTTTGTCATCCCTTTTCTATAGAAGAGAAGCAGGTGGTGGTTGAATGTGGTGGGACTATATCACTAAATCTGGATCCTGGGTCAACAGCCAGAACGTGAATGTCCTAACCATAGTCTGCATCTAGAAATACCCATGGACTGCTGCGCTCAATAGCTCCATAGCGAGCAACAGATAAATTAGAAGACAACTGACTGGGTGAGTGATTAAGTCCTATTTTAGTAGGAATATCCAGGATGGACTTCAAGATCTAATAATCTACAAAGATGAAGATCAACAGAGTAACTGACAACAGTGTATCGTCTGCTTTACGTCTGAGAAGTATCACCTATAAGCCTTATCACTCAGCAAAATCAGTGAAACTATGGGACAATCCTGCAAGTTACTAAAACTAGCAACAGTGAAAGCCCTTCAACTGTTGGTTGGGTTACCAAGTTAATATCCAACAATGGATAAGTCTTCGAAAGAATGTCTCACAGCTGCAACAGTCAAACATGGAATTCAGCTATTCAACACTAAGTTCTGGCTCAACCAAATGGGGAGGTGACACTGAACCACATAAGCCAATACAAACAAGGTACAAACTTAATATCATCTGAAACATATCTACGAAATCAGATTACCTCAAGGTTCCAAACCCTGAACACCATCAGATAAAAGACCATATGAAAGCAGCTAAATGTCTCTATATCTGCAACAAGAGGAATCATCCAATTGTTTGCAAACCTGTTACTGTGCTGGATTTATTCATCTGTGGATATATGTAGGTATAGATCAAGTGTGGCCCTAGTCACAGATACTACCATGAGATGCCTCTCAGTCAAATAAAGTTCTACACTGGACTAGATAACGACTAACTCTTTGCTGGTCCAATGTCAACCTAAATGCCATGGGTTATAGACTCGCGACTTGGTGGGTGTAAAATCTTGGTTGAACTATTTGGGATTCTGATATTAAAAGCAGAGCAGCTGAATGGACGTCTACTTGGCACCATGTATGGTGAGATGGTAAAGTACCTTCTGCAGAGCTTAAGTGGAAATTCCGGAAAGTTAGACCAACCTGAGGCCCCAAATTTCAAAAAAAAAGACACCGAGCCTACTGCAACAGAGTACTCGAATATTCTAGCCCGCGGAGGGATTTGTGATTGTGTGTAATTTCTATTATAAAGTATGATTTGCACCAGCCAATTACCAGTGACTAAATAGTAAGAACATAACTGAGTGCATTAATTCGGTACCCAGATAATGGGAAAAGGATCTAATCGACAGCAAAGATGAACTCTTAACCGCACACCAGGAGATAAATGACTATTAATTAGTTTAATTAGTAATACAAAATGCTGTTTATGTGTTGTTGTTTTTTTTTTCTGAAGGTAACAGGTCAGTAGTTTTTTCCAATGGTATATATGTATAATATTTTGGCACCAACTCATTATTCTTAACAATGAGTAAATTGTAAAAGGTGTCAGAAACCAATGTTTATATATTGGGTTCTAGGTACTTGGATCATGATTTGCCTTAATTATGAGGGAAAATAAAAGTAGACCCAATTTGTGGTTGTTGTGTTGTTTGTAATAACCTGGGTTTTTTCTGGGGTCACTGGGTACTATGTTGTAATACTGCACATCATTCCCATGCCTGTCTGAAAATGCATAGTGTTTATTACACATCTATATATGTAATTGCAGATCTTGAGTTAATACCTGAACTGTTTGTCCAAAAGTGTTGTGTACATCAAGTAAATGTGGTGTCCAATAAGTGGTTGTTTATATGTTGTGAGCAATCAATATCCTTCTAGCATCTATAGTTAATTTAAAGGGTGATGAAGTGGGAAGGGAAACCTACACACAGATGCCATTGTTTCAAGGATTGAACTCTTTTCTCCTGGGATTTGTGGTAAATATCCCTGATCACCCTGCATTCTGACCAGTGACCAGAGAATCAATAATACCCCCTAGACATTTTAACGAATTATTCTCAGGAATTAAAATCCACATCCCACAGCTGCCATAAGGATTGATAATGAAGTGGGACAATATCAACCTATTAAGAGAGGTGTTAGGCAAAGATGTGTAATGTCTCCAGATCTTTTTTCCCTATAGAGTGAAAATATTTTCAGAAATGTAGAAGATATAAATGGAATCAGCATTGGAGGACGAAACATCAATAACATTAGCTATGCAAACGATACAGTATTGATTGCAGACAATGCACAAGATCTACACCAATTAGTAGACGCGGTTGTTGTACACAGTGAGCAGCTTGGGTTGGAATTAAATTATAAGGAGACACAGGTTATGGTCGTCACTAGGAAGAACGATGTACCACAATGTAATATACAAGTAAATTGGAATATTCTTCAACAAGTGAATCGATACAATTATGTCGGAACAGTCATAACATCTGATGGGAGATGCCTTGAAGATATTAGAACAAGAATCGCCATCGAAAGTAGCCTTTAGCAAGATGAAAAACATTCTGACCAATAAAATGATGTCTATTGAAACGATAAAAAGAGTGTTAAGGGGATACATAGAGCCTGTTCTTTTGTATGGATGTGAAACATGGACAAAGTGCGGTCAAGCTGAAAAACATATGATGGCTGCAGAAATGTGGTTTCTGAGGAAAATGCAAAGCATACCATGGACAGACAGAAAAACCAATGACCAAGTACTACAGGAGACAAATGACAATCGTAAATTGATTAGAGAAATTAGACGAAGACAGTCAAAATTGTTTGGACATGTTATGAGAAGAAATTAATTGGAGAACTTATTGACAACTGGCAAGATCGAAGGGAACAGACCAAGAGGAAGACCGAGAGGAAAATACCTGGATGGCTTGGCCACATGACATGGACGAGACAGCAACACTGAGCTGATCCACGACGCTGGTGATCGAGTGAAATGGCGAGTCATGACCGCCCACGCTTTCCGGCATTGCACATAATTGATTGACAATATTTAATGTTATGATTTATCTCTACAAATGCAATTATTTATCTATACTGTATTTAATGCAATTATGTATCTATACAGTATATAATTCAACGACCTATGTATACAGTATAAGAGATTGCGAACACCGGTTTACCAGCGTTTGAAACACAGCTGCGACCGATTTGGCAGCAGCCCGCGCCGTGTAGTGTTTTATCGTGTTGGTAAGGGAGCCGATTGTTCAAAAAGCAATGGTAAACTACTGAACATAAACTTGAAAAAGACATCAACAACAGCAGTAACATGCTGATGTTGACAGCGATGTCCTGTAAATAGGATATGCAAAACAATTATATACAGTATTTAATGCAATGATTTATGCATACAGTATGCATTGCAATGATTTATCTATACAGCATTCAATGCAATGGTGTATTTATACAGTATTTAATGCAATGATTTCTATACAATATTTAATGCAATGATTTATCTATACATTATTTAATGCAATGATTTATCTATACAGATTTTAATGCAATGATTTCATAATTTAGTATTTAGTGCACCGATTTACCAATACAGAATTCAGTGCACTGATTACCTACTACATGGAATTGGACTAAGTAGAAACAACAGTGCACCAGCTAGCAAGTCTCAGTTTACTGCACACGTGGTAGATGTACTCACAGACTTAGAATGACTAGAATTAATAGAACAACACTCAGTAAAACTCACTTGATTGCACACGTGGTAGATGTACTCACAGACTTAGACTAACTAGAATTAATAGAACAATACTTAGTGAAACCCACTTGATTGCACACATGGCATATGCACTCACAGAATTAGAAAGTGAATGTCATAACTCACTTGTTGGAAACTAAGAACCTGGTGAATACTCGACGCTAACGTTGTCTGTGAAAAGCTAAGAATACGCATTCTCACAATATCAAGGCGGTTATAAGATGGTGATAGTGGGAACAACAATGCTAAATCATACTTAACTCTTACACGGCATGAAAGATTTGATGCCATAAATCAGGGGTCACCTAACTACGGCCCGCGGGCCGAATCCGGCCCGCGACGTCATTTCATCCGGCCCGCCGACGGTACTCGAACTTGTTTGATATAACATATGAAACAGACGTTGTGATATAATTTAAATGTAAATATTATGTTTAGAATAATAGGAGATCTTCACACGTGCGGAGACCTCTTGGCTGCTCTAGGCGGTTTATTTATGCGGCCCTGTTTATATATTTTGCAAACCTTATTATAAGATATATTCTATTACCAAATGAAGCCCCCTGCTGCGGTTCTACAAGAGTATGGAGTAGCATATCCCATGATACCCTGGTAAAAATGTATAGGATGCTGGGATGTTGTGTTGGAGTGCCTATAAGATCCCAGTCAAGCCATGTTTCCGCCTCATTGACCTTGAGAACAACTGAGGCCGAAGAGATTCTGATGTCTAATTTTCAGCAGAGGTTTGAACTCATCCCTCTGAGCCACTACCAAGCGGATGGGCGAACGTGCCCCAGGCACGGCCGAGCGTGGCCACCGTTTTTCCAGACCGCAGTTGAGAGGGTAGACAGGCACTGTGAGGATCCAAAAGATCCAAGAGAATCTTGATTGTGGATTGACGATTATCTGCTGTGGGGTGAGTTTTGAACGAACCTTCATAGTTTAAATAGAAATATAGGAATAGAATAGCTATGTCTGCGCCCGAGAACAATAATGGAGGGGTATATGGCTGGGAAGAAAGGAAGAGGAAGGCCAAAGAGAAGATGGGTGCAGGATGTGGCGGATGATCTCCGTATGGGCGTATCTGAAGCGGGACATCTTGCTTATGATCGAGAGGTTTTCCGGAAGGTTGTTATGGGAGCGAGGTTCTGCAAAGGACATGCTACTGAATGAATGACCTTTGTTCCATGTTGTTGTCTGATAATTGCTGGTGTTGTGTATCAGGTCTGCAAGGTGTGGACTGCGCCTGGCCCTGCAGTCAGCAAGGTTAGGATCGGCTAGCCTCTCCCAAAGTGAAGGTGAAAAGTGAAAATTAGCAGCCTGCCGATGACCCGCAGACTACACAAGTCAACCCCACCTCCACGTGGTGCAGACTGGGAGTCCATGACCGCGAGGTCATGGGCTAACGGGGATATGGCTCGTCATAGGGGATGGACTCCCTATGGTCAGATTTTTGTCCTAAACCTGCGACTGGCCTAGCAAGCCGGCAGGGGATCTTCATACTGCTCGTAGAAAAACTAAGAAGTATAAACGGACTGCACCTCGACACCACAAGGTACAAGAGGAACATTATGAGATGAGATGAGATGTGTATCAGACTACAGTTACAGTGCTGTGATGGAAGATCACTGGTACTATGTTGGATGACTACCCATGCTGTGATGGAAGATCACTGGTACTGTGAAGGATGATCATGTGTATGTTTATTTATGGGGATGCCTATTTTGTTATTGCATCTAATCATGCATTTTATTTATTTGTGCATTGGCATTATTAATCAGATGTATCTTTTCAATTGCATTATTTTGATTCCCTGCACACGGACCTGAATTTCTTCTGATATTTCTAAATTTTTTCTTTTCTTGTTAGCATCTCATCTCTGTGCGGTTACACACAGGTACCTATAAACTGTATTTTTACCTTTGATGAGTCGCAGCTTCACCAGTGACCCATAGTCCTCTGCTTTTCTTCTGTTTCAATGGGATTTTAATTATGTTTCTAATTTAATGTCTTTTTTTCTTCTTCATTTTCAGATCCCGTGTACTTCACCCTTAATTATGGCTACTAGGAAAGCAAAATGAACGCCGAGTGCCGATTGTTCAATGAAGAATGGGGAGTAAAGTACTTCTTTATGGAAACAAAAGGCCAGAAAACCAGTTGCGTAATATGCAGCGAAAATGTTGCCGCTTTGAAAGAGTACAATCTACGAAACTACGAAACAAAACATCTATCAACATATTACAAGTTTTCAGGAAAGTTACGCTCTGGGAAATATGAGTTCATTAAACGTGGTTTTGAAACACAAAGAAATCTCTTCACGAGAAAATTTGCTGAAAATGAATCTGTCACTCGTTCTTCAAAACAGTGCATAAGATGGCAGAACGAGGAAAGCCGCTTACTGATGACAACTTCATCAGAGTGTATGATCGAAGCAGCAAATGACTTGTGTCCTGAGAAAGCCGATTTGTTTGGAACTATCAGCCTTTCGGCAAGTTCAATTGTGCGAAGAACAGAAGAACTTGGAGAGAACACAGTGCTACAGATACGCGAGAAAGCTAGGATCTTGTTGTGGTATTCTCTGGCGCTGGATAAGTCTACTGACCTCTCGAGTACGTCACAACTTCTCGTGTTTATTCGTGGTGTCAATTTGGACTTTCAGATAACGGAAGAGTTGGCGTCCGTTTGCAGAATGCATGGAACAACAACTGGGAAAGACATTTTCGTGGAAGTGCAAACAATTTTGCAAGACTATAACCTTCAGCGGAATCAGCTTCGAGGTGTTACAGTTGATGGTGGAAAAAAATACATGGCTGGAGTGAGGAAGAGTCTGGTTGGGCAGATCAGGACTCAGTTGGAAGATTTGCAAATTCCGGGCGCTCTGTTCATACACTTCATCATACATCAGCAAGTACTCTGTGGGAAGAGTTAGATATTTATTGTGTACTGAAACCAGTCGTTTCTGCTGTGAACTTCATTCGGGAACATGCATTCAATCACCGTCAGTTACAGGCTTTTCTTGAATAAATTTATTCTGAATCTGTGACTTGCCTTATCACACATAAGTCAGGTGGCTCAGCTGCGGTGAAGTCCTGCTTCGTTTTTACAAGCTCCGAAACTAAATAGATATTTTCCTCACTGAAAAAGATAGAACTGATCCCCAGCTGTCAGATCCTACCTGGCTGTCAAGGTTGTCATTTTTGGTCGACATGAATGAACTGAACTTGAAACTTCACGAAAAGATTTACCTCGTCTGTGATCTCTACAGAACCATCAAAGGATCTCGGAGAAAGCTGTCATTGTTGGAAGCACAACTGGAAGGAGAAAACCTTTCTCATTTTCACTGTTTCAAAGAGTTTATAGAGATTTTCAGATCTTGACAGAATTGAGAGTGACATTCTTCTGTTCCAGAAACCGTTTGATTGTAATCTTGATGATGTGCCATTTGAACTACAGTTGGAGCTCATTGATTTGCAAGCAAATGACTTGTTAAAAGAGAAGCACAGAGAATGAAAACTTGTTGAATTGTACCGCTGCTTACCTGATGCTGAGTTTCCGAAACTGAAGAAATTTGCCGCTGGTATGGCATCAGTGTTTGGAACTAGTTATGTCTGTGAGCAAAAATTTTCAAAAATGAAGTCTGTGAAGTCACCACATCGAACGAGATTGACTGATGAACATTTGAAAGCAATTCTCTTGATTGGATGCAGCAATTCCAAACCAAACATTGATGGTATTTTGAAAGCCACATGCCAGTTCCACAAATCTCCCTAACATTTTTTGCTGCTTACTTTGTGATATTCGGATATGTAAATAAATGTGTTGGTTGTCTTTTTTTTTTTTTTTTTTTGTGGTGTGCATTGCACGCCCTTCTTTCGTCTTTTTTCCCAGAGCTTTCGTTCTAGCTTGCAATTATTGTTAAAGTTAGTTGTATATCCTTTACAGAACGTTTGCAGTCAACACCTACATTGTTTGCTGTCTTTGATGTCTTGGCAAGATTACGTTTAGTAGTTTACTATTGCTTTCTGAACGACCGGCACCCATAACATTGCACAAAAACAAGCGCAACGTTGTCTGCTGCCAAATTGCGTGCAGCTGTGTTTCGAACTCGGGTATACAGGATTACGAACCACGTCCGTAAGGCCTTCGCCACGGAGGAGGCGCAAGTATTGTACAGAATGACTATCCGGCACGCGCTGGTCATTTTCTCAGCTAATCCGGCCTGCCTTGGAAAAGTTTGGTGACCCCTGCCATAAATGTACAACTAGCACAAATGGAAAGAAGAAACCCAATTAAGTCACTAAGAATGCATTAAAACATTGGCCACAAGATATTGAAGCTTTGGACTTTAAGTGTTAACACGAGCAATTAAGTTAATTGCGTTGGGGTATTAGCACTTTAATACCTTGTATAGTATCATAAACCAGAAAAACACACATCTAAATCGATCAGAACAAGATAAATTAAATAATATTCCAGATGTTACCCAGCCTCATTCGTTAGGTCACAAAAATGGTGTTGTAATCGTACACTCATCTCCAGCCAATAACAAGCTTCCCACATTAGGCCAGTGAGTTAAAAGACTTGTGTTGATGTCGTCAGGTCCATAGAGTGTCATATTTTGAGACTCAAAAACCCGCCTCTTTTTGAGTGATATTCAGTTGAGTTGAGTTAAGAACCGACATCACTACACTCAGGACATCGCCATACGCGCTCCGTCCCCTCGTTCAACAGCCAGTGAAGAGTCATACTACTAATCGTTCGCACCGCTATTTGATTAAAAGTTCTCCTGGTCTTTCCTCTCAGTTTTGAGATTGTTCCAGAACCCCTGCCGATCACACGCAATCTCATTCTTTCCACATTTGGGTTCTTAATCTGTTCCTCCGCCTTCTCCATCTGATTCCACAAGCGCACGACCACCTCCCACTTGTCCATAGGCAAAATACTACCAAGAGGTGCATTCCATGCTAGCCTATCAGCCTGTTCATTCCCCCGTACACCCGCGAGGCCAGGGCAAAATATCCATACAATTCTCACAATCTGTGACCTCTGAAGCGACGAGAGCCATTCCACACGAAACATTCCTTTCTCCACCTTACTACGCATACTCTTTGAATCCGTAATGAATACAATGTGTGTTGCAGTGGTTTCCTCTAGCCACCGGAATGCCGCTGTTGCTGCCTCCACCTCCATTCTCATGCTGGAGGTCGTAGTCTCATATGCCAGACTCTCCTTTTTCAAGACTCGCCCATTAGCCTTTGCAATAAAGCCCCAGCCACTACGTCTGTTTCTCACCACTGACCCATCGGTGTAGATGACTATGTCACCATGATGTGTGTTGCTCTGGATCAGCTGTTTCACTTCAATCTCTGTGCGGCCCGCTGCCCATTCTCTGCACTCACGACCCAGTGTTATTATTACATTGTGCCAGTCCATCATATCTTCCGGAACTTCAACCCACTCTCTTTCACGATTGATGGTCTCTAGATCACAAACCTGACTTATAGATATTTTCGCCTGTGCCATCAAGGACCTACCTCGTCTTAGTCTATAACCCTTGACCATATCCATTGCTGCATGCAGGGGATGATCCCTATCTGCAGCAACTATCAGATACCATTTGGCCTCAAGGACCCTATGCCTATCCGCAATTGTTGGTAGCGCCAGGATATGTTTCATGCATATAATTGGTGTGTCCTTTTTGCAGCTCAAAATCACACGCATGGCCGAATTTGATATGCGCTTTAACCTTTCAAGCCGGCCCTTTGATGCTGTCAGCAGCCTCATACCACACTAAATGTCAGAAATTATTAACAGTTTTCTTTATAAAACCTAGATTACATATTCATGCACATTGTCGCACAGAATGCACATTTAATCTTCCGATGTAAACAACTGAAAGGGTCATACATACATCGTGCCTTTCACTTCAAAATATGCTTCATTTACGAAAGAAAGTTATTCATGTTTAATTTAAATGTTGTTTCCTTTGCATTTACTCCTCTGTAAGTGTAGCAATGAGAATTGTGTACTTTAATTAACTTTAGCGTTTACAATGAAAATAAAACAAACTGTTTCTGAATAAAACTTCCATATCGTTGTGGTGATATTACTTAAGTGTGATTCTGTCCAGTTTGTTTACAGAACTCGTGTTATGTTCAGAAATAACGTCATTGCAGCTCAAAGGCAGATTATATAGCTTTACTGATGACGTATCAACGTGAACCAACACACTTGTGTGTATGTATTTTATCAGTGTGTATTAACTGTTTGTGTGCTGGTGAATGCTATAGAATCAATGTCCATTTTGTCACTTATAATTGTGGTCTTGTAAAGCTTATCAATTCCGTTTCTCGCGTTCGTATATTTACTCCTGTTATATTGTCGTGAACAACGCCATCTACTGCTAATCAGGCAAAGAATGTGTGTCTGGAGGTTCATAGCGAAAACTAATGGCCAGTTTGTAGTCCAGGAGAGCCTGGCATATGATACCCAAACATCTAGTCTGAGAATGCAGTTGGAGGCAGTCACTGCTGGCTACAGAAAAGCAGCACACATGTCATGGTCTTACTTAAACATAACTCTGGCTCGAATTTCAGGACAGAGTTGAAACAATGTGCATGCGTTCAATAACTGTACTCACACGCACGGCAATTATAATTAGCAACTCGTTTATTAAACAACAGTATTCACGTGTGCACATTCACACGGGTTGCGCTTTCGGCAACACACAATTGTTACCAAAGCTTATAATCGTTCATTGTATAATACAAAGTATAATAACATATCACATATCTCACATTGCCTCTCAACGCACACTTTCCAACTCAGGCATAGCTCGCTCTATAACTCAATCGCACCGTCAATCCTACTATCATATCAGAACGCTCACTAAACACAACCACTGCCCTATCTATGTCCGTCCCAAAGTCCTAAAGCCGTCTGACTCCACACAGGTGCGTTTTGCCAGTTCATGGCTGCTGACAGTCCCTGAGTCCCGTGGCGCTCGATGTGGTGCGGTGATCACCCGGCCTTCACCTGTGTAGGTCTCCCGGACACTGCGACCGTGATCCTGACCTGTATGCAGGACGCCTGGCCATCTGCCCTGCTATCCTGCACTGACCTGTCTCCTGTCTATCACTGGCTATTCAGTGCATTGAGTCCCTGACAACACATATTCCGTAAGTGTTACGGACTCACGGATCAAGCTGAATAGAGTGAAGAAACTCAAGCTTTGTGCACAGTGGTATGCCTCAATTAAAAAAAAAAAAAAAAAAATCAACGATAGGGAACATCTATTATATCTTTTCCGTTTAGATACCGGCAGTCGGACATATTGGTGTGCTCTGTGCTATTTGGCGGAGCACGATAAGGTTAATGTTGTCAGGGTCCTTGGAAGAACAGATACACCATCATTTTCTGAATAGAATGGTGCCGCAGGAATTAACCAGTGGATCTGGTCAGCACTCAATTCTACGACGAACAGCCAGACGAACACATAATCGTATTGATACTTGCACCATTAGTATTGGGACGATTCGCTGCATTTGTTAGGGTACTGGCGACTATTTTATTAAAGTTTGCAGGCGTCATTCTTGATTAATATATATAGGCCAGTGTTGTGCGAACAAAAGGACGTGATAGTCAGTTTAAAATTACCGTGGTAGACAATTGAAATTACTGTGAGAACATGTGTATATTTCAGCCTGAAGGATTTATCTAGTTGTTTTACTATATGTAGTGTCATTTCTATTGTATATACCTGACGAGATGCAGCGAAATATGCCAGGCAATAAATCGAGCAATCTATTGTTTGTGTCTTTGTTATTCAAATTCAAAATATCCAGCTGGATGAGAATTTGAACACATTGATTGATATTCACAGCATTAACTGTAAGATTATTGGGTATATGGTGCTAGAGCCAAATGTGTGTATACCAACTGGTACTTTTTGGGTGATGTAGTATCGTGCCAGAAGCTTCCTCTTCCCAACACATTTCCTGGTACAGAATGGGCAGCGGGCCGCACGGTGTTTGAGGTTCAACAACTGATCCAAAGTAATACACACCAAGGTGACATAGTGATCTATACTGATGGGTCAATGGAGCGAAACAGGCGGAGTGGTTGGGGTTTTATTGCGAATGCTAATGGACGACTCTTGAAGAGACTGGAAACAATTAGGTATAGTTTGCTCCTGCGAAAAGAAGAGATATACTAAACACAGACACAATGCACATTCACATACCTTACAAGTTAAGAAATGGGACTGCGTGGTCTCGAGGTATGGTGTCCGCCTCGAGTACTGGAGTTCCCGGGTTCATTCCCCGGTGAGGACCGGGATTTTGTTTTTCACATGGACTTCTAGTAATAAAATTTCCCCTGGTCTCTGGGTAGTGAGATCGGACGCCCGTGTGTATCGCTGAGCACGTAAAAAATCCCTTGGCAGTTGGAAATCGAAAAAGAGTAGCCAAACGGCCCTGCCCGGGCAAAATTATTAAAAATCTACCCAAAGTATTTCAGGATCCTCGCCGGTGCTACGGACTTCGTGCACTGAGCTGAGTTTCTTCAGACTCCGGTTTGAGTTAGGAGGAGAACGGAGCACTTATGGGTTACACCCGTGTGCCGTGATGTTGATCCATCGACTAAACTAAACTAAACTAAACAATTTAATATAATCCATCGTACACAGGAGAAAAACAAAGTGTGACTTATCCAAAAATCAGAAGTAATCAAATGTTTGGATAAGTCACACTTTGTTTTTCACCTGTGTACGATGGATTTTCTTAACTTGTAAGGTATGTGCATTGTGTCTGTGTTTAGTATGTCTCTTCTTTTCGCCGGAGCAAAATATACCTAATTGTTTCCAGTTCATGTTATTATATCCTGCTGCAGCCGCTGCTTTCTCTTTGTTGAAATAGGAGAGTATGGCATACGAGGCTACGACCTTCAGCATGATAATTGAGGTGGAATCAGTCACAGCGACATTCCGTTCCCTAGAGGAGACCACTGCAACACACATTGTCTTTATGACGAACTTAAAGAGTATGCTTAGTAAATTGGAGAAAGGAATGTTTCGTGTGGAATGGCTCGCCTCGCGTCAGATGTCACAGATTGTAAGAATTGTATGGATTATTTGCCCTGACTATGCGGGTTAGTTAACAGGCTAATAGGCTGGCAGGGAATGCACCTCTTGGTGTTCGATTATCTATGGACAAGGGAGAGGTGATCGTGCGCCTGTGGGACTAGGTGGAGAAGGTGGGGCAACAGATTGAGAACCCGTATGTGGAAAGTATGAGATTTGCTGGGGATTGGAAGGAGTTCTGGTAGAATCTCTAAACTGAGAGGGAAGACCAGGAGAACTCTCAATCAGATAGCGATGGGAACGATTAGTAGTGTGACTCTTCACTGGCTGTTGAATAAGAGGACGGTGCGCATATGGGAATGTCTTGAGTGCAGTTATATCGGTTCTCAGCTCAACTCAACTGTAAACAAAATTGTTATCGTGATCTCTTTCCCTCAGTCTATATATCTTATGTTGTGGTATTGTGATCTCTTTCCTTCTGTCTATATTATCTTATATTGTAGTATTGTGATCGCTTTGCTTCTGTCTATATATCGTATCTTGTGGTATCTCTCTCTCTCTCTCTCTATCTTATGTCTATATATGTTATGCTATGGTAACGTTATCTTTTTTTTATATATATCTATGTCTCAACAGCCTCCATGCTGCACGACTGTGAGACCTGTACCACATGTCTGTGTCTCCAGAAAGCAAACATTAGCGTAGGTGACCCCATCACTTCCACACACCGAACCATACAGTGCGGGACACGCTCTGCGAGGATCACAGGGTGGTTGTTGCCATGCATGCCCCGTGGTGCACTACTGTGACATCCGTACCACACGTCTGTGCTTCCATAACGCAGTTGTTAGGGTACGTGGCCCCATGACTTCCACACAGTGGGCTGTAAATCGCCGGGCACGCTGTGATTTGATCACATGGAATATCATCGATTGTTTCCACGCATGTCCTTTCATGTTCTACTGTGACATCCGTACCACATGTTAATGATTCCAGTTCTCAGAGATTGATTGATTGATTGATTAATTTAGGAACCGACATCACAGCATTCGGACATTCCCATAAGCGCTCCGTCCCCACCCTCAGCAGCCAGCGAAGAGTTCCAACACTAATAGTTCCAGCAGCAATCTGATTATATGTCCGTCTCGCCTTTCCTCTGAGCGTCGAGCAACGGCCAGATCCCCTCGTCACACCTCGCTGTCTCATTCTTACCAGACCATGGTGATCCATTTGCTCCTCCGAGGTGTACACGTGCTCCCACAAGGCCGCAACCACATCTGTTTTGTCATACATCAATACTCCACCAAGTTTTGCCGAGCCAGCCAATCTGTCCGCCTGTTCATTCCCCAGCACACCGGCATGCCCAGGAGAAAAGAATTCCAGGTGATGCTTGCTACACGTGACCTCCGAAGCGAAGCAAGCCACTCTGCACGAAGCTTGCCTGTTCTCACCCTCCTCAGCATGCTTTCTGAGTCAGTAACAATCACAATGTGTGTATGTATCCTGTTCTCTATCCAGCGGAAAGCTGCACTGACCGCCTCCACCTCCATTCTTAAGCTAGATGTAGTATCATCATACGCCAGGCTCTCCTGCACCAAACGCCGACCATTAGTCTTTGCCACGAACCCCCAGGCACTTCTCCTACCTCTCAACACCGACCCATCTGTGTAGATAATCACATCACCCGGGCGAGAATTTTCCTGAATTATTTGCTGAATTTCCACTTCCGTGGACCCTGCTGGCCACTCCCTGCACTCCCGGCTCAATGTAATTATAACCCTGCACAAGTCTGACTGCTCGGCTGGCACTCTGACCCACTCCTCTCCTCGCCTGTTAAACTCGCAGCTCTCCTAAGACGTCTCGTGTCATGATTTTGCGCTAGATAGTTGCAATCAGCGTTGTTGTGTGATATTGTTAGGATAATGTCAACCAATAGATAGTTCTTGTGAGATTTGCTTGAGTATTTATTGAGGAGCGGCTGGGCGAGTGGCTAGATTGTCGGATTCTCTTCCGGGAGACCCGGGTTCGAATCCTCGGTAAGACGTGGCGTTTTTTTTTTTTTTCTTTCTGGGAAAAAAAAAAAGTAAACTCTAACCTGCACAGTTCGCGGCGACTGCACTAGCCAGGCGGCCTGAATTCCTCAGGCTCAAAGACCCTCTGCATATACCGCAAGGTACTATATTGGCAGTAAATGACAGTGACAATTTTGACAGTTACACTTATCTGTCTCTGCGTCAGAAGATGACAATGTATCATTCCTTTACACAGCATCATTTAAATTGCCTTGACATTTGCTGTCAGTATATGAAGATTAACATCTACAAAGCATAATGTATGACAGTTCGATGAACACCAGTGCAATATAACGTAATTATAAATGGGAAATCATTAAAACAAGTTAGCTAGTACAAGTATCTCGGCAGTATGTTCACAGAGAATTAAAGATTAGATAGAGAAATAGAAACGATAATACGTAAAGCAAACAATATGGACTATCAAATAGTATCTATCCAAAAACATAAATATATCAGCATGCAAAGAAAAAAGAAGCTGATAGCCGTTTTAATCGAACTAGTGCTGTGTTCCCAATGCCAGACGTGGACAGTTCTAGAAACACGAACACAGCCGTAAAATGACATAATGTGAGATGAGATGTATAAGAAAAGCGGCTGAAAAAACAAGAAATTTAGAGCGCCAAATGAGAAAACTAAGAATAAATATGTGGATAATAGCTATTATTGACATTATAGAACATCACAGAAATAAATGATTCGGATATTTACGATAGTTAGACTGAAACAAAGACAACCAGCTGCTAAAGCGTTCTACTTGAGAATATCTGGACACAAAGAAAGAGAACGACACAGAAAGAGTTGGCTAGATGGAGTAAAAGAGACACTGAAGAACTCCAATACATTAGTACAAGCAACAAGACAAGGGAAATACAGAACATTACATCTACCTCCTACCTGTGACGCTTCACGGCAAAATCAATAGGACAAAAGAAGAAGTGTACAAATTAAATTTAAATGATGACTTGACACTGTTTAACCATATTTGTGTAGAACAACAGACACCATGAGACTGGGGAAGCGCCATAATTATCCCAATTCGGAAAAAAAAACAAAGGCAGTAAAAGAGGCTGCACACAATATGTAGGCATTTTTCTTTTGGGTCATGCTGGAAAATATTATAAAGAATATACTAGGACCTAAAAATAGAACCCCAGCTAAGTGTAATACAACTTGGGTTTAGGAAAAACAATGGATGCACAGATACCATCTTTGCTGTTAGACAACGTATAGTAAAATCATTGAATTTAATCAATTACTCTACTTAGCCTTTGTAGACCAAGAAAAGGTATTTGATGGAATAGATAGAAATAAGCTGTGAGAAATCCTTAAACGATATGGAGTAAGTGCACATCAAACAAGCTTATGCAAAAGGTTATACATCAACAGTGAATATACGGTAAGAACAAACTTTGGACACTCAGACTCTTCACCATAAGATCTGGAATACAACGAGGTTGTGTCCTGTCCCCTCTCTTGTTCGTAACCTATATAGACAGCATATGTAAAGAAACCAACCAAATAGAGACCGTAACAACATCGCATGGCGTACAGAACTCAAGTCTGTAGAAGAACCAACGGCGATTTACACAATTAATCAACTCCTATATGCTGACGATCAAGCACTAATAGAAAAATCAGAAGCAGAATTACAAGTCCACATGAATAGCGTAAGCGAAGTGAGTAAGGTGCATGATATTAAAATTAGCATTGCAGTAAAACAGAGGTAATGACTACAACCAAAGAAAAAAACACACACACATATTATCCTAAAAGAACACCCCCTGAAACAAGCATGGAGCTTCAAGTAATTTGGAAGTATAATATCATATAATGGCATATTAGAAGACGAGATCGAAAATAGATTCTATAAGATAAAGCAACTCATTGGTCAATTTGCACCAATAGTAAAGAACAAACACGTATCAATAGATTCTTTAAAAAAGCATTCTATAACATAATTTTTTACCAACTCTTTGCTACCAAGGACCTTGACAAATGACAGGAAAAGAACAAATAAAAGTTTAAAGTACGGAAATGAGATTCCTGAGAAGAATACTCAATGTAACAAGATGAGCGAAAGTCAGAAATAAAGAAATCAGGACTACACTGGGGGTTATAGCAGAGCTAGATTTCATTAGAAAACAGCAAGTTAAATGGTTTGGCCATATAACAAGGCTACCAACTAACAGTATTTCACAAAAAGCAATGGTGTACAGACCAAACGGAACCAAAACAAGAGACTGACCATGAAAACGATGGACAGAGGGATTAACAGAATTCATGGGATTCACGATATATGAAGCCCATAAACGGACATTCTCCGGCTGTTTATGCCTCACCTCGATACCGCAAGGTACAAAAGGAACAAAATGAGATGAGATGAGATGATGACTCGACAGCACAATCACGTCACATATTTTCCTGATCATGAGATAACTATGTCCTAATCGACAGCTAATTAAACTGAATGCTATATTCAATTCATGAATACGTCTGTTTCAGATTGTTCACCCGCCATGCCTGCGCTAACCACCACTGATGACCCTTGTGGTCAACCCCGACCGTGTCCAGACAACCTCAGGACAGTTTGTGGAAGCGACAGGGTCACCTACCCTAATCTCTGAGAACTGGAATCATAAACATGTGGTACGGATGTCACAGTAGAACATGAAGGGACATGCGTGGAAACAATCGATGATATTCCATGTGATCAAATCACAGCGTGCCCGGCGATTTACAGCCCACTGTGTGGAAGTGATGAGGCCACGTACCCTAACAACTGCGTCATGAAAGCACAGACGTGTGGTACGGATGTCACAGTAGTGCACCACGGGGCATGCGTGGCAACAACCACACTGTGATCCTCGCAGAGCGTGTCCCGCACTGTATGGTTCGGTGTGTGGAAGTGATGGGGTCACCTACGCTAATGTTTGCTTTCTGGAGACACAGACATGTGGTACAGGTCTCACAGTCGTGCATCATGGAGGCTGTTGAGACATAGATATATATAAAAAAGATCACGTTACCATAGCATAACATATATAGACATAAGATAGAGAGAGATACCACAAGATACGATATATAGACAGAAGCAAAGCGATCACAATACTACAATATAAGATAATATAGACTGAGGGAAAGAGATCACGATAACAATTTTATTTACAGTTGAGTTGAGCTGAGAACCGATATAACTGCACTCAAGACATTCCCATATGCGCACCGCCCTCTTATTCAACAGCCAGTGAAGAGTCACACTACTAATCGTTCCCATCGCTATCTGATTGAGAGTTCTCCTGGTCTTCCCTCTCAGTTTAGAGATTCTACCAGAACTCCTTCCAATCCCCAGCAAATCTCATACTTTCCACATACGGGTTCTCAATCTGTTGCCCCACCTTCTCCACCTAGTTCCACAGGCGCACGATCACCTCTCCCTTGTCCATAGATAATCGAACACCAAGAGGTGCATTCCCTGCCAGCCTATTAGCCTGTTAACTAACCCGCATAGTCAGGGCAAATAATCCATACAATTCTTACAATCTGTGACATCTGACGCGAGGTGAGCCATTCCACACGAAACATTCCTTTCTCCAATTTACTAAGCATACTCTTTAAGTTCGCCATAAAGACAATGTGTGTTACAGTGGTCTCCTCTACGCAACGGAAAGTCGCTGTGACTGATTCCACCTCAATTATTATGCTGAAGGTCGAAGCCTCGTATGCCATACTCTCCTATTTCAACAAAGAGAAAGCAGCGGCTGCAGCAGGATATAATAACATGAACTGGAAACAATTAGGTATATTTTGCTCCGGCGAAAAGAAGAGACATAGGCTTACTAAACACAGACACAATGCACATACCTTACAAGTTAAGAAAATCCACCGTACACAGGTGAAAAACAAAGTGTGACTTATCCAAACATTTGATTACTTCTGATTTTTGGATAAGTCACACTTTGTTTTTCTCCTGTGTACGATGGATTCTATTAAATTGTTTAGTTTAGTTTAGTTTAGTCGATGGATCAACATCACGGCACACGGGTGTAACCCATAAGTGCTCCGTTCTCCTCCTAACTCAAACCGGAGTCTGAAGAAACTCAGCTCAGTGCACGAAGTCCGTAGCACCGGCGAGGATCCTGAAATACTTTGGGTAGATTTTTAATAATTTTGCCCGGGCAGGGCCGTTAGGCTACTCTTTTTCGATTACCAACTGCCAAGGGATTTTTTACGTGCTCAGCGATACACACGGGCGTCCGATCTCACTACCCAGAGACCATGGGAAATTTTATTACTAGAAGTCCATGTGGAAAAAAAAATCCCGGTCCTCACCGGGGAATGAACCCGGGAACTCCAGTACTCGAGGCGGACACCATACCTCGAGACCACGCAGTCCCCCTTCTTAACTTGTAAGGTATGTGAATGTGCATTGTGTCTGTGTTTAGTATGTCTCTTCTTTTCGCAGTAGCAAACTATACCTAATTGTTTCCAGTCTCTTCAAGAGTCGTCCATTAGCATTCGCAATAAAACCCCAACCACTCCGCCTGTTTCGCTCCATTGACCTTTCAGTATAGATCACTATGTCACCTTGGTGTGTATTACTTTGGATCAGTTGTTGAACCTCAAACACCGTGCGGCCCGCTGCCCATTCTCTGCACTCAGACCCAGTGTTCATATTACATTGTGCCAGTTCGGCCTGTCTTGCCGGTACTTTAACCCACTCCTTTTCACGATTGATGGTCTCTAGATCACAAACCTGACTTATAGATATTTTCGCCTGTGCCATCAAGGACCTACCTCGTCTTAGTCTATGACCCTTGACCATATCCATGGCTTCATGCAGGGGATGATCCCTAACTGCAGCAACTCTCAGATACCATTTGGCCTCAAGGACCCTTTGCCTATCCGCAATTGTTGGTAGCACCAGGATATGCTTCATTCATATAATTGGTGTGTCCTTTGTGCAGCTCAAAATCACACGCATGGCCGAATTTGATATGCGCTTTAACCTTTCAAGCTGGCTCTTCGATGCTGTCAGCAGCCTCATACCATACTAAATGGCAGAAATTATTAACAGTTTTCTTTATAAAACCTAGATTACATATTCATGCACATTGTCGCACAGAATGCACATTTAATCTTCCGATGTAAACAACTGAAAGGGTCATACATACATCGTGCCTTTCACTTCAAAATAAGCTTCATTTACGAAAGAAAGTTATTCATGTTTAATTTAAATGTTGTTTCCTTTGCATTTACTCCTCTGTAAGTGTAACAATGAGAATTGTGTACTTTAATTAACTTTAGCGTTTACAATGAAAATAAAACAAACTGTTTCTGAATAAAACTTCCATATCGTTGTGGTGATATTACTTAAGTGTGATTCTGTCCAGTTTGTTTATAGAAGTCGTGTTATGTTCAGAAATAACGTCATTGCAGCTCAAAGGCAGGTTATATAGCTTTACAGATGACGTATCAACGTGAACCACCACACTTGTGTGTATGTATTTTATCAGTGTGTATTAACTGTTTGTGTGCTGGTGAATGCTATATATTTTTCATTTTTTAAGGGTAATTAATAGGGGCTATTGGTCATAATCAGCTACAGACTCAGGATGTCGGCACTGCTGTTAGGCATCACGAGGTATATGTATATATATATATATATATATATATATATATATATATATATATATATATATATATATAATGATTTATACATTTATTTGTGGGGGGGGGCATAATGCCATACAGCAGTGGGGAAAAGCACATCTTACAGAGAACCAAAGGATAAACGCAAAGCGAACTGCAGTGGACAGTGCAGTGGACAGTGCACGACCACCAGGACGTCACGGCCAAGTTCACGGAACAACGGAAACTTGGCAACGGGGGATGCGTTGTGTGACTTCCAAACGGAACGGACGTGATTGTGTTTTCTAAGGATGAAGTGTTCTGGTTAGGAGATAGATTGAAGGCTGGCAGCGGACTTATTCCAAGCTACGAATATCTGACAACAGTTATTGAAAAACGCCATGGATAAATGAACGACCGGCAACCCCTAGACAAACAGATTCGGCGAAAGATAACACCAAGGACAAATGGATTTGACAAAGGAAAATGGACAGATTATTGTGGAGAAGGTAACGGTAGGACAGAGGACAATGCAGAAGGTCAGTAAGTACCAATAGTAAATTAGCCGGCTCCCCGAATATCTCGGGACACTAATTCGAGTACTTTCAACTATGTGCATAATCTGTTGACACCAGAATAAATTCCACGTTTACTTCGTTCAAGTTGTGTCGAGAATTTGTTTCTAAAGTTATCATTATTGCCAAGTGTTTAATGAGCCACCGGTGCTGTATTGTAAGTCCAGTGAAGAGAGATAATCCCATGGCATGGCTTTAAATTAGGAGGACTTACGATATGGCACCTATGCCGTAGAAAATTGATTTAAACTGAACGCAATTATTCTACCATTGAAAAAGAATATTTAGCTTTAGTTTGGGCATTAGATATGTTCCAGGCGTACCTGTATGGGAAACACTTCACAATACAGTGCGATCATCAACCTCTCACGTTCCTGGTAGAATCCAGAAACTTAAACGCTCTACTTATGAGATGGTCATTACTTCTACAACCGAATTCTTTTCAAGTAAAATATGTCCCAGGAAGGATAAATGTAGGAGCTTACTTTCTCAGCAGACATCCTTTTGAAGATTTTGTACAAGAATCAAAGGAGGAAAGAAAGAATTGGAGTAGAATGGATTAGAGGAAATATAAGTTTGTTAAGCTTGATCAAAGCTACTGTTCTTCAGGCAAACAACAGTCTGAGAGGGGAGCTATGTGATATACTTTATCTTTACAAAAATAATATGCTGTAAATATTTCCGGCCGACAATTAAATTCTGAACGCCGTAAAATTGTTCCACAATTGTACGATGCAAGATTTAATATAACCCATTTACAACGAAAAACGTGGACCGGAAAAACCAGCGTATAAATACAGCACACAAAGCTGACAGCGGCCTGTTTTGTTTACCAGCCCAAGCAAGGGGAGCAGGAGAAGATTCGATGAGCGGAGGGAGTGATAATCTCTTCAAAATCAATTTACCAAAGATAACTTAGTCTTAGTTAGGTAGAGGAAGACAAACATCAGCCTACGACATCGCATGGGAAAAATCTGAATCCTTTCGCCGAAGTGTTTAAAAGAAATTCATTTAACATGAAAGGTAAACAGAAATATTTATTTAAATCTTAGATTAGTTTGTGAGTCTGTTTCCCAGAATCAGAATGGTAAGTCAGTATTGTAAAACCACGTGGTAAGTTCTTAAATTAATTTAGTAAAAACTAAATAATATATTCAGTTCTCATAGCCTATGGGTAAACTGTCCATTAAGAATAACCATAGTGAGTTTTATTTTTCTCTCAGTTAAACATCGTAATTAATGTATAAACATTAGACACATGTTGTACACTTTATTTCTTAAGCATGAAACTCAATTTGCAATGAATTACAGTGGTGAGTTCTTAAGAAATTAATTTAATAGAAACTAAATAATGTTATATTCAGTTATCATAGTCATAGATATCTGTACATTAAGATACAACTACAGTGAGTTTTATTTTCTCCTAGCTAAACAACTTAGTTAATGTTAGGTATTAGACTGAAGGTGTACATATTTCTTAAGTAGTCATCTCATTCAGTAATGATTTAGAGTGGTGAGTAACTTAAGATTTAAAACTAGTTTATCTGTACCAGCACTAATAGAGAAATTAGTGTATAGTGTAATTAGTCAGTAGATTTATTTTTGACATGAGCACATGGACAAACAAATAGTTTTCTATACATGAACACATGATAACCAAATAGATTCACATAATTTTGTGTGTTGAATTATAGCACCCAGGTGGTGAGTCAAATGTATTTTCAATGTTGTAAACATGGGAAGTAATATTTGTGCCACACAATAATACTTAGTCAAGCTGCATGTTAGATTTGTTAAGATTCACAATGCCTGAATGTAGACTGAGTAGATCACATAAATCCATGAGACAATGGGGGGGGGGGGAACCATGTGTATTTTCATTATTGCTTCACATGAGGAAGTATCCTTTGAGAATCTCATAATTATGTCTAATGATCACATAAACCTATGTCATTGCTGAGAGCTTGTCTGTGAGGATCCAAGTGTGATTTCATTATTGTTAAATAGGTGTGAATGTATCATTTGATAAAACCCATCAGTATGAATGAATAATTATCATCCAGGAAATATTATAATTTCTAATGAAGGATGAGGATGAGCATGAATGAGGTTCTAATGTAATGACACAGTTGTTAAATCTGTGAATTTATCGTGTGTAGAGCACAGACATATACTAATTGTCATTCCTACAGATATGATGTGCCTGATGAATGATTGTGAAATGAGAGATTTCATTGTGATATCAATGATGTTAAACATTTTAAGTTATCATTGGGAAATCACATAAGTATAATTACATATCTTACATGCCAGTATGAAGGATGTTTGATGAATGATTCCTGTGTGATTATCCATGCACATATAAATATTATTTCTGAGTAGGAGTAGTATGAGTTAACAATCAATCTCATGATAGAAGCAATTGGATATGTAATGCCATGTCTATCACTAGAAAACGTGTTCGGCATACCCCATAAACTGAATAATAATTTAGTACACTCAAACGCATGACAACACATTGTATTAAATATCACGTATCGCACAATCATCTCGGTTGGATCCCAAGCACGACGCTACCCATACGACATTACACTTACTACAAGCATCTGGTTTTGTACCTTAAGCAAAATCCCACTTTGTATTTCATGTCACTCCTGTTAACACATATGGTCTAGTGTAATGATAATAATGCAATACAATGATGATGATGATAACTGTAGTGTAATGATAATAATGTAATCATGATGATGATGATAATGATAGAATGATGTAATGATTATAATGAGCATGATGATGATGGTAATGATTATAATGAGCAAGATGATGATGATGATGATTATAATGAGCATGATAATTGATGATAAATGAAGTACAATCTTAGTATAGCCGTAAAACTTTGGACTAGACAAGAATTCACCTGAATACTATACAAGAATGGATACCATAATGTACTTATATTGCTTATAAACAAGCACTCATTACAATGGTGTATTAATTTTAAAAGCCCTTAATGTATGAGACCCTTTTTCTTAAATAGAAAAAGATGAAGAGAATTAACTAGGTACAGAATAGGATGGGAAACATAGTTGTCAATTCCAAATCAATCAAGGTATTACTTAACCGGTAAACATGACGACAGGCATAGGTGAGGATGAAACTGCACATCTGCTAGTCTAAACCTTGAACACCATATAATGGAAGATTGAATGGGGAGCAACCAATTATGTTGTGGATAACTATTTGAGAGCACCAAGACTCTTTACCTTCCACTGCTTATTTTCCTAGGATCACAATTCTTTTAGGTATTTTCTTTGTGATGTTCTTGATACAAAATATAGAACATTTCAGTTCTGATGTTCATATTGATGATATCTTTAGATTTATGATGGATGCTGAAATTTCAGGTAGTGGTCATTATCCAGACCTGACTTTGTGAATGCAGCACTTTGTGAAAGTAATAGTAGCAGCTTAACTGAATGCAGTAGCCACTTAACTGAGTGAGGCAGCTGAGATAGTGAGGCCAAATACTATTCCACAGCAACTTCCTGCCAATTTTCACCAACCTTCCCGGACAGGTATAACATATCCTTTATTCTAGGTAAAGTGGGGAGAAAACCAGTGAGCCATAATAAATCTAATCGGGGAAAAAATAAAACAAGAACACGCAAGAATAGAGTCTACACTGACTGAATGCTACCGAGACCCAAGAACTGGATGGGAGACCAACCAGGGTGTACCCAGTTTTCTTACACAGATTATAATTAGGCCAGCAGAAAAGGCCCAATAATTATAATTAAGAACGGATACAACATTGAGGGCAATGTATGATACAGTGGCACAGTTGTTGTAAGCAATTAACCTAGATTAATTATTTAGTTGGTAGAGGAGAGGCAAGGAACCAAATTTGGGATACTCAGTAAAAATGTCATTGTTTTCCTGGAGGTATTCCTTGGTTCTCCAAAACTCTACTTAATGGTCTCAAATCATTGAGCGAGTAACAGCAAAATTAATTTTAACGGGCAGGATCACATTAAGAAAGATAAACTGAGGATTCTTTATCCGACAATGATGATGATGATGATGATGATGATGATGATGATGATGATGATGATGATGATGATGATGATGATGATGATGATGATGATGATGATGAAAGACACAAACCTCAAGCATTTTCTTTTCAATAATTTATTAGTTGTAATAGATTTTGAGTTTTTATTTTCCGTCTCAACATTTTGTCCATATCAGTTGTGGAGTATTTGTTTTTTTCTGCTCGGAAGAAAATCATCTCCATCATTTAATTTGGTTATCTCAATTCAATTTTTCAAATGTAAAGTTAACATTCTGCATTTGTTTTACGTGGACAATGAGCAGTCAAGATGATAAAAACATCTGATGACTGTGGAAATATGGTTTCTGAGGAAAATTCAAAGAATACCAGGAACAGACAGAAAAACCTATGAATAAGTCCTTCAAGAAACAAATGAAGATCGTAAACTGATTAGAGACATTAGACGTAGACAGTCAAAATTGTTTGGGCATATTATGAGAAGAAATGACTTGGAGAACTTGGTGACAACTGGCAAGATCGAAGAGAAGAGACCAAGGGGAAGACCGAGAAGTAAATACCTGGATGGCTTGGCAACTGGCATGGTCGAGACAGGAACAGTGAGCTGATACACGACTCTAGTGATCGAGTGAGATGGCAAAACATGACCGCCCACGCTTATTGGCATGGCACATGATGGATGGATGGATAGATGGATTTGTTTTAGTGATCTCATTTCAATTGTCCAGATATGAAAACATTTTCTATTTGTTTTAATCATCTCATCACAATATTCCACACATAAAGTCACCATGCCCCATTTGTTTTAGTGATGTCATTTCAATGTTCCAGAAGTGAAGTTAACATTCTCCATCATATGCTGTAGTGACATTATCACAATTTAGCTGGAACATGGCGCAAGAGTTGCGATAGGTCACCCCATCAGTGCCACACACGAGGTCGAAGTTTGGGAAACACAAGACAGCGATGGGACATGGTGCCTCAGGTCTGCAGGCACTGGTGTGATATATGTTGTCGATGCCGTTGTTCTGCTGCCTCAGAATGCATCTGTTTTTATAGGTTTGCATGTCCATCCCACACACTGGTTCGTATTCGTCTGGGCAAAGTGTCACGGGGCTTTCCCTTACTGACCTTGTGTTAGCTGAAAGGAAAGTGAATTTATGTCAAACATGGAATTATCATCAAAACGCCATAAAATGGTTTGACTTTGAGGAATTAGTATGAGATGCAGCCATTGGTCACCCAAAGCCAGAGGCGCTGTTCTTTGCTCCGTAAGATATCACAGGGATAATCCCAGTACAGTTTACGAAAATCAAGGGGTCGAAGATTATTCTAGTAAGAGTTAACAAGCACTATAATGCTACAAACATGTTTGTGACAGACAAACACAATGCGAGAACATTTGCTGACACGGGTGTCCAGGTCTAAACTGAAAATCAGCTAACATCTGGAGCCCATTTAGAGACAACTTTGCGAAAATATAGTACCAAAGAAAGTCTCCACCAGCACTCTTCTTTAAGCTGACTTCTCTTATTTATCTTCATCAATAATGCAACTCAACACTTTATTGTATCAATACCATTGTTTGCAATGTGCTCGCTAACAGTAACAAGCAACAGATCCTAGGCCAGGCCAGACGAGAGCATTTCATAATCTTTGGACATTGTGAGCTATGGCAATTGAACATAACTAGATGCATAATAGTATACGTGTGTACTGCAGTGAGGCAAGAGAGAAAATGATGGGATTTCAAAGCTAACTTAAGAAAGGGACAAGATCAATGCAGAACTATACACGTGCGTGTTTCAGCGAGGCAAGAAAGAAATTGATAGAATTTCAAAGCTAGCTAGAGAAAGGGGCAAGATCAATGCAGAACAGAAAGGAGCATATTCAAACCCACCACGAAAATGGAAGTGGAGGCGGTCAATGCGGCTTTCAGCCTCATCTCGTCTCATCTGGTTCCTCTTGTACCTTGCGCTGTCGAGGTGAAGCATAAACAGCTGGAGGGTGCCCGCGTATGGGCTTCATGTATCGATATTCCCATGGACTCTGTTATTCCCTGCGTCCATCGTTTACGTGGTCAGCCTCTTCCTCTGCTTCCCGCTGGTCTGTACATCATTGCTTGTTGTGGTATACTGATAGTTGGTATTCTTGTTACATGACCAACCATTTAACTTGCTGCATCCTGATAAAATCTAGCGCTAACCCCCACTATAGTCCTGGTTTCATAATTTCTGATTTTCTCTCCTGTTGATATGTTGAGTATTCTTCTCAGGAATATCAGTTCAGTTGTTGTGATTTATTCCACTCTCTTTCTGTCATTGTCCAGGTTTCACATTGGTAGCATAGGGTTGGTAGGAAGATTGTGTTGTAGAGTACTTTCTTAGGAACTATTTATACGTGTTTTTTCCTTTAGTATTGGTGTCATTAGTCCAATGAGTTGGTTTGCCTTATTGCATCTATTTTCGATCTCTTCTTCTGATTTGACATTTGATGATATTATCCTTCTTACTACTCTAAACCCCTTTCTTGTTTCATGGAGTGTTCTGTTAGATGCATTTTTGGTGTTTTATTTTCTTTGGTTATAGTCATTATCTCTGTTTTACTGATGCTGATTTTCATGTTATGTTCCCTACCCACTTCGTTTAGACTATTCATGTGGCTTTGTAATTCTGCTTCTGATTTTGCTTTTAGTACACGATCGTCCGTAAATGGTGTAATTTGACATTGGTTGTTCTTCTGTGTTCTATTCGTCGTGTGGTGTTGTTACGGTCTCTTTTTGGTTGATTTCTTTACATATGCTGTCTATATAGGTTATGAACAAGAGGGAAGACCGGACACAAGACTATGCATTTACTGTTGTTGTATAAGCTTCTACATAAGTTTGATAGATGTTTACTCACTCCATATCCTTTACGGATTTCCCACACCTTTTTTTCTATTTACTTTATCAAATTCCTTTTCTTGGTCGTCATTTGGTCTATCTGTGAGAACAGGAAGCTTACTGCCAAAACAAAACACCTCGTCTACCAAGCCTGTGTCCTTAGTAGTCTTCTTTATGGCAGTGAAACCTGGGCAATCTAATCACACCACATTACACATTGGCACCTTGCCGTCTTGACAGACGATAGTTTGTGCTTTAAAAAGGCATAATAACTTTTACCTATGGCGGTAGCGTATGAACACGTGGTCATTTCCACCATCATGCACCATCTTACGTCTCACATGCTCGGTGGGTGTCTTATCTGCAATAATTTTCTCCTTTGTCTTTATTCCATTTCTGATCTTTTTCCTCCGTGCGACTTGCTCTCACTGTGCATTATCAATGCCTCTATCAATGATGTCCCGCTTACACACATCTTTGTATCGTAGTAGAGGCCGACCCTGATATCTCTTACCCATCTGTAATTCACCAAAAAAGATGTCCTTTGGTATTCTACCATCATCCATCCTCCTAAGATGTCCTATCCATCTAAGTCTACGAAGACTGAGCATAGAATAAACCGTCACACAACCTGATCTTTCCAATACTTCAGTATTTGTGATTTTGTCTTGCCACTTAATGTGACCATAGGAAATGTACTCCTGTTCCCCAGTAAGGATTCTGCCCAACGAGAGTGCCGTGAAGCCTAGGTACACTTGTGGTGCTAACACAATGGGTTGTCTGTGTATCTAACAACATCCTCATCGGCGCCTGTGGCTTAGGAATCATCATCATCAAGTGCCCTATCAGCTGGCGTAGGCGTTCATGTGTCTCCACAAATCTCGGTCTTTGGTTTTATGGATCAACTCTGCTGATTATATTCCCTCATGCCATCGTCTCAATCCATCCGGCATCTTTTCTCTTGGTCTTCCCAATGATCATTCCGGTTGTCACGATGTTCTCCAATGCCTCTCTTCTCATCACATGACTAAAGAAAGCTGTTTGTCTCCTTCTTATTGTTGTATATAATGTTCTAGTTTCATTAGCCTCTTTCAGGCAATCATAGTTAGTTACTTCGGCAGTCCAAGGAATTCACAACATTCGTCTCAGGAACCACGTCTCTATCGCTTTCAAGTTCTTCTTATATTGTTCATTTACGTAGAAAGATTTACTGTCATACAGTAAAACATGTTCTATATAGCATATGCTTTGTAATGGTGAACGAAATTCACAATTCAATGGTGGGAAATCAACAGCAGGCGATTTTGAATCAGAGTACTTTGCTCTGATTTTTAAAATAGTATGAGCGCCCTTCTTTCACATAGAATTTACAATATACTGAAGGCAAAATTGCCTAGAAAATAAATCACAAATAACTAGACATAAAAGCGTTGATTGCAACGTGGTTGTAAAAGTACACGTGTCTTACTTTATATCTACATACTACACTTAAAGTCATTAAGCTATCGCGTCTCCCAGACAATTAAATGCTACTAAATGATGCGTCGAGCACCATGTACTCATACATCTGATGGCTGGAGAAAAGGTCCCGTACTTTTACGTATGCACTTACCCATAGTAGCCAGAGACCAGAGCAGCAGAGAGAATATCAGCAAGGAGCTCATATTGATGCCAACAGATGGTTGCAAGCGCTGGTTAGGTCGGAGACAGGTGCCGATGTTTCATGGAAGCTCTGGGTGCTGACGTTTTATAAGGAGCAGATTATACACGTTACAGTCCAGCAATTATCAGCCGAACAGGGAGCCTAAATGTCACAGCCATAATTTGTTGTAATATTTTTTGGGCTGAGGAGGAGGAGTGGAACGGTACACGCCGTACTGTGATGCAAGAAAATGCAATCTAAAGACTAAATGTCATGGCAGGGCAGACCAGTCCCTAAGCCTTGGCGGTAACTGGTCTAGGTTCGAATCACCGACAGACGGACAGTTAGAGCAGTGCTTTGCTGATCCGGGAGCGTCTGTAGCCTGTCTTCTTCCAGATGTATCGGTGTTACATTTCTTCTGGAGTCAACCTAGCAGGCAGAGAGAAATATCGTGCTGCATGGGCAACTCATGGTCTCTACAATTCAGCCCAGGCTGTGTACTATGGAGAGGTATAACTCCACCCCTAGTCCCCGCCAAGGGCCGTAGATATTATGCACTTTTTGAAGAACAATGTAACAAACTATGCCTGTCAAGATTCCTAGATGCCAATGTATTAAGGGTGTTCATTTGAAATCCGTTCGTGCCGCACCGCGCGTAATTGCGTACGTTGAACATGATAATGTTATAGTCATGTGATAAGTACTGACCACTGAATAAAAGAGCAAGTGCTTATCGTCCCTTGGTGCATATGTTCCGTTTCTGACCGTTTAGAAAATGGCCGGGTTGATCCAAAATCCGTCCAAAGAAGCTCAAAGAGCGGTGAAACAGTTTCTTTCATCTGAAGGATGTCGACCAGTGGAAATTCATCGAAGAATGCAGGCAGCATACGGTAACAAATGTGTGTCGAAGACAACGGTGACAGACTGGGCACGAATGTTTCCGAAAGGACGTCAGTTCACGACAGATCTTCGACGGCCGGGTCAAGAGCATGTTGTTGCAACAGGAAAAAAAAACCATCGACAAAATTGACGCAGCAGTACAGATGAACCGTTGTCGAAGCATACGTTCGCTAGCGAAAAAAGTAATTTGGATAATTCGAAAGGTCGTTCGTAAGAAACTGCAATATCGGAACGTGTGTTCACAGTGGGTACCACGGATGCTGACCGACCATCAAAAAGAGGAACGCATGGGATGATGTTTGAACCACTTGCTGCGATACAGAGTGGAGGGTGATGCATTTCTCTTCCGCATAGTGGCAGGCGATGAATCATGGTATCACCACTTTGAGCCGAGCAGGAATAGAGAGAGCATGCAATGGAAGCACGCTGGATCACCAAAAGCCAAAAAAATTCAAGGTACAGGTTTCCCCTGGTAAAGTTATGCTGAGCGCATTGTTTTACCATGAAAGGCTATTGTTGGCCGACTTTAAAGAACCTGGTGTCAACATCAACCCTACCCACTACTTGCAAACACTAGATAAGCTGCAAAAAGACATCAGGAATAAACGACCCGGCATGATTTCTCGCGGTGTTATTTTGTTGCACGATAATGCTCATCCGCATGTCGCAAAGATTGTGCAGGAAGCATTAGTAAGGAAGAAGTGGGAAATTCTGCAACATCCAGCCTAAAATGCTGATTTGTTGCAATTTGATTTTCATTTGTTCGGACCTCTAAGAAAAAGCTCTCAAGGGGCAATGATTTTATACAGATGCAGACGTAATGAACGCGGTAAACACTCGGTTCAGTGAGCAACCACAATCCTTTTTTTTTTTTTTTTTTGTTTTTTTTTTTTTGAGGATGGAATTCGCCGACTACCTAAGCAATGGGATATTTGCCTGAATGCTTCCGGCGACTTCTTTTGACCAACCCATGGTGCATAATTCTCTCAAAATGAATACTTTGTTTAATTCTACCACACCTGTTAATGTTTCTTTCAAGCTTTTGCAATAAAGCCATTGGAACAGGTTTCAAATGAACACCCATTATATAATTTAAACTAGAGAATTGGGAGCCTCGATATCACGGTGGCCAGTACGCTTTCCTCCCGACGTGGTGACTATGTGTTCGAAAGTCCACCCAGTTCGCGATTATTTTAAAATTTGACCTTGGCTCCAAGATCGACCCAGCCTAAAATAAGTGCTAGGGAATTCGCTGGCAAGTAAAGACGCCAGCCTGAACCTCATCACATTATGCATCGAGTTCCCTTTGGTCTATACACACATAGTTCATTACTTGCGTGCCCTTTACAGGACGTCGCAGTAAACTACATCATTGTTTAAAAGCTTGTGATTCTCTAGGGTAGGTCAAGTGCAGTAGATTGCCATTGATTTCTGAACGACAGTCTCTCATACAAATGGTACAAGTCAAGCAAAGCGATGTATTTCCAAATTGACAGCAGTTATTTTGGAACCCGTTCTGCGCGATTGTGAAACGGTTTCAATGCCCCTATGCCCCAGAAGCCGGTAAATATTTGTTGCTAGAACCACATACCCAATATGTGTGAAACAGGGTCCTTTTCTTACTTTACCAAACAGCCGCAAGGCGTGGGAAATGCCCCTTTACATCTAAATAACATAACAAGGAAACAGATGAGCAACTTATAATTATATTCATGTAGAGTTGTTCATGTAGCTGCACCGGTGTGCGTGTGTGTGTGTGTGTGTGTGTGTGTGTGTGTGTGTGTGTGTGTGTGTGTGTGTGTGCGTGTTGTTTCTGTGCTGATGAAGACTTTGGCTGCAAAGTCCATTTTGTCGCCTTGTGTCCTAGCAAAGCTGTTCGATTCTACTTCTCGTTTTATTGTTGACCAATTCATTGCACATTACGTCCAAAGAGAATTCGTGTCATTTTATGTGAGATAACATTAGAGTGATTGTCCAAATATAGTGTCATTAACACCAGCACTAAATTGGACGTAAACGTTGACTACTCATTCAGATTTCAGTGGCAAACTACTGAATGTAAAATTATCTAGAAAATCAACCAAGAGTTGATGTGACGTCTTGTAAAGAACATGCAATATGTTTAGCTGCATTCGGTTGCAACTGAAGGACAATACATGCATCACTCCTATCGACACTGCTGACGCCGTGAGATTACAAATTATTAGGGAGAACAGAAATTGGCATTTCGACCGAAAATGCTGAACTTTGTTGTAGTTTATAATTGAAGTCAATTACCGCCACTGACATTTTGTAGGAGATAATAACTTGAATATCACTGCTCTGGTCTTTGATTCACTATCATCTAGCTCCAGATGTATTCAAACCGTTGTGTAATGGTAGCTGATGTTGTATGTACTCGCTGCCGCGTTATCGTGTTAAGTTATATGATGGGTGTCCTAACAAGGACACATAATATGTGCAAGAGGCTCAACGAATGGACAAATATAAGCGGATAAGGGTGAACGTGATGACTGAAGAATTTATATTTAAAGAAAACAACAAACATACAACAATTAAAGTCCGGATTAATGAAGGAGTACTTATCTCTACTCAGGGAATCACAGAGTGTACAAGGTGTACAAGGAATAAACTTTATATTCAAAAGGGTTAAGAATTGGACATTCTAACAGTCTAACATTCTATCACTCAATTTCATACATTATTTCGTCCACACCTCTGTCACAAGTTGGCCAAGGCGAACTGTGCTTCATGCTCGGAATCCCCAGAAAAAACCGTTAGCGTCATAATGGCGTTTCCCAGTTATAAATAACACGGGGAAAATCGGCTTGTTTACACAGCCTAGAAGGTTCGCGAAGCGACTAGACTGCAAGATAGAGGTCGCGGAATGCACTCAAATTATCCCTGGAGTGAACGAGGAATGTTCTCTACTCGGGAGAATTCATGCTTTATGCTCCACGTGGAATAATCCGTGATCCATCACTTCCCCATGCTTAGAGATGAGTGCACAATAGCGGATCTAGCCATATTGGTGATCATTCACGCAGGATCTCTCCATCAGAGCAGACGATCATAAAATCGGCTCATACTGTCAAGAAGAGGCATGTTGGCAACGGACAGTAATTTCAACTGAACTGGTGAAGGCTCCAATGGTTCAGGTAAATGAAACTTTAAGTATTTTCGTGGCTTAATACAGCGAAACACGCGATTGTAATGCAGCTAATTATATATGTGAAATCCCATAAATTAGTAATCACTTTGCGATCGATACGCGACTGGAGAATAGACCGTTGTTCGTGTGTGTACTGCCGTGTCGCGACCAATATTTGTGAAAGCATAGTTTAACTATATTGGTTGTGTGTAAGTCCCTTAATGAGGCAATTTTTGGTTATTTACTAGTCAGATTACAGGCTGTGAGAAACTGCATTTATTAGTTTAACTTTACAAGTGTGTTAATCTGTTTACTGCTATTACCTGAGGTGTCTTTGTGAAGCCAGTTTCTGTTGTATGTTGTTATTTGTGCTTCTTGAATTATGTAGATTGATGGAGTGTGAAATTCGGACAACAGAGTGATTCGTCTATCTCAAGCAGAGCATGTATTGCTAGACACTAGGAGGTGATGCAGCTATTTTTGTGATTGCTAAATAATGTTGGTGTCATTTCTGGAAAGTGTGTAGTTACTTTTAGTAGTGATTATGTAGTTGTGTTAATATATACTGTACTATTGCGGCGTATATATTAGGTGAAGGAGAGCGATACCTAAATGAACGACGGGTCGAGGTACGAAGAGGTCCGACGCGATATGCCAATGCGTTAACGTTGCGATTGTTGGAAGAGCGATCGGGGTTCTACTCTACACTTTTCTCTGCTCTTTCTTTATAACCATGACTATAGTAAGTCCACATTTGTTTGCCTCAATATAAACATCCATATCTCAGTAACCAACAGAGGGAAAATTATGAGATTTAGTATATAACCTTATCATTATGTCCACCCAACAAAATATTTTTTGTTCTGGAGATTTTACAGCAGATGTCAAAGTTTGTTTATATGCGGTATATAATTTACTAGTCTGAAATGAAATTCATAATGTTAAATGTATTACAGCGTAGCCAGACAATCAGCGCTCAATGTTGAATATTTTCACGGGATTGGCCTTATGCCAACTCCCCGCGTTGTTTTAAACTAGGACTGTTCAGGGGTGTCTCAAAATGTGGGTTATTTCATGAAACCTGATTAATATGTTTTTTAAACATCTTACCACTTATCGCTAACATTGAAATGTATGAATATTTTTCAGTGGAATTGAATGCGAAATTGTGTATACTATTACAAATTCCGAAAAAAGAACAGTGCATGCATTGGGTTTGAGTAAACGGTAATTTCGTCGATGGGTGCAAGAATCTGAAATTAAACCACCACGCAATAACAAAACGGTAGGTAGAAAGATTATTGTAGACTGCTTTGACAAAGATGTCATAAGGTGAGCTATTATAAAAATGCTTTAAAAAGTCGCTTAAAATTCGACAGGGTCGACTTCATTGCACCGAGTTCTATCCCATATGGCTCGGTCTCTTTCCGCAGCGCGGAAAGCATCTCACAATGCACGAACTCCGGATCTCTAGCGACGACCCACAGAAGTCTCCGAAAAATTTAACTTGTGAACAGAAGGATGCGGCCCCGAATCGAACCCACGACCTTTGGATCCCGAGGCAAAAAGCTTGACCGCTTTGCCACGGAGCTTCCTAAAATTATAAAAATTTTGGATTTTATAAACAGGATTATCCAGCATTATAAAAATGCTGGATGCCAAAGAAACAGTGACTGTAAGAAAACTTAGGGGTTGGTTGAGAAAGAACAATAACATAGAGCTATCCAAAACAACTTTGTGGAAAATTATAAGGACATTATCTTCACTTTTTGAAAATACAAGGGCGGTAGAAATATTTTTTGTGAGCAACCCCATTTAGGAGCCTTGAGAAGCAGATACCTACGTGAAATAAGGGAAATGCGCAAAGAAAATTATGAAATAGTGTATTTGGATAAGATGTGGATCAATGCGCACCACACAAGTGAAAAAGAATGACAATCAATAGATGGAAAGATAAAGCGTTATGTGCCCAGTAGTAAAGGACAGCGTTTGGTCATAGCCTATGCTGGTAGTACTCATAATGGCTTAATACAGAATGCTGAGCTCGTGTTCGTATCAAAGCATACAGACAATAGGGATTATCATAATGAGATGTATGGTTATGTATTTAGAGAATGGCTCGAGAATACAGTACTTCCATCCCTTGTTAGACCGTCTTGTTTAATCATGGACAATGCATCATATCACAATGTTGTTGCTCAAGAAGACAAAATACCTACGGCATCGAGCACAAAGGAAGCAATAAAAAATATGGCTCCGAGGGGAAAATATATCATTTCCAGAAACATATTTCAAGCTACAGTTGTTGTGACTTGTAAAACATTCGCAAAAAAGCAAGAAATTTCAAATCGACAAACTGATAGAAGAGCATGGTCATAGGTGCTTGAGACTTCCGCCGTATCATTCGCATTTAAATCCTACAGAACTTGTGTGGGCTAAATTTAACGGACAAGTGGCAGCTGCCAATGCTACATTCAAATTGTCTGACATCAAGATACTAACCCAGTCCGCGCTATTAAAGATTGATAAAAGTTACTGGAAAAAATGTGAGGACCATGTGTTGAAAGAGGAAGAGGACTATTGGAGAAAGGATGGATTGAATTTATGCAACCGAGAGCAATCATCAACCTACTGGAATAGTTTGACACGGATTAAGGTCTGAGCAGATCGCAGACCTTAATCTACGTACACACTTACTGGGATATTTTGCTCCAACTATTCAGACGAATTGCAGGCCCTAAACATTACAGCATCAGAATAATGTCAATGGCAACAGTTTGTATTCCATAGTGATGAATTTTCAATTCCGCAAGCCCTCAGCGGTGACAAACAACTGTATTGAAAACACACACACACACACACACACACACACACACACACACACACACACACACTAAACGCATTGAATACTAACAGAAGAGTAATATTGCGGTGGAAATTTACATATTGTGACATAACAAGAAACGTGAGAGCAAACACGTTGTCAAATTAGGGGACAACACACGTGCACATGAATCAATCTATAAACTTCAATGAAAAGAGGAATAACATCTTGGTCGTTAAGAAGAAAGCCCACTACAGAGACACTGACAACTATTTTCATAGTGCAAAACAGGTAATCATGTTCCGTCTCTAAACGGTAAACAGCAGAGTAGACAATCTTTCATGAAGACTCAAAGCGGGTCTGCCACCCATGTGTATGTGTGAACAAACTACACAGACAGCTGATCAGATCCTTAAAAATGAAAACATGATGACTAAATTGCGGTATCATTTCTGGTCACTCCATACGCACATTAACGCACATCTATTTGGAAGCTTTCACGAACTCAATGTAAAAAGCTAATATGAATACTTGTGTATACTTTATTAACCAGCAGCTGAAGAAACAAGAAGGAAATGAAAAATAAGGTAAGAAATATATTCCTTCTACTTTCCTGTTAATTTACAAATTATTTACCCCATGCCTCTGTAAATTCTCTGTATTTACTAATATTACACATTGCACCCTTATTTTTGGACCTATGAAAGACATATTCCTTGGGTGGGGGTAAATATAAGACGGCTGGAAAAATGTCATAACTATGCAACAGACAGTTTTCAAAATAATTGATCTTGAATGAAGGCATTCTTTTCGGGACATACTATACCTGAGTGCTTATGTGCTGGATGTGAGGGAAGATGCATGCATGTTGAAAGAGACACCGTGACATGTGGGATATGGGACTTATTGCAATTATAATATGTATTTAACTGGCAAGCCAGGCCGGTTGAGCCGTTCAGTGCCTACCCAAGGCTAATCCGCTTGGGAGGAGAACGGAATTGGAGCGGACACCTTGAACTTGTGGTGAACGATACATGTTTTATGAAAGATAACTTCTTGCCTTCATAAAAAGAGGATTATCAAGGAGGGGTTCGCTGTGATCTGGGAAGGACATCCCAGCAGAGAAACGGATGGATTAATTATTCATTGGTTACGATACTTGTTTATTGATTAATTTAGGAGTTAGTTAATTAATAACAATAATTGTGTGTCTAATGATGTGGAGTGGTCCAGGGACCAACTCTTCCGGAGATTTAGTTTTCTATGTTGTAAATAAAATTTGTGCAGTTACTTAACAGAACCATAGGAGACCAGAGCAAGGTAGAAGTATGAGAGTAAATTAGGATCAGACTCAATCTGCACGGAACTTAATCTTTCCAACGGGCTGATCTAGGTGCCATCTGACATTGGATTTCTATACCTGCTTTACCATGCCTTGATAGGGGTGATTCCCTAATTATGCAATATTAATTACATTTATCTGAAGGCATTGTTGTTTGAATTGATGCATGTGGATCCGTGTTGGTGCCGAATACTCTCACCTACCGCTCTCCCTTTCAGGTGTTGCTTGTTATGTGTTATTCAACGAAGCTGAGACTCCGATGGAAGATGTTGGTAATACGCTCCAGGGGACAACCCAGACTTGGGTAACGTCCTAGCTCTGGGAGCACATCAGTTCAATCATCGTTGTTGACAGCCACCGAACCTTTTGTGATTCCACCGGTAGTACCAGAGTGTTTCCCAAATATGGGTCAGGTAACTATGCTTGAAGCAGTGTCGAGTCTTAACTAGACAAAACGGACTTTGTCGTCTTCATGTTACGCACCAGGTACTTACTAATGCATCAGATCAAGATCCTAATCAGATCCTACTGACGTTATCATTGTTGTTATCCAGCTAGAAGTATGTGTACCACAGTGCTCGATCATCATCAGATCCGAATGACAATAACATTGTTATTACCCAATTATTCACTGTGCACACATTATGAATGCCATCGTTTGGGACCAGACTCAGGTGGAGTCCGGTCAGTCCTGAGTTCAAGCCATCCATTCAGTTAGTCATCTACCAGAGAGTAGAAACACTCACGAAACATTCAATAGCCAAGTTATGAGGTGCTTTAACTTAGTGGCTATACCCGAGAAGTGCTTCTGAAATACAACTTCGCCCAACCAGGTATGTATCATCACTTGACATTGTATTGAACGTTGCAGTGAATATGTATGCAGCTATTATCAATGGTCACCAGGGGACACCTCAGGTTAGAGGGTCACCGATCCAGAGTGTATAGGAAAAGAGTCACAGAGACATTAGCAAGTGACTATTCTCGAATTTATTGTGGTGCTAACCCAGTCCAGTCATCGGGTTCCAGATGGCTAATCCCATTATATGATCATCGGGTGCTTGGGGCAGAGACGTCCACAAGATCCAGACATCAGTGCTGGGAGAGAGCCGGGTGAGTCTAACGGACCGACTCGACGGAAAAAACCCAGCAAATCTTCGACGCCTAGGGATGAACATGGAATCATCTCTGATTCTTTTCTAACCTAGTCTCTATATTGTATATAGCTCTCATATCAGGATGTTCCAAACCTACCTATGTCTATATTGTACATTAAACTTTTTCATTGTTGACATGTCTTTTCTACAGTTACTGTGTGTAGTCTAGGACGAGGCTCTAGGTTTCACGGTCCCTAGGTAGAGGGTAGATAGTAGAGGTTTAGAATCTGGGAGGGGCCTGTAGACTCATAACACTTGTAACCTTACAAAGATGGTCAGTACTAGTCTAGTAGTAACAGTGTATCTACCTGTCCAACATCTGGGGTTAATATAAACGAGAGTGCCAGTGATACCTCGGCTCTCGTGTTCACTCCCAACAACCGAGGCCATCCTGTTACTTTATTTTCAAAGGGTTAAGAATTGGGCATTCTAACAGTCTATCATTCTATCACTCAATTTCATATCACTCATTCTATTACTCATTTCATCCAAACATCATTCGAGGTTAACTGAGAACATGAACAATATAAATTATATGCACTATAAAAGCATGGAAGAAATGCAAAAATCACTACTACATGATACACTAAGATTAATGAATGATGTGGCAGTTGTTATTAGCTATGGGGAACATACTGTCTTCCAAAAGGGACTGACTGTTATACTAGTGTTTTGTTATAGTCATACAGAGTAGTTATCTCGGTACAAGGAGCCACGCGAAGTACTTATCTCGAACGAACGAACGAACGAACGAACAAACTTTATTTTAAAAGGGAAACAAATTGGGCACGCAGGCCCGTCTTACATTCGGCCCTTTCAATCACTCGTCTTTCATTCATCAAATGTGCATGTTGCATTAACATAGGGGAAAAAACATTGTCAAATGGATTTTTTAAGTATAAACAATGCATATTAAACATGATACATTCACATAAGGAAAAAAAAAACGTCAAATGAAAGTTGTAAACATAAACAGTGCATATTGCAACGTTATGAGACACATCCCCCATATACCCTCACATCCCGCAGCCACCAACGCATCCCCCACCAACCAAACCTCCCCCACCCACCCACACATACCTCCACACACTCACACAGACCCAGGCAAACATACATGCCGCCACCAACTCACTGATCCCACACCCACACACATTTCCCCAAGAAGAAGAAGAAGAAGAAGAAGAAGAAGAAGAAGAAGAAGAAGAAGAAGAAGAAGAAGAAGAAGAAGAAGAAGAAGAAGAAGAAGAAGAAGAAGAAGAAGAAGAAGAAGGAGGAGGATGAGAAGAAGAAGAAGAAGAAGAAGAAGAAGAAGAAGAAGAAGAAGAAGAAGAAGAAGAAGAAGAAAGAAGAAGAAGAAGAAGAAGAAGAAGAAGAAGAAGAAGAAGAAGAAGAAGAAGAAAAAGAAGAAACCACACACACATACCCCCGCCAACCCACACACCCCGCACCTATCCACAAACATATCCCGCACTCTCACAATTTTCCCCACCCACCCATACACATCAGCCAACCTACACCCACTCACCCACCCAATATTCGCCACCTTTCAACTACACATCCTCACCTATACACACATGCCCACACATAAACACATCTCCCCACCTGCCCACACATATCCCCCACCCATAACCCAAAAACACACACCTCCCACCCACACACATCCGCCGCTCACACACATTGTCTCACAACTACACACCTCCCCCACCCATACACTCATCTCTCCACCCACTCACGTACTCATCCATCAACCACTCACACCCACACATCACCCACGCGCCCATCAACGCATGCATCTCTCATCTACCCTACCACCCACACACACCCCAACCACCCAGCCAAACACACATCCCCCATCCTCGCATACATCCTTCAATCACCTGCACATCCCACACCTCCCCCACCTCTCCCTTCCCACACAAAACTCCACCCATACACACATTCCCCCACACACACATCCCCCACATACATTCCCCATACACATCCCCGCCCACACATCTCCTCACCCACTCACACATCCTCCACCTACAAACATCCTCACCACCCACACATACATCCTCCACCCACTCACATTTACTCCATCCACACTCACACACTCCCACCCACACAGACATATCCCATTCACAGACACCCCGCCCCCCCCCCCACACTCAACCCCAACATCCATTACACACCCATCCCTCAACCCACATAATCTCCTACACACCCATTCACCCACCCAAACACACACTTCCTACCCACACCCCCTCCCAACCCACCAACACCCACATACTTCCAACTATCCTCTCAAATATCCCCCCCCCCCCCCCAAACACACACACATATCCCTCACACACACATACATCCACCACCGACTACACATCCCTTCACACATCCACACATCACCCATTAACTTATACACATCCCCCACAAACCCCTCCACACATACACTCCCCACACCCCCACACACGCACATATCCCTCACATACACACCCACACACACATTCTCACATCTAGACACATACATGATGCCTCACATGATCACTGAAACTAATAAGAACAAACTTCCACACCTTACACACAACTGAGACACTGACGATTGTCGTGAGAATTCTTGCAATTGCAAGAAGTGGAGAAAAAATTGTACATATATATTATACAAGGAGCCACACGAAGTACTTATCTCGGTACAATGAGCCACGCGAAGTACTTATCTCTGTACAAGGAGCCACGCGAAGTACTTAACTCGGTACAAGAAGCCACGCGAAGTACTTATCCTGTACAAGGAGCCACGCGAAGTACTTATCTCAAATCAAATCAACTTAAATCAAATCAACTTTATTAGGGTCACAAATTGGGCGCGCAGGCCCGTCTTACATTCGGCCCTTTCAATCACTCGTCTTTCGTTCATCAAGAGCATTATACATTTACATAGGAAGAAAAATAAACATTGTGAAATGAATGTTGTAAACATAAACAAGGCTAATTACCATGTTATGAAGCCCATCTCCCACCTATCCATACATCACCCCACCCACACAACCCCACCTACCCACACACACGCGCACCAAGGGACACATAAACACCCCCACCTACCCACACACACGCACACCAAGGGACACATACATACCCCACCAACCGACCCATCCCCCTCCCGCACATCCCCCACCCACACACACTGCCCTCACCTGATCCCCCAACCAAAACACACTCGCCACCCACAAACATTCCCCCACCAATCCACACATCCCACGCCCATCCACATCCTAACCCACACATCCTCTCCCCACCCACACCTCAAACCACCTATCCCCCAGCAACATCTCCATCGACAACATATTCCCCACCCATTCACACAATCCCCCACCAACCCACACATCGCACATCCACTCATACATCCCCAAACCATACACACACATCCCCACCAACTGACATGTCCCTACCCCCCCCCCCCCCCACCCACACACACCTCCCTAACCACCCATACATCCCCAATCCACACACACACCCCACCACCCACACATACAACTTCCACCCACCCACACATGCCTTAACCTAAACCCCCACCACACAATCCCCCACCCGCACATCACATACACCCCCTACCACGCACTATTCCCAACCCACGCACCACACACACACATATCCCTCACCAACACATCCCCACTTACACACCACACACATATCCCCCACCCAGATACCACACAATATTCCCACCCACGCCCACACAGATACCCTTACCCATACACCCCACATACCCCCACTCACACACCACAAAAATCCCCCACCCCCACACACATACCTCACTCACACAATATCACCAACCAACACACCACACACCTCTCCCCATCCACACACGCATTCCCTACCCGTCCACCAAACACACTCACTCACGCATACATCCTCCACTACGCACCCACACACCCCCAACCAAACATCTCTCGATCACAATACCCCTACTCACATACATCCTCCACCCACTCACACATCCCACCCCGACACATACAATTCCCTTACCCACCTACACATCCCTAAGCCACTCACACACCCCCACCCACACATTCCCCATCCACACACACATCTCCCACCCACACACCCCCACATACTTCCCCCAACCACCACAATCCCCTACTCACCCACACATATACCCCACCCATACGCACATTCCCCGCACCCATCACACACATCCCCCACACCACACACTATCCTCCACCCATACCACCACAAACATACCCTCCACCCACACATCATTCACACATCCCCCACCAACACACCGCACACATATCTCAAACCCACACACCATACACTTCTCCCCACCCGCCCTTGCATCCCCAATCCACCCAACACAATCCCCTACCCACACAACCCCGCCTCCCACACATACTTCCTCAAACCATCCACACATCTCCACCCACATAAACACACATCCCCCGCATCCGTCCCATACACATATCCTCCACCCATACACACATCCCATACACCCATTCCAACACCCCTACTTTCACCCCCACACATCCATCCACACATCCCACCAACACCCACAAATACCACTACCCACCAAAACCCACACACCCCAACCCATCCAAACGCATACCCCCACCCACACATATCCCCACACTCACACACATCCTCCACATACACTCACACTTCCTCACATCTAGACACATACAAAATGTCTCACGTTAGTATTGAAACTAGTATGAACAAACTCTCACACTTTACTCACACACATACACTGACACTTGTCATAAGAAGTCTCATAAAAATGTTAAACATGGAGAAAAATGTGTACATAAAATGTATGTGACGTAAAAATAGTGATGCGATCTCGATCTCTCTCTCTCTCTCTCTCTCTCTCTCTCTCTCTCTCTCTCTCCTCTCTCTCTCTCTCTCTCTCTCTCTCTCTCTCTCTCTTTCTCTCTCTCACTCACATACACACACACACACACATTCACTCTCCCGCTCATTCATTCACTCTCACTCGTTCTGTCTCTCATTCACACTCACTGACTCTCTCACTCAAACTACAGTAATGAACATGAGTTTATATTATGCATGATAAAATCAAATGGTATTTAACTGATAATATGACAGATGAGAATACACAAACATATGGATTCCCGTGTTACATACTCTCCCACTATCTCACTCTCTAACACACAATCCTTCACACACACACACTCACTCTCTCAATCACACTCTCTCACATATACACGTACACATGAACGCATGCACGCACGCACACACTCCCTCACTCACTCTCACACATACACGTACGAATGCATGCACTGACACATTCCCCCACCATTTCTCGCTCAATCACTCTCTCCACACACACGCATGCACACACGCATTCACTCTCTCCCTCTCTCTGACACCCACTTTCTCTCTCTCTCTCTCTCTCTCTCTCTCTCTCTCTCTCTCTCTCTCTTTCTCTCGCTCCCACACGCACACACATATATAGTGAACAATTATAGTTAAACAATTATAATGAACAATTATACTGAACAATTATACCAGTAAATGAATTATGGTGGCATATAGTCGGTATGGATTAAGTATTGAAAGAGTTTTCGGTTAAATGTGTAGGGACTCATTGGAGTTTTCAGATCTGGAGGCAGATCATTCCATAAGTGCGCACCAGAATAGGCGAAACATGTTTTGTATAGGTCCAATCTAGGCTTTGAGACATGTAACAAATTTAGGCGCTTGCTGTTCATTGCATTAGATTGAATCAGCGGCAGAAGATACTCTGGGGTATTTTGAGATATAATTTTATTCACTAATTTGGCTTTGTTGAAAAGGAAGCGCTTTTGTAGTGGTAGAAGTCTTAGATGACTGTACAAACTATTACTTTCAACGTGCTTTTTGCCAGAAACCAGACGAATAGCGCGGTTTTGTAGAGAACATAGTCGTTTTAAATTAGATTTAGGGCAACCATCCCAAACTGTGGAACAGTAATCGAGATGTGATTGGATATAGCATGTATAGAATATTTTTCGTGTGCTTTCGTCCAGGAAGTGCTGAATTTTAGCAAGTTGGTAAACTTTTTGTGCTATTTTCTTGGTAAGAGCGTGAACATGAGAGCTCCAGTTCAAATGGCTGTCTATTAAAAGCCCTAGTGTTTTATGTTCAGTCACATTAACTATAGGTAACGTGCCCATGCGGAGTTCGAGTGGTGATCCAGTTATGGCTAGTGTCTGTAGTTTTTGTCTGGTCGTTATTAGCATGGATTTGGTTTTGCCGATGTTAATTTGCATGCGGTTTTCATTGCTCCATCTAGTAAGATTATCAAGTTCCTTTTGTAAAGAATTCTCTAATTCACTACGGTTTTCTTGACTAGTATATATAGTACAGTCGTCTGCAAATAGATCACAAGTTGTATTGATATATAAAGGAAGATCATTAATATAAACTGCAAAAAGCAGAGGACCTAGTATTGAGCCCTGAGGCACACAAATATTAAGCTGTGTGGGTCTTGATAGACAGTTGTTGAAGGACACGACTTGTTGCCTGTCGGATAGAAATGACGTAATTATGTTCACCATGTTGGTGCTTGTCTTCATTTGCTTTAGTTTTCTAATTAAAATATCGTGATCTACCATATCACAAGCTTTTTTTAAAGTCTACAAACACCGCTCCACAAATTCTACCGTTGTTGATGTTTAAGTGCCGGTTATCGGTCATTTTTGTTAAAGCACTATGGCAAGAATATTTAGGTCGAAACCCAGATTGACTGTTAATTATTAGATCGTTGTTAATTTAATGGTGTAACGTTATTTTATGAATGTGTTTTTCTAGTGGTTTTGATAGCGACGATAATAAGGAAATAGGTCTATAATTACCCAAAACACTATTATCGATTGAGCCATTTTTAATTAGCGGAAACACTTTAGCAATTTTAAAAGCAGATGGAAAGTAGTTTTTGGCCAGGCACTGGTTATATATGAACGTTAAAGACTCACTAATGACTGGTGCAGCACAACGAAGAATTCTATTACTGATACCATCTAGGCCGTGTGAGTTTGTTGATTTGAGGTTCAAGAGATATTTATAAACGTCTGCAACAGACATTAAAGGAATCTCATCGGGAATATTTCTCGGTACAAGGAGCCACGCAAAGTACTTATCTCGGTACAAGGATCCACGCGAAGTACTTATCTCGGTACAAGGAGCCACGCGATGCACTTATGTCGGTACAAGGAGTCACGCGAAGTACTTATCTCGATACAAGGAGCCACGCGAAGTACTTATCTCGGAAAAAGGAGCCACGCGATGCACTTATGTCGGTACAAGGAGTCACGCGAAGTACTTATCTCGATACAAGGAGTCACGCGAAGTACTTATCTCGGTACAAGGAGACACGCGAAGTACGTATCTCGGTACAAGGAGTCACATGGAGTACTTATCTCGGTACAACGAGATACAAGGAGTACTTATCTTATTACAAGGTGTTACAAGGAGTACTTATTTCGGTACAAGGAGTTACAAGGGATAATTATCTTGATACAAGGAGTGGCAAAGTGTACTTATCTTAGTACAAGGAGACACAAGGAGTACTTAACGCGGTACAAAGAGTCACAAAAAGTACTTATCTCGGTACAAAGAGATACGAGGACTCTTTCACGGCACAGGGAGTTACAAGGAGTACTTATCTCGGTACAAGGTGTTACAAGGAGTACTTATCTCGGTACATATAGTTATAAGAAGTTCTTATCTCGGTTCAAGGAGTCACAAGGGATACTTATCTTGGTATAAGGAGTCGCAAGGAGTATTTATCTTAGTACAAGGAGACACAAGGAGTACTTAACTCGGTACAAGGACATACAAGGAGTGCTTATCTCGGTTCAAGGACACACAAGGAGTCGGTACAAGGAGTTACAATGAGTACTTATCTCGGTACAAGGTGCTACAAGGAGTACTTATCTCAGTACATATAGTTATAAGAAGTACGTATCTAGGTTCACGGAGTTACAAGGGATACTTATCTTAGTACAAGGAAGTGCAAGGAGTTCTTATCTCGGTACAAGGAGTCACAAGGAGTACTTATCTCAGTACAAGGAGTCACAAGGAGTACTTATCTCGGTACAAGGGGTCACACGAAGTACTTATCTCGGTACAAGGAGTGACACGAAGTACTTATGTCAAATCAAATCAAATCAAATCAAATCAACTTTATTAGGGTCACAAATTGGGCGCGCAGGCCCGTCTTACATTCGGCCCTTCCAATCACTCGTCTTTCGTTCATCAAGAGCATTATACATTTACATAGGAAGATAAAATAAACATTGTGAAATGAATGTTGTAAACATAAACAAGGCTAATTACCATGTTATGAAGCCCATCTCCCACCTATCCATACATCACCCCACCCACACAACACCCCCACCTACCCACACACACGCGCACCAAGGGACACATACACACCCCCACCTACCGACACACACGCACACCAAGGGACACATACATACCCCACCAACCGATACATCCCCCTCCCGCACATCCCCCACCCACACACACTGCCCTCACCTGATCCCCCAACCAAAACACACTCGCCACCCACAAACATTCCCCCACCAACCCACACATCCTACGCCCATCCACATACACATACTACCCCACACATCCTCTCCCCACCCACACCTCAAACCACCCATCCCCCAGCCACATCTCCATCGACAACATATTCCCCACCCATGCTCACAATCCCCCACCAACCCACACATCCATCGCACATCCACTCACACATTCCCAAACCATACACACACATCCCCACCAACTGACATGTCCCTACCCCCCCCCCCCCCCCCCCCCCACACACACACATCTCTCTAACCACCCATACATCCCCAATCCACTAACACACACCCCACCACCCACACATACAACTTCCACCCACCCACACATGCCTTAACCTAATCCCCCACCACACAATCCCCCACCCGCACATCACATACACCTCCTACCATGCACTATTCCCAACCCACGCACCACACACACACATATCCCTCACCAACACATCCCCACTTACACACCACACACATATCCCCACCCAGATACCACACAATATTCCCACCCACACCCACACATATACCCTTACCCATCCACCCACATACCCCCACTCACACACCACAAAAATCCCCCACCCACACACACATACCTCACCCACACAATATCCCCAACCAACACACCACACACCTCTCCCCACCCACACACGCATTCCCTACCCGTCCACCAACACACACTCACTCACGCATACATCCCCCACTACGCACCCACACCCCCACACCCAACAACCCATCTCTCGATCACAATACCCCTACCCCACACACATCCTCCACCCACTCACACATCCCACTCCGACACATACATTTCCCTCACCCACTTACACATCACTAAGCCACTCACACACCCCCACCCACACATTCCCCATCCAAACACACACATCTCCCACCAACACTCCCCCACATACTTCCCCCAACCACCACAATCCCCTACTCACCCATACATATACCCCACCCATACGCACATTCCCCGAACCCACCACACACTATCCTCCACCCATACCACCACAAACATACCCTCCACCCACACATCATTCACACATCCCCCACCAACACACCGCACACATATCTCAAACCCACACATCATACACTTCTCCCCACCCGCCCTTGCATCCCCAATCCACCCAACACAATCCCCTATCCACACAACCCCGCCTCCTACACATACTTCCTCAAACCGTCCACACATCTCCACCCACATAAACACACATCCCCTGCATCCGTCCCATACACATATCCTCCACCCATACACACATCCCCCACACCCATTCCAACACCCCTACTTTCACCCCCACACATCCATCCACACATCCCACCAACACCCACAAATACCACTACCCACCAAAACCCACACACCCCAACCCATCCAAACGCATACCCCCACCCACACACCCACTACCCACACATATCCCCACACTCACACACATCCTCCACATACACTCACACTTCCTCACATCTAGACACATACAAAATGTCTCACGTTAGTATTGAAACTAGTATGAAGAAACTCCCACACTTTACTCACACATATACACTGACACTTGTCATGAGCAGTCTCATAAAAATGTTAAACATGGAGAAAAATGTGTACATTAAATGTATGTGACGTAAAAATAGTGATGCTCTCTCTCTCTCTCTCTCTCTCTCTCTCTCTCTCTCTCTCTCTCTCTCTCTCTCTCTCTCTCTCTCACACTCACTCACTCTCACGCTCACACATTCACTCTTCCGCTCATTCATTCACTCTCACGCATTCACTCTCCCGCTCATTCACTCTCCCGCTCACTCATTCATTTTCCCGTTCACTCATTCACTCTCCCGCTCACTCATTCACTCTCCCACTCACTCATTCACTCTCACGCTCACTCGTTCTGTCTCTCATTCACACTCACTGACTCTCTCACTCAAACTACAGTAATGAACATTAGTTTATATTATGCATGATAAAATCAAATGGTATTTAACTGATAATATGACAGATGAGAATACACAAACATATGGATTCGCGTGTTACATAACATGCGTGTTACATGACATGCATCTGCTCAGCTCTCTCTCTCTCTCTCTCTCTCTCTCTCTCTCTCTCTGTATTCTTTCATATACACACACTCACACGCATGCACGCGCTCACACACATACACTAACACATCAACTCTCCCACTGTCTAACTGTCTAACACACAATCCTTACCACACACACACACACACACACACACTCACTCTCTCAATCACAATCTCTCACACATACACATACACATGAACGCATGCACATGAACGCACGCAAGCCTACATTCCCTCACTCACTCTCACACATACACGTACGAATGCATGCACTGACACATTCCCCCACCATTTCTCGCTCAATCACTCTCTCCACACACACGCATGCACGTGCGCACACACGCATTCACTCTCTCCCTCTCTCTAACACCCACTTTCTCTCTCTCTCTCTCTCTCTCTCTCTCTCTCTCTCTCTCTCTCTCTCTCTCTCTCGCTCCCACACGCACACACATATATAGTGAACAATTATAGTTAAACAATTATAATGAACAATTATACTGAACAATTATACCAGTAAATGAATTATGGTGGCATATAGTCGGTATGGATTAAGTATTGAAAGAGTTTTCGGTTAAATGTGTAGGGACTCATTGGAGTTTTCAGATCTGGAGGCAGATCATTCCATAAGTGAGCACCAGAATAGGCGAAACATGTTTTGTATAGGTCCAATCTAGGCTTTGAGACATGTAACAAATCGAGATGTCGGGATAAGGAGTTACAAGGAGTACTTATCTAGGTACAAGGAGTAACAAGAAGTACTTATCTCGGTACAAGGAATGGAGTGACAAGAAGTACTTATCTCGGTACAAGGAGTGGAGTGACAAGATGTACTTATCTCGATACTGGGAGTCACATGGAGTACATATTTAGGTACAAGGGGTAACAAGAAGTACTCATCTTGCTACAAGGAGTCACCTGAAGTACTCATCCCGATATTCAAGAGGTAGTCCAATCAGCAAACTGGGAAATGTTCCTGATGATACAGAACGAGATAGAGGCGAAGGATGAGGAAAGCAAAAGGCAACAAAGCAAAAAATAGATTCATGTTTGTCAGTATATATATACATACACACACACATAAATGCACACAAATAAACAGACGTAAGCTCAAAGACATACACACACTAATACACACATGAACATACACCCACACGCGCACTTATATATGTCACCACGCATTATATTGCGTGGCAGGGTATGCGGATGTACAAGGAAATTGGCAGGCTGACAGGCTTGCGGGTTGGGCTACTGTGGAAGGCGGACGAGCTATAGACCAGGCAGACATTCTGAATGCTCTACGAGAAGTAAGTCGTTTACGAGAACAAGCGATAACTGTGAATCTACAACCATGGCCAGGCTGCGAGAACAGCAAGTTAAAAGAGATGTGGCCAAACAAGAACACTACGCAGGAAGCCAAAGAAGATTAATAAACCAACACAGAATTTGTGTCGTGAGCCGCTACCCGCTGCGGGATTTGTTGAGGAGGGGATCCGAGCACTTATGGAGTGAATGGTTCGATGTGCAATGAGGATGATCTGTCGACTAACTAATTAACTAACTTGCACTCATATATATATAGACCCTGCGTAGAACCGTCATCAGAGAAGGCTCATTCAACGGCCAAGTGAACATCCAAGACCTACAACAGATAGCAGCGAACCGCCGGACATGGAGAGCCATGACTTCTGCCCTATGCGCCGCCTTAGGCCCAAGAGGAAAGACTAACTAACTCATGTGTGTGTGTGTGTGTGGTGTGTGTGTGTGTGTGTGTGTGTGTGTGTGTGTGTGTGTGTGTGTGTGTGTGGTGTGTGTGTGTGTGGTGTGTGTGTGTGTGTGTGTGTGGTGTGTGTGTGTGCGTGTGTGTGCGTGTGTGTGTGTGTGCGCGCGCGTGCGTTTGTGTGTGTGTGTGTGTGTATTGATCGTTGCTGAAAGAAGGACATCTGTTGTGTGAGATAATGTCATCGTTAATGCCATAATGGCATGTTCAGCTGATTTGATTATACACCGTTTATATTATACATAAATATATCCCATACATAATGACTAACATGTAGCAGCTCTCAATGTTGTATCCATCCATCATGTGCCATGCCGATAAGTGTTGGCGGTCATGCTCTGCCATCTCACATGATCACCAGAGTAGTGGATTAGCTCCGTGTTTCTGTCTCGACCATACCATGTGGCCAAGCCATCCAGCTATTTACCATTGTTGTATACACACACACACACACACACACACACACACACACACACACACACACACACACACACACACACTTATATATATATATATATATATATATATATATATATATATATATATATATATATATTTTTTTTTTTTTGCATATCCTTTACAGGACATCGCTGTCAACACCAGCATCTTTCAGCTGTTTGTTGATTTCTTGGCAAGATTACGCTCAGTAGTTTACCATTGCTTTCTGAGCGGCCGGCTCACATACCCCGTAAGTTACCGATGCGATTCGAATCACTGCTAATTCTCACCGTCATCACGTCACCGACGAGAGTATACGAGATTACGGAGAAAAAGTCATAACCTCTAAGCTACGAAGCCGACATATTCCTTCTTCCAGCAACGATCACTCTTAACAGTGTGTCATCATCATCATCATCATCTTCCACTTCTGCCGTCAAGCGTCGTGGGGAGGAATAATTTGCTTTCCAGCGCCCGGTGGGCGGCACTGGATAGTCTCGGTCTCGTCGCAGACGATCTTTGATGTAAGGCCAGTGATGGTAGTTGTTCGTGTTGCATTCTAACAACATGGCCAAAACCACTCGATCTTCTGTCTTTCAATAAATGTGGCACAAGATGTTGATCCTAAGATGTTGAACTAATAAACCGTCCAACAAGGGTTACTGACACATTCTTAACTATAATTGATCATATATATGTTACTTGTCCAGATAATATTATTGAATGTTCTGTTCCTGTTTGTACAGTTAGTGACCACTACCCGGTATGTTGTACGTGGTCAAGAATTGGGTTCAAACCTCTTAAACATAAACATGTAAGTATCAAATTTAGGAATTTTAAAGCATTCAACCAAGATTTATTTTTGCAAGACTTAAGAAAAGCAGCCCTTGATCACGTTTACCAACTTCCTGACCCGGACGATGCATTAGCTTTCTGGACGAAGACAGTCTACAATGTGTTCGATAAATACGTGCCAATCAAAGAAGTTCGAGTCAAAAATCAACATAAATCCCCATGGGTCACTAGAGAAGTGCTGGAAATCATGGGAGAGCGAGATACAGCACACAAAAATAAAGACTTCATAAATTACCGCAGACTAAGGAATAAAGTTAAATATGAAATTCGTAGGATAAAAAAAGATCATTTTAAAAATTTGATTGTAGATAATTCAAACAGTACAAATATATGGAAGGCTATTAACTTGCTAACCAATAAGAAACGCCCTACAGAATCAGCAATACCAAATTATATAACATGCTATGAATTCAGTTGGTTCTTTCAATCAGAAATAGAGAATCTAAAGTCTTCAATACCAGACTCATCGTGTAATTTAAGTTCACTGTCATCATTCTGTGAGGAGAAGTGCACCAGAAATATTCCAGCTGAGATTCCTTTAATGTCTGTTGCAGACGTTTATAAATATCTCTTGAACCTCAAATCAACAAACTCACACGGTCTAGATGGTATCAGTAATAGAATTCTTCGTTGTGCTGCATCAGTCATTAGCGAGTCCTTAACGTTCATATATAACCAGTGCCTGGCCAAAAACTATTTTCCATCTGCATTTAAAATTGCTAAAGTGTTTCCGCTAATTAAAAATGGCTCAATCGATAATAGCGTTTTGGGTAATTATAGACCTATTTCCTTACTATCGTCGCTATCAAAACCATTAGAAAAACACATTCATAAAATAACGTTACACCATTTAATTAACAATGATCTAATAATTAACAGTCAATCTGGGTTTCGACCTAAATATTCTTGCCATAGTGCTCTAACAAAAATGACCGATAACTGGCACTTAAACATCAACAATGGTAGAATTTGTGGAGCGGTGTTTGTAGACTTTAAAAAAGCTTTTGATATGGTAGATCACAATATTTTAATTAGAAAACTAAAGCAAATGAAGACAAGCACCAACATGGTGAACATAATTACGTCATTTCTATCCGACAGGCAACAAGTCGTGTCCTTCAACAACTGTCTATCAAGACCCACATAGCTTAATATTGGTGTGCCTCAGGGCTCAATACTAGGTCCGCTGCTTTTTGCAGTTTATATTAATGATCTTCCTTTATATATCAATACAACTTGTGATCTATTTGCAGACGACTGTACTATATATACTAGTCAAGAAAACCGTAGTGAATTAGAGAATTCTTTACAAAAGGAACTTGATAATCTTACTAGATGGAGCAATGAAAACCGCATGCAAATTAACATCGACAAAACCAAATCCATGCTAATAACGACCAGACAAAAACTACAGACACTAGCCATAACTGGATCACCGCTCGAACTCTGCATGGGCACGTTACCTATAGTTAATGTGACTGAACATAAAGCACTAGGGCTTTTAATAGACAGCCATTTGAACTGGAGCTCTCATGTTCACGCTCTTACCAAGAAAATAGCACAAAAAGTTTACCAACTTGCTAAAATTCAGCACTTCCTGGACGAAAGCACACGAAAAATATTCTACGCATGCTATATCCAATCACATCTCGATTACTGTTCCACAGTTTGGGATGGTTGCCCTAAATCTAATTTAAAAAACTATGTTCTCTACAAAACCGCGCTATTCGTCTGGTTTCTGGCATAAAGCACGTTGAAAGTAATAATTTGTACAGTCATCTAAGACTTCTACCACTACAAAAGCGCTTCCTTTTCAACAAAGCCAAATTAGTGAATAAAATTATATCTCAAAATACCCCAGAGTATCTTCTGCCGTTGATTCAATCTAATGCAATGAACAGCAAGCGCCTAAATTTGTTACATGTCTCAAAGCCTAGATTGGACCTATACAAAACATGTTTCGCCTATTCTGGTGCTCACTTATGGAATGATCTGCCTCCAGATCTGAAAACTCCAATGAGTCCCTACACATTTAACCGAAAACTCTTTCAATACTTAATCCATACCGACTATATGCCACCATAATTCATTTACTGGTATAATTGTTCAGTATAATTGTTCATTATAATTGTTTAACTATAATTGTTCACTGTATATGTGTGTGCGTGTGAGAGCGAGAGAGAGAGAGAGAGAGAGAGAGAGAGAGAGAGAGAGAGAAAGAGAAAGAGAGAGAGAGAGAAAGTGGGTGTCAGAGAGAGGGAGAGAGTGTGTGCGCACGTGCATGCGTGTGTGTGGAGAGAGTGATTGAGCGAGAAATGGTGGGGGAATGTGTAAGTGCATGCATTCGTACGTGTATGTGTGAGAGTGAGTGAGGGAGTGTGTGCGTGCGTGCATGCGTTCATGTGCATGTGTATGTGTATGTGTGAGAGAGTGTGATTGAGAGAGTGAGTGTGTGTGTGTGAAGGATTGTGTGTTAGAGAGTGAGACAGTGGGAGAGTTGATGTGTTAGTGTGTGTGTGTGTGTGTGTGTGAGCGTGCGTGCGTGTGTATATGAAAGAATACAGAGAGAGAGAGAGAGAGAGAGAGAGAGAGAGAGAGAGAGAGAGAGAGAGAGAGAGAGCTGAGCAGATGCATGTCGTGTAACACGCATGTTATGTAACACGCGCATCCATATGTTTGTGTATTCTCATCTGTCATATTATCAGTTAAATACCATTTGATTTTATCATGCATAATATAAACTCTTGTTCATTACTGTAGTTTGAGTGAGAGAGTCAGTGAGTGTGAATGAGAGATAGAACGAGTGAGCGTGAGAGTAAATGAGTGAGCGTGAGAGTAAATGAGTGAGCGGGAGAGTGAATGAGTGAGCGGGAGAGTGAATGAGTGAGCGTGAGAGTGAATGAGTGAGCGTGAGAGTGAATGAGTGAGCGTGAGAGTGAATGCGTGAGAGTGAATGAATGAGCGGAAGAGTGAATGTGTGAGCGTGAGAGTGAATGTGTGTGTGTGTGTGTGTGTGTGTGTGTGTGTGTGTGTGTGTGTGTGTGTGAGAGAGAGAGAGAGAGAGAGAGAGAGAGAGAGAGCATCACTATTTTTACGTCACATACATTTTATGTACACATTTTTCTCCATGTTTAACATTTTTATGAGACTGCTCATGACAAGTGTCAGTGTATGTGTGTGAGTAAAGTGTGGGAGTTTGTTCATGCTAGTTTCAATACTAACGTGAGACATTTTGTATGTGTCTAGATGTAAGGAAATGTGAGTGTATGTGGAGGATGTGTGTGGGTGGGGGGTGTGTGGGTGGGGGGTGTGTGGGTGGGGGTATGCGTTTGGGTGGGTTGGGGTGTGTGGGTTTTGGTGGGTAGTGGTATTTGTGGGTGTTGGTGGGATGCATGGATGGGTGTGTGGGGGTGAAAGTAGGTGTGTTGGAATGGGTGTGGGGGATGTGTGTATGGGTGGAGGATATGTGTATGGGACGGATCCGGGGGATGTGTGTTTATGTGGGTGGAGATGTGTGGATGGTGTGAGAAAGTATATGTGGGAGGCGGGGTTGTGTGGGTAGGGATTGTGTTGGGTGGATTGGGGATGCAAGGGCGGGTGGGGAGAAGTGTATGGTGTGTGGGTTTGAGATATGTGTGCGGTGTGTTGGTGGGGGATGTGTGAATGATGTGTGGGTGGAGGGTATGTTTGTGGTGGTATGGGTGGAGGATAGTGTGTGGTGTGGGGGATGTGTGTGATGGGTGCGGGGAATGTGCGTATGGTTGGGGTATATGTGTGGGTGATTAGGGGATTGTGGTGGTTGGGGGAAGTATGTGGGGGTGTGTGGGTGGGAGATGTGTGTGTGGATGGGGAATGTGTGGGTGGGGGTGTGTGAGTGGCTTAGGGATGTGTAGGTGGGTGAGGGAGTTGTATGTGTCGGGGTGGGATGTGTGAGTGGGTGGAGGATGTGTGTGGGTAGGGGTATTGTGATCGAGAGATGTTTGGTTGGGGGTGGGTGGGGGTGAGTGGGTGCGTAGTGGAGGATGTATGCGTGAGTGAGTGTGTGTTGGTGGACGGGTAGGGAATGCGTGTGTGGGTGGGGAGATGTGTGTGGTGTGTTGGTTGGGGATATTGTGTGGGTGAGGTATGTGTGTGTGGGTGGGGGATTTTTGTGGTGTGTGAGTGGGGGTATGTGGGGTGGATGGGTAAGGGTATCTGTGTGGGTGTGGGTGGGAATATTGTGTGGTATCTGGGTGGGGGATATTTGTGTGGTGTGTAAGTGGGGATGTGTTGGTGAGGGATATGTGTGTGTGATGCGTGGGATGGGAATAGTGCGTGGTAGGGGGTGTATGTGATGTGCGGGTGGGGGATTGTGTGGTGGGGGATTAGGTTATGGCATGTGTGTGTTGGTGGAAGTTGTATGTGTGGGTGGTGGGGTGTGTGTGAGTGGATTGGGGATGTATGGGTGGTTAGGGAGATGTGTGTGTGTGTGTGGGGGGGGGGGGTAGGGACATGTCAGTTGGTGGGGATGTGTGTTTGTATGGTTTGGGGTTGTGTGAGTGGATGTGCGATGTGTGGGTTGGTGGGAGATTGTGTGCATGGGTGGGGAATATGTTGTCGATGGAGATGTGGCTGGGGGATGGGAGGTTTGAGGTGTGGGTGGGGAGAGGATGTGTGGGTTAGGATGTGTATGTGGATGGGCGTGGGATGTGTGGGTTGGTGGGGGAATGTTTGTGGGTGGCGAGTGTGTTTTGGTTGGGGGATCAGGTGAGGGCAGTGTGTGTGTGGGTGGGGGATGTGCGGGAGGGGCATGGGTCGGTTGGTGTGGTATGTATGTATCCCTTGGTGTGCGTGTGTGTGGGTAGGTGGGGGTGTGTATGTGTCCCTTGGTGCGCGTGTGTGTGGGTAGGTTGGGGTGTTGTGTGGGTGGGGGGATGTATGGATAGGTGGGAGATGGGCCTCATAACATGGTAATTAGCCTTGTTTATGTTTACAACATTCATTTCACAATGTTTATTTTTCTTCCTATGTAAATGTATAATGCTCATGATGAACGAAAGACGAGTGATTGGAAGGGCCGAATGTAAGACGGGCCTGCGCGCCCAATTTGTGACCCTAATAAAGTTGATTTGATTTGATTTGATTTGATCCCACAGTCTGTCTGATAACAGCATTTCTTACTCGATCTCGGATTGTTAAGTTGGCAGCTCTCCTCATGCATCTCACCTCGCAGGTGTTGATTTTGCGAAAGTGTGATTTGGATAAAGTCCAAGTTTGAGATTGGTAGCGTAGGGATGGTGTGAATATGCTGTTTATTATCTGTCGTTTTGCGGACATGGGTATATTTGGATGTTTCAGTAAGAGTGATAGTTGATATGTAAGTGCACTAGCTTTTTGACTTCTGATTTCGATTTCTCTGTCCAATCTGCCATCTTCTGTGATCATACTTCCAAGATATTTGAATTGTTTTACTTGTTTCAGAGTTGTGCTATTAACCTGTATACTTAGTGGGCCCGGCGATCTGCTAACTTGCATTACTTCGGTTTGGGATGTTTTTATACTCATATTGTATCTGCTGCAGGTTGAACTCAGATTATTAATATGATTTTGTAGTCTGCCCTCATCGCTGTAAAACAGGCACTGATCCTCTGCAAATAGAAGTTCATTTATTTACTGTGGGTCAATTGTTTCATCTGGAGTAAAGAGTCCTAATTTTTTTTGAATCTGCTTCTTTGGATATTCTGTCCATGTAGACATTAAATAGCATAACAGTGTGTAGCAGCCAGTATTTCAAGGAATACATCAGTAACGCTGGTACTGGAACCACACATTAGTAACGCTGGTACTGGAACCACACATCAATAACGCTGGTACTGGAACCACACATCAATAACGCTGATATTGGCACCACTCATTAGCAACGCTGGCACTGGAACACTGAAATAAATGTTGCATGTCCCTTGCTGGACGTCGCGATCAACCCCAACCATCAGGCTGATGTACTAAGCAATTTTACGTTCAGTAGTTTGCCATTGTTTTCTGAACTAGAAATCAACATTGAAGTCCAACCGGTCTTTGCAGAGAATGAACCCCGTACCCCGCTGTCGGAGCAACGGTTGTGTAATACGATTCAATCTATTCTGTTGTTTCAATGGATCTCACTGCCCAATGTTTTACAGTGCCCGCCGTCTTTCTATAATTGTTTGAGATATTATTATGTGTAAACTGGAAGTGTTGAGGGGATACATAGAGCCTGTTCTTTTGTATGGATGTGAAACTTAGACAATGTGCAGTCAAGCTGAAAAACATCTGATGGCTGCAGAAATGTGGTTTTTGAGGAAAATGCAAAGAATACCATGGACAGATAGAAAAACCAATGACCAAGTACTACAAGAGACAAATGAAAATCGTAGATTGATTAGAGAAATTAGACGTAGACAGTCAAAATTTTTTGGACATGTTATGAGAAGAAATGGACTGGAGAACTTAGTGACAGCTGGCAAGATAGAAGGGAACAGACCAAGAGGAAGACCGAGAGGAAAATACCTGGATGGCTTGGCCACATGGCATGGACGAGACAGGAACACTGAGCTGATCCACGACTCTGGTGATCGAGTGAAATGGCGAATCATGACCGCCCACGCTTTCCGTCATGGCACATGATTGATTGATTGAAACTGGAAGAGCAGCAATAGGGGAACCCTTTAAGGCCACTAAGACAGTTAATAAATACATACGTTCTGTTTGGCGCTCATAGAAATAGGAGAAATAATTAGAGCAGCGAGCCACTGTCGTCATTTGGAGGTTTCAAGTTCGAATCCAGATCGGTAACAATAGCTTTCAATTGTTATGTTATCTAGTGCGTCCTCTAGTCTCTAAATTATTCCCCTACTTCTATGAGGGCCAAGCAGTACGTGTGTATTTGTTTATTAACTGATAGAGTAGCGTCTACTTTCCCGTGAAGATTACAGTATATCATTTGCTGGTGACATCAGCTATGATCATGTTCAAGTTCCATCTTCACATGGAAGATCGACCTCTAATGAGCCTAAGAAACCCTCTGTTCTGAGTCTTAGCTATGAACGCAAGCAAGTTTCTTGACGCCCAATTCCTTCATATGGCAAGTTGTCTTCACCTTGTGCAGTCTTCCCACTGCATGCTTTTCCTCTTATAAGATCTTTCTCTTGTACGGTCAATCCCTTGCAGGGTCTTCTTTACGTAATCTTTCTCTTTTACGTGTGTTTGCAGTTTTCCTCCCGAATTATGTTCTTTTGCACAGTCTTCTTTGTTATCTGTCTTCCTCTTGAACGGCTTTCCTTTGTCGCGATCATCCTTCTGCTTTGTTTTCTATTGAGCGGTGCCCCTCTTATGCAGTCTTCTCCATTTATGGTCCTCTCCTTTCATGGTCTTCTTATTTCACGGTCTTCTTATTTCACGGTCTTCTAATTTCACGGTCTTCTAATTTCACGGTCTCCTAATTTCACGGTCTTCTTATTTCAAGGTCTTCCTCTTGCACCATCATCGTCTGTCACGGGCTTCCTGTTGCGAAGACTTTCATTTGTTCAATCCTCCTCTTTCCCGGTGGTCACCTTTCCTGGTCTTCCTATCCCACGGTTTCTCCTCCACGGTTTTCTTCTTGGGTGGTACTGGGTGGGTGGTATTGGGTAGGTGGTGCTGACTAGATAATGTTAGGGGGATGGTACTGAGTGCATGGTGTTTGGTGGGCGGTACTGGGTGCATCTAACTACTGAACGTAAGCTAGCCAAGAGATCACAACATCAAAAAAAAAAAAAAATGATAGTGTTGACTACGACGTCCTGTAAAGGATATGCAACTAATTAACTGTGTGAGTGGCATTGGGTGGGTGGTACTGACTATGTGGTATTGTGTGGGTGGTACTGACTATATTGTATCGTGTGGGTGGTACCGATATGTGGTATTGTGTGAGTGGTACTGACTATATTGTATCGTGTGGGTGGTACCGATATGTGGTATTGTGTTGGTGGTACTGACTATATTGTATCGTGTGGGTGGTACCGATATGTGGTATTGTGTGTGTGGTACTGATATGTGGCATTGTGTGTGTGGTACTGATATGTGGCATTGTGTGGGTGGTACTGATATGTGGTATTGTGTGGGTGGTACCGACATGTGGTATTGTGTGGGTGGTACCGATATGTGGTATTGTGTGGGTGGTACTGATATGTGGTATTGTGTGGGTGGTACCGATATGTGGTATTGTGTGGGTGGTACTGATATGTGGTATTGTGTGGGTGGTACTGACTATATTGTATCGTGTGGGTGGTACCGATATGTGATATTCCGTGGGTGGAACCGATATGTGGTATTCCGTGGGTGGTACCGATATGTGGTATTGTGTGGGTGGTACTGATATGTGGCATTGTGTTGGTGGTAATGACTATATTGTATCGTGTGGGTGGTACCTATATGTTATATTCCGTGGGTGATACCGATATGTGGTATTGTGTGGGTGGTACTGATATGTGGTATTGTGTGATTGGTACTGATATGTGGCATTGTGTGGGTGGTAATGACTATATTTTATCGTGTGGGTGGTACCGATATGTGGTATTGTGTGTGTGGTACTGACTATATTGTATCTTGTGGGTTGTACTAATATGTGGTATTGTGTGGGTGGTACTGATATGTTGTATTGTGTGGGTGGTACTGATATGTGGTATTGTGTGGGTGGTACCGATATTTGATATTGTGTGGGTGGTACTGATATGTGGTATTGTGTGGGTGGTACCGATATGTGGTATTGTGTGGGTGGTACTGACTTTGTGGTATTGTGTGGGTGGTACTGACTATACTGTATCTTGTGGGTGATACCGATATGTGGTATTGTGTGGGTGGTACCGGTATGTTCTATTGTGTGGGTGGTGCTGATATGTTTTATTGTGTGGGTGGTAATGACTATGTGGTATTGTTTGGGTGGTACCTATATGTGGTATTGTGTGGGTGGTACCTATATGTGGTATTGTGTGGGTGGTACCGATATGTGGTATTGTGTGGGTGGTAATGACTATGTGGTATCGTGTGGGTGGTACCTATATGTGGTATCGTGTGAGTGGTGCTGATATGTGGTATTGTGTGGGTGGTACCGATATGTGGTATTGTGTGGGTGGTGCTGATATGTGGTATTGTGTGGGTGTAATGACTATGTGGTATCGTGTGGGTGGTACAGATATGTGGTATCGTGTGGGTGTTACCGAAATGTGGTATTGTGTGGGTGGTAATGACTATGTGGTATCGTGTTGGTGGTACCTATATGTGGTATTGTGTGGGTGGTACTGATATGTGGTATTGTGTGGGTGGTACCGATATTTGGTATTGTGTGGGTGGTACTGATATGTGGTATTGTGTGGGTGGTACCGATATGTGGTATTGTGTGGGTGGTACTGACTTTGTGGTATTGTGTGGGTGGTACTGACTATACTGTATCTTGTGGGTGATACCGATATGTGGTATTGTGTGGGTGGTACCGGTATGTTCTATTGTGTGGGTGGTGCTGATATGTTTTATTGTGTGGGTGCTAATGACTATGTGGTATTGTTTGGGTGGTACCTATATGTGGTATTGTGTGGGTGGTACCGATATGTGGTATTGTGTGGGTGGTAATGACTATGTGGTATCGTGTGGGTGGTACCTATATGTGGTATCGTGTGAGTGGTGCTGATATGTGGTATTGTGTGGGTGGTACCGATATGTGGTATGTGTGGGTGGTGCTGATATGTGGTATTGTGTGGGTGGTAATGACTATGTGGTATCGTGTGGGTGGTACCGATATGTGGTATTGTGTGGGTGGTAATGACTATGTGGTATCGTGTTGGTGGTACCTATATGTGGTATTGTGTGGGTGGTACCGATATGTGGTATTGTGTGGGTGGTAATGACTATGTGGTATTGTGTTGGTGGTACCGATATGTGGTATTGTGTGGGTGGTACCGATATGTGGTATTTTGTTGGTGGTACCGATATGTGGTATTGTGTGGGTAGTACCGATATGTGGTATTGTGTGGGTGGTACCGATATGTGGTATTGTGTGGGTGGTACCGATATGTGGTATTGTGTGTGGTAATGACTATGTGGTATTGTGTGGGTGGTAATGACTGTGTGGTATTGTGTGGCATCACTCCTGCCACGAATATACGGTGACGGTAAATCAAGACAAAAATCAATGTAAAATCATAAAGCCAAGTCAGTCAAGTATTTATCGCTTGGTCTCCCCGTTGCTCTTCCCACACAAATTTTGCCAGTTGTCGCTAAATTGTAGGTTTATTTCTCATTGTAATGTGCACAGAGACGTTGACATGGAGGAATATCATATGCAGGGTTAATCCAGAACACCAAAGATCGAGATCTATCGAGAGCCATGAACGCCTACACCATCTGACAGGGCACTTGACGATGATGAATATGCGCAGAAAATCTTGGCTGTCTACGTCTAAATTTCTCTAATCCAGTGGTTCTCAACCGGTGGGGAATTCTCCCCCAGGGGGAAGTTTTCTGGTTTTCGGGGGGGAGGGGGGGGGAGGGGGTAATTAAGATTATTTCTAGATTGTGTTAATACAAGAACCGATTACTTGATTTAGTTTATCCCTTCATACTTTACAGTTCTGTACGTATCACCCTTCTGAAATTCATTTTATAACGTAAGTAGATCCGCAAATCACATTTTATGTAGATGTCTAGACTTTTTTTAGTATGTACTATTAAATTTAGCTTCAATTATTACGTATACTGTGTATGGGCAGGGGGACATTTTTAGGGAAGAAATACGAAGGGGGGAATGATGTTCTAAAAATATGGTGAGGGGGGAATGACGTCCTAAAAATATGGTGAAGGGGGGCACTGGTCAAAAAAGGTTGAGAACCACTGCTCTAATCAATGAACGGTATTCATGTGTTGCTTGAATATCTGTCTTCTTCATTTTTATGTCCGTCGTTTTATTTTCTGTCATTTGACTCATTGCGACCTGTTCCATTCTCAGTTTCGCTTTCCATCAAGGGAGTGATTAGGATTCATCAACAGATGTGGCAACGTTTATCATGCTGTGATTAATGGTCCCCAGAATGTCCCCATGATAATCTCAATCATAAAACCGAACCACGGTAATTTAATGGCTATAAGCAGTATAAGCACTATTTAATGAGGCCAGAACCATATGTTATGTGACCCCAAATTACCATAATAACACCACGATTTGCCGCCACCAAATGTTACCATCAGTGGTTAAACTAAATTATGGTACCAATGTTAAGTACAGTGGTACCTCGGGTTACGAACGCCTCAGGGCACGAACAATTCAGGTTACGAACAACTTCGAAAATGTTATGTCTCCGTAACGAACAGTGCCTCGGGTTACGAACGAAGGAGAGAGAGAGAGAGAGAGAGAAAGAGAGAGAGAGAGAGAGAGAGAGAGAGAGCATGGTGTAACGTTGGAGACAAACGATCGCGTACAGTACAAACAGATGAGCTTGTGGATCTTCAGAATGAACAGCTAGAGACATTAAAGGAGGAGCAGTCGTCTGATGATGAGGAGTCAGTGACCATTTCGACTGCCAGGATTAAAGAAATTTGCAGCAGGTGGGCAGACGTCGAAGATGTCATTGTGAACAATCATCCAAACAAACGTGTTGCTAACAGGGCAATAAACATGATGAATGATAACACGATGGCCCACTTCAGAAAGATTCTTCAGCAAAGGAAGCGACAGATTTCCCTTGATAGTTTCTTGGTGCAGAAAGATTCCCAGTCGGCTGCCAAGAAACAGCGACAAGATACTCCTGAAACTAATAATTCAGAACAACAAAGAAAGTGACAAATTTCCCACGATCGTTTACTTGGTAATGAAGATAGACTAAATCTTTTTTATGTTACATTTAATTCATTTGGTTGTTTTCTTTCTCTTTAATACATGAAGTACACGTATTCTTTGCGTTTTGTCAGGTAAACGACCGGATGTTAATAAATAAGAACGATTCTTTCATCTTGAAACGGATTGTCTTTATTTTATTGATTTCAATGTTTCGGGTTACGAACGTTTCGGGTTACGAACAGAGTTGTGGAATGAATTAAGTTCGTAACCCGAGGTGCCACTGTACCTTGATTGGTTTGAGGCAGTGCAGTGACTAGAGTGGTTGCTTACCGGGGCGGAAGTCATATGTTCGAATCTTCAATGAGATGGATTTCGGTGACATTAAATTGGATTCTCATGACGACACAGCCTTCAATGGGTGTCAGAAAATGTCTTGGGAAGTAAAGACAACACACGTGGTATTGACACGTCTGTATTAAGTACCTTATTCCATCAGCTATTTGTTTTATCCCAGTCACAACAGCGGACGGAAAAAGTAAGACAGAGTTATTATTCAGAGTCATCCAATAAAAACATAATTCCGTTAGATGGAGAACATTCTGAGAACTTATTAATGTTTATGGAAGTCAGAAACCGCTTGGGTGAATGCTATATTGTCATCATCGTCACGTGCCTCGAAAAGTGGGGTGGCGTACACGTCTCTCCTCAAACAGCAGTCCTTTGTGTTTTGAGTCAATTATGTTGATGAATATCTCCATGTGGCCGTTTTTAACCACCAGACACAATTATCTCGGTTTGCTTCTGCCTCTTACACTACCCGTCTTTCCAGCCACACTGTTTTATCGTGCGCCTCTTCTCTTTACATGACTGATAAAGACCAACTCCTTCTTATAGTGTACAATGTTTTGCTTGTTAAATCTTTCGCCTTGTCGTGATCATATTACGACATAAGTGTGTTTTTGTCAAGAGTACTTACTGAAATCATTGTTGTATGCTAAAAGTGACAACGGTGCGTTTTGTTAATTTGTCAAAGAGTAAACTGGCTGTCTGCCGGTGAGATACTTGTGCTCCTAAATTGTGTTTTCAATAGTAATCCTAGTGATTAATATCACGTGGGTCGCCTTAACTTCCCAGAAAATATCCTGGTACCCATTTTCGGCTGGATCGACGTGGAAGCACAGGTCGGTGAAACAGTAATCCATTGCTCCAAGGGGATTCAAACACAGAACTACCAGGCCGGGAGGCAAGTGGGCTAGCACTTCGGCCACCTCGGCTCTCAGCAAGCATTTATTTAGTTGATACTTCTTCTTCTTTTCCTTCTTTGTTCCTCTTTCGAGGGGAGTGCGTCACAATTAGTTATGCTCTTAAAAGGTCAGCGGTGTCAGATTTCAGCGCGCATGTGTGTCAAGTTGACTTCCTCTGAACAGATTCCATTCAAGGTTCTGTCTAACCGTGAGTAGGTTTATAGTTCCTAAACCGTTGCCATGGCGTCTACTTTACGGCCTAATCTTTGCAATTGTCAACTGCCGTGGAATTTTTAACTTAGACAACATGCAAACGGGACCTCCTTTTTTTTTTTTTTTTTTTTTTGCGTTTATCCGAAAGCTTCCGGTACAATGGCGACGAGATGACTTGCTGTTCTTCGGGGAGACGCTGTTCGGTGTTTTTCTGTGGATTTCCTGTGGATTTCTTGTGGAATTCGTGTGGATAGTATTTTTCCTGTGGATTATGTGATGTTATTTCGTGTTCGTTTATTGGAAGTGTTCAAAAGAAGCCACGGAAGGCAGGTGGTGGATGAAATTTTGAGAGCAGCCGACAGATATTTGTTGGTTATGGTCTCGAGTTTCGAGACGGCAAGCAGAGGATCTCTTTCGAGAGACAATGGTTGCGGTCATCCGGCCAGTAAGGTCACTGCCATAGAGGAAAGCAACGGCACACTACCTCTTTGAAAGTGCATAGTATATTATGATTCGCTTAAAGACTGATCATCGCAAGACAAGGACAGAGACATTACAATTAGCATGGAACGTTAGGACGTTAAACGACGACGGAAAATTAGAGAACATAAAAGAAGAAATACAAAGAGATAAAATTAATATATTAGGGATGTGCGAAACGAGATGGACAGGAGCAGGCATCGAGATAAATGAAGATTATAAGATTATTTATTCTGGAGGTGAAGATCAACAAAGGGGAGTGGCAATAATTTTGGACCGGAAAACATCAACATCTGTTCAAGGATATTGGGCCGTGTCGGACAGAGTTCCACTAGTTAAATTAAGTGGCAGACCTTTTAGCATAAATGTTATTCAAGTATATGCCCCAAAAGGAGAGTCCAGTGAAGATAGTGTAGAGGAATTTTATAATGACATAGAGTCTGCCTTAAAGAAATGTAAAAATTCAGAAATAAACATCATAATATGAGACTTCAATGCAAAAGTAGGAAATCAAGGTGATAGATACACAGTAGGAAACTATGGTTTAGGAGAGAGAAATGAAAGAGGATACAGACTCGTAGAGTGGGGAAAAGAAAAGGAAATGATTATGGGAAACACCTGGTTTACGCAACACCCTAGAAGATTATGGACATGGAGTAGTCCTGATAGCAGGATCAGAAACCAGATTGACTACATTCTGGTTAGCAGAAGATTTAGAAAAGCACTAACAGTAGCAAAAACAGTTCCCAGTTCTGATTGTTATAATGACCACAGACTACTTACAGGAACATTGAGGATAAAGCTGAAGAAAGTCAAATATATAACAGGAAACACAAAATATGATTTGTGTACATTGAGTAATGACAAGGAAATACAAAACAAATTCAACAGAGAAGTACAGAACAGATTTGATACATTGTCTGATCTAGAGATATTATTCCAGGATGTGAATGATCAATGGGAAATGTTAAAGAATTCAATCAGTTTGGCTGCAGAAACAACTATTCCAAAATTAAAGAAGGTGGGTCGTAAGAAATGGATGACTGAAGAAATTTTACACCTAATGGAAACAAGAAGACTCAACAAAAATAATCCTGCCAAATATGAAGAAATTCACAGACAAGTCATAATATTATTTAGGAAGGCAAAGGAATCATGGCTTGAGGAAAAGTGCTTAGAAATTGAAAAACAACACAATAGTCAAAATACCAAATTAGTGCACAAAATAATTCAGGAACTTACTAATAAAAGAACAAGTACATCAACAGGCTGTCTAAAAACTAAAGATGGCAAAATCATAATAGAAAAAGATCAGATTCTACATGTATGGACAGATTATGTGAAAAACCTGTATAATGATAACAGAGAGGAACAGTATGATATTAGATTCAATAATGAAGGACCAGTAATTTTAAAGATGGAGGTTCAAAATGTTCTTAAGCATATGAAAGCTGGCAAGTCCCCCGGTGCAGATAACATCACAACAGAAATGATTGAAGCCTTAGAAGAATTTGGATTAGAGCAAGTCACCAGACTGCTGAACACATTATATGACACTGGAGATATACCTTCTGAATTATGTAATTCTGTATTTATTGCAATTCCAAAGAAATCAGGAACCTAACCTTGGAATGTGATCAACATAGAACAATTAGTATAATGAGTCACATCTCAAAGATTTTGTTAGGAATTATCATGCAAAGAGTGAGGAAGAAAATACAACCTTAAATAGGGGAAGAACAATGTGGTTTTGTAGAAGGAAAGGGTACAGTAAATGCTGTGTATATGCTGCGAACAGTTATTGAACGTGCTATAGAAGTAAACAAGGATATTCATCTTTGCTTTATTGACTACAGAAAGGCTTTTGTTAGAGTTAGACATGTCAACATGGCGCTTTCAGATCTACAAATTGATGGGAAAGGCATTATACTTATAAAAAAACATATATTGGAAACAACAAGCTGCCATAAGGATTGATAATGAAGTGAGACAATATCAACCTATTAAGAGAGGTGTTAGGCAGGGATGTGTAATGTCTCCAGATCTGTTTTCCCTATATAGTGAAAATATTTTCAGAAATGTAGAAGATATAAATGGAATCAGCATTGGTGGAAGAAACATCAATAACATTAGATATGCAGATGATACAGTATTGATTGCAGATAATGCACAGGATCTGCAACAATTAGTAGACGCGGTTGTTGTACACAGTGAGCAGCTGGGGTTGGAATTAAATTGTAAGAAGACACAGGTTATGGTCGTCACTAGGAAGAACGAAGTACCACAATGTAATATACAAGTAAATGGGAATATTCTGCAACAAGTGAATCGATACAATTATATCGGAACAGTCATAACATTTGAAGGGAGATGCCTTGAAGAGATTAGAACAAGAATCGCCATGGCAACAGTAGCCTTTAGCAAGATGAAAGATATTCTGACCAATAATAAGATGTCAATTGAAATGAGAAAAAGAGTGTTGAGGGGATACATAGAGCCTGTTCTTTTGTATGGATGTGAAACTTGGACAATGTGCAGTCAAGCTTAAAAACATCTGATGGCTGCAGAAATGTGGTTTCTGAGGAAAATGCAAAGAATACCATGGACAGACAGAAAAACCAATGACCAAGTACTTCTTCTTCTTCTTCAGCGTTCCGAGCCATTGAGGTTCTTTGCTGCAAATACAATCCGTCTCTATTCGTCTCTCTGGTGGACCTTCTCTTGCCAGTCGTTGATTCCAAGTGCTTGTAGGTCTGTACATGTATTATCTCTCCACCGCCTTCTTGGTCTACCTCGGGGTCTACGGTCATTTATTTCCTGAGTGTAAGCGAGTTTTGTTTCCCTATTATCTTCCATTCTTTCTATATGCCCCAGCCATTGTAGTCTATTAGCCTTCATGATACCAGTGATTAGCGGGGACTTAAACAGATCATAAATGTCTTTGTTACTTCTTCTTTTCCACTCTCCACTTTGTGTATCCCTAATGGGTCCAAAGATGCGTCTTAAAATTTTGTTCTCAAAGGTTTGTAACAAGGCTTCGTCTCCTTTCGTTGTACTCCAGGTTTCAGAGCCATACAGCACAACTGGTCTGATCAGTGTTTTGTATATTGTGATTTTGGTGTTACGAGATAGCGCCTTTGATTTTAGTAGATGTTGTAGTGCATAGTATATCTTATTTCCAGAGTTGATTCTAGTTTGTATTTCTTCCCTTATGATGTTGGAGCAGTTGAAGATCGTACCCAGGTATTTGTATGTTTCCGTTCTTTTAATGGTCATATTATCTATTTGTATGTGGCCAGAGTTTCTAGCCATTCCGTCTCTTGAAATTACCATATATTCTGTCTTATCTTGGTTGATAACCAGCCCCATAACAAGTACTACAGGAGACAAATGAAAATCGTAGACTGATTAGAGAAATTAGACGAAGACAGTCAAAATAGTTTGGACATGTTATGAGAAGAAATGTATTGGAGAACTTATTGACAACTGGCAAGATCGACGGGAACAGACCACGAGGAAGACCGAGAGAAAAATACCTGGATGGCTTGGCCACATGGCATGGACGAGACAGGAACACTGAGCTGATCCACGACTCCGGTGATCGAGTGAAATGGCAAGTCATGATCGCCCACGCTTTCCGGCATGGCACATGATTGATTGATTTATTTATCCGAAAAGGCTATGCATTTGATCTCACAACCCAAGAGATCATGTGACGTGTGACGTCATTAAAGACCAATCTTTTATGGAAACATTCCCGGGTCTACGTAGGAATCTAACTCGGAAACTTCTGAGCCTGAGACGGACTTCGTAATCTCTCAGCTGCGCCCCCCCCCCCCCCCACACACACACACCCTCCCAAATCCCATAAGTATGTCATGAATAAGAGCCTGTTTCATACTCTCGTCACGTAATGCCATTGATAACTCTTCTGCCTGTCTCATACTCTTGTCACGTAATGCCATTTGTAACTCTTCTGTCTGTCTTATACTCTTGTCACGTAATGCAATTGACCACTTTTATGTCTGTCTCATACTCTCGTCACATAATGCCATTGGCCACTCTTCTGCCTGTCTCATACTCTCGTCACACAATGCCATTTGTAACTCATCTGTCTGTTTCATACTCTCGTCACGTAATGCCATTGATCACTCTTCTGTCTGTCTCATACTCTCGTCACGTAATGCCATTGACCACTCTTCTGTCTGCCTCATACTCTCGTCACGTAATGCCATTGATCACTCTTCTGTCTGTTTCATACTCTCGTCACGTAATGCCATTTGTCACTCTTCTGTCTGTCTCATACTCTCGTCACATAATGCCATTTGTCACTTTTCTGTCTGTCTCATACTCTCGTCACATAATGCCATTTGTCACTCTTCTGTCTGTTTCATACTCTCGTCACGTAATGCCATTTGTCACTCTTCTATCTGTCTCATACTCTCGTCACATAATGCCATTTGTCACTCTTCTGTCTGTTTCATACTCTTGTCACGTAATGCCGTTGGTTATAGTACACGCCTTAGAATTGTTGAACCTATGGTACTAAACTCATATCTTTACAGACCAATTGACACTCCACCGGTCATGTAGTCAATATCCTCCTGGTCGCCTTTATTTCCCAAGACAATTCCACTCACCCACTTTAGGTATGGTCAACCTGGGTGCCCAGGTATATGTAAAAAAAAGCCTTCCATGCCAGTGGGCAGTGCTCAGGTAAATGTAACAACGTCCCCTCTTAGCGAGTGGGCAAGCCGCCTGACCCGCGCTCCGAAGGTTGCTGCTTTGTTTCTGGACTCCGTCAATCGAGTCGCAGTATCCTCGGAGGAGGATAGCGTGGAGTTGTAAGATTTACAGAGAATGGGAGACAAGTCATTGAACTCACTGCCTGATAAGGAAAGAATGTCATTGGTGGGACATGAGTGTACGATTACAACACTGTTTCTGGACTCTGTGAGTCGAGTCGCAGTATCCTCGGAGACTCCCGGAGGTTGTCGATGAAGCTACGTAGTTCTGGCTCAGTCTGTGAATCAAGTCGCAGTATCCTCGGAGGCTCCCGGAGGTTGTCGATGAAGCCACGTAGTTCTGGCTCAGTCTGACGCTAGTAGCAAGCCGCTCTGCTCAAAGAGACCAAGACCATAAAGAATACAACTGGGTGAGATGAGGTCTGCACTCTTGCGCTAAAATCCCTCTCCTTTTTGTGTGCCCGCTAGCTTTAAACTTAAGCGTAGTCCACACACTACTTCTAGTAGTGCTGGATTGAATTTTGCGTGTGGATTAGCTGTCTCTTTTAACAGTGTCCCTCGCCATTAGACGAACCCACTCCGACTATAGGGGTACTTGTAATTTACATCCCCAAGTCAAGGGAGAGAAGTCAACATTTTAGTTCAAATGTCCGGTGTAGGGAGTTGAACCCCTTAGCTCGGCATTAACACACTGCATGTTTAAGAACACGCGTTCTTATCCATTCGGCCACGCTGACCTCAAAGTCCCCTGTTGAAACTGTATTTCCCAAATATCCATCACTTGGCTTGAAAGATGGTCCCTCACTTACTTATAGTTTTGGTTCCTGCTTCTCTTATTTCTTCAGGTCTTTGGAGGGCTGAGTGGTCTCCAGGTTTGGTGTCCGCCTCGAGTGCTGGAGGTCCCGGGTTCAAGCCCCAGTGCGGACCGGGATTTTATTCATTTGGATTTCTAGTACTAAAATGTCCCCTGGTCTCTGGGTAGTGAGTTCGGACGCCCGTTTGTATTGTTGCGGACGTAAAATAGTCCCTTGGCAGTTGGAAATCGAAAAAGAGTAGCCTAACGGCGCTGCCAGGGCAAAATTTCTAGTTAAAAATCTACCCAAAGTATTTTAGGATCCTCGCCGGTGCTACGGAGTTCGTGTACTGATCTGAGATTCTCCGGACTCAGGCTTGAGTTAGGAGTAGAACGGAGCACTTATGGGTTACTTCGGTATGCCGTGATGGTGATCTGTCGACTAAACTAAACCTAAACTAAAACTCTTCAGGTCTGTTGCATCTTCTGGATACTGCCAATTGTTTATCACACATTACATCTGACTTGTTTCAAGTTGTTTCCTTTTTCTGTTCCCGTAAATGTTCGTATTTGACACTCTACTGGGAGGGATATTGCTTTATACGATACTCTTTTGGAATCTAATGTCACATTTAAATCCTTTAGGTGGGCTAGCACTAAATGGCATTAAAACAAAAACAAAAGAGATGACAAGAGCTTGGAAGTATTTACGATGTGGTCTTGTCTAATTTCACACTGTCTCACGGTGAAACCGCGACTGGCTCATTAAATCAGTCGAAGGTCCTTAGATGACACGATCCTACGTGTATAACTGTGGCAATTCTAGAGCTAATATATGCTTACCAAGCTCCGACCCTCGCGCAAAGAGCGCTTTTATTAGTTCAAAACCAATCGTCGTTGCCCTTCGCGGGGCGCGGCGTTCCCACTGGTGACTGTGGATAACTTTGTGCTGATCGCATGGCCAGGAACTGTAACGGGGAGCGGCGGGTCGCCAGACATGGAGAGCCATGATGTCTGCCCTATGCGCCGCCTTAGGCTCTAAAGGAAAGACTAGACTAGACTAGACTTACCATAGGATGCAAGGAATAAGCTAGACTGGATATACACGCCCAGCAAGACACGCTGAGTACACCGCCGCAGATAGGCAAACATTTAACATCTCACACAAAAGAGGGGTGGCTTGCTGTGGTCAATATCCCAAGCAAACATTGAACATCCCACACACAAGAGGGGTGGCTTGCTGTGGTCAATATCCCAGGCAAAAGGACAAGAGGTCATCTTAAGAAAACGTACTCGATACAAACACACACGGACATTGAGGCACAAACTTATGTGGAGTTGTAAGATTTACAGAGAATGGGAGACAAGTCTTTGAACTCATTGGCCTGATAAGGGACGCATTTAATTGATTTGACATGAGTGTACGATTACAAAACCAGTCTTAGAACTGTCCCAATTAATGGCTGTCCTAATCAATGTCGGGTAACATCTCGTCGATTACTTCATTTGTCTTGTTCTGGTCGATTTTGATGTCTTTTTTTTCCTGTTTATGATAATATACAGGGCTATAAAGTGCCACTACTTCAACGCTTTGTACTTAATTGCTCGGGTTAACACTTAAAGTCACTTCCCTATATAAAAAAGTAATAATGAGAGCGATCAAAGAGACGACAGGAATACTAATTTGAGGTTATAATATAAACAATATACGCTATGCAGATGACACAGTAATGGTGGCGGATAGCGCAAAAGACCTACAATAATTGTTGGATATTGTAGTAACAGAGAGTGCAAGGAAAGGACTCTCCTTGAATATAAGGAAAACAGTAACAATGTTGATATCAAAGAAAATGGTGACACCAAAATGTGACATAGAAATAGAAGGGAGAATTCTTAACCGAGAGGATAATTTTAAATACCTATGGTATAGGAACAGTATGATATTAGATTTAATAATGAAGGACCGCCAATTTTGGAGATGGAGGTTCGAAATGTTCTTAAGCATATGAAAGCTGGCAAAGCCCCCGGTGCAGATAACATCACAACAGAAATGATTAAAGCTTTAGAAGAATTTGGACTAGATCAAGTCACCAGACTGCTGAACACATTATATGATACTGGAGATATACCTCCTGAATTATGTAGCAATCCCAAAGAAATCAGGAACCTTGGAATGTGATCAACATAGAACAATTAGTATAATGAGTCACATCTCAAAGATTTTGCTAAGAATTATCATGCAAAGACTGAGGAAGAAGATACAACCTGAAATAGGGGAAGAACAATGCGGGTTTGTAGAAGGAAAGGGTACAGTAAATGCGGTGTATATGCTGCGAACAGTTATTGAACGTGCTATAGAAGTAAACAAGGATATACATCTTTGCTTTAGTGACTATACAAAGGCTTTTGATAGCATTAGACATGTCAGCATGGTGGATATGCTTGCAGATCTACAAATTGATGGGAAAGACATTAGACTTATAAAAAACAAATATTGGAAACAACAAGCTGCAATAAGGATTGATAATGAAGTGGGACAGTATCAGCCAATTAAGAGAGGTGCTAGGCAGGGATGTGTGATGTCTCCAGATCTTTTTTCCCTGTACAGTGAAAATATTTTCAGAAATGTAGAGGATATAAATGGAATCAGCATTGGAGGACGAAACATCAATAACATTAGATATGCAGATGATACAGTATTAATTGCAGACAATGCGCAGGATCTGCAACAATTAGTAGATGCGGTTGCTGTACACAGTGAGCAACTGGGGTTAGAATTAAATTGTAAAAAGACTCAGGTTATGGTCGTCACTAGGAAGAAAGAAGTGCCACAATGTAATATACAAGTAAATGGGAATATTCTTCAACTTAGTGAATCGGTACAATTATCTTGGAACAGTCATAACATCTGATGGGAGATGCCTTGAAGAGATTAGAACAAGAATCGCCATGGCGAAAGTAGCCTTTAGCAAGATGAAAAACATTCTGACCAATAAAAAGATGTCAATTGAAACGAGAAAAAGAGTGTTGAGGGGATACATAGAGCCTGTTCTTTTGTATGGATGTGAAACTTGGACAATGAGCAGTCAAGCTGAAAAGCATCTGATGGCTGCAGAAATGTGGTTTCTGAAGAAAATGCAAAGAATACCATGGACAGACAGAAAAACCAATGACCAAGTACTACAGGAGACAAATGAACATCGTAAACTGATTAGAGAAATTAGACGTAGACAGTCAAAATTTTTTGTACATGTAATGAGAAGAAATGTATTGGAGAACTTAATGACAACTGGAGAGATCGAGGGGAACAGACCAAGAGGAAGACCGAGAGGAAAATACCTGGATGGCTTGGCCACATGGCATGGACGAGACAGGAACACTGAGCTGATCCACGACACTGGTGATCGAGTGAAATGGCGAGTCATGACCGCCCACGCTTTCCGGCATGGCACATGATTGACTGATTGATTTATAACATCAGATGGAAGATGCACAAGAGAGATTAAAAGCAGAATAGGGCACGCAAAAGCCGCATTTTAGAAAATGAAGAGTATCTTATGCAATAAGTCACTATTACTGAATGTAATAAAGAGAATGCTGAAATGCTGTATGGCAGTGAATCTTGGAATGTAAATGAACAAATTAGGAAGAACTTAGAAACAACAGAGATGTGGTTTTTAAGACGAATGTTGCGAATTCTTTGGACTGCCAGAGTAACTAACAACGATTGTCTGAAAGAGGCTAATGAAACTAGAACACTATATACTTTCATTCATTGGCACCTTGCCGTCTTGACAGACGGTAGTTTGTGCTTTAAAAAGGCATAATAACTTATACCTATGGCGTTAGCGAATGTGACTGATAAGGTCAATTTGCGCTGTAAATGTCCGTTCACAGTGGGTGCATGTGAACACGTAACACTATATACTACTATAGTACTACACTACTATACTTTACTATATACAACAATAAGAAAAAAAACAAACAGCTATCTTCGGTCATGATGTGAGAAGAGAAGCATTGGAGAACATCGTGACAACTGGAAAGATCAAGGTGAAGAGAGGCCTTAGAGAACACCGTGACAACTGGAAAGATCGAGGTGAAGACTGAGCATGGAATAATCATTCACACAACCTGATCTTTCCAATACTTCAGTATTTGTGATTTTGTCTTGCCACTTAATACTAAGTATTCTTCGCAGACACCGCATATGAAAGCTGTTTAAATTTTTCTCTTGGTGTGAGTAAGTTGTCCAGGTTTCACTCCCATAGAGAAGAGTACTAAGGACACAGGCTTGATAGACAAGGACTTTTGTTTTGGCAGTAAGCTTCCTGTTCTCCCAGACTCTTTTTCTTAAACTGTTCATTGTTGTTGCTGCCTTACCAATCCGGATGCTGATTAAATGTTGATTATGTACAGATAATCACAGCGATAAATACTATATTAATGAAGCAAGTGACGAGGTAAAGATAAGGGACAATTTGACACACCGCAAGGCACATTGAATTTCCGTCGCTTTACCAATAGTTTTATAGACAGAGCGTCACACCAGCAGTGAAATTAATAGCACGACGGCCGACGTTACTTTCCTGGTGTATATGTGAGGCTGGATCGACATGTGAGGTTGACTGGGCATGTGAGGCTGGGTCAACATGTGAGGCTAGGTCAACATGTGAGGCTAGGTCAACATGTGAGGCTGGATTAACATGTGAGGCTAGGTCAATATGTGAGGCTGGGTCAACATTTGAGGCTAGGTCAACATGTGAGGCTGGGTCAATATGTGAGGCTGGGTCAACATGTGAGGCTAGGTCAACATGTGAGACTGGATCAACATGTAAGGCTAGGTCAACATGTGAGGCTAGGTCAACATGTGAGGCTGGGTCAACATGTGAGGCTGGGTCAACATGTGAGGCTGGGTCAACATGTGAGGCTAGGTCAACATGTGAGGCTGGGTCAACATGTGAGGCTGGGTCAACATTTGAGGTTGGGTCAACATGTGAGAATGGGTCAACAAGTGAGGCTGGGTGGACATGTGCGGCTAGGTCAACATGTGAGGCTGGGTCAACATGTGAGGCTAGGTCAACATGTGAGGCTTGTTCAACATGCGAGACTAGGTCAACAAGTGAGGCTGGGTCAACAAGTCAGGCTGGGTGGACAAGTGAGGTTGGGTCAACAAGTGAGGCTGGGTCAACATGTGAGGCTGGGTCAACATGTGAGGCTGGGTGGACAAGTGAGGCTAATGGACAAGTGAGGCTGGGTGGACAAGTGAGGCTGGGTCGACAAGTGAGGCTGGGTGGACAAGTGAGGCTGGGTGAACAATTGAGGCTGGGTTGACATGTGAGGCTGGGTGGACAAGTGAGGCTGGGTCGACATGTGAGGCTGGGTCAACCTGTGAGGCTGGGTCAACAAGTGAGGCTGGGTGGACAAGTGAGGCTGGACCGACATGTGAGGCTGGGTCGACAAGTGAGGCTGGGTGGACATGTGAGGCTGGGTGGATAAGTGAGGCTGGGTGGACAAGTGAGGCTGGATGGACAAGTGAGGCTGGATTGACATGTGAGGCTAAGTGGACAAGAGAGACTTGGTTAACATGTGGTGCTGGGTGGACATGTGAGGTTGGGTGGACATGTGAGGTTGGGTGGACATGTGAGGTTGGGTCGACATGTGAGGCCAAGTCAGAGTTAAAAATTCACGTCGATTTGGATTCGCGCCCAAGAATTGAACCCATGAACACTGTGGCTGGAAGGCGATTACAAAACAATCTACGTCACCACGGTTCTTTGTTACGTAGTCATGGCTCCATGAACTCACAATATCCAAGGACCATCATTATCATGAACCGCGCAGCTATCTTCATATCTATCCACAGATATGGATTCTGGATCAACTCTGCTGATGATATTTCTTTTTGCCATCGTCTCACTCCATCCGTAATCATTTATCTCGGTCTGCTTCTGCTTCTTTTCCGGCTGATCTGTCCAGTCGTCACGATGTTCTCCAGTACCTGTCTTCTCATCACATCACCAAAGAATGAGAATTGTCTCTTTCTTATAGTTTTATATAGTTGTTCTTCTTTCATAAGCTTCTTAAAGGCAGATACTCGGTTAGATACTATGGCAGTACAAATACTCGCCGTCTTCGTCTCTGTTGTTTGCAATCTTTTTGTGGATATTTCTTTCAGAATGTAATGCTGCAAGAAGAACAAAGTCACCGGCCCGTTTTACATATAATTAGACAATTATTACTATTTTCTCATTCAGAGGATTTCAAGCATTGCTTCTATGTGTTGTGTTATATTTTGCTTAATCAGCAGCTCATCTAAAGTTACACTTTGGCGTTTGAAAACATTGCACATCGACCTCAGCTTGTGGTTCCAGTGTGATTCTGGCATATCCTTACTGTAACATTATGAGCAAACTGACAATAGACCTCATGCAGCTGGCAGCCATTGTTGTCGCATGTAAGTAGATTTCAGCAAGCAAGAGTAGGCCTAGAATGTGTTGTGAAGCCATGATAATGTAACAATCGCCAGTATTGCATGTAGTCACTAAGTTATGTTATGTTATTCTATGTTATGAAGAACGACGTTACTGCACACTGTGCATTCAGACGTGTGCTCAGTCATCGATGCACCTGACTGATCTCATAGAAGTAGGTCGTGCTGTCTCCTCCCTTGGTTTCGAAGGCGGCATTAACGTCATTGACCAGGCCTCTTTCTCAATTCGTGTAATCGGGCAGAGTACAACGTCTCGTCAGCATCCGTCAGTCAAGGCCGAACTGCATTAGATATATCAGCCTTGTTCATGCTTCCTCCGCCCCTGATCTTTTACTCTGGTTTGTTCGTGTGCGTACATCCAAGTGCATTATATGAAGCGCGAATTCCGAATTCTGGCTATTAATATGGAGCGGAAGCTCATGATAACGATATTTTTAGGATGTTCATTGAGTCTATGATTATAGCGTGTGTTAATCTCTGTTCTACTGTCCATATTCTAGAAACAGCGGTAATCTCCATAGCCAGGCTTATTGTAGTTGTCTGAAACGCGCGGCAATCCCCACTAGGTTTTGTTTAGTCCTCGCAGGTTTCGTTTTTGCCTCCGATAGATAATAATCTCTTGATTTACGTGGGATTAGAAATCGGACATTTGATATTTCAGATCTGTATGTCAACCTACGGACCACCTACTCATATCTCAAAAATATGTAAAAATAAAAATGTTATGGTAATACAATACCAACTAGTACTATGGTCTTGTGAAATGTTCCGTGTAAACTATATAATGTTCACGCAGGCTAATCACTGTTTCTTATAAGGTGTGGAATGTACAATGTTAACTATCAAATGTTCCATGCAAGCTGTGCATTGTTCTATGTACGTTGAACATTGTTACGGGAAAGATATCAGCAGTATATTAAAGCTGTGCACTGTTCCATGTGGTATGTGCAATATATCATATACATTTACAGTTTATCATGTGATCTGCGCATTGATCAACGTGATCTGTGCAATGTTCAGTGAAATGTGTGCAATGTTCCACGTAAGCTGTGAAATGCTCAATGAGATCTGTATAATGGTTCTTGAAATCGATGTAATATTACACGTATACTGCAAGCTTTCCAATGCAATCTATCTGCACGTGATCTATGCAGTGTTCAGTGAAAGGTGTGCAATGTTCCACGTAAGCTGTGAAATGCTCAATGAGATCTGTATAATGGTTCTTGAAATCGATGTAATATTACACATATACTGCAAGCTTTCCAATGCAATCTATCTGCACGTGATCTGTGCAGTGTTCAGTGAAAGGTGTGCAATGTTCCACGTAAGCTGTGAAATGCTCAATGAGATCTGTACAATGGTTCTTGAAATCGATGTAATATTACACGTATACTGCAAGCTTTCCAATGCAATCTATCTGCACGTGATCTGTGCAGTGTTCAGTGAAAGGTGTGCAATGTTCCACGTAAGCTGTGAAATGCTCAATGAGATCTGTATAATGGTTCTGTAAATCAATGTAATATTACACGTATACTGCAAGCTTTCCAATGAAATCTATCTGCACGTGATCTGTGCAGTGTTCAGTGAAAGGTGTGCAATGTTCCACGTAAGCTGTGAAATGCTCAATGAGATCTGTATAATGGTTCTTGAAATAGATGTAATATTACACGTATACTGCAAGCTTTCCAATGCAATCTATGTAATGCTGCATGTAAAGTTTGCAATAATTTAAGCAGTTGTAGGAATTGCCCATGTCAACTGTGAAATGTTCCATTTAAGTTCAGAATATTCCAATTACAATTACTCTAAAATAAGGATGTGACAAATTACGTGCGTACCAACCAAAGGAGTAGAGAAGAGAAATTAGCCTTAAGAGAAAAATACTAGGCAAAAGTGGCACATGAAGACAGAAATAGATCTATGTGGAAAGTTTTAACAGCTGGGCAGCAATTGATAGTTTAAGCAACCTGAAAGTAGTAGAATATAACATAACAGAAATAATTGGAAAGTCATCAGAGAGCTGCAGAATCAGAATAATAATAAGAAGAATGAGGAGGAGGAGGAGGCGGAGGAGGAGGAGGAGAAGGAGGAGGATGAGGAGAAAGAAGAATTGCTGGATGAAAAGGAAAACGGCGTGTGGAGGAAAATGAAAAAGAGGTAGAAAGTAAGGAAACTGAGATGGTGGTGTTGATGGAGAAAGAGAGGAGGAGGAGGAGGAAGGGGAGAAGAAGAAGAAGAAGAAGAAGAAGAAGAAGAAGAAGAAGACGAAGAAGAAGAAGAAGAAGAAGAAGAAGAAGAAGAAGAAGAAGAAGAAGAAGAAGAAGAAGAAGAAGAAGAAGAAGAAGAAGAAGAAGAAGAAGAAGAAGAAGAAAACAAACAAACAATAATAATAATAATAATAATAATAATAATAATAATAATAATAATAATAGAACAAAAAGAACAAGAAAAAGAACTAAAACAAGAAGAAAAAGATGAACAAGAAAAACGGGAACACGAAGAACAAGAAAGAGGACAAGAAGAACATGAAGAACAAGCAGAAGAAGAAGATGAACAATAAGATCATGGAAACAAGAAGAACAAGTTGAAGAACAAGAACAAGAAGAAGAACACGAAAAACAAGAACAATAACTAGATGAACAACATCTAGTACAAGCAAAAAAAAAAAAAAAGGAACGAGAACTTGAAGACCAATAGGAACGTGAAGAAAGGGAAACAGTAGAAGAGGATATCAAAGGAGCCCTGCGGACTACATCATCATTCAGAGAACATTGTGGCGTAGAAGAAGATACTATGAGCGGTTAATTTACAGCTGAACTGTGTGCAACGACTTGACAAAAATACAAACTGTCTCTACATTTCAGATTGCGGTTTAAGAACGTCAGGCCTTTCTGAGGTTCCCTGTACGCTGGACCAACCTTGTCCTGATGTTAACGACCCAGTGTGTGGAAGTGACGGGGTCACCTATCCTAACCTCTGCGTCCTGAAAGCAGAAACATGTGGTAGCGATATTACACTTGATTATCAAGGTGAATGCGACGAAGCAACCTTTGATGTTCGATGTGATGAGTTCAAGCCTTGTGCTTTAATTTACCGCCCAGTATGTGGAAGTGACGGGGTCACCTATTCGAACCTGTGCCAGTTGCAAGCATAACCATGTAGTAAAGGTATCACAGTAGCACACGACGGTGAATGCAAAAACATAAGCACTGCAGTTAAATGTGGTCAACCCCTCGTGTGTCCCTTTATTATCCGCCCAGTATGTGGAAGTGACGGGGTTACCTATCCTGATTTGTGTGAACTGCAAGCACAACCATGTAGTAAGAATATAACATTAGCATATCATGGCAAATGCTTTGAATCACAATCTGCAGTTCAATGTGTTAGATCCCATTCTTGTTTTTTTTTTTTATTTACCGCCCTGTATGTGGAAGAGACGGGGTCACCTATTCTAACCTCTGCTCGCTGCAGAAAGAACCATGTAGTAAAGGTATCACTGTTGCATATGAAGGTGAAAGCGTTTAAAGAACTGCTCCTTGGGATCCTCGGAAAGTGTAAACTTCAACAACAGCCCAGTGTGTGGAAGGAACGGAGTAACGTGTTCTAACCATTTCTTTCTGGTGTTTCTAACTTGCACTAAACATGTCGCATTAGCTTATCACAGTGAATATTTATTTAAAATTTCGAGTTAGAAATCTACCCAAAGTATTTCAGGATCCTCGCCTGTGCTACGGAGTTCGTGCACTGAGCTGAGTTCCCCAAACTCAGGTTTGAGTTAGGAGGAGAACGGAGCACCTAAGGGTTATACCCGTGTGCCGTTATGTTGATCCATCGACTGAACTAAACTAGTGAATATTTATAAATAAAACGATAGAAAGAAATAGCTGTACGTATCGTATAGTATATATTCTGTTACAACTTGCAAGTACTTACTTGTAAGTAATGTATGAATGTACATTTTGTCACAGAAGACAACTTTCACTTTCCTGTCTAAATTAAAAAGCCATATTTACCCCTCCGACAATTGCAGATAGTGGCTCTTGTAAGGCAAACTTAATGAATTTCTTTTGTCGCAGTCATTACCATAACTCTTGAGGTATAGAGGCCATACACATTTACTCTAAACTGAATTATTAACATGCAAATAAACGAATACTTTCTGGTTAAAACTTTCATATTGTTGTTGTGAAATGATTTTAGTTTGTTTTGGTCTGTTCACAAAACTTGTGTTGTATGTGTAAAGTGCCCATGTCTCCCATGCGTAGTTCCGACGAGTGGCACTAAATCATGAAATGCTCCAAATTTTTACAGGACATCGCTGACAACAGCAGCATCTTTCACCTGTCTGTTGATTTCTTGTCAAGATTACGCTCAGTAGTTTGCCATTGCTTTCTGAGCGACCGGCTCAGTTATCCCGCAAGTCACCAGCTGGGGTCGAACCGCTTCGAGCTATCGCCCGCTACGAGACTGCGTGATAAACGGGACTACGGAAAAAGTGTTGTAACCCCTCGGCCAGAGAGACCGGCCTCTATGAGTCATCCTGGTGATAAATTCACCGATTGAAAGGATTGCTGTTGGCATTGTGCGTCCTCTTCCTAAGGCTGGGAAGGGAAACAACTACATTCTGACTTTGGTGGACTACCGGCTATGGATTCTAAATAGGTGACAAATTCTCTACTTCAGACCTTCACGAGACTGGAGTTTTCTAATCAAATCAGACGGATAATGGATCACAGTTTCGACATAAATTCTAGAAATAGATTTATTGAATCTTCCCTACTAGCCACATTCAAACTAGTCCATATCATCCGCTATGAAACGATCTCTGTAGAGAGCTTCAAGAGCCACACATACCTAACTTTTCATTGTAATTTATCATATCCTCCTGCACCGTAGTTTGTCATTCTCATTTGCCTTGCTATTTTTAAATGATATTCGCTACATGTTTTCATGTTTCGACATTTAAACGAACTTTTACTTGTTTAAAATATCCGACTGGTAGGATTAGTATATTCCGGCAGCGTTATTTACCTATAGAGAAGTACACACGTCTCCACAGATTTACCAGAGGCCACTGTATTCTTCGGTAGCGCAACAAAAGGGCCATGAGAGACATTGTTGAGGTGTTGGACAAAAGAGATGATCACTTGAACTGTAGTCTTAACTTCTAAATATTGAGGAGATGAACATGAAGCTATAAGTGGGGTTGTCATTAGCTAACGTGAACTTACATGTCACAAAAACGCATGCTGCTTATTATAATAGGAAAGACAAAGACAGATGTGTGGAGGTCGGGGATACAGTTTTGTTGTTAATGCTCATAGGGAACAACCAATTTGAAACTGAGTGGCAATGACTTGTCACGGTCGAGAAGAATTGTCAAAAGCATGTACAAAATTTTGATTTAAGAAGAGTCTAAGGTCTTTCAAATAACCCCTTAGTAAGTGTGTAGAGAAATCGCTAAAACTGCAACTGCACTTAATGGTGTTAGAGGTGTAGTTTTAAAAGAACAATTGTGCGCGGAGAGAAAGGGCAATGCTCATATATTGATAGAAGTTAATTCATAAAGAAGTTCATTCATAAAATGCTTAGACGCATCAAACGAAGACAGTACACATTTTGTTTGCTATGCCACGAGAAATTAATAGCCAAAGGATGTCGTCACAACGAAGAGACGGGAAGAGAGGTGGGGTTAGACAAAGAGAGTTTGACATCATGGCATGGGGGAACGTCAGTATCGAAAATGGTTTACAGTACAAGAGATAGTAGGTTGTAGACCAGTGTTTCCCAACGTGGGGCCCACGTCCACCTGGGGGGCAATTCGATTGTTAAGGGGGGCAATCCGAAAATGGAAGAAATCGGCTGGATATAACAAAACGGGCAGACTTGAGACTGAAGTTAACTAAATTGGAACCTGACTGTCAGAGTCTAATGTATTGCCAGCAGAGATGCAGGGACATCGTTACGCCCGCCAGGCGAATAGTCCCTAGTGGGGATGCTGTAACATCGTTACGCCCGCCAGGCGAGTATTAGTTACCTGCCTGCGAGGTTGCCGGCTGACGAGACAGCCAGCGGTCAGGCAAGGACAAAGCAGGACGCACGCAGGCCTCGTGAAGCCATTTCAAATAGCCACTTCAAATAGTCAGACAGCTCTGGGACTCGGACTCGACTGGACGTATGATGGGGGAAAGGCTTGTGTAGTTCTGTGGCCCGAAAGTCGAGTGCTTGTACATCTTGTGAGACTGACTGTAAGCTGTGGGTTGCCTGTAAGTGTATTGTTATAACTTATGTCTTGTGATGATCATCTCTAGATCGTGATCTGTAAATAAATCCATCGAAACTTAGTGTCGTTGAGTCTCAAGTCAAATCACGTTGTATTTGTACTGTCTCACATGTGTTAGGTTAACGAGCCAGGGTTAAGGCCCTGACATGTGTGGACGTGGTGGCATTCGTCCGGCTTTAAAATGAACGTGGTTTAAGTAATTAACATTTAAAACCTAGATAAATGAACTTAGAAATGTTTGTTCAACTTTAGAGTACATTTAAATGTGATTGTGAAGGCTCATTTTGATATATATTATTACATTGTTTGAACATGGAGACTAAATGTGAACGTACAGTGCATACATATTGTTTGATCTTGTAAACGTGTAAAACATTTGTGATTGTGGAACTTGTCACCGTTTTGACCTTGTCGACATTGTGAAGTTGTCGCCATTGTGACCTTGTCGCCATCTTGTAAACTTGATGTCTATGTCCTTACTGAATGTCATCTTAATGTAAGTGATGTGTAATCAATGTTGTAGAGTGTTGAGATATAGTTAGATTGTCTTTGAAAAGTGAATTGTAGAAAGCAGAAAGTTTCGGAAAGAAAGTGACTTGTGATTTTGAAAAAAAAAATTGTTGACGGACAAAATTACGACCTACAATTATACGCAACGCCATACAAACCTAATCAAAACTTAGTGACAAGCATACACACCACATCAAACAGACGTTAATTTATTTCCTCCAAAAACAAAGCAGGTTTTCTGTGCCATCTGAAACCCTTGCCCGTAGAGGTCATTTGTGTTTTGAAGTAGCGACCCTACAGTTCCTAGTCCGAATTTCAACCGTTCTTCACCGCATCCAGGACACTTGAGTATATGTTTTCTTTCTATATACTTTCGGATGCAAATTTAGGCACATATTGTAATTAGAACACAATTGTAAATTGTTCACGTTACTAACAACTTGTAACAAATTGAGTGTCTGATTTTTCATTTGCATTTTCCATCATGTCGTAATTAAATGATTTCATCGATATGGGGTTGAAGTTAAAGTTAACAGGTGATAAGTTAACGAAGTGGAGTGAGAAGAAATACTCTGAATACCACGAGCGTGAAGAAAGAGCAGCTGAAAGAGCTGCCAAGCAAGCAGAAGCAGAGCTATCTGCAAAAACAAAGCAAGCAGAGATTGAAAGAGAGACAGAATTAAAGAAGGCAGAGATAGCAGCTCAGAGTAAACGGGAAGAGCTGGAAGTGCAATTAAAAATCAAACAACTTGATACTGAGACTGCCATAAACAAAGAGTCCAAGAAATCTGAGAGACTGGAGAAAGAAAACCAGTACAAGAAATATCAAGGTATCGTAAGAAATTATACCTCGGGTGACTGCATTGCAGCCTTCACCCAAAATTTTGAGACTTTAATGGACCATTACCAGGTCCCATTGTCTGAATGGAATATAATTTATATGAGAAGTTTATCAGGGGAGCCTCTGAAAGTCATAGAGACTATCCCCAAAGACCTCAGAAAAGATTACCATTATCTAAAATCAAAGATTATGGCACATTTTATGTTAGATGAGGCAGGTTACAGAGAACAATTCAGCAAGTTGAGCCCCAAACCAACTAAAACGTTCTCTGACTACCTCTTCAGCAGCTAAAATTGATAAGAACTATCAAAAGTTAGAAGATCTTATCATCAGAGATAAAGTCATTTCATCTATTCCATCAGCATTTTCAAAGTTTTTGCAAGAGAATGAATGTACGAGTGTAGAGCAGATTGATAGGCGTGGTTCGGCTTATTACACAGCCAACAAACATTGTTTTGCCAGTGAAGCTACTGAAACCAATTTTGTAGCATCGGCTAACTATGACAAACCCTATAGTAGGCAAAAACCTTATAAGCCTACATCTGAGAAGTACAACCATTGTAACTATTGTAGAATGTCACATCATCAAGGTGAGATGTGCGACAAGAACCCCGCATATCTTACATATTTACAGAACATCGTAAACAGACAAGATAAGGAGCGTAAATCCTTTAGAAATTTGCGTAAATGTTTCCTCTGTAAGGCGTATGGACATTATCGCCATGATTTTAAAGGTAGGCAACTGACCAAGAAAGCCAATGCCGCCTTATTTGATAGTTCATCATCAGATGAAGAACAATCAGAGAAACACCCTGTGAACTCAGCACAGGCTTTTGATATGTTTAACGCCAATAAATGTACTGTATGTAATACCTTTTATGAAGATGGTATTTTAACATGCGGCCACTCCATTCCTATTGCCAATGAAGAAGCTAATTTGGTAGTAGATTCCAAAGGCAGAATAAACATCCATCAAGGATAAGTGAATGGCAAGCCTGCTACAGTCCTTCGGGACACGGGAAGTTCATTGATTGGACTGAAGAGAACGTTCATAATGCCTACAGACTATACAGGCAGGCACGTAACATGCAGAACATTCTCCGACAATATTGAAAAGTAACCACTAGCATGGGCATATATTCAAACACCTTTCCTCACTGGGAAAGTAAAATGCGCAGCATTAACAAACCCGGTGTGTGATATTATAATTGGAAATTTACCAGAGGTGAATGATATGCCTCATGACATAACATCTCTTTGCATTAATGAGATCACAACATCACCATCAAATGTCATCATGGATAATGTTGTACCACCTAATGAATGTATGGTAGCTAATGTAGCACTAGGATCTGATGACATCATTGATAACACTGTTTCATCACCATCTGATATCATTGAATGTGTGAACGCAGTAACCAGATCTACTGCTAGAATGCAAGATGAAATTAATCAAACTGAGGCTATAGAAATGCTTAGCCCAGTATTACTACCTCCTAAAACCATGAAGGAGACTTTTGTAACAGCCCAAAAGGCTGATCCTTCATTATCAAAATATTTTAATCTGATCGGCCAAAAGCCAAAGTTACCCAAAAATGCAAGATGGCATTTTGCTTTGAAAAATTGTATCCTCACCAGGTATTATACCAGAGGTGACACCACAACAGAGCAAACTGTTTTGCCAATTGAGTATCGAAAGCAAGCCTTACATCTTGCCCATGATATACCTCTTGCAGGGCATATGCCATACGCTAAGACCAGATCAAGATTATTTTTACAGTTTTATTGGCCCAAATTCTGCAATGACATTAAGCAATATTGCAGGAATTGTGACATCTGCCAAAAACTTGTAAAGAAAGGAAAAAACCCACAGGCAAAGTTACAAATTACTGACTTAGCCAGTCGACCTTTTGAGAAAATATCTGTCGACATAGTGGGCCCTCTTAATCAGATAACAACCAGAGGGAATAAATATATATTAACTGTTATTGATCAATGTAGCCGCTGGCCTGAAGCGATTCCGCTAAAGAACATAACTGCCAATGACATAATGGAAGTTTTCTTCCATATATTTTCACGGATAGGATTTCCAGACACTATCCAATCAGATAGGGGAAGTCAGTTCATTGCCGCATCTACTCAAGCTTTCACCAAAATGTTAGGAGTGAAGCAATGTTTCAATTCCCCGTACCATCCTCACTCGAGCGGAATTATAGAAAAATTTAACGGTGATTTAAAGCATATGCTTGCTAAAGTCACGCAAGAGCACCCCAATAACTGGGACGTATATTTACCTGCTATTCTCTTTGCTTATCGCGAGGTGCCACATGATAGTACAGGTTTCTCTCCTTTTGAACTTATCTATGGTGCCAAACCACGTGGCCCATTAAGCATCTATCATCAAATGTTAACGGAATCCACTCCTTTAATCAAATCCATATCATCATACGTATATGTTACATCATTGCGTGAAAGAATCATCAAATCTTGTATAATTGCAAAGGATGCACTAAAATTATCTGGTGCTACATATAGACAATATGCTGACAAAGGTAACAAGACAATAACGTTGACACCTGGACAGGACGTTCTTCTTCTTCTACCTAGTGACAGACACTTATTGACTGATTCTTGGCAAGGACCATTTAAAGTGACGAGACAGATTTCACCTGTAGACTATGAGATCCAAATAAAAGACAAACACAAAATATTCCACGTCAATATGCTAAGACCATATTACAACAGAGACAACGAACAAGACGATACAACAGCATGTACAGTGATAATAGACCATGAAGATGACGAGGCTAGTGACGAAATTCCAACACCTGCATTAGACACGACGAACTGCTTGAAGGAAATTAAGATCAACCCAAAGTTAACTCAAGCAGAAACAGACAGTTGCAAACAGCTCATACAACAGTACAACACCATTTTCTCCAACAACCCAGGACAAACAGAATTAGTACAACATCACATCACACTCACGTCAAATACACCCATAAAATGCAGACCATACACCATTCCATTGCATTACAAAGAACACTTACACCAAGAGATCATCAGCTTAGAGCAAAACAACATCATTAGACGATCCCAATCAAATTTCTCATCTCCAATGGTCATAGTACGCAAAAAGGACAACACAATAAGACTCTGTGTCGACTATAGGAAATTAAATAAGATAACTCTTTTAGATTTAGAGCCAATGGCAAACTCGGAAGATCTATTGACAGAACTGACAGACGCTAGGTTCTTTACGAAGGTAGACATGACGAAATGTTACTGGCAAATAGCAGTAGACGAACAGAGCAGACATCTGACAGATTTTGCCACACCTTGGGGACTGTACGAATGGTGCAAACTTCCATTTGGGCTTGTCAATGCCCCAGCAACATTCGTACGTATGACACGACTTTTACTAGTAGACATTCCGAATATTATCTGTTACATGGACGACATTTGTGTTCACACAAAAACAATGACAGACCACATAAAGACATTAGAACAGACATTTGAACGCATTAGACAACACGGACTGACGGTGAAGCCTGCAAAAGTAGACACAGCCTATCAGGAAATATCCTTCTTGGGGTACAAAATATCTAATGGCTTTGTCACGACAGACGATAACATTGTGTCCAAGATACTAAAACTCTCACTTCCGACTACGAAAAAGCAAGTCAGAAGTTTGTTGGGACTTATAAATTATTACAGGCAGTTCATACCGGATTTTGCTGAACTGTCCGAAGTATTTACTAACTTACTAACAAAAGATCAACCCGAGAAAAATTGTAAGCAATGAATGCCTAAAATTTGCATTCCAGAAAGTATTATCTTATTTCTCTGAGAATAGTTTAAAGAATCCCATTCTCAAATTGCCAAATTTTCTTCTTTCTTTCAGATTACGCACAGACGCGAACTCCGTAGCGATTGGGGCAGTTCTGTTACAGGAACATGATAACATCCTACATCCTGTATATTACTTCTCGAGAAAATTAAAACCTAGAGAACGCTCTTGGTCGACACCGCAGTTGAGGGTATAACTAAATTTTCCAGATTCCTCCTGGGACGTCATTTTATTGTGGAGTCTGACAGTAGTCCATTGAGATTTATCAATTCAGGTGTACCTTCCAACCAAATGATAGCTCGCTGGTCTCTTAAACTTCAAGATTACAGCTTTGAAGTTCGACACATCGCGGGCAGAACCAACACGATTGCCGTTGTCCGACCGACCCAGTAAGCACCAATGTCTGAGTGCAGTGTGTAAAATACACTCAGACCAACACAGCCATGCATCAGTGAAGTTTTTTTTTTCACGAAAGCTGTGTATGTCTATATGATGTGATAGGGTTTATTCCCAATATATATAGTTTTCTTATTTTATTATTAACGTAGTGATTGTCGTGAATAATTGTGTAGTGTGTGGTAGAAAGAGAACTTTATTAATTGTATATATTACGAAACAAGAACAGTGCCACATCGCTCTGAACTTACCGCAAGCGAACTGTCAAATTTATCCGTGGTATCTGCATTTGGAACATATCCAGTGATATTTTAACTCCGTGTGTGAAAGTGCGACCTGAACATTGACATCTACACCACTTAAGTCAATCGAAATCCAGAAGTTTTTCCAGTGAAACAACCGACACATGAACGATCAGAACATTGCACATTCCGTTTTACTACATCAGACCGGAACAAGTGTGTTCTACAAAGTTCAACATCAGCTGTTCGTGTGTACTTCCGGATTAGTTAGAAATTTAGTTTAAAAGTAGCAGACGACAAACAAAAGCTTAAAAAGTTATAACACTTCTAAACTATTTACGATTCAATAATTTCGAATACACAAATTGTGTATTAAGATTTTTCATTTAGTGTAATCTTAGAATCATATCTTGATTAATTTATTCATACTACCGACATTTTTTCGCTAGTATGAAGAAACATCAAGCTATGACGCTGAGAAATAGAAGAATTATTGTAAGATATTATATTTCTTAATTTTTGAAGTTATGTCCTTTTCATTTAATTGTTATTACATTACTACACCAAGGGCGTTAATTGAAATGTATACGATGATGTGTTGTAGATAAATAACCATGTTGTTGCCAGATTGTTAACACGCCAAGAAGCCATCTACTGGGCATGGTAGAGTGTTACCGACATTGCAGACCGACACAAGAACTCCTGGCCAAATGAGGTCAGAGTTTGAGCGTTGAATGCGGCTTATATAAAGCCGTATTACAGTCTTGCCAGATGTTTTTGTCTCAAAAAGCATATTATTACTTTTTTTTTGAAAGGCTGCGAGGTAGTTGCTTGGTAAGCTGTTACTACCGATCTGACTGGGTCAATAATGCAATTAAGGTAATCAGCCATCGAGAGGATGAAGCTTGACGAGTGTTAAAGGTTGAACACCACATGTCTTTAGATACAATGTCCATTTTCATATGTGTTTCTATGCCAAGATGTGTGTTTTTGTATTTCTACACCAAAGTAAATGTATATAACAGAAAGGTTGACTCTGACAGGTTAAAAATATTAACCCAGTATTGTATATAGAGTGTACATGAAAGATGACATCTTTCATGAAGAAGCCCCGGGGGAGCATGTCAGAGTCTAGTGTATTGCCAGCAGAGATGCAGGGACATCGTTACGCCCGCCAGGCGAATAGTACCTAGTGGGGATGCTGTAACATCGTTACGCCCGCCAGGCGAGTATTAGTTACCTGCCTGCGAGGTTGCCGGCTGACGAGACAGCCAGCGGTCAGGCAAGGACAAAGCAGGACGCACGCAGGCCTCGTGAAGCCACTTCAGGTGGGCAGGCGCGTTGCGAGAAATAGCCAGACAGCTCTGGGACTCGGACTCGACTGGACGTATGATGGGGGAAAGGCTTGTGTAGTTCTGTGGCCCGAAAGTCGAGTGCTTGTACATCTTGTGAGACTGATTGTAAGCTGTGGGTTGCCTGTAAGTGTATTGTTATAACTTATGTATTGTGATGATCATCTCTAGATCGTGATCTGTAAATAAATCCATCGAAACTTAGTGTCGGTGAGTCTCAAGTCAAATCACGTTGTATTTGTACTGTCTCACATGTGTTAGGTTAACGAGCCAGGTTTAAGACCCTGACACTGACATAAAATCTCTTTGCAGCAAGCATCAAACGCAAGGATCTCACTCAATTTAAATAATTAATAATAATTAAAATAATATAGAAAAATCTTTCATTAAAATTATTTTGTACTTGAATTTCAGTTCTCCATTATATGTTTTGAAAATTTACTTACTGTGGTTGCTCAATAATTTCCTAGTGAGTTCTTCCTAAAACCTATCGGTCCTTTGGCTAGGATCGGGTGCTTTTGCTGCTCTCCCCCCAGTAGTGCGCCTGGTCTGGTCGGGGGCCGGGATGATCAAATAAAAACCCATCACATATCTTCGCCTTAGATGTGGGCCTGGTGGACCACTGTGGGCAATAGCTCACAGTGAGACTAAGGGTCCGCACACAAAAGGGGGACGCGGGGGAACCAGCTTGCTTGGGGTAACCGCCAAACCAAATAAAAAAAAAACATTCACCCAACACAACCGACACACAGGGACGCGGGACCTGGGGGAGGGGGGGGGAGGGGGAGGGGGCTCTGGCCCCTCTGGGAACCGCGAGCCCTTCTAAAAAAAAATTCAAGTTTCTTTAGTGAACATTTCAATTTTTGAATATTAAAAATGATGCATATGTTGGGGGGGGGGGGGGGATAAGAATTTTAGAAAGCCTTAGGTGGGGCATAGCACAAAAAAGGTTGGGAAACATTGTTGTAGACAGACCGGAGGATCAACGTCACATTGCCAGGGCTATGAGAAGAAGAACTTGGTCACATAATGCCGTTGGTCAGAATATATTCCTGATATCTTGTCACAGAATGACAGAAAAGGACATGGGTGAAACAGAAATCCAAAATGAAAAGGATGTATACATGTGAATGTCACATCAAGCGAAATATTAAAAGAAGCAAGCTGTTGTAAAATAAATTAAAACAGAGTCATAATGTGCTGAGAATAGCCAACTTTGTGACGTGTTGTTGAAGTATATTGTTGAACGTCGAGAAAGCAACTGAAAACAGAAATAACTGTTACCTTGAATGCCGAAACAAATAAAACATATAGCGAATATCATTTAAAGATAGCACTGTCAATGAAGACAACTTTTGCAGCAGGATATGACGATGCAAAATGAAAGTTAGGTATGCGAGAAGCTTGCGAGAGAGTGCGACAGTTTGAGACAGACAGACAGACAGACAGACAGACAGACAGACAGGCAGGCAGGCAGGCAGGCAGGCAGGCAGGCAGACAGACAGACAGACAGACAGACAGACAGACAGACAGACAGACAGACAGACAGACAGACAGGCAGGCAGGCAGGCAGACAGACAGGCAGGCAGGCAGGCAGGCAGGCAGGCAGAAACAGAGACAGAAAGAGACATAACAAACACAGAAACAGTGTAGATACCTTACAATGAACTTAAACCAGGTGAACAGAAATTACAGTGGTGAGACGAAACCGGGAGAGAGCAATAATACAAGTAATGGTAATGATAATAATGTTAAGCAAGTATATAAAACTAAGCTCAAACATTGCACAACGAATCCGACGTTTCAATCTTGGTGATCTTCTTCAGAAACAACACAAACAGTTCTAAAGAAGTAATGATATTTGTAAATAAAACCGCAAACAGAAAAGTATAAATAATGGAAGCTAATTGGAATTGGCGTTTGCGCACATTCCATGCACAGTAAGAAGAAATTAAGGTACTTTGATGTCATTAAAAATACACCCTGTTTCAAGATGGCGGTGTAAACCGCGTCGCTCGATTCTGAGATTAATTATGTGTTCTGTGCGTGTTTCTTAACATCAATCTGTTCAAATAAGGATGATCCTACGACAGGTCCAGCAAACCGGTAGGGAATTAATTTGTTCAAGTACTATAGCTCGAGAATTATGGAGGAAATTGAAAGAAAAACGCAGTTCTATCAGCGTTCACGCCTGAAACGACAAACCGACGCCGGACAACAACAAGCGACTAACTAACGACAACAACTGCTAAACTTCGAAATACTTCAAACAGAAAGGAGATTTTTGCGACTTGGAATGTTACTGGTCTAGGATATATGGAACCAGCTCTCATAGAGTTTATGAAAAAATCAAATATTCAACTATTAGGACTCGCAGACACCAGGAAAAAGGGGCAGAACACGAAACGAACACATGAAGGTTACGTTCTTATATGGAGTGGCGTTGACCAGCGAGCTACAGCCAAACATGGAGTGGGTTGTTTGCTACATCCAGACAAAGCGAAAGCCATTATCAACACTAAATTTATATCGGAAAGGATAATACTAGTACAGATCAAAGAAGGAAATAGAACAACAACATTTATACAAACATACGCCCCATGTAATGACACTTACAGCGACGAAGACAAAGACGAATATTTTGATAAACTTGCAGACACGTTAAATAATGTCAAGGAGACAGATGAACTAGTTGTAATGGGTGATTTTAACGGACGAAAAGGCACACGAAGAACACCATGGGAGGATTGCATGGGGCCATTCAGCGGCACAGAGACTGATTGTAACAGCAATGGTCAACATCTACTCAACATATGTTCGGAACATGGACTAATAATAGCAAATAGTTTTTTTCACCATCGTCGTAGCCACACCAAAACCTGGTATAAATGGAATGACATAAACCAAGCATCCCAAATTGACTTTATTCTAATTAGGAAATCAGACAGAAGGCTACTATTAGATTCAAGAGCACTCCCAAATACAGATGTTGATACTGATCACAAACCAGTCATAATAAAAAAGATTTCATCACACAGGAGAATAAGAAACAAAAAAGTAACAACACATGTCATCAATTATAGGAGGCTGCAGGAAAATACGGTTAAAGACGAATCCAGTCAAGAAATCCAAAACCTACATAAGAACATCCCCGAAGACCACTCAAGTGTAGATAAGAAATGGACATGTTTCAAGGCTGCCATGCTCGGCACACTGGAAAATAAATGTGGAACAAAGAAAGTAGGGCAGGACAAAAGATTAAGAGCAGCCTGTTGGAACAACGAAGTTAAAGATAGCATATTCAAAAAGAAGGTAGCATTCAAAAAGTGGATCACAACTAAATCTGAACAGGACTATATTACTTATAGAATAGCACGACGTAATGCCAAACGAACAATTAGAGCATCTAAAGATTAATCCTGGAGAATATACGGTGAACAGATGGCGACCCTTAGCAAAGACTGCCCAAGAGAATTTTATAAACGTGTCACCACAATGAGAAACAGAGACGCATGCTACAACCCAACCACCATCATAAACAGCAAAAGAGGTATACCGATATTTAATCCACAACAAAGACTAGCAAGGTGGGCAGAATACTTTCAAGAACTACGTAACCCCACACATAACATAGAAAACCTCACTTTTGTGCCTAAATGCCAGGGACAGCATGAACCAAATTTCATACCTGCAGAAGTCAAAGCAGTTATATAGAAAAGTCATAAAAACAAATCACCTGGTCCAGATGGAATAACCACAGAAGCTATTCAGGCCTGTGGGGAAACAGGAGTTAAATGGCCAACAAGACTTTTTAATATAGCATGGGAAGAAAGAAAAGTCCCAGATGATTGGCAACAGGCAATAATAGTACCAATATGGAAAAAGAAAGGCAATATGAGAGAGTGCGAAACATACAGAGGTATATCACTCCTGAGCCATATAGGGAAAATGTATGCAAAACTATTGGAACAAATATCTAGACCAATAATTGAACAACAGTTAAGCAAAGCACAATTTTGTTTTCGGAAAGGTAAAAGTTGCACTGATGCATTATTTACACTTAGACAAATTTGTGAAAAAACTATCGAATATAGTGACCAGCAGAATATTGTGTTTGTAGATCAGGAAAAGGCTTTCGATAGAGTAGACAGATACAAATTATGGACCATCCTTGAAGACTATGGGATACAAGGGCAACTGCTCGAAAATAGCATAGCCATGTACCACTAGAGCCAAAGTGCAGTAAGAACACAAGAAGGTATATCAGATATGTTCACAGTCAATACAGGAGTGAAGCAGGGATGTGTGCTCTCTCCCCTGCTATTCAATATCTACATGGACAGAATTTCCAAAGAAGCAAGTCTCGACAGAACAGATTCAGAAAATTTAGAACTCTTTACTCCAGATGAAACAACTGACCCACAGGGAATAAATGAACTTCTATTTGCAGACGATCAGTGCCTGTTTTACAGCGATGAGGGCAGACTACAAAATCATATTACTAATCTGAATTCAAACTGCAGCAGATACAATATGAGTATAAACACAGCCAAAACCGAAGTAATGCAAGTTAGTAGATCGCCAGGCCCACAAAGTATACATATAAATAATACAACTCTGAAACAAGTTAAAGAATCCAAATACCTTGGAAGCATGATCACAGAAGATGACAGATTGGACAAAGAAATTGAAATCAGATGTCAAAAAGCTAGTGCACTTACATATCAACTATCACCCTTACTGAAACATTCAAACATACCCATGTCCGCAAAACGACAGATAATAAACAACATATTCACACCGACCCAATGCTATCAATCCCAAACCTGGACTTTATCCAAATTACACCTTCACTAAATTAACACCTGCGAAATGAGATGCCAGAGGAGAGCTGCCAACGTAACAATCAGAGACCAAGTAAGAAATGCTATTATCACACAGACTGTGGGATCAACACCTTGTGCCACATTTATTGAAAGACAGAAGATCAAGTGGTTTGGCCTTGTCGTTAGAATGCAACACCAACAACTACCATCACTGGCCTTATATCAAAGATCCTCTGCCACGAGACCACGAGGAAGTCCAAGAAGAAAATGGATTGACGACATCAGAGACATTGTACAACCACACGGAATGACACTATCCAGTGCCGCCCACAGGGCGCTGGAACGCAAATTATTCCTCCCCACGACGACTTCCCCATAAGTGGAAGATGATGATGATGATGATGATGATGATGATGATGATGATGATGATGATGATGATGATGATGATGATGATGATGATGTCAAATCAGAAAATATAAAACCAAAAATGTGGCCGCAATCAAATACAGAAAGCAAAATTAGATATGGAATCAGCAAAGTTAATCAGTGACATCTAATACTGTAGTGATTCCGTCTGGATGGCTCTTTCGGTGCTAAAATATTTTTCATTAGATGCCGCTTCATTATGAAAGGGATCCTTTGAAGTAATTCCATGTCATTACATCTGACCAAATTTCTTCAACTCAAGTTATTTCTCCTGCCTCCAATGCCTAACTGTTCAAGTTTTCTGCAATGTTCAGTGTTGGTATTTGTGAATGTCGAAGCATCTTGCCTTCCATCACTGATCTTTGATGCCAATGAGAGGCAATAACCACAGCGGTGTTACTTTCAATGAGGCAACGTGTATTCACGTTTTTAAAGCATACAATGAGATCATTGTAAAAGATCTAGCCAAATCACAGTTCACACGTTTGGGAGTCTCCGTGATGAAGTGGTAGTGCCACACGCGCTCTTAAGGTTGTGGGTTCGATTCCGGATTACACAATTTTGTTCATGAGCGCAGATTTCTCGGAGACACCAGGGGGTCGTCGCTGGAGCTACGAAGTTCGTGCTTTGTGTATTTAATCAGGACTCCCAGCGGAAAGAGATCAAGAAATAGTGGATAAATCGGGTGCAATGAAGACGATCCTCTTGGCTTGTAAACTATTGTAAACACTTTCTAATCGCAAAATATAATAATGAATATATAATAATAGATCATACGTTAGTTGGCAAACGCGGGCAGTATGTGGCCATACGTTTGTTCGTTGCTTGAGAAAGACAAAACTTACACACTCATGAAGAAAGACAATTACTAAACGAGATCAAGTGTTCTACAAATCAAATATTGTGGACACATACAAAGATATTATACCCTATGGCAGGGATGGGCAAACTACGGCCCGCGGGCCGCATGCGGCCCGCCAAGTGATTTTATGCGGCCCGCGAGGGCATTTAGAAATAAAAATTTTAAAATCCTTTTTAAGTTATTTTGTTGAATTTTACAGAATTTCATGTACCGTTACGATGAGTGTCAATAACAAACGTAAGATTGAAGATTAATGCCGTGTTTTTAATGATGAATGGACAACTAAGTACTGTTGTATAAAAGTTGGTAGCAAATCAGTTTGCTTGTTGTGTCGTGAGTCAGTGGCTGTCTTCAGGGAGTACAATTTAAAAAGACATTATCAAACAAAACATTCCGATTTCGGATACAATTTAACGACTGAAGAGAAAGAAAGGAAATGTCTTGAGTTGGTGAAAAATTTGGATAAACGGTAAACTGTTTTCACTAAACAGTCTTCAATTCAAGATGCCGCAACTGAAACTAGTCTTGTGCTGTCACACAGAATTGTAAAACAGAACAAGCCATTTTTTGATGGCGATTTCATCAAGGAATGTTTTTAGATGCAGCAAACATTATGTGTCCAGAACAAAACAAAACAGATTTGACAACATTACTTTATCAAGGAGAACTGTGGTCAGACGTGTTGACAAGATCAGTGACAATTTGATGCATAAACTTCAAGATGCAAGTAAACAATTTTTGTGGTACTATCTTGCATTGGATGAGAGTACCGATGTACATGATACTGCCCAATTATTGATATTTATACGTGGACTAAACACTTCTTTCAAACTCACTGAAAGTTACTGAGTGTTGAGTCACTCAAAGACACAACCAAAGGCCATGCTATATTCAATGCTGTTACTAACTGTATTGAAAGAACTGGGTTGGTTTGGAACAAGATGGCAAGTGTTACAACTGACGGAGCTTGTGCTTTGACTGGAAAAAATGTAGGTCTGGTAAAGTTCATAAGTGATAAGATTAAAGCAGAATATCCAGACCACACATTATTACCACTTCACTGTGTGATTCATCAAGAAAGTCTGTGTAAAAATGTTTTAAATGTCAAGCATATTATTGACCCAGTTGTCAGTGTCATCAAACTCATCAGGTCAAGAGGACTTAATCACAGACAGTTCACGTCATTACTTGTCGATTTGGGAACTGAACATTCCGTTGTCCTGAACCACACCAATGTTTGATGGATGAGTCTCGGCAAGGAGTGTGGGAACTCAGAGAAGAAATAGTGATGTTCCTAGCGATGAAGGGCATAGTATGTGACTTTAATACTAACATTTTCAATAAAGAGTGGCAGTTAGACTTTATGTTTACCATTGAAATTATGGAAAAGTTAAATGAACTGAATGTCAGACTTCAGGGCAATGGTGTGTTTGCACATGAATTGTATGTATATGTAAAATCATTTCAGGCAAAACTCTCACTGTTCTCCAGACAAGCAAGTGAAAAAAGATTTTGTCACTTCTCTTTGCTGAAACAAGAAACAATTTCTGGTGAGATGACTGAAAAATACAAAGCCCAATTAAATGCATTGATTGAAGAAATTGGATGGAGATTCCAAGATTTCAAGAAATTAGAGCCATAGTTCAATATTCTCAGTTCACCTTTTAGTGCAGAGGCTGATACAGCCGTAGAGGACATACAGTTGGAGCTGCTTGACTTACAAGCAGATCATGACCTGAAAGAGAAATTCAAGACAGATGGTTTGCTGGATTTCTATGGATCTTTATCACAAGAATCATTTCCCAACTTGAAAAACTTTGAAGCTAAACTTTTATCATTATTTGGATCAACATACATTTGCAATCAAGCATTCTCCTGCTTGAAGATCAACAAATCTAAGAATAGGTCTTTAATGTCGGACTACAACTTGCATGCTGTCATGCGAATTTCAACAAGTAAACTTGCTCCAGATTTCAAGAATATTGTCAAAAAGTGCGAGCAGTTACATACATCTCATTAGAAATCAACAACTGTAGTTACAATGTAGTCGCTGTGTGTCTAAATTAAAGCCATTGATAGTTAATAAAGAATATTTGTTATAATAACAAGTTGTAAAATTGTGTTAACAAATTAGTAAAAGTTGTTATTCATATTGTCAAATATAATGTATAATTGTATAAGTAAAATAAAATTGCAATAATTAGTTATTTATACTGCTTAATCTTATATATAAAAAAGGATCTCCGTCTGTCTGTCTGTCTGTCTGTCCGTATGTCCGTATGTCCGTCTGTCCTTTATGCGTTCGCGAACGGGCCCATCCGATTGAGATGAAATTTTCTACACGCCTTCCTTTCAGTCCAGTGCAGCCCACTGTCGTATTTTTTTTCTTCTTCCTCCTCCTCCCCTCCTCCCTCCTCCCCCTCCCAAAATACGTACGTCCAGGAAATGGTCTTCTACATAGACACTTCTCTCTGAGGTCCGCGATAACATATTAACCTGGTGGGATGGCAATCAATCATCCTACTACCTCCTCCCTCCTCCTCCCTTCTCCTCCTCCTCCTCTCCCCTCCTCCTCCTACCCTCTTCCTCTTCCCCTCCTCCCTCTCCCTCCTCTTCCTCCTCCCTCCTCCTCCTCCCTCTTCCTCCTCCTCCTCCCTCTTCCTCCTCACTCCTCCTCCTCACTCTTCTTCCTCCTCCCTCTACCTCCTCCCTCCTCCTCCTTCTTCCTTCTCCTCCCTCCTCCTCCCTTTTCCTCCCTCTACCTCCTCCCTCCTCCTCCTTCCTCCACATACC
>OY992886.1:100099097-100125796 GCA_963921405.1 Cepaea hortensis | reverse complement strand
TCATCCTCCTCCCTCTGACATACAGACAGACAGACAGACAGACAGACAGACAGGCAGTTAGTCGGTAACGGGAACGAGAACTTATATGACTACTTATATGAATTAAATGAGATGCTCCCCACCAGGGTCTGGGCGAAGCCGGGCAGGGTCAGCTAGTAACCTATAAATAATTAATAATTACTTATTGTGACAGGTTGCTGTAAACAAAATGGATATATGTCTCGGTGTGTTAATCACGCATAGAAAGAACAGATGGTTCAATCAAAAATGTGTGGAAGCAGTCATTAGGAAGAAGAATGCCAGACATGTATAGTTAAATGACATCAATAACATCCAAATGGAAGAGCATTATAGAAATGAATGTAAAGAGGCTACAAAAATAGTCAGACAGCAGAAGCGAGAATATATGAGTAATATAATCAAAGATATGGAAACTAATCACCAGAAAAATGAATCCAGGAAATTTTTTAAAGAACTGAAGTCAATGAAACGAGGGCACCAACAAAACACATATGGTTTAAAAGACAAAAATGGGAATATGATAAATACCAATGAGGAAATGTGCAACACATGGAAAGAATATTTTATTGAATTACTAAATTGTGAAGCTCCAAGTAACATTTTCCCACAGGAAGAGGTTCTAACATGCGAACCACAAATTGAAGAACCTACATTTGAAGAAATCCTATATGTAATCACACGACTTAAAAACAATAAGGCAAATGGGACTGATGGAATTGCTGCTGAATTTATAAAGGCAGGTGGCCATGCATTACATCTAAAGCTATACGAACTAATAATAAAAATCTGGAGGACAGAAGAATTATCCCATGACTGGAAAGAGTCATTATTGATACCTATCTTTAAGAAAGGAGACAAGTTCCAATGTGGAAATTATAGAGGAATATCACTACTGTCCACAAGCTATAAGATACTATCCGCAGTATTACTAAATAGACTAAAACCATATTCAGAAGACATATTAGGTGGCTACCAGGCGGGTTTTAGACAAAACAGATCAACAATAGATCAGATATTTATCTTACGACAAATAGCCGAGAAACATTGGGAATATAAAAGAGATCTCCATAACATTTTTGTGGATTTTAAAAAGGCTTATGACAGTGTCCATAGGAATAGTCTATGGAATGCTATGCAGGAATTTGGAATACCAAGGAAGTTAATCAACATGACCAGACTATGCATGGAAGATACTTATAATATAGTAACATATAAAGGCAGGAAATCAGACCCCTTCCAAATAACATCTGGCTTGAAACAGGGTGATGCACTATCGCCGCTACTCTTCAATCTGGCTCTAGAGAAAGTTGTAAGGAAGATAAAGGAGGAATGTGATATTGGAGGAACATCCAAGCTGCTTGGTTATGCAGATGATATAGATATTATAGGGCAAAGTGAACAAAAGACATTGGAAATATTGACTCACTTAAAGGAAAAAGCCCAACAGATGGGACTGGTTATCAACCAAGATAAGACAGAATATATGGTAATTTCAAGAGATGGAATGGCTAAAAACTCTGGTCACATACAAATAGATAATATGACCATTAAAAGAACGGAAACATACAAATACCTGGGTACAATCTTCAACTGCTCCAACATTATAAGGGAAGAAATACAAACTAGAATCAACTCTGGAAATAAGATATACTATGCACTACAACATCTACTAAAATTAAAGGCGCTATCTCGTAACACCAAAATCACAATATACAAAACACTGATCAGACCAGTTGTGCTGTATGGCTCTGAAACCTGGAGTACAACGAAAGGAGACGAAGCCTTGTTACAAATCTTTGAGAACAAAATTTTAAGACGCATCTTTGGACCCATTAGGGATACACAAAGTGGAGAGTGGAAAAGAAGAAGTAACAAAGACATTTATGATCTGTTTAAGTCCCCGCTAATCACTGGTATCATGAAGGTTAATAGACTACAATGGCTGGGGCATATAAAAAGAATGGAAGATAATAGGGAAACAAAACTCGCTTACACTCAGGAAATAAATGACCGTAGACCCCGAGGTAGACCAAGAAGACGGTGGAGAGATAATACATGTACAGACCTACAAGCACTTGGAATCAACGACTGGCAAGAGAAGATCCACCAGAGAGACGAATGGAGACGGATTGTATTTGCAGCAAAGAACCTCAATGGCTCGGAAAGCTGAAGAAGAAGAAGAAGATATATATATATATATATATATATATATATATATATATATATATATATATATATATATATATATATATATATATATATGCGGCCCGCCACTAGCTTTACATTTGTCAATGCGGTCCTCCGCACGAAAAGTTTGCCCACCCCTGCCCTATTGTAAACTATGCTGCAAAGAAGCAACTCCTCTCCCATCCTCGCACACTCACGCCCTTTTCATGGTACACTGTTTGTTCACACCATTTTACTTCTTAGACATAACAGTATCGACAATTACCTATCCGATCGGGCCTACTTTTAGTGTCTGTTTACAAAATTTGAGTTGTATGTGTAAAGTGAGAACTCCCATGCCTAGTTCCGATGAGTGGCACTAAATCATGAAATGCTCCCAGTTTTCTATGAGTCATGCTGGTGATAAATTCACCGATTGAAAGGATTGCTGTTGACATTGTGTGGCTGAATGCACTCTCTCATATTCGGGGGCCTATAAATTCAGTACTACAGATCTCATTTAATTTTGCTCAGTGGCGAATTGGTTAAGCGCCTGCCTCATTCTCTGAATGAGGTTGGTTCGGTTCTGAACTCCGTCATTTCATTCACGAGTGTAATTTGTTTCGAAGACTCCTGGGGGTCGTCGGTGGAGCTACAAAATTTGTATCTTGTGAGACGCTTTCGCTGGCTCTCTGCAGAAAAAAGGACATAGCCATATTGTATCAATTGCGGTGTAATAAAGTCGCCTTCAAGCCCCTGTTTAAAATTATTATCTTAAATGGTTCCATAATATGTTACCTTAATGTTGTTGATATATGCCTGGGTCATTGACAGTAAGGTGAGTGACCTGGCTACGAGAAAAACATCAACCCTGAGAAATAATGGTGAGGGTGAGTAGAGACCCCCAGGATGGATGGGAGGAGAGACAGTTTTCGGCTGGGGTTGTAATGTTGTGGGGAGCCCAGGGAGGGGCTACACAGCAGGGTTAAAAGACAGTGGAAAACTTTGACTAGGCAGTGGAAGCTGGGACTGACTGAGGGGTCAGGTCGCTGGAAAAGGGTTGATGGTTAGACGCCGACGGGTCGATAGTCGAGGAGAACTGTGTTGTGTATTTCTCGGAGTTTGAATGGAGGCCTGAACCCAGAGTGGGTTGAGTTGTGAATGCAGGCCTAAAACCCAGTGTGGGTTGGATAGTTAATCGAGGCCTGAACCCAGAGTGGGTTGCATAGTGAGTGAAGGCTAGACCCATCGTGTGGGTTGTAGTGTGTATATTCTGTGGATTATATTGATTTCTGGATGTATAAACATGTTCCGTTTGTCCGTGTTCTTTCTGGATTGAAAGATTATGTGCGCCAACTCAATCTTGTTTCATGACTGGTGAATGTGCACTGCAGGGGTGAGTTGGATTAAGAGACAGTTAGATAGCTCAAATGACACACCAGGAGCATCATTACCTAGACAACGACCATATCACGAACTTATCATTACCAACATCGTGATATTAACTGGGAGCTCGTCGCTTAGTAAAGATTTTCTGACAGCTACATTCGGTCAAGAAACACCGTGCAATATTGAGATATCTGTGGGCTCTTCGCTGAGAGAGGAGTTATTATCTGTGACTTCGATCCATCAATTTAGACAGTACTGCTTCAAGAGATTAACAGCAACTCTTTTGTGCTTGTGTGTCAAGGACAGAGTTCACGAGAAACCAGGTAAAATTGATACCAGGCAGTAGTGCTGAAGATAACAGACAGTTCGCGAGAAGGTCACACTACAGGTAAATTACTGGACAGTCAGCTCGCATGAAGACACGGCACAGATCAACGAAGAGTGTGGGTGACGGGGTTGGTCACTAGGCACATCGGGAAATACTGTCAGCGCGCGTTAAGAAAACAGCGGCACAGAAAAGTCGCGTGAAAGTGTTTGCGACAAGAGCGCGACAACACAGTTGGACATTATCGCTGTCGGTGATAAAGACAGGATTGAAAAATCAAAGATATTGACAGGTGTGTGTGTGTGCTGATGCGTCACACGGTGTGGTCACGTTGCCAAAAAGAACTGACGGTACAATGTTAAAGAGAGGGACATTTGCTGCCATTTTGTTGTGTTGAACTTTGTCTTTAAACGAAAATCTATCACATAATTGATACAACTACGGACCATCTCCGCAACGAAGGAGAAAGACGTTTGGATTATTACTTTGGTGTCACCACGTCCAGATGAAAGTACAATAACGTTACGGACTGTGTCGAGACAGAACATTTTGGATACTAACTATCATCTTCAATTTTGTCGACAGTTGGAACTTGTGATCACCACGTGAATTGGGTAACCACTCAACAAAACAATAAGTCGCTTTGGAAACTAGCGTCCTAGACATCTTCCAGCCTTTTGTGAAAAACTATTAACAGCAAAATAAGAACTTTTGGCGACGGATTAAGAAGCACATATTTGTCGGCTAACCATCTGGACATTTTGTTTGCTCTCACCGTGTTAACTGTCGTTATCGTTTGTCTACTTATATATATATATATATATATGGATATTTTATTACATGTAGTTGTTGGATAGGCACTTTTTGCGATCTCTATCTACATCAGGATAGGCCTTGCAAAACGTGGGTATTTCTGGTGCTTAAGATATTTTTTGTTAGGAAAACGCTAATGAGTTAGCGTGTCGTGCAGTTGCATTGGAGTCCTAACCAATATCTAGAGCCGAGTTGTCTGACGTCAGATCTGTGTATATTTTTAGGATATATTTTTTTTCTCTTTCTTTCTTTTCGTTATATTTACATATCATATTTTTTTGTGTTCGAATATATGTTATTATTGTGATCTTTCGTCATTTCTACTGTCTAGTGGTCGGTGTCAGGTTACATATTTTTACGCGCACTGTGGTCGTTTCACACAAGCTTGTGGTTGTTACTGTAGTTTATTTCTTTGTGATCACCGTCTCCGTGTACTTGGCTTGTGAGTCTAACGTTTTATAGACAACACTTACTGTTATCATTCATTCGTTTTGTATATGTATATATATGTATGTTTAAATATATTTCCAGAGTTTTTTACAGCTATTTGGTATATATATTAGAGGGAGTATAGATAATATTCCCCCCTCACTACCTAGTGCTTGTAGAGTGACTGGGTGAATACAGAGTGCTGGTGTCCTTGAGGAAGGTACACAAAGACTAACAGCAGAGTCTTTACATTGATAGGTGGCTGACAGACAGCAACGTGTCCACAAGCACAAGATGAATACGTTATTGGAATATATTGAAGCAGGTGAACGGTTAGGCCTGAAGGGTAAAGAGTTACAGGAGTATGCCGAAGCAAAAGAACATAAACAGATTGAAAGAGACGAGAGGCATAATGAACGCGAGGCAAAATGCCTACAGGAAGAAAAGGTAGTTGAAGCTAAGCGTCTACAGGAAGAGAAGGAGACACAAGTAAAGTTATCTGAAATGGAAAACAAGCGTCTACATGAAGAGAAGGAGACACAAGTAAAGTTAGCTGAAATGGAAAACAAGCGTCTACAGGAAGAGAGAGAGACACAAATGGAACTTGAAAAGTTAAAACAAACAAATGCGGTGGAAATCGAGAAAGAGAAGATTAAGATGGAAGCGGAAATTGCACTCAGAAAACTAGAACTATCTTCGAAGGGTCAAAGTGAGGAAAGCAGAAGACCTTCGCAGTCGTCACAACGATTAAAACTGCCATATTTTACAGACCGGGACCATCTTGAATCCTATCTTGGAAGATTCGAAGCATCAGCGAAAGTGTTAGGTATTCCAGAGGGAGAGTATGCGATGCGACTTGGCGAGTTTCTTACGGGTAAGGCCCTAGATACAATGTTTAATTTACGTGTGGAAGAAAGAAACAACTACACTATTTTGCGTCAACGTCTGCTTACGAAGTTCCAACTAACTGAGCATGGATACAGAACAAAGTTTAGACAGTTAGGGCCAGAGACAAATCAAGATTTCACAGATTTTGTTAACACTGTAAAGAATACATTTAACAAATGGATGGAGCTTGCAGAGGTAGAAAAAAAAGATTTTAATAAATTAGTGGATTTAATGTTAAGAGACAAGGTATTATCTGCATGCAATACAAACTTAGTAGCTTTCTTTGAGGAACGTAAGGCAAAGGACATAGACACAATGTCACAATTAGGGCAAAATTACATGACTGCACATCCTAACAGTTCTATTGGTAGACTAATGAGTGAGGAAATAGTCTGTGCAGCGTACACTAAACAGAACCAGAATCCAGTTATTAGACCAAGGGCGAAAAGTGTGGATTCAGCACAGACGTATGAACAACAAGAGTCTCAAGATAATGGTTTCCGTGGCAACCATGTTGGTAGAGTAGGACGGTATCCATACAAAACGGGGAATTTTCAGAGACGTCCAAATAGTTATGCCGGATTTTGGAATTGTGGGGGCTGGAGACACAAGGCAGCACAGTGTGATGCACAACCATCCAGTGAGCCAACAAGTAACGCAAGGAAGGAGATCATCTGTTTCAAATGTGGAAAGAAGGGGCATGTCAGCCATCAATGTAGGATGAGAGAAACAGAGCACTCAAATGCAGCGCAAGTAATTGAGACGCTGTACAATGAATATTGTAGTGGGTGCAAACCTCTTTTTGAAAAAGACGGTCAGCCAGTCTTAATATGTGGTCACACAGTTAAAGCAGGATCAGCAAAGCATGAAGGAGGAAGTCTGAAGATGCACCATGGATTTGTTCATGATAGGCCAGCGTTAACAATTAGGGATTCCGGATGTACGTCCATCGGAGTTAGAAAGAGTTTAGTGCATCCCTCGGCTTATACAGGGAAAAAGATTAGATCCATAACATTTAATGGGACAGTAGAATTCTACCCATTAGCCGTGATAACAGTGAAAACACCATATATTACAGGAAGAGTGACAGCGTGTGTTCTGGACGCACGAGTGGCGGATTTGATCATAGGAAATGTAGCAGTAGTTAAAGATTGTACAGAAGAAGAAGTAGTTTATTGGGACCAGAAACATAGTTTAAGTAGTAGCGAGGTAGGGACCAAAAGAAAACCTAAATTAGAGAGTATAGCTGAAGAAAAAGAGGCACTTGAAGTAGACACAGAGGACAGGGATAGGACAGCTGAGCAGGTGAGAATGGATCTCAAATATAGCTGTAGGGAATGCCAGAGACAAGATACTACTCTCGATAAATGTTTCCAAGGGTGTAGGAAAGTGAGACATAGACAATCAAAGAAGGGTAGATGGTGCTTCGAAAGGAAGAACAATCGTCTCACTCGCAGGTTTTCAGATGGCGGAACTGCATGTGGGCAAGTAGGATTACCGTTAACACATAGAGACCGATATACTAGAACAGCTCAGGATAGGGCATGTGCAGGGCACATAGGAGTAAGGCGGAAGCAGCATAGAGTAGGATGCCAGGTATATTGGCCAGGATTTAATAAAGAGGTCAGACTAAACAGAGACTCCAGTGTAACGGTACAATATGCAGATTGCAAAGTTAAGGCAGTTCAAAAGAGTGTTAACGACATCACTGAACCAGGGTTAGGATTAGCAAACAGATGTGTTAAAGATACAGGAAACATGAGGCATGGGTATATGAAGGGTAGACACAGCACCGATAGAAATAAGTGGAGGTTTGAGGCAAGAAAAGAACCACCTGATACAGGGTCGGTACACAAATAGGTTGTATCTTTTTGAGGATGTTAATAGACCTGCAGATACACAGATATGATGTTTCCTATGATGTATTATTATTATGTGATGTATGAGTTCTTGCATTGGTACACTAGATGTAAAGTGTTGGTATTGATGTGTAAGGAATATGGGAGTGTACTATGAGCATTTGATGTATTATTTAGTGGGGTAGCTAAAGTAAGATTGAGTCATACTTAGGGCTACCCAGGCAATATGTCTGGGTCACATATTTGATAAGTATTAGTCTCCCAACATTTGAAAACGATGTTTTCTTTTAAGGGGGGGGGGAGGGGGAATAATGACATATGCCTGGGTCATTGACAGTAAGGTGAGTGACCTGGCTAAGAGAAAAACATCAACCCTGAGAAATAATGGTGAGGGTGAGTAGAGACCCCCAGGATGGATAGGAGGAGAGACAGTTTTAGGCTGGGGTGTAGTGTTGTGGGGAGCCCAAGGAGGGGCTACACACCAGGGTTAAAAGACAGTGGAGAACTTTGACTAGGCAGTGGAAGCTGGGACTGACTGAGGGGTCAGGTCGCTGGAAAAGGGTTGATGGTTAGACGCCGACGGGTCGGTAGTCGAGGAGAACTGTGTTGTGTATTTCTCGGAGTTTGAATGGAGGCCTGAACCCAGAGTGGGTTGAGTTGTGAATGCAGGCCTAAAACCCAGTAGGGGTTGGATAGTTAATCGAGGCCTGAACCCAGAGTGGATTGCATAGTGAGTGAAGGCTAGACCCATCGTGTGGGTTGTAGTGTGTATATTCTGTGGATTATATTGATTTCTGGATGTATAAACATGTTCCATTTGTCCGTGTTCTTTCTGGATTAAAAGATTATGTGCGCCAACTCAATCTTGTTTCATGACTGGTGAATATGCACTGCAGGGGTGAGTTGGATTAAGAGACAGTTAGATAGCTAAATTGACACACCAGGAGCATCGTTACCTAGACAACGACCATATCACGAACTTATCATTACCAACATCGTGATAGTTGTTACTTTAGTGTCATGTCTGTGTATTTGTTGCTGTTTATTTTGTTGTCTTTTGCTGATGAAAGCTTGTCCCCGCAATGTCCATTTTTTAATATATATTATTTTGTTTGTTTGTTTGCTTTGTGATTGTAAATTTAAAAAGAAAAAATGCCTTGAAAGAACTAACGCATAATTCACACTTTCGGTGCAAATATTATGACCTTTGAAAGTCCCTTGTTGAAACTTTCTACTGCTAAACTTCATAGTCAAGGGAAAAAAACATACATCCAGTCCCGTGTAATTTGCTTCTTAGATCTTCAGAACGATTCAGTTTTTAAGCAGTTAATAAGAGCTTAACATCTCATTCATTCATTCATTCATTCATTCATTCATTCATTCATTCATTCATTCATTCATTCATTCATTCAGTAGGATGTCCTTTGCAGAACTTCGCTGCCATAGCAACCTTCCGGAAAACCTCTCGATCATAAGCAAGATGTCCCGTGTCTGATACACCCATCTGGAGATCATCCGCCACATCCTGCACCCATCTTCTCTTTGGCGTTCCTCTTCCTCTCTTCACAGGCACATATCCTTCCATTATTGTTCTCTCCAAGCTTCGTGCAGAGTGACTTGCTTCGCTTCGGAGGTCACGGGTAGCAAGCATCACCTGGATCTTTTCTCCTGGGCATGCCGGTGTGCTGGGGAATGAACAGCCGGACAGATTGGCTGGCGTGGCAAAACTTGGTGGAGTATTGATGCATGACAAAACAGACATGGTTGCGGCTTTGTGGGAGCACGTGTACACCTCGGAGGAGCAAATGGATCACCATAGTCTGCTAAGAATGAGGCAGCGAGGTGTGACGAGGGGATCCTGCCGACGATCGATGCTCAGAGGAAAGGCGAGACGGACATATAGTCAGATTGCTACTGGAACTATTGGTGTTCGAACTCTTCGCTGGCTGCTGAGGATGGGGACGGAGCGCTTATGTGAATGTCCCGAATGCTGTGATGTCGGTTCCTAAATCAAACAATCAATCAAATCTCTCCAAACTTTCATGACGTTTCAAGTGACCAAAATATTTCAATTTTCTTTGTTTTATCGTCTTTAATAGCCAACCTTCTTCAATATTCAATTCTTGAAGTATGGATGTATTTGTTCTTTTCTTTACCCAAGATATTCTTAGAACTCGTCTATAACATTTATATTCAAAGGCATTTATGCGCTGTTCAGCTTGTTTAGTAAGTGTCCATGTCTCACAGGCGTATGCTGCAATGTGAAAGATGCATGCTCTTAAAAATCTAATTTTTGTAGTTCTGTCTGCCCCACTCCATAATTTATTCAGTTGTTTTAGTCTTTGAAGAGCAATTGATAGTCGCCTTTTAATTTCTTTCATTGTGTCACCATTGTTGGTAATCAGTGACCCAAGATATTCAAAATTTTCCACCACCTCCAATTTTTCCCCATTAACGTATATTTCTTTCTCCTTAGTAGTTTTGTCTGTATGCATTATCTTTGTTTTTTGCTATGTTAAAATATAAGTTGTGATTTTCACTATTCAATTGGGTTGAGGCTATTAGGTTTTCTATGCCATTCTGTGTTGTGGATAGTAATACTATATCATTAGCATATCGAATCTCTGGTATGTCATGACTGCCGATATTTAGGGCTTCATATATCCCCCTGTTTATATCATCTCTTACATTTCTCATTATATTTTCGGCGTACAGGTTAAACAAATAGGGTGACAGCACGCAGCCCTGACGGACTCCTTGTTTGATGTCAAACCAATCTAATGTCTCGCCATTTATTCTAACTGATGCTTGTTGGTCTAGATAGATCATTTTTATGAGTTCTACTACATGTGATGGAAAGCCCACATTTCTCATGATCTCCCAAAGTTTCTGATGTTGTACACAGTCAAATGCCTTTGAATAATCCACAAAACATGAGAATAGGTTTACATTAAATTATCTGCACTCCTCTATTATTAATCGTATGTTGAATATGTGATCTCTTGTTCATCTTCCTTGTCTAATTCCAGCTGGAACTACGTTAATCTCTTCTTCCATTTTCTTACGAAGTCTTCGCATTATTACTTTTAGTAGAATTTTACTTGCATGACTGATTAGGGCAACAGTTCTATAGTTGGGGGATAATTTCAGGTTGCCCATTTTTGGTATTGGAATGAAGATAGTTCTCTTCCAATCTTTTGGCCATATACCATATTTCCAAATCTTTTTACATAATGCATGATATATTTGTATGCTTTCTTCTCCTCTCGCTTTAATTAGTTCAGCTGGTATCTCATCACATCCAGGTGATTTACCATTCTTCAGGTTCTTTATAGCCCAAGCAATTTCATCTAATGAGGGTTCAGGTTCTGTCTCTGCTGTCATTGGCTCATGTATCTCATTCATATCCTCACTGTCACTCATATCATACATTCCAATGCAGTACTCCTGCCATCTTTCTAGAATGTGCCTAGGTTCTGTTAAGGTATTTCCCATCTTGTCACAGATAACATTCAATTGAGGTTGAACATTTCTTGTCAACAACTTCATTAAGAATGATCTGAGAACCCGCTAGTCTCTTCAATGCATTTTTTTTTTTTTTTTTTTTTTAAGCATATCCTATTTACAGGACTTAGCTGTCAACACCAGCATCTTTCAGCTGTATGTTGATCTCTTGGCAAGATTACGCTCAGTAGTTTGCCATTGCTTTCTGAGCGGCCGGCTCAGTATCCCGCAAGTCACGAGCGGGGGTCGAACCTACTCAGTTCTCGCTCCGCTGCGAGACTCTGCGTGATAAACGGGATTACAGAAAGACAGTGTTGTAGCCCCTCAGCCAGAGAGACCGGCCCTTCAATGCATACGCTACTCATTTCCGCTATGTCCGCTTTTCTCTGTGCCCGCTATTATCTCCTCAGTGTCCCCTATTCTGTTCGCTGCGTTCCTTGTTTTTTTTCTTCTTCTCTCTATGTCCGCTACTCTCGTCTATGCCCTCTACACTCTTCTCTGTGTTCGCGATTCTTTTCTGTTTGTCCGCTATTTTCTTCTCTCTGTCCATTGATCAAATTACTATTATTAGAAATAGAGGAGACATTTTAGTAATATTAATTAACAAGAAGACCATGATCCTTCAGACTTAGAACAGTACTTTGTAGATACAGAACACAGCTTTCCCCAAATTATCATCATCATCATCAAATGTGTTGCGTTGCACTGTGTCGTCAAACCTGTTTCACAGTACATCCGACTTTGACAATCATGTTATCGGGTTTGCATTCCCTCACCTTTGACTGTCCCGATTCTATTTAAAAGGCAGAAGGTCTGTGTTTCTCTTTGTTTGATCCCTGTCCCTTGACCTGTCCAACATAGGAGACCCTTGCAGTAGCAACGCTGCCACCAGCATAACTCTTGGGGTCGTTGGAACACGCAAGCCTATCTACAACGTCAAGGTGGAGAGACGCCATTCGGGTTTCCCCGAGTCAAATTCAAGGAATATGCCATCTGCAGCTTTTGAGCTCCAAATGAACACCAAAACTCACACATTGAGACTGCGCAGAATATTTCAGACAGAAGGTAGACATCTGTTTGTTGGGGTAAGCCTTCAAGTGAGGTCCTGAGTCAGAGAGTGGAAATCTCACCCCTGGAGGAGCTCAATACAAGAAGAATTGTGGTCTGGTGATGATTTTAGCAGTACTATCCGCGTAATCTTTATAAGGGAATAAATACACAGCAGACATTGATAGTCGAAGAGAAATATGCGACTGAAGTATTAGAAATTGTAGTAAATTTTGTTGTTGTGGTTGTGATAGTAGTAGTAGTAGTATTAGTAGTAGTAGTAGTAGTAGTAGTAGTAGTAGTAGTAGTAGTAGTAGTAGTAGTAGTAGTAGTAGTAGTAGTAGTAGTAGTAGTAGTAGTAGTAGTAGTAGTAGTAGTAGTAGTAGTAGTAATAGTAGTAGTAGTGGAGATGGTACTCTTAGTGGGATCAGCAGGCTCACCAGGATCGGCAGGCAAGCGTTGTAACCATCGCGCTACAGTGACTCACGTCCTTGTATAGCACAATATTGAACTAGAAGAAATGTGGCTATGACATCCAACTTGTTGGAGGACACCGTGCATGCAAGTAAATGTACTAACCATCACATCACCACAACTCCATACGACAAATATCTGGCAACATGAAAGCACAATTAAGCGACGGTTATCTCTTGCAAAATGTCAAACAGCGGAGATTAAGCTGAATTATACAGTCAATTATTACTTGCTTTCATATTACCGCGAAAACCAGCAATTTTTCTGCTTGTAATTTTGGTGCTATAATAGGTTTATCTACAGCTAGTATAAATTTGTACTTTCTGTGGTTTAAATCACTGCACCGCCAAGTTTAGCTTGCATTCGAGTGTGAATCTGGCACATCATTGCTATAACATTATGGGCACTCTGGCAATATATACCGTGGCGGCCATTGTTGTCGCGTGTAAGTAACTATAAACTCGTATTGTTAATTTATTTAAAGCTGTTGCTGGTGTATGTCTGGACGGTTCTGTTAAGAGCTGAGATTGTGCACGTCGTCTAAAGTCCAAGAAGCCGTTCGGCGGTGTTCAGATGTCATCAGCGCAACCATTACAATGATGAGCTGAATCATTTGTCTCGGTCCTTGGTGTTCTGGATCAAGTATTCAGTTTTGTTACTCGTTACGTTACCGTCAATAGATAACTATGTTATTATATTAGTTGTACGTCCAAGTCTAATATATTAGAATAAGTTATCATCATCGTTTATCAGGTGTAAAGGCCTTAAGGGCAAGAGGTCGACTTTATTTCCACCGGATTTTAGCCCATATGGCTCTGTCTCTATTTAGCGGCTTGCTGAAAACGTCTCACACACGAAGAGCTACGTAACTCAAGTGACGACCCCCAGGAGTCCCCAAATATAATGCAATAATGAACCGAATGAAGGAGTTTGATATCGAACCGACAACTTTGAAACGTGGTTCAGGAGGCGTAACCAGTTGGCTAAGGAGCCCTCCTTATAGCAAATCTGGTAAAAGACATAACTATCATCTCAACCACCCAAAGAGTGTCGCAACCCTTGGCAACCACCCAGAGAGTGTCTCAATCCTTGGTAACCACCCAGAGAGTGTCACAACCCTTGGAAACCACCCATAGAGTATCGCAACACTTGGCAACCACCTGGAGAGTGTCTCAACACTTGGCAACCACCCGGAGAGTGTCTCAACACTTGGCAATCACCGGAGAGTGTCTCAACACTTGGCAACCACCACCTCGAGACCACTCAGCCATCTTGCAAAAGAAGACAGAAAGAGATGTATGTGAAAAGTTTAAACAGCTGGGAAACAATTGGAGTAGTAGGACGAGGAGAAAGAAGAAGAAGAAGAAGAAGAAGAAGAAGAAGAAGAAGAAGAAGAAGAAGAAGAAGAAGAAGAAGAAGAAGAAGAAGAAGAAGAAGAAGAAGAAGAAGAAGAGGTGGAAGATAAGGAAAATGAGTTGCTGTTGGAGGTAGGGGAGGTGAAAGAGGAAGAATTAAAGAAAATGATGTCGACGAACCAGAACAATAAGAACAATAACTGGAAGAAAAACAACAAGAACAGGAACAATAAAACAAACAAATAAGAACTAGAACAACAACAAGAAAAATAAGAACAAGAACTGGAAGAACAAGAGGAACATGAAGCACGATAAACAGTAGAAGTATTCGTAGAAGCATATGGAGATGGCAACATGATAGAACGGGGCTATTTAAAGAGCCGTGGGGACGACATCATCGTACAGAAGTCATCATCGTACAGACGACATCAATGTACAGACGACATCATCGTACAGACGACATCAATGTACAGACGACATCATCGTACAGAAGACATCAATGTACAGACGACATCATCGTACAGACGACATCAATGTACAGACGACATCAATGTACAGACGACGTCAATGTACAGACGACATCAATGTACAGACGACATCAATGTACAGACGACGTCAATGTACAGACGACATCAATGTACAGACGACATCAATGTACAGACGACATCATCGTACAGAAGACATCAATGTACAGACGACATCAATGTACAGACGACATCAATGTACAGACGACATCATCGTACAGACGACATCAATGTACAGACGACATCATCGTACAGAAGACATCATCGTACAGACGACATCAATGTACAGACGACATCATCGTACAGACGACATCAATGTACAGACGACATCATCGTACAGAAGACATCATCGTACAGACGACATCAATGTACAGACGACATCATCGTACAGAAGACATCATCGTACAGACGACATCAATGTACAGACGACATCATCGTACAGACGACATCAATGTACAGACGACATCAATGTACAGACGACATCAATGTACAGACGACATCATCGTACAGAAGACATCATCGTACAGACGACATCAATGTACAGACGACATCATCGTACAGAAGACATCATCGTACAGACGACATCAATGTACAGACGACATCATCGTACAGACGACATCAATGTACAGACGACATCAATGTACAGACGACATCAATGTACAGACGACATTACCGTACTGAAGACATCATCGTACAGACGACATCAATGTACAGACGACATCAATGTACAGACGACATCACCGTACTGAAGACATCATCGTACAGACGACATCAATGTACAGACGACATCAATGTACAGACGACATTACCGTACTGAAGACATCATCGTACAGACGACATCAATGTACAGACAACATCATCGTACAGACGACATCAATGTACAGACGACATCATCGTACAGACGACATCAATGTACAGACGACATCATCGTACTGAAGACATCATCGTACAGACGACATCAATGTACAGACGACATCACCGTACTGAAGACATCATCGTACAGACGACATCAATGTACAGACGACATCAATGTACAGACGAAATTACCGTACTGAAGACATCATCGTACAGACGACATCAATGTACAGACGACATCATCGTACAGACGACATCAATGTACAGACGACATCATCGTACAGACGACATCAATGTACAGACGACATCAATGTACATACGACATCACCGTACTGAAGACATCATCGTACAGACGACATCAATGTACAGACGACATCAATGTACAGACGACATTACCGTACTGAAGACATCATCGTATAGACGACATCAATGTACAGACGACATCATCGTACAGACGACATCATATTGTAGACGACATTATTGCACAGACATCATCGTACAGGCGACATCATGCATACAACATCATAGTGCAGACGACATAATCGCGCTGACGACATCATCGTTCAGACGACATCATTGTACTGATTACAGCATAGTTCAGAAGACGAAAAGAAGAGTTTATTATATAACTATGTACGATTACTTTACAAATGAACAATGTGTAACGACTTTTACAAAAATCCCATCTTTGCATTTCAGGTTGCTCTTTAAGTACTTCAGGCCTTTCTGAGCATCCATGTAGGCCGAACAAACCGTGCCCTTATGTTAACGACCCAGTCTGTGGAAGTGACGGGGTCACTTATCCTAACCTCTGCGTCCTGAAAGCAGAAAAATATGGCAGCGAAATTACAGTTGAACATAAAGGCGACTGCAATGAAGCACCAATTGCTGTCCGATGTGATCCCCTCCTCTATGATCCTGCAGCGTGTAGTGGCTCGCAAAACCAGTTCTTTGTTGATTTATTAATCTTCTTTTGCTTCCTGCATAGGGCTCTAGTCTGGCCACACCTCTTTTAACTTGCTGTTCTCGAAGTCTGACCAGGGTTGCAGATTCACAGTCGTAACTTGGTTGTCGCAAACGTACTTCTCGTAGAACATTCAATATATCAGCCTGGCCCATGGCTAGTCTACCCTCCACGTGGTCTGCAAGTCTGTCAGTCTGATCATGTCCTTGCACAACCGCATGCCCGAAACAAAAACTGATCTTTTCCACCCGTGAACGTCCCTGAGACACCAACCACTCTCTTCGGATCCAACCCATCTCTATCTTCCTGAGCATAATCATTTAGTAACTAAGGAAGCATGCCCGAGTGAAGGTCTGTGTCTCGAGCCTTGTTATTGCTTTACTTACAGCCATGACTTACATAGTCAAACTACTTGTGATCAAGGCAAAAGCACGGAATCTTCCATCACAATTCTCATTCCAGCCTGAGACCTGAAAGCGTATTGTTTTGTTAACGACAGTGCATATTGTCTTGTAACGACAAAATGAACGAATGTTAAAATCTGCCTTTGCCTTTATTATTCATATGGCCAAACCAAATTTATGTAAAATTATAGTGGCAGACATTATACATTACATTAAGAAAATGTGTGTTGTATATTTAATCTCGAAAGATTTATTCTTTTGCTTTAGTGTATGTTGATGACTTCGGCAGTATGCACCAGCAGAGATGGCATGCCGTATGTCAAACAATAGGCAATCTACTGTGTGTATCTTCATTATTCGCATTGTTATGATGATGATTGACAATTTGGCTGCAGTGGTTGTCATGGTCTTATATGACATGTGTAAGGAAGAATGTAAGTGCCGGTATGTAAGCGAGAGTCAGTGTAAGCATAGCTGAGGTAAAGGGCAGTAAGAGACACCACGGCTTGGCTAGTGGACGGTCAGGCAAGAAGCCCGTGAACCGAGCCACGTGATGTGGGAAGGTCAACGAGGAGAGAGGCAGTGTGTGTGAGGCAGCGAATAGAGACGGACGTGTGGAGATCTAGAGAGCGATAGAACGATAGAACGATAGTGTTGTAACTGATAGATGGAGATGAACGTTGTGTATTGATATTCGAGGAATGTACGAACTGTGATATGTGCGGGATGATGTGAAGTTGTGATTGTGAATGATCATGCGGGCGACAGTGTAAAGATCGCCATTGTGAGCTAGCGCGTGATTGTTGGTGTTGAACGATTGTTTGAGCGCGAAGTGCGACCATGTTGTTAACCTGTAATATATTGTAATAAATGATTGTTCAGGAGATAGCTCCTGCCAGTTTCTAATTGCATTCATGTGTTATTAGTGTATGTTACGTAGATGTTGTAATTTGCCTGTCTAAGTCCAGTGAACTAGACGGAGCCAATAGTTAGGACTCTGACAGTGGTGTTATCGGAAATTATGACAATCACTTGCAAAAATTGTTAAAGGTACGGACCTATATTTTTTAATTATTCTGGAATCTATGTTGTGAATCTATCCTTGTCTTTTCTTTTCTGATGCATAGACACATGCCATACACCATGTGCTGATTCATTTACATGTTAACGAATTATAGTTGCATTATATTGGGTAACTTATAATTGCTACTTTTGTTCATTTTATCCATAAAGAAAATTACTGATTTGTTATTACAACTGCCAGACAACCAGCTATTCAAGAACCAGCAAGATTCAAGAACCTGGGCGGCATATTGCTTTGAGTTGTGAATAGATAAACCAGTATGTGTTGGACATAGACAGTGACTATATAAAGGAAGAATGGAATCGACTGGTAGAAGAGAGAGCAATACAATAAAAGAGTTTGACAGAAACAAAGACAACATATATCGCGTAGGTCTATCAGGCTATTAAAGAAAATAGGTGAGTGTTGGTTTCAAAGCAGTAGTTCGTTTAGCAGACGTGACGTAAATATTGGTCATCAACCTCCACCTCAAGGACAGAGAAAGACATGCTGGAAATCTGCAAGACAACCACTCACCATAATTGCTGGAATTGCGGATTGCTGGAAGAAACCAGAAAGTACCCAGAACGCAGCTTATTTAGCCTAAAACTGAGGATAGTATTTTGGAGAAAGGGACTCAATAAATTAAGATGCTTCACTGATTGAAATTATTGAAGTAAATGCACATCAGGCGGAATGTCTTTACGACACGGATCTGCAGTATGACGCCTTAATAGCCTTCCACTTTGCATGTCCGAAACAGCTTATGGTGGATAGTTTGGAAATTCAAGCTCCAATGAAGATCCAGAGCTATGTCCCTTCCAAAAGCCCATGTGAATATCGTCTCCAGATAGGTTACGGGGACTATCTAAGCTGCTGTTGTCATAGTCTTGCTCGTATCTAGGTAACTAAACTTGGGTTCATACAGGCAACAATAAATCTGTTCGTTATGAGATCGAATATTTATTGTATTTACATATACAGTATGCGTTGGCGCAGTGGGCAAACAGACCCGCGCTATATTACATCTCCCACATAGTGAACCTCAAACACATAAGTATCATTTAACAGTCTAGCAAACTATCTAGCCTATGTCTATATATCTATTGATATCTATAGAGTCCCTCAAAGGCAGGCCCTGTTGCCTCTCTCAAGTCCGTCTGTCCTCTGCCGGTCTCCGCGTGTCCTAACTCGACACGGGCGGTAACTCTGTCCGAGTTCCTCGTGGACCCCGCATTAGGCGGGCCACATCAGTGTCCACGGAATCATGGACTTGGTGACCATCTCTTTTGAGAAGGTTCTAGATTACTCGGGTCCTGCTCGACTCAATGGTTTCCCTTGGGCTGGAATTGCAGCCCTTTACTAAATGTGCAAGTGAGGCGGTGACAGGATCCCTCCTCCCCCGTGACATGATTTGTTGTTGGGAATTAGATCCGTTCTAATTCTGTCAGCGACTCACATACAGTTGGTGTTGTAGTTTGGTGGATAGTAACCTGGCAACCTACCTATTAGCACTAAAAACTCATGTATTCTACCATACAACACTTGTCTGATTTGGTGCAGAGATCCCTGTCTCTCGTGTGCTTAAATATGCTTATCAGACCGAAGTTACGTGGCATTTTAGTAGTTGTATTTACAACTTGCCCTTCTCATAGTACCCAAAATGGTACCCAGACAAATAACCCCTATATAATAGAGGGTTAACAAGACCGAAGTCTTGGCTAAATAAGTACACCTTCAAATCTTGATCTGTGTGTGTATTTCTATACACTTTTACTCCCGTATGTTATATAATGCTAAATATGTAGTTACCTTGTTCTTTTATCCCCTTCATACTACAAGTGTCCCTGTTGGCTTGTTAGTGTGCTTGACTAATAAGTTGATGTTTCTAATAAAGTGACTGTGACTTTTAACTTGATAGTGTTGAGTTTTAAGGTTTGTGTACTGTGTGTGCTGAATGTGTGGCGTATTTCCAAGCGTCACGAGTTGGGATAACCTCAATCATGAACTACTGCACTGTGTGCAATACATGAACAGGCATTCCAAGTAGTGGTGCTTAGATGTATCCTAACTGCTAAGCTAAGTATATTAACTCACTATTAAACTAAGTACTACACATGTATTCACAAATTAGACAAGTCATACAATTTACATGAAAGACGCAGACAAATTAAAATAAATACGGTTTGCGTACAATTTGTCCGCCAAGTGTATCGTTCTCTCATTTAATCCATTCACACAGTCATTCACTCACTTTTCATTAAAAATAGTATTTGGTTAAAATATATAATTAAAGTTGAGGTAAGTGTTATTGCCCTTAGAAAAAATGGGCTAGGCGATATTTGCTCTTTAAGAAAATACGTACTTCTTGTACGATGACTCACAAATGGGTTATAATTTAAATAGAGACAATTGTATAGGACGGTTCTTTAGCTTAGGAATGGTACCGCCTGTAATATTAATGTCGAATATGTACACATTACAGGTGAATACAATTTATATACAACAATAATGGAAATATAATACATATTTAATCCTAAACTAATTAATTAATTAAATCCAACGATGATGTGCGCGTTGTCCTGTCGCTAGCGTGTTATGCCATGAATGGTAAAGCTAGTATGGCCGTCTCTTGAGTGTCGTAGTCGATGGGGTTCTGTTTCGGCTGTTTGTAAAGTTACGTAGTAACAGCAAGTATGGCATGTTCTTAATGTCCTATATAACGAGTTCTTACAGAATTCGGAGTTAGTTCGTTGGTTGATCTTATTTGTTGACACAAATACAGTTACTGTTTCTTGCTGGAATCGTTCTAGCGCTTAGGCAGTTGATGGTATAGTTCTCAAAGTAACGTATTATGTTCTTGGGTGTCGTAATTCAACTAATCACTGAGAGTACTCTAGCAGGTGTAGAGTTCCACTGTAATATGCAACCGACTAAAAGTATCACAGTTTATAGTATGGCTAATGGTCGATGTGATCAGAGTCATTCTACTGGCGCATTCACATGCCGTGACAAAAGGTCAGCCACAATGTTGTCGGTGCCTCTGATGTGGCGGATTTCGAAGTCGAAATCTTGAAGTAGAAGACACCATCTTTGTAGGCGATGGTTTTTAGGCGACCCCTGGTTAAGGACCAATAATGGCGAACTGTCAGTGAGGACCACAAAGTGACTCCCTAAGAGGAACTTCGATAATCTCAATATACAAAACACTAGGCTCAAACACTCTAATTCAACTGTGGCATACCGAGTCTCAGCCTTCTTTAGTTTGCGGCTTACATAGAGAATGGGGTGTCTTATGCCATCCACTTCCTGCATCAAGCATCCTCCTATTGCGATAGCGCTCGCATCTGTGGTCAAAATAAAGGGTAAATTTATGTTGGGTAATCGTAAGACTGGTGGATTAGAAAAAATATGTTTCAATCTACACATTGCATCATCAAAGCTGGTACTTTTACAAATTTTTGATGGATGATTTTTAGTTAACATATCAGAAAAGACTGAGGTTAATTCTGCCCAATGTGGAATGAATTTAGAATAATAGTTGATAAGGCCAAGTAAACTTCTGATCTGTTTCTTGGTGGTAGGCACTTCTAGATTAAGGATCTTAGAAACACTTTTATCATCTGTCAACAATATGCCTTCAGAAATTCTGTGACCAAGGAAGTCTATTTGTGTATAACCTATTTCAACCTTGGAAGGTTTGATAGTAAGTCCAAAAAGAGAGATTTGGTTGAAGACTTGTTTGAGGGTAAGTAGATGAGAAGTCATATCAGAAGAATGGACGCATATATCATCAATATAGGCTACTACATCTTTCATTCCGTGTAATAACAATCTTGTTAGTCTCACAAATGTGGCTGGTGCGTTCTTGAGCCCAAACGGAAGATATAGCCATTCGTACAAGCCGAGAGGTGTTGCGAATGCTGTTATATGTCTACAAGAAGGGTGTAGTGGAACTTGCCAATATCCTTTCGCTAAATCGGTCTTGGAAAATAAGGATGATTGAGCCATATTTAAGATAAGATCTTCACAGCTGTTCATTGGCTCTGCATCCGTTGTTGTTCTTGTATTTAATACTCTATAGTCGATGCACAAACGAATTGTCTGGTCCTTTTTTTTTTCACCAGAACAATCGGTGATGAATATTGAGACATCGATTTTTGAATAATGCCATTTTTCTCTAAATCTAAAATTTCTTTATCTAAATTAGATCTGTAATGGAGAGGAATAGAATATGGTCTACATTTGACTGGTCTCAGATCTGTCAGCACAATTGAATGTGTTATTTTATCAGTGCGTCCAGGTTTATTAGAAAAGATAGATTTATACTCGTCAAGGATAGTCAAAATGTCTTGTCGCTGTTGTTGTGTCAAAGTGTCAGAGATATGTATGTCATTTATACTTCCGTCGTCAGTCATGATTGGTACAGGGATTTCAGTGTTGTCCACGTCTGTCTGATTTATCACAGATGCTACCGTTTGTAAATTGTCTTCAATGTCATTGTCGTCGTCGTTGAGATCAATCGTTGTCAATATGTCGTCAAATTTGTCGTCGTTGTCGATATCACAGATTGTCGGTAATGTCCATGTCTTCGTCGTTTTCGTTGTCGTAAGAGTGTGTCGTTAACGATGCTTCGTTTGTCGAGGTGTCATTTAGTTGGGACCTTGTCGTTTCGTCTCCGTCATCAGTTCGTTGAGTCAGTTTATTTGTCTCATTGTCCTGTCTAACATAATATGGTTTCAACATATTCACATGTGATATTTCCAAATTTCCATTTAAAGAGAATACAGTAGGGTTATTCCCCTTGTTGACCAGTTTCTGACATATAACACAAGATGTACAAAAGGTTTTAATGTGTTGGTCGAACTTTGGCCAATAAAACTGGGTCAGGACAATAGCCCTGGTCATTTCGTATGTCATATGACCTCCAAAAGGGGAGTCATGAGCTATTTTTAGAACTTTGTTTCGATGTGCTTGTGGTAACAGTACTTGCTGTGTCGTGGTTTGCTTTGTTGTGTAAAATCTAGTTAAGATGTTGTTCTGTAGCCTAAATGTTCACGATGCGTTCTTTGTTAATTTTGGCTTAAGGCCTACTAACTTAAAGTATGGTGCTAGTGTAGGGTCATTTTTCTGTTCATTTCCAAAATTGAGGTTAGTTGAGTTTGGCGCTACTATTTCTAATGGTTCCTGTAGTTGGTCGGTGTTGGTTTTGTGGGTTGTCTGTCGTGTTATTGCGTTTGTGTGTTGTGTGTTTTGTTGCACATTTACAGGTTCGGTACTTGATAGTTTGGTCGCATCCTCGATTCGAGGTTTTAATTCGGTCGTATCGTTTCTTGATTCGACCGCCCCTGCATTGTACACCTCGGTAAATTCTTCCTGAATTACCTCAGTGGTTGTCTCCCTTGGTATTTTGGCAGTTTGAGACAAGCAAGAATGGTGTTTCTCTTTCGTGTTGCTATTTCTGTGGTGGATGCCGTGTTTTTGCTCCCACCTTTTGATCTCTGTTTCAGAGCATGGATGTATGTTGGGTAAATTACCAAGTATAATATCCGCGACGGGATTTTCAAGGATAGCGCCCCGATATGAACGGTGTTTGAATTTCGACCAAAGCAAGGGGGTATTTCTCTATTGTACCTGAAAATGTGCGACACGTCACATGTTTGTCTGTGTAGTCTTTAGCGTCTACCAATGTTCTCCTCACTCCACAGAGAGTTGCGCCGGAATCACGAATTAACGTGCCCTTTTTGTTGTTAAACCCTGTGTAAAAACGTAGCTTGCCTGTAGATGATAAGGCAGCGTTAGCTATTTCATTTGCAATTGGGATTATGTGACCACAATGTAGTGTTGTGTCAAGTTGGAACTTCGTACAGGTGTTGCAATTACTGTCTGTTATGGTGTTTATAACGTGTACAGCATTCCCAAGCTCGCTTTCATTGTCGTGTTGATTTTCACATTCATTTAGTGACTGAAGCTCTTCGTCAGACGACGTTTCTACTAATGCCGCATTGGCCTGTTTCAATAACTTTCGGCCTTCACAATCTTTATTATAGTGACCCCAGCTATTGCAGAAATAACATTTAATTGCTCTGTGGTAAGCCATGCGTTTAGCTGTTTGCTTCTCTACCATCTTTTTGAGGTGTTCAGGGTAGGTGGGTGATTTGTCACACATCCCGTAACTGTCGTGATGAAAATTGCAATATTGGCACCTTACTACTTTACCGACATTGGATCGTGGTTTAAATCTGCTCTGTGATTGTTTGGAGTATTTGGTGTTCACTATTGCAGCTGCTGTATCATTGTTACTTATATTATGTTGAAAAATATCCCTATTTGCTGTAAAAAATGCATTCCCTTTCGCCTCGATTTCCTGAATGCTCTTACAGTCCATTTGTTTTAAGAACTTGGCAAAAGGTGTGGGGATGGTGCTAACTATTTTATCTATTATAATTAGTTCCTTAAGTTTATCATGGCTGTTGTTGGTTTTAGCCGAGGTAATCCATTTTGTGCATATGTCTTGGACTGTACTGACATAATCTATGAAGGTTTGGTTTGGTTGTGGAGATAATTTGGCAAATTGTTGTTGGTAACCTGCAGTGTCTAAAGAAAAATGTTGGAGAATGCGTTGTTTTAGGTACTCATAGTCTTTTCGCATTTCCTGTGATATTGTTTCTATTACTTTCAGTGGTTCAAGAGCCAAATTTCTCATTAGAATAAATGCCCAATCTGATTTACTGATTTTATGATGAGACATGAGGCATTCAAAATTTTCTAAGTAAGCGGAGATGGAATCTCCAGAACAGAAAGCTTTCACGAGACCTTTATATTTATTATATTTTTGTTCTTCTTCTTTGCTTCTTAACTTATTTATTGATATTTCTGCGTTGGCCTCCATTTCCATCTGTTTTAGTTTAATCTGTGTCTCGGCATTTAATTGGGCCTGTTTGGCGGCGGCCTCAAGCTCCATCTGTTTCTCTTGAGCCTGCAATTGTATTTTCTTCTCTTCAATATGCAATTGCATTTTTTTTTCTTCGGCCTCTATTTGCATCTGAATTTTCTTCTCTTCGGCCTCCATTTGAAATTTCTTTTCTTCTCGATCTATCGCTCTTTCTTCACGGGCAATGTTTTCTGCGTGCGTTTTCTGTGCCAATTCTGATAATTTCTCTTCTTTATAACCTAACTTTATTCCTTGCTCAATGCATTTATCTAAGGAAGACATTTTGTGTTTTACTTGTATGTAATGTTTTTAAAGTTAAATCCCTTAGAAAAAATGTTGTGTACTCGAAAATTTTGTTAACTCCCTTACTTATTAATGTGTAAATCAAAATGCAAGGTTATGTTGGTGCAAACTTATGAATATGCAAAGAAATCAATATGGTACAAAATAATACATTGATGAAACATGAGAAGTACAGCTTAGAAGTACAATGAGTATGAGGTGAAACTTAGCTCCGAATTTTGAAGCTCCTCGATGTTATCTTGCACTCTCGTTACTGTTGGAAAGGTTTCATCGGTTGGACGCGGCACTTGTTGCGGAACAATCTGCTCGTGGAGCGAGAACACATTAGTTACTGTCACACACAAAAAAAAAAAAAATGTCAAAATAATAACATGTCAAAAAAAATTGTTTACAGAATCAAAATAAAGAGGCGCTGTGGAGGCAATGGTGAGACATTGCCGAGGGACTCAGATTACTTCTATTTTATCGCTAGATAGCTACTAGTTTTATGTAACTTTGTAATGTTAACAATTTCTTTGATTTAAACAAATCAATGTGTTACCAAAAATCAATGTTTTATCAAAAATCAGTGTGATATGATTAAATAATTAATTTTACATGGCATTTAATAGGTTTTTAAGAAAACATTCTATGCCAAAACCGGAAAACTATCCCCCAAAAAGCCTGTCATAGTCTTGCTCGTATCTAGGTAACTAAACTTGGGTTCATACAGGCAACAATAAATCTGTTCGTTATGAGATCGAATATTTATTGTATTTACATATACAGTATGCGTTGGCGCAGTGGGCAAACAGACCCGCGCTATATTACATCTCCCACATAGTGAACCTCAAACACATAAGTATCATTTAACAGTCTAGCAAACTATCTAGCCTATGTCTATATATCTATTGATATCTATAGAGTCCCTCAAAGGAAGGCCCTGTTGCCTCTCTCAAGTCCGTCTGTCCTCTGCCGGTCTCCGCGTGTCCTAACTCGACACGGGCGGTAACTCTGTCCGAGTTCCTCGTGGACCCCGCATTAGGCGGGCCACATCAGTGTCCACGGAATCATGGACTTGGTGACCATCTCTTTTGAGAAGGTTCTAGATTACTCGGGTCCTGCTCGACTCAATGGTTTCCCTTGGGCTGGAATTGCAGCCCTTTACTAAATGTGCAAGTGAGGCGGTGACAGCTGTCTTATCTAACTTTAAAGTTTCTATAATTCGTGGGTATAGATATGTGTATTTGGGAAAACCGACATTTCCTTTGATAATTTATGTTATTCAGATGAGGTCGTAGGAGAAATAAAAAGAAGAGCCTGGTCCTCTGTTCAATTATTTACCAGCTGAGTTGAGAGAGCTCAATTACAAGATCCCACAATGCGGACTTGTTTTGTAAAGT
>OY992886.1:100086597-100094097 GCA_963921405.1 Cepaea hortensis | reverse complement strand
TGCAAGAATATCATCTGCAAATGTTAGAATCCTTCCAACCCCTGGTGCTTCTAGGTATGCAATCTTGCTCGTATACACATTAAAGAGCACCGGTGAGATTGCAGATCCCTGTGGCAGTCCCGGGGTTAAAATATGTGCCTCTGAGGTCCATGCGCCCAGACGGAGAGCAACCTGACGAGAATGAAGGACGGCTGCTATCCAGTTCACCAACCAGGGATTGACCCCCTTCTCCATAAGTGCTGTCATCAAAATATCATAGCGAACTCTATTGTACGCATCCTCGAGATCAAGCGCTGCCGCCATCGTTTCCTGTCTACTCTGGAACCCCTCATAAACGTCAAAGGCAAAGGTGGCTGCATTTGACCAGGTATCTTTTCCTGGCCTGTAGCTCCCCAGGCCTCTTAGAAGAAGCTTCCCCCTTTCCAAAAAATCCTGCAGCTTAACAGCGACTATCTTCTGTAAAACCTTCCCGAATGTATTTTGAAGGGTGATGATCCTAAAGCCGCTAAATTTTGAATGATCCTTGAATGGTTTTGGGAGAGGATTGAGATAGTTATGCAACCAATCCTGTGGTACTGACGCTGTCCTAATGCTCTGATTAAAGCAGCCGGCCATCTCCGTCAGGTCTACATCGCTCAAAGCCTTCATGTGGCCATACCTGACACCATCAGGCCCTGGTGCCGTGTCTTTTGCCTTTTGCAAAATATGTTTAACATCTTAAACCCGTATGATGTCTTCATAGGGCATATTCTCTATTGTGCCAGATAATTCCACTCTAACTGCATCCCTGGTATCCGTATCATTATGATTGGTCTGCTCTAAAAATCTCTGGAGAAATGCCTCCCCTTTTTCCTTGTCTGTTGTCACGCGTACCCTATCCTCTTTATAAATTGTTCCCACTGTCATTGGCCGATCTTTTCTTTGCATTTGTCTGTACAGTTTCCAGAATTTGTGCTGTGTTTTATCACCTCCAATCTCCTTCATAAAACATTCCCATTTTACTTTCTTGCCCTCTGCAGCACATCGCTTGAAAGCCTCCACCTTGTCTTTCTTGTCATTTTCCGCTCTGTCCACTTCCTCTCGTGAGTTTCGGGGTGTCTGTAGCAATTTCCTTAGCTGCTTCACTGCAGCTCTCTTTGCTTTCCACGCATTGTCTACTTCTGGGGTCCACCATGGGGGATGCAAAAAAGGAGTTTTAACAGTCCTGTTGCATGCCCCATGTCTGAGGCGTCCAAGAAGGCTTTCGGTCCACTCATACCGGAAGGTCTTGCGCGCTCTCCCAGCCTTAACTTTCCTGGACTTAGAGATCAGGACTGAGCCTGGCATGTGATCACTCCCATGGTCATTCAAAACAGTCCACTTTACATCAAGGACTGATGACTGGGAGACAAGTGCCAAATCAATAGCAGTATCTGCATCGCCAGGCCTCATTGCCATTCTAGTCGGCCTACCATCATTTATGCCTACCAAATCGGAGTCCACCATGGCATCCGCAAGTGCTATTCCTTGTCGATTTTCTCCACTACAGTCCCAATCTCTGTTTCTCGCATTGAAGTCTCCACATATGAGTAGCCTATCACCTGGTAAGTCCTCTAATTCCTTAAGCCAGTCCCATTGTTCCTTTCTGACAAAACAGTCCACTGTGGCATATACATTTATGATGTTCCAACTTAGGCCGCCAATCTCCATTTGTATACCCTGGACGTCTCTTGCACTGTGATTCCACTGGCTCAAGTCAAGTGCCACATGCTTTACTCCTTTCTTCACCAGCAGACCTTGCCCATGTCTCTTCTGCCCAGTGGGGTTTATATAACTGACATACCCAGGGCAATGGTATTTATCAGTATTTAACTCCTGGAGCATGAGGACATCAAAATCATATATTAGCCTCTCCAATACATGACCTCTCTGCCTGGCACTACGACAGTTCCAGTATCCCACTCTTACATGGTTGAAACCTAGTCTCTCCACTTTTCGTCTTGTTCTCCTGGCGCCTGCCCTCCTATTTCTATGCCTTCTTCTCACACCGTTTCCTCGCCTTCTCCTCCTCACTGTCTCTTCGCTAGCCGCTGAATGAATAAATAAATACGGGAAACTAACTGGCGATTGCTCACTTTCCATACACAGGAAGGTTGAGAAGAAATTATGGTATTTTGATGCCATATAAGAAAATATAAAGCCACCAATGTCATCACATTCAAATTAGAAAGTAAAATTGGATATGGAATCAGCAAAGCTAATCAGTGGAGTCTTTAACAGTATTGATTCCGTCTGGATGGCTCTTTCGGTACCAGAATATTTTTCATTAGATGCCGCATCATCATGCAATGGATCCTTTGACGTAATTCTATGTTATTACCTCCAGCTTAAATGTCTGGAACTCAATTCATTTCTCCTGCCTCATGTGCCATCATGCCCAAGTTGTCTGCAGCTTTCCGTGTTGATGTTTATAATTGTCGAACCCTGCAATTTCTTCAAAGAATCAAACCTTCTATCACACATCTTTGGTACCTATGACAGACAATAACCACAGCGGTGTTACTTTCAATGAGGCAACGTCTATTTATCTCATCTCATCCTGTTACTCTTGTATCTTGCGGTGTCGAGGTGAAGTATAAACATCGGGAGAGTGCCCGCTTATGAGCTTCATGTACCGATAGTCCCCTGGACTATGCTATTCCCTCCGTCCATCGTTTACGTGGTCGGTTTCTTCCTCTGCTTCTAGCTAGTCTGTATATCATTGCTTGTTGTGGTATACTGTTAGTTGGTAACCTACTTGCATGGCCATTACTTGCTGCTTTCTAATATAATCTTGCGCTGCTATAACCCAAACTTTAGTCATGCTTTCTTCATTTCTGATCTTATCTCTTCTTGATACGTTGAGTATTTTTCTCAGGAATCTCATTTTTGTTGTTGTGAGTTTTCTTTACTCTTTTTCTGTCACTGTCCAGGTTTGGCATCGGTAGCATAACGTTGGTAGAAATATTGTGTTGTAAAGTGATTTCTTAGTAACTATTGATACATGTGTGTTCTTTAGTATTGATGCCATTTGTCCAATGTGTTGGTTTGTCTTATTGCATCTATATTCGATCTCGTCTTCTGATTTGTCATTTTATGGTATTATGCTTCCTAGGTACTTGAAACTCTTTACTTGTTTCAGGGGATGTTCGTTTAAAAAAATAAATAAATAAATAAAGTCGCTTAAACGTCTACAGGGTCGACTTAATTGCACCGGGTTTTTATCCCATATGGCTCTGTCTCTTTCTGCAGTGCGGAAAGCATCGCACAAAGCACGAACTCCGTAGCTCCAGCAACACCATCCGGAGTCTCCGAAAAAATGTACTCGTGAACCGAAGAATGCGGCCTGACAACCAAATCGAACCCACAACCTTCGGAGCCCGATGCGGACGGCTTGACTACTTCGCCACGGAGACTCCCGGGGATGTTTATTTAGGTGAATTATTGTTATTTTTTCTTCTTTAGTTATAGCCATTACCTCTGTTTTACTTGTGCTAATTTTCATGTTATATTCCCTACACATTTCGTTTACACTATTCATGTGGTCTTGTAATCCAGCTTCTGATTTTTCTATTAGTGCGTGGTCATCCGTAAACAGGAGTTCTCTAATGGTTAGATTTGCAGATGGTTCTTCTTCTGTGTTCTCGTCATGCGGTGTTCTTGCGGTCTCTGTTTGGTTGGTTTCTTTTCATATGTTGTCTAAGGTATTCGTCGTTTACAGCGTACAATGTGTATATGTTTAAAGGATCTAGCCAAATCACAGTTCAAAAGTATGGGAGTCTCCGTGACGAAGTGGTAATGCCGCCTGATTCTGCTCTTAAGGTTGTGGGTTAAATTCCGGACTACATCTTTATGTTAATGAATGCAATTTTCTCGCTTTGTGCCACGCTTTCGGCAAGCCTCCCTGCGGAAAGAGACAGAGCCATATTGGATAAATCGGGTGCAATGAAGTCGATCCTTTTGGTTTATAAATCATTGTAAACACATTTTAATCGAAAAGTATAATATATAATAATAATAGATAAATAGATCATACTCTAGTTGGCAAACACGGGCAGTATGTGGCCACACATTTATTCGTTTCTTGAGAAAGACAAAACTTACACAAGCATACAAATGAACATTACTACACGAGATCAAATGTTCCACAAATAAAATATTGTGGATTCATACACAGATATGGATGTTCGTCCATTAAAAATGATGATGACCATTCATTTCATCCAAGTTTGTCCATCGTTTAATGATGAAGACACTAGGATGAAGAATGACTTGCGCGATATATTTGTTTATACTGAGGAAGTGCTGCGCAACTTCATCGGCCTCACTCTCTGTCCTGCATCCATCTGATTCCAGTAGCAGGAAATGTCAGGACGACTGGAGACGGGCGCAGGTGCAGTGGACGTTAGGCTACTGCAGGCCAGTTATCCCTGTATGTATTGGCTCTCAAAAACAGATGGTAGCCTAGTGCCTGGTGCAAGAGACCCTTCCGTCAATTCCTTTAATTTTCAGCTTTGAGACAAGCCAGACGTAGAGACAAGCGTACGACTACTTACAGGGTCAACCAGATACCCATCGGATAGACGGACTGACCGCCAGAACAGACCATACACACATGCGGCCAACGGGATTCGCCAGAAGATATTGCTCGTATAAGTTGCGAACAAATCTCCTGTTCTAGAGCTGAGCCTCAACAGTTCGCAAAGCATATGACTACTGGCAGGATCAACCAGATATCTATCGGACAGACGGACTATTCACGCACATGCAGGCCAAGAGTAGCATCGCTAAAGCGCGCCCTCCCGGTTCAAGGTGATACATGCAAAACCACTGGACGCCTACCGACGAGCTTTCAAGCTACGCCGGCAGGACTTTTAGTGTCTAATGTATATCGTGGCTTCTGTCTGAATGTACCATTTTATATTCAGGGCCTGTGAATTCAGAATCTCATATTTCATTTAATTCTGCTCTGTGGCGAATTAGTTAAGGTTCTGCCTCGTTCTCCTGCCTTGTTCTTTTGTTGTCTAGACTTAGCTTCATAAGTGATGTTGAATGAAATAATGCATGAGAGGAAAGAAAGAAGGGCAGAATGTCAGACGGGCCTGCGTTCCCAATTCTTAATCCTTTGAAAATGAAGTTTGTTTGTTCGTTCGTTCGTTCGTTCGTTCGTTCGTTCGTTCCGAAGTAGGTTGGTTCAATTCCGGACTCCGTCATTAAATTCACGAGTGCAATTTTCTCACAGAGTTCTCGGTGGAACTACGGGGTTCGTATTTGAGAGACGCACTCGCAGGCCGTCCGGGGCAAGAGACCGATCCATATGGGATCAAATCCGTCGTAATGAAGTCGATTCTCACTCCGTTAAGCCCCTTTTTAAATGTTTGTTTTAAATGATTCCATAATATTTTGCCTTAATCTAGTAACTTTAATGGCATGTCTGTATGTTTGTTGCAGTTTATTTTGTTGTATGTTGCTACAATGTCCACTTTTTTGAGTCTTGATTGTTTATTTGGTTGTTTCGGGATTTGAAATTTAAATATTGAGCACAACCCACCACTGGCAACGCTGATCGTATTCTGGTATGAACCTAAGGCCTATCCACGTCAATATGGAAGCACTATACTCAAGTTTCGCTCTCGTTTGAGCTCGTCAGTAGTGCATATCCCTGACCGGATCCGGAAACAAGCCCCGGATCACTGGCCTGCGAAGCGGGTGTGTAACCACGCGGCACACGCTGGACACGCCAAATTATCATAACAGAATACTACAACGTCACCCAACGTAGGCTATGCTTATAGGCATGTATTTTAGGAGGCCTGGTGTTCCTTGCCAGTGAGAAGTCTTGATTGTTTGTTTCTTTGTTTTTGCGAATGTAATGTTTGGAGGCAAAAAAAAAACAACTATACGTTGACAGAACTAAGGCATACTTCACACGATTAGTGGAAATATTCTGACCTTTGAGGGTGTCTTATTTAAACTTTCTACTGCCCTGTGTATTTTGCTATTTAGATCTTCAAAACGACTCAAATTTTAAGCAGATACCGAGAACTTATCATCTACTCTCGAAATAAGAATCATCTGGGAACCCGCTATTCTCTTCTGTGAATATGATATTCTTTACCAATATTTCCGCTTTACTCTGTTCCCTGTATTATCTTCTCCGTGTCCTCTATTCTGATCTCTGTATTCACTATTCTCTTTTCTATGTTCGTTATTGTTTTCTCTTTGTCCCTATTCTATTCTCTGTGTTCTCTATTCTTTTCTCTGTGTCCGCTTTTCTCTTCTCTCTGTCCACTGATTGTATGTTGTTTTGTTGTTTGTCCATCACGAATGATGATGACCATTCATTTCATCCAGTGAGGTTGAACGTATGGAGCCGTGAGTTCTAAGATGGCTGGTAAGGCCTATTCTGGCTCAAAATATTCTTTGTCAATATGGGCAAAGAATGCTTGAAGTTCCAGGAGGAGGATCTCCTGCAGTGGTTTTTCTGTCCATCATTTTTTCCACAGTTCTTGCAGTGCTGTTTGCTTCACAAGTGACTGCACCCTTGTGTAATGATGTACGCCACGAATTTCGGATTTTGGCAGTAGTCTCACAAGTGTCGTGGTGAATTCCAAAAGCTTTTAGTGAGATCTTTAGAGTGTCTTCAAAGTGTTTCATCTGGCCACCTTGGGAGCGTTTACCACAACGCAGTTCGCTGTAAAAAATTCCTTTAGGGAGCCTATGATCAGGCATGCGAGTCAAGTGACCACCAGCGAATCTTATTCTTCATTAATAGAGTGTGGATACTGTTATGGACGCTCTTTCTGGAACTTCAGTGTGTGGGATCTTCTCTTGCCATTTAATCTTCAATAGCTTCCTAAGGCAGACTGTGTGGAAATGGTTTAATCTTCTAGCGTGTCGCTGCAAACAGTCCAGGTTTCACGAGAATATAGCAGTGTGGATAAACGACTGCTTTGTCGACTTTCAGCTTTGTTTGCAGGCTTATTCCAGTTCTGTCCCTTACATTCTTGTACAGTCTGCCAAAGGCCGCGCTGGCCTTGGAGATTCTTGCATTCACTTCGTCATCAATTGTGGCAGCTTGTGACACAATACTGCCAAGAAAGGCGAATTTGTCCACAACACTTAGTCTTTGAAAATTTACTTTGATAATCGTCACAGTGTGATTAATCCCTGGAGCTAGCTGGTACATAATTACAGTCTTCTCCTAGTTAATATTAAGCCCAAATTTGGAACAGGCATATGAGAAAGCTGAAACATTGTGTTGCATGTCTGCCTCTGAGTTGGCATATAGAGAGCAGTCATCAGCAAACAGGAGCTCTCTGGCGGTGTCGCTGGTTGTTTTGGTTTTAGCTTTCAACATTCTGAAATTGAACAACTTTGCATTAATGTGATAGTTGATGTCTATTCCAATGTCATTATTTTTGAAGGCATTCGTCAGCATAGCTGAAAACATGAGGCTGAAAAGTGTTGGTGCCAAGACAC
>OY992886.1:99944097-100081597 GCA_963921405.1 Cepaea hortensis | reverse complement strand
TGGGCGGTCATGTTTTGCCATCTCACTCGATCACTAGAGTCGTGGATCAGCTCCGTGTTTCTGTCTAGACCATGCCACGTGGCCAAGCCATCCAGGTATTTACTTCTTAGTCTTCTACTTGGTCTCTTCCCTCTCGATCTTGCCAGTTGTCAACAAGTTCTCCAATTCCTTATCCTGGCTGCCAAGTTCAGAAAGGAATGTCCGTAGTGCTGGCAATTTCCCAGACAGGAGCGCATCGAGTGCTGATTTTGCATCTCTCAATAGCACCACAGGTTTTGTACCATGGTTGGTATTTTGTAATTTTTCTTTTTCAATTTCAGCATCATTGTTATGGCAGTACTTTCCTGTTGGTACTCTGGCCGTGTCCCTAGTATCATTTGGGTATTCTATGTACACTGCCACTCCTCCATTTCGAACGGCATTTTGTGCTGACACATCTGTGTAGACTCGGATCCAGAGGTCCTGTGGGTATTCTTCATCAAGGAAGCTGAGATTGGCTGTTCTGCGCTGTACACTGTTTTGTTATTCCTTTCAAATATTCCTCTCACTTTTGTCTGAATTTGTAGTGATAGACTATTTCCATGGAGTTCGCTCTGGAATAGATAGGTGGTTTCTCTGCAGAGTCTTTTGGCCTGGTCGATAAAACTACTTCTTTTCAACCTCCCCATAGCTAAGTTTTCACATCTGTTCTTCATAGGGTAGATTGGCAAGCTGAGCAACTTTTCTGCTTGTATTATCGTTTCCGAATCTCTGCGCTCTCTCAGTTCTTGTGTCCTCCCCATCTTCTCCATTTCCACTATAGAGGTTGATCTCATCCCTCCTGTGGTGACTTTAAGTGCTTGATTTAGCACCATGTCCAGCTTCTGTAGTGTTTTTTTTTTTTTTTTACGCTGAACACCACCCGCTTGACGCGTATTCCAGTGTGGTCGTATGCTCTGTTGATAAACTTTGCTAAGTATTTTCCCACTGGCTCCCCATGTGGTTTCACTTAACTTTCTCACGATGGCTATTTTCCTTGTGGCTTTTGCTACTGCTTTGTTGATGTGCTTTCTCCATGTTAGCCTGTCATCAAATGTTACTCCAAGGTATGTTGGTTCTTTATCTTCTCTTAGGGTGTTCCATTTATCTGGATGATCCCTGTCTTTTGTTTTGGAGAGAGGGTAAATAGAGTGGTGCTGCACTTGTCAGTGTTTATGCTGTCACACCATCTATTTGTCCATGCAACAAATGCATCTACAACTCTTTGTAGCGATCTGGTGGCCACTGATGCATGTTCATTTGTGCTCCATAAAACTAAGTCATCTGCGTACATTGCCGATTTAATTTCATGCGGTAGATTAGCAACACGATTTTTAATGAAGATTTAAAAAAAAAACGTGTGGGGGACAAGACTCCGCTCTGGGGAACGCCGTGACGCAGTAGTACTTTCTTGCTCTTGAGTCCGTCTATCTGTACTCGGGCTCTTCTTTTGTGAAAGTATGCTTTCACCCATTTGTGCATTCTTCCATTGACTTTACAGATTCTCAGTTTCTTCATCAGACCTTCTTTCCAGACTTTGTCAAAGGCTTTCTTCAGATATATCCATGCCGCAAGCACAAGCTTCTTCTTTTGGAATGCATCCTCAATTTCTTGAGAGAGGTAGGTTGTCTGATCTTCCGTAGAGTAGCATTGCCTAAAGCCAGCCTGCTGTGGCACAAGGATGGTTTCACTTTCAATGTACCACTGCAGTCTGTGATTGATGATGCGCTCCATTATTTTGCAGAGACAGTTGGTGAGCTAATTAGTCTATATCTGAAGGCAATGGAACTATCTTTTCCTGATTTTAGGTGGGGTATCATGATTGATTCTCTCCAGGCTTGTGGAACACTGCCGAAGGTCCAGCTATTATTGAAGATCTGCAACAGCTTTGCTTTGGCTTCTGTTCCTGGGTTCCTGATTATTTCATTGGAGATACCATCAGCTCCTTGTGACTTTCTAATTTTCAATTTTGAATGGCTAGCCCCAGTTCGCTGATTGTGATGGGTGCCTCCAGAACCTCATGCAGTATTTCATTCTGTCCTTATGTTGCCACTTCTCTTGAATCTTTTGTTGTTTCTCTTGACGAATTTTGGTATTGTTATCTTGTGCGAATGAGTCCGCATAATGATCAGATGCTTGCTTTCCTGATAAGATGTTTCCGTCTTCATGTATTGCTATTTTTGAGTTTCTCCCTATGCCCTCGTCGTTAAGTTGTTTTATTAGCTTCCACAGCTTCCTTATGACTCTTTCAAAGTTCAGTGACTCTGTTTTCTCTTGCCAGCTTTTCCGTCTAGCCTGCAGCTTGGCCCTTTGAAATTTTGCTTTTGCGTGCTGGTATTTATTGTGGTGCTCTATGCTGAGTTTGGCCTCTGCTTGCTTTCTACACACTTCCACATCATTATTCAACAGTTCCAGTTCACTACTCCAGTAGGGTTTATAATGTTTAAGGGCTCTTCTTGGTGCTGTTTCTCGTGCTGCCTGTAGTATGCATTTCCCAAACTCTTCAACTTCTTTAATTATGTTTTTCTCAGTGGTCAGGTTTCTAACGATTATGCCGGTGCGATGCTTGTACATTGCCCAGTCTGCTTTCTTGTAGTTCCACCTCGAGAGGGTGCTGCTTTCACTTACAAGCTCATTTTCTACACTTAGAAAGATAGGCCGATGGTCACTGCCACCATGTGATAAAAGGCCCAGCTCTGCGAGTGGCTGTTGAAATCGCCACACACAATAAATTTTTTTCTTTTAATGGTAGTGTCTCCATTGCCTGTGGGCGGTCACTTTTTAGTGGCCGGCTGAAAACTTCTCACACACCACGAGGTACGTAACTCCAGTGACGACTACCAGAAGTCCCCAAATATAATGCATTCGTGAACCAAATGAAGGAGTTTGGTATCGAATCCACAACTTTTGATACGTGGTTCAGGTAGCTCTACCGGTTCGCCAAGGACACCTCAATGTAGCAAATCTGGTAAAGGACATAGTTATCATCGCAACAATCCTGAGAATTCCTCAATCCTTGGCCCGTGTCAGTAGCAACAATCCTGAGAGTGCCTCAATCCTTGGCCAGTGTCAGTAGCAACAATCCTGAGAGTTCCTCAATCCTTGGCCAGTGTCAGTAGCAACAATCCTGAGAGTTCCTTAATCCTTGGCCAGTGTCAGTAGCAACAATCCTGAGAGTTCCTCAATCCTTGGCCAGTGTCAGTAGCAACAATCCTGAGAGTTCCTCAATCATTGGCCAGTGTCAGTAGCAACAATCCTGAGAGTTCCTCAATCCTTGGCCAGTGTCAGTAGCAACAATCCTGAGAGTTCCTCAATCCTTGGCCAGTGTCAGTAGCAACAATCCTGAGAGTTCCTCAATCCTTGGCCAGTGTCAGTAGCAACAATCCTGAGAGTTCCTCAATCCTTGGCCAGTGTCAGTAGCAACAATCCTGAGAGTTCCTCAATCCTTGGCCAGTGTCAGTAGCAACAATCTTGAGACTTCCTCAATTTTTGGCCAGTGTCAGTGGCATTTGTTTGGTTCTCCTCGTGAGCCCTGTATTTTTCATACTGTCATACCATGTACGTTCTTCTATTCTGCAAATAACGGACAAACCTCCGAGAGATACAGTGAGTTGAAGCAACAACTCCTGGGAGATCAAATGTGTTAGTGAGCAACTGCTGTGAGATCAAATGTGTTAGTGGGACAACTGCTCGGAGATAAACTGGGTTATGGTAACAACTGCTAGGATATTTATTGAGATAACGTTGAAGTTGTTGGAAGGCAAGATGACTTAAAGTAAGAACTTTTGAGAGATAATATGAGTTAAAGGAAAATTTGTTTTGAGATAAAATAAGTTAAAGTAACAACAAACTGCTAGATAAAATAAGTTAAGGAAGCCATTGTTAGGGAACAAATTGACAAGCAATAAATCTTGGGAAATAAACTTCGTTAAGTAGCATCTGCTGGTAGATTTTCCTCACATCAGTTATAAATCTCATCTCATCTCATCATGTTCCTTTTGTACCTTGCGGTGTCGAGGTGAAGTACAAACAGCGGGAGAGTGCCCGCTGATGGGCTTCATGTATCGATATTCCCATGGTTATTCCCTGCGTCCATCGTTTAGGTGGTCAGCCTCTTCGTCTGCTTCCGTTATTGCTTATTGTGGTATACTGTTAGTTGGTAACCTGCTTTTCATGGCCAAACCATTTTACTTGCTGCCTTCTAATACAATCTAGTACAACTATAACCCCAACATTGACAGTTCTAGAAACACGCACACAGTCGTAAAATGACAGTATGTGAGATGAGATGTATAAGAAACGCTGCTGGAAAAACAAGAAATTTTTTGCGCCAAATGAGAAACTAAGAATAAATGTGTGGATAACAGCTATTACTGACATTATAGAACATCACAGAAATAAATGATTCGGATATTTACGATAGTTAGACTGGAACAAAGACAACCTGCGGCTAAAGCGTTCTTCGTGAGAACATCGGGACACAAAGAAAGAGGACGACACAGAAAGAGTTGGCTAGATGGAGTAAACGAGACACTAAAGAACTCCAATACATTAGTACAAGCAACAAGACAAGGGAAATACACAACATTACATATACCTCCTACCTGCGACGCTTCACGGCAAAATCAGTAGGACAAAAGAAGAATTGTACAAATTAAATGTAAATGATGACTTGACACAGTTTAACCATATTTGTGTAGAACAACAGACACCACGAGACTGGGGAAGCAACATAATTATCCCAATTCGGAAAAACAAAGGCAGTAAAAGAGGCTGCACACAATACGGAGACATATTTCTTTTGAGTCATAGTAGAAACATATTATAAAGAAAATACTAGAACCTACAAATAGAATCCCAGCTAAGCGTAACACAACTTTGGTTTAGGAAAAACAATGGATGCACAGATACCATCTTTACTGTTAGACAACGTATAGTAAAATTAATTGAATTTAATCAAATATTATACTTAGCCTTTGTAGACCAAAAAAAGGTATTTGATGGAATAGATAGAAATAAGCTGTGAGAAATCCTTAAACGATATGGAGTAAGTGCACATCTAACAAGCTTATGCAAAAGCTTATACATCAACAGTGAATATACGGTAAGAACAAACGGTGGACACTCAGACTCTTCACCATAAGATCTGGAATACAACGAGGTTGTGTCCTGTCCCCTCTCTTGTTCATAACCTACATAGACAGCATAAGTAAAGAAACCAACCAAACAGAGACCGTAACAACATCGCATGGCGTACAGAACTCTGTAGAAGAACCAACGGCGATTTACACAATTAAACAACTCCAAGATGCTGGAAAATTCAGGAACTTACTAATAAAAGATCAAGTACATCAACAGGGTGTCTAAAAACTGAAGATGGCAAAATCATAATAGAAAAAGACCAGATTCTACATGTATGGACAGATTATGTGAAACACCTTTATGATGATAACAGAGACGAACAGTATGATACCTAGATGTAATAATGAAGGACCGCCAATTTTGGAGATGGAGGTTCGAAATGTTCTTAAGCATATGAAAGCTGGCAAGCCCCCCGGTGCAGATAACATCACAACAGAAATGATTAAAGCTTTAGAAGAATTTGGACTAGAGCAAGTCACCAGACTGCTGAACACATTATATGATACTGGAGATATACCTTCTGAATTATGTAACTCTGTATTTATTGCAATCCCAAAGAAAAACCTTGGAATGTGATCAACATAGAACAATTAGTATAATGAGTCACATCACAAAGATTTTGCTAAGAATTATCATGCAAAGAGTGAGGAAGAAGATACAACCTGAAATAGGGGAAGAAAAATGTGGGTTTGTAGAAGGAAAGGGTACAGTAAATGCTGTATATATGCTGCGAACAGTTATTGAACGTGCTATAGAAGTAAACAAGGATATACATCTTTGCTTTATTGACTATACAAAGGCTTTTGATAGAGTTAGACATGTCAACATAGTAGATATGCTTGCAGATCTACAAATTGATGGGAAAGACATTAGACTTATAAAAAACATATATTGGAAACAACAAGCTGCAATAAGGATTGATAATGAAGTGGGACGGTATCAGCAATTAAGAGAGGTGTTAGGCAGGGATGTGTGATGTCTCCAGATCTTTTTTTTCCTATACAGTGAAAATATTTTCAGAAATGTAAAGGATATAAATGGAATCAGCATTGGAGGACGAAACATCAATAACATTAGATATGCAGATGATACAGTATTAATTGCAGACAATGCGCAGGACCTGCAACAATTAGTAGATGCGGTTGTTGTACACAGTGAGCAACTGGGGTTAGAATTAAATTGTAAAAAGTCTCAGGTTATGGTCGTCACTAGGAAGAAAGAAGTGCCACAATGTAATATACAAGTAAATGGAAATATTCTTCAACAAGTGAATCGGTACAATTATCTTGGAACAGTCATAACATCTGATGGGAGATGCCTTGAAGAGATTAGAACAAGAATCGCCATGGCGAAGGTAGCCTTTAGCAAGATGAAAAACATTCTGACCAATAAAAAGATGTCAATTGAAACAAGAAAAAGAGTATTGAGGGGATACATAGAGCCTGTTCTTTTGTATGGATGTGAAACTTGGACAATGAGCAGTCAAGCTGAAAAATATCTGATGGCTGCAGAAATGTGGTTTCTAAGGAAAATGCAAAGAATACCATGGACCGACAGAAAAACCAATGACCAAGAACTACAGGAGACAAATGAACATCGTAAACTGATTAGAGAAATTAGACGTAGACAGTCAAAATTTTTTGGACATGTTATAAGAAGAAATGGATTGGAGAACTTAGTGACAACTGGCAAGATCGAAGGGAACAGACCAAGAGGAAGACCGAGAGGAAAATACCTGGATGGCTTGGCCACATGGCATGGACGAGACAGGAACACTGAGCTGATTCACGACACTGGTGATCGAGTGAAATGGCGAGTCATGACCGCCCACGCTTTTCGGCATGGCACATGATTGATTGAAGATGCTGACGATCAAGCAATAATAGAAAAATCAGAAGCAGCATTACATGCCCACATAAATAGCGTAAACGAAGTGAGTAAGGTGCATAATATTAAAATTAGCATAGCAGTAAAACGGAGGTAATGACTACAACCAAAGAAGAAAAACACACACACACACACAGATTATTCTAAAAGAACACCCCCTGAAACAAGCATGGAGCTTTAAGTAATTAGAAGTGTAATATCATGCAATGGCATATCAGAAGATGAGATCGAAAATAGATTCTATAAGATAAAGCAACTCATTGGTCAATTGGCACAATACTAAAGAACAAACGCGTATCAATAGATTCTTTAAAAAAGCATTCTGTAACACTTTTTTACCAACTCTTTGTTACCAAGGACCTTGACAAATGACAGGAAATAAACAAATAAAAGTTTCAAGTACGGAAATGAGATTCCTGAGAAGAATACTCAATGTAACAAGAGGAGAGAAAGTCAGAAATAAAGAAATCAGGACTAAACTGGGGGTTATAGCAGAGCTAGATTTCATTAGAAAACAGCAAGTTAAATGGTGTGGCCATATAACAAGGCTACCAACTATATAACAGTATTTCACAAGAAGCAATGGTGTACAGACAAAACGGAACCAAAAGTAGAGGCCGACCATGAAAACGATGTACAGAGGGATTAACAGAATTCATGGGATTCACGACATACGAAGCCCATAAACGGGCACTCTCCCGCTGTTTATGCCTCACCTCGACACCGCAAGGTGCAAAATGATGAGATGAGATAATGACTTTACAGCACAATCACGTCACATGTTTTCCTGATCATGAGATAACTATGTCCTAATCGACCGCTAATTAAACTGAATGCTATATTCAATTCATGAATGCGTCTGTTTCAGGTTGTTCACCCGCCATGCCTGCGCTAACCACCACTGATGATCCTTGTGGTCAACCCCGACTGTGTCCAGACCTGGACAGGCCAGTTTGTGGAAGTGATGGGGTCACGTACGATAACTACTGCTACATGGAAGTAGAGACGTGTGGTACGGATGTCACAATAGTGCACCACGGGGCATGCGTGGCAACAATCGATGATATTCCATGTGATCAAATCACAGCGTGTCCCGCGATTTACAGCCCACTGTGTGGAAGTGATGGGGCCACGTACCCTAACAATTGTGTCATGACAGCACAGACGTGTGGTACGGATGTCACAGTAGTGCACTACGGGGCATGCTTGGCAACAACCACCCTGTGACCTCGCAGAGCGTGTCCCGCACTGTATGGTTCGGTGTGTGGAAGTGATGGGGTCACCTACGCTTATGTTTGCTTTCTGGAGACACAGACATGTGGTACAGGTGTCATAGTCGTGCATTGTGGAGACTGTTGAGACATAGATATATATATATATATAAAAGATCACGATACCATAGCATAACATATATAGACATAAGATAGAGAGAGATGCCACAAGATACGATATATAGACAAAAGCAAAGCGATCACAATACCACAATATAAGATAATATAGACAGAAGGGAAGAGATCACAATACCACAACATAAGATATATAGACTGAAGGAAAGAGATCACAATATCACAACATAAGATATATATAGACTGAAGGAAAGAGATCACGATAACAATTTTTTTTTTTTTACAGTTGAGTTCAGTTGAGTTGAGCTAAGAACCGACATCACTGCACTCAGGACATTCCCATATGCGCACTGTTCTCTTAATCAACAGCCAGTGAAGAGTCACACTACTAATCGTTCCCATCGCTATCGGATTGAGAGTTCTCCTGGTGTTCCCTAACAGTTTAGAGATTCTACTAGAACCCCTGCCAATAACCCGCAATCTCATACTTTCCACATACGGGTTCTCAATTTGTTCCCCCACCTTCTCCACAGGCGCACGATCACCTCTTCCTTGTCCATTGTTAATCGAACACCAAGAGGTGAATTTCCTGTCAGCCTATCAGCCTGTTAATTCACCCGCACTACCGCATGGTCAGGGCAAATAATCCATACAATTCTTACAATCTGTGACATCTGACGCGTGGTGAGCCATTCCACACAAAACATTCCTTTCTCCAATTTACTAAGCATACTCTTTAAGTTCGCCATAAAGACAATGTGTGTTGCAGTGGTCTCCTCTAAGCAACGGAATGTCGCTGTGACTGATTCCACCTCAATCCTCATGCTAAAGGTCGTAGCCTCGTATGCCATACTCTCCTATTTCAAGAGTCGTCCATTAGCATTCGCAATAAACTCCAACCACTCCGTCTGTTTCGCTCCACTGACCCATCAGTATAGATCACTATGTTATCTTGATGTGTATTACACTGGATCAGTTGTTGCACCTCAAACTCCGTGCGGCCCGCTGCCCATTCTCTGCACTCACGACCCAGTGTTACTATTACATTATACCAGTCCGTCCTGTCTGACGGTACATCAACGCACTCTTTTTCTAAATTCGTGCGAACGCGGTTCGTGAGCCGGGTACCAGGCGTTCGAAGCTCAGCTGCGACCGATTTGTGCAGCAGACCGTGTCGCGTTGTGTTATAACGTGCTGGTATGGGAGCCGGTCGTTCAGAAAGCAATGGCAAACTACTGAACGTAACACTTGCCTAGTACATCAACAGCAGCTGAAAAATGCTGATGTTGACTGCAACGTCCCGTAAGGGATACGCAACAATTAAAACAAGATCACAAACCTGACGTATAGATATTTCCGCCTGGCCATCAAGGACCTGCCTCGTCTTAGTCTATGACCCTTGACCATATCCATGGCTTCATGCAGGAGATGATCCCTATCTCCAGCAACTCTCAGATACCATTTGGCCTCAAGGACCCTTGCCTATCCGCCATTGTTGGTAGTACCAGGAAATGCTTCGTGCATATAATTGGTGTGTCCTCTGTGCACATCATAATCACACGCATAGCCGAATTTTGTTTGCGCTATATAACCTTTCAAGCTGGCTCTTCAATGCTGTCAGAAGCCTCAAAACATACTCAATGACAGAAATTATTAAGTTTTCTTTATAAATACCTAGATTACATATTCATGCACATTGTCACACAGAATGCACATTTAATCTTCCGACCTAAATAACTGAAAGGGTCATACATACATCGTGCCTTTCACTTTAAAATATGCTTCATTTAAGAAAGAAAGTTATTCATGTTTAATTTAATTGTTGTTTTCTTTGCATTGACTCCTCTGTAAGTGTATCAATGAGAATCGTGTACTTTAATTAACTTTAGCGTTTACAATGAAAATAAAACAAACTGTGTCTGAATAAAACTTTCGTATCGTTGTGGTGATATTACTTAAGTGTGATTATGTCCAGTTTGTTTACAGAACTCGTGTTATGTTGAGAAATAACGTCATTGCAGCTCCAAGGCAGGTTATATAGCTTTACTGATGACGTATTAACGTGAACCAACACACTTGTGTATATGTATATGTATTTTATCAGTGTCTGTTAACTGTTTGTGTGCTGATGAATGCTTTAGAATCAACGTCCATTTTGTTTCATTTGTAATTGTGGTCTCGTAAAGCTTATCAATTCCATTTCTCGTGTTCGTAGATTTACTCCTGTTTTATTGTCGTGAACAACAACACCCACTGTTAATCCAGCAAAGAATGCAATCTGTGTGTCTGGAGGTTCATAGCGAAAAATTAATGGCCAGTTTGTAGTCCAGGAGAGCCTGGCATAAGATACCCCAACATCTAGTCTGAGAATGCAGTTGGAGGCACTGCAGAATAAGCAGCACACATATTTCGTAACTGTAAGGGACTCGCGGATCAAGCTGAATAGCGTGAAGAAACTCAAGCTTCGCGAATAGTGCCAATTTAAAACAAAAACAAAAACGATCAATGATAGGGAGCATCCACTATATCTTTCCCGTTTAGAAACAGGCAGTCGGACATATCGGTGTGCTCTGTACTATGGGGTGGAGCACGATAAGGTTTATGTTGTCAGGGTCCTTGGAAGAGCAGATACAATATCATTTTCTGAAGAGAATGGTGCAGCAGGAATTAACCAGTGGATCTGATTAACACTCAGTTCTACGACGAAAAGCCAGACGAACACATACTCGTATTGATACTTGCACCATTAGTATTGGGACGATTCGCTGTATTTGTTAGGGTACTGGCGACTATTTTATTAAAGTTTGCAGAAGCCATCTTGATTAATGATAGACCAGTGTTGTGCAAACAAAAAGATATAATAGTTTAAAATTACCGTGGTAGGCAATTGAAATTACTGTGAGAACATGTGTATATTTCAGCCTGAAGGATTTATCTAGTTGTTTTACTTTATGTAGTGTCATTTCTATTGTATATACATGACGAGATGCAGCGAAATATGCCAGGCAATAAATCGAGCAATCTATTGTTTGTGTCTTTGTTATTCAAATTCAAGATATCCACCTGGATGAGAATTTGAACACATTGATTGATATTCACAGCATTAACTGTAAGATTATTGGGTATATGGTGCTAGAGCCAAATGTGTGTATACCAACTGGCAGTTGTTGCGTGATGAATTGAGTATCATGCCAGACGCTTCCTCTTCCCAACACATTTCCTGGTACCGGCTTCATGCTAGGTCACCTCGTAGCCCAGGACCATTTAAAAATCCACCCACATATTCTAAGCCATGGCATAATTAGGGCTGGAGGCCTGGCCCCTTCCTACTCAGAAAATGTTTAGTTAATTTGGAAAATTATCCCGTATTCTTTTCATTAAACCGAGTCCTGTTGTGAAAGTTACGTTGTTAACTTCCAAGCTCCTTATATGTGTCCTTAAATGTCTAAGCCCTTTTTTTATAATTGTAATACGCATTTGCTGTTTAATGTCGCATGTATGTTCTTTGGGTGGGCTAACACTAAATGTCATTAAAGAGAGGGCCTCTCCAGAGAGATGAAAAGAACTTTAAAACATTGACGATGTTAGTTAGTTAGTTAGTTAGTCGACAGATCATCCTTATTGCACATCGAACCATTCAGTCCATAAGTGTTCGGATCCCCTCCTCAGCAAATCCCGCAACGTGTAGCGGCTAACGACGCCAGTTCTGTGTTGGTTTATCAATCTTCTTTGGCTTCCTGCGTAGTGTTCTTGTTTGGCAACTCCTCTTTTAATTTGCTGCTCTCGCAGTCTGGCCGTTGTTGTAGATTCACAGTTATCACTTGGTTCTCGTAAAAGTCTTACTTCTCGTAGAGCATTCAGAATGTCGGCCTAGTCCATGGCGCGTCCGCCCTCCATCGTAGCCTCACCTGCGAGCTTGTCAGCCCGCTCATTTCCTTGTACTCCCGCATGCCCTGGCACGAAGATGAAACTAATCTTTGCCAGTCGAGACCGCTCCAGAGGCAGCAACCATTCTCTTCGGATCGACCCCTCCTCTATCCTCTTGATCATGTTCATTGAGTCGCTAAGGAAACAAGCCCTAGTGAATGTCTGTGTCTCGAGCCATGTTATTGCTTTACTTACTGCCATGACTTCCATGATCAGGCTACTTGTGGTTTCAGTGAAAGCACCAGAGTCCTCCTTCACAATTCTCCCTCCGGCCCGAGCTGTAAAGGCCCATGAGCTTCTCACATGTCGGACGACTGGCCCATCTGTGTAGATGACCGCGTCACCGTCTAGCGAATTCTCAAAAATCAACGCTTGTACTTCAGCCTCAACAGCAGCCGGATTTTCTTGTCTGCATTTTCTATCTAGTTGGATGCAAACTGAAAAGGATGTGCAGAAGTCTGTTGGCACTTGCACCCACTCCTCGCCAGGTTCTAAGTCCTCAAGTGAACACACCTGGTGAAGAATGTCTTCGGCTTGACCCATCCACGACCGTCCTCTTTTTAACCTGCTGCCCTTCACCTTCCTAATTTCACTTCGCAGTGGATGTTGTGTGTTTGCGTTAATTCTGAGGTAGGCGCGTGCCCTGCAACCTTGTATTCTCTCTTCAATGGTTGGAAAATCAAGAAGGTAGCGCATCGCCCTGAATGCTGTATCTCTTGTACATCCAAGAATAATGCGCATAGCTTCATTCTGTATCCTTTCCATCCTTTCTATCTGCTTATGGCTGAGAGTCAGGATTGCCATTGCACACTCCAAAACAGACATGACCAGCCTCTCGTACAGAAGACATAGATGGCGCTGCTCACAGTTTGCTGCCGCCATCACCCGCATCGCTGCCAAACCCCGCTTGGCCTTTGTTATCACCTGGTCTATGTGCACATTATAAGCAAGGCTTCGATCAAACCGTATCCCCAGGTAATTCATTGCCTGCGTTCTTTCCACCGTCTCTGAACACAGCATTACAGTTGGTGTTGGATTGTTGACAATATGATTATTCAACGAGAACCAAGTCACTGTTGCCTTTGTTGGGTTGACCATTGCCCCAGCTTCATCACACCAAGTACTTATGCGATTGAGTTCGGTTTGTAGTTCCACAGCAACCTCCTCTCTATCCTTACCCTGACGATACACTGAAACATCATCGGCATATGACAATGTCCTGCCAGGTCCAGTGATCTGCTCACTGGTGATTCTCACTGTGTAGGCGTTGAACAGTACCGGAGATAATGGTGATCCCTGTGGTAGGCCAGGATATATTGTTGTTGGTTCCGAAGTCCAACTGCCACATCTAAAAACTACTTTCCGTTGGAAGAGGGCTGCAGCGATCCAACTAAGGAGGAATGGGCTTACGTTTAGTTCGAGAAGCTGAAACATTAAAAAATCCAGTGGTACTCTGTTGTATGCGTCCTCAAGATCAATCGCTGCAGCAACGGTTTCAGTGCCGGAGTGGAAACCTTCATAGACATCCTGGGCAAAGACTGCTGCATTGGTCCAGGTTTCTCTTTTTAGACGGTAACCACCCAGGGTGGGTGGGAAAACACCTTGCCTCTCTAGTTGGCTTGATATTTTCCTGGCAATTACCTTCTCCAGCAGCTTGCCTATTGTATTCTGCATGGTTATAATTCGATATCCCTGAATTTTTTTGTGTGGTCTTTGTCAGGCTTCGGCAAGGGAATCAGATAGCTGTGTAACCATTCCTCCTTGATGCTAGCACTCCCTATACTGTTGTTGTACATGTCTGCTAGATTCTCTAGCTCATTGGCGGTACACCTATTTATGCCATCAGGACCTGGAGCACTGTTTTTTGATCGTCGAAGCACAGCCTTGATTTCTGTCACTGTCACTGTGTCTTCATCCGAAGTGTTCTGGGCCTTGCATCTGTCTGAGGTGACCTCCTTGGCCAGATTTCGGCCTCCCATGTCTGTCTGGTTGCTCTGCTCAAGGTAGCGTTCAAAGAGGGCTTTGCCCTCGTCAGTCCTCTGCCAGATGAGGTCAGCACCCTGGAAGTCAGAAATGCTCTTATTCTTGACTACACCACTCATGCTTTTATGTAGTCGCCAGAACAATTTCAGTGACTTGTCTGTGCTTACTCTTTGACACACCTCTGCCCATTTTTCGCTTTTAACAACATTGACCAGTCTTTTGAAGTAGCTTACTTTTGTGTGCATCTCTCTTTCTAAGTGCAAGCAGGGACTAGGATGACCAGCTCTGTTCTTCTTGGCATTTTGCCATCTCCTTACAGCACTACGCTTATCCACCCAAGCCTTCTCCACCTCGAAACTCCACCACGGTGGCTGCTCCCAGCGTTTTTTCCTGTCCTGAAACGTTCTGCGCTTGTCACGTCTTATTTTACTCACCACATCTTGCCCTGTACTGTCATACTGGAACGTCTTTACCTTTAGCTTGTGCTGCCTGGTTCTGCCTTTCTCCACCAGTATGCTGCAAGGGTGGTGGTCACTGCCATGGTGTCCTAGGACATCCCATCTACACACTTTAGTGAGTGAAGGTGAAACTAGCGCCAGATCAATAGCACTGTCCTCATCGCCCGGACGGCTTGCTGTCCTGGTGACACAGCCACTGTTGATACAAACCAGGTCGATGGTTTCCAGTGCAGTCTCGAGCTCCTCCCCCTGTGTATTGGAGGAAATGTTTCCCCATGATCTGCCTTTAGCGTTGAAGTCACCACAGAAAATAACATTTCTCTCGTGGCCTAATATGCCACTTAAGCACTGCCACTTCTGGGCGTCCACACTGGCATTGCGGGCATAAACATTAACCAACACGAATGGTATACTGGAATGAACTCTCAACGCCTGTATTTTTATATCGTCACTGTCCCAACTGGACATGTCTAGCTCTGACGCCACCATGCTGTCGCGAACGAGAATCGCCATTCCCAGATGTCGTCTGTTGTAGAAACATTTGAAGCCGGCAATTTGGAGTAGCTGATCGCCCATTCTCGTCTCCTGGAGTGCTACAATGTCGTTCCTGTAAACTAGGGTTTATAAAATAGAGCCCCGTTGTTTTACACTGGCACAGTTCCAATATAGAATACGGATATTCCTGAGTCCTAGACGGTGACACTTGAGTCTAAAACGCCTCAAACCACCACGCTTACCTTGCTTCTTTTCCCCTGCGCGGCTACCACGCCGCTTCGGTATGTTGACTGCTGACCGCACGAAGAACACACGTTGTTCCGCCATGTTGAAAAAACGTAAACACAGACTGAGAAAACCACACACGCTGCTGAAAATTCACTCAAGGATAGCTTCGCTCGATGCACGAACTCCGTAGCACCCGCGCAGATCTTGAGTAGAAACTCCTGGTTTCTCCTGGAAACTCCATTTACGATGTGGTGTTGTTATAGAATGCAGTCAATAAGCTGGACTTGATATTACAGATCCATGTCGTACGTAATCCTTTATTACTTAAGTGTCGTCCCTGGAGTGAGGGGAATCAACACCCACATTTTAATTAACCCAATATTATTGTCCTAGAGATACCACCAGAAACCGCCCACAAAACTCCTTCAGTCTGTAGACACCTCTTTCTTATTCTCACTCACCCCTGGATCATGCCCCCTCTCATTCTTCCCCAACACAACATACTCAACAACTCTAGCTTTAACAAATAAATACAACAAATAATTTATTAAAGCAAAGAGTATGTGTGTGAGAAATGTGTGTGTGTAATGTGTAGAATGTGTGTCGAATATTCTAAGGTGTATGTAGAATCAGACCAGTGAATCAGGAGCAAAGTTAGTTACATCACTGTGCTGAGCACACAACAGCACCAAATATTCCGGACAGAAAACCTCACCAAGAAAATGTCTCTCCGGCCACGTGACGACTTTCTCCGATCACTCTCGAACAATCAGGACGCTGGTCATCAATAATAGACACTGTTCGATATTGGTCTTCACTCTAGCAAACATTGTGAATTTACACTGTTCAATAATGTTTGTTGATCAGAGAATCTTTCCAATAACTTAAATGTCACATGGGAAAATATAACTGTTCATAAGTCACTGGTTATACGATTTTTCCCATATTAAAAAAAAACAACCTAGTAATGTTCCAGGTAGTTATATATATTGGTATATGTGTCACTCAAGGAAAAATCACACATATATTCATCAAGTCCTGCTCAGCAGAAGTCAGGTTTCTGCAGACTAACTAGGCCATGAGCCCAGTGTACAAGCCTCTCAATAACCTTTGTCTTCCATACGTGAGCCATCATTTTTCTTCAACTTTGATACTAACTTCTTGGTAGTATATCGTATCACCATCAACAAGTGGACCTGTAAGTGGAACCTGTAGAATAGAGAATCCCCTGGTGAGAGCAACTCAATTATGACCTTAATTAGGTGAGTGTATGCCGATAGCAGCACTCAGATCTATAACAGAGAACCGAACTCTGTTATACGGCCAAATAGCTCATCACATTGGTCTGAGACATGGAAACACAAGGATAGATTAAAGGAAACGGGTAGAAACCCAGCAGATGCCCTCCTGGAAGATCCTACCATTTCACATTCCCTTCATCCCTCCCAACCATCCTCGATCTCTCTAATTATTAGCCCACTACATTGCCCTTAACTCCCTGAGTTAAATGATATATTACACAAGCTATTTAAAGCTACACAATAGGTTGCTAGTGCCGATTCTCCTATAATACATTCTATCACCGCATCTATAATACATTCTATCTCCGCACAGTACTGTACTCTATTCCTAATCATACTCGAAGTTAGATATGATTAATAGACTACCATATGCCTATTCCGGTTGATGATTGAGACTATGCAATCACAGACTGGATCATTGTTCGCCGATAAATATCAACACTTTGACACTATAGTCTCTTTCAATTAACACAACTCGGAATACTGCGCCGATCTTTAACACTTCAGAAATTTTGGTTAACTAACTCAACTTGTTTACCGCAACTGGTTTTAAATCGGGGCTTTAGTGACGTCATCAAAAAGTCTAGACGCTGATCAGTCCAGAGTCTGGCTTTCTCCCTGTTTTTAGACTGACTGGAATCACCCCGCCGTCTACTTTGCTTTCATCGGGGAAATCTTTGTCTCGTACAACAAAAGTCCTCTCCGACGTCTGTCCAGACATTCCGTCTACAACTTCAAAGGCTGTCTACCGACTTGCAGACGGATGGCGCCATTGTACGTTTCTCGAACAACCCACATCATACAGAAATGCCGACCGTGTGCAGACAGTTTTCGCGACGTATTTTGTTCCTGAGTCCCCTACTCATCAAAGGATTGCCTGTTATTGTAGACGAATGTCGGGTCTTTTTGTCATCGATCGAAACTATCAAGTTTTTCCGCGACAATCCACCAACACATGCTCAGTACACAGTATAAAGACAAATATTGAACATCACACAAAAAGAGACGGGTCTTGGAATCGTCAAAATATGACACTGAAGGGACCTGACAACTTTAACGTTTGTCTTTGAGCTCATTGGCCTAATGTGGGAAGATTTTCATTGGCGGGACATGAGTGTATGATTACAACACCAGTCTTAGTACTGGCTGACCAAACGAATGAGGTCGGGTAACATCTGGACGATTATTTAATTTGTCTTCCTCTGATCGATTTAGATGTCTGTTTATGTAGTGTATAATAATATACAATGCTTTAAAGTGCTAATACCTTAACGAATTTTACTTAATTGCTCGTGTTAACACATAAAAGTCCGAAGCCACTCGTACAATATCTGGAGGCAAATGTGAGGCGTTCCTAGTAGTAACTTAAGTCACTTAACTGCGCTCTTTCTTTCATTTTGTGCTGGTTGTTGACTGATGGCATCAAATCGTTCACGCAGTGTAAGAGTTAGATATGATTTAGTATTATTGTTAACCACTCTCACCAGCTTATAACCGCCTTGATATTTTCAGAAAGGATATTCTTCGCTTCTCACAGACAACGTTAGCGTCAGGTCTTGACCAGGTTCCTAGTTTTTAGCAAGTGGGTTATGACATTCACTGTCTAATTCTGTCAGTATATCTACGATATCTGCAGTAAAGTTAGCTTTACTTACTGTGGTACTGTTGTTTCTGCTTAACTCATTTTCTTTGAGCATTTACTATGTCTGGAGTAAATTGAAATATTTGCGTGTGGATTAGCTTTCCCTATTACAAGTGTCGTTCGCCATCAGGCGGATGCACTCCGACTTCTGAAGTACTTGTAATTTACGTCCCCAAGTCAAGGACGAGAAGTCCACATTTTAGTCCAACAGACCTGTGTTAGAGGCAAACCCACTACCTTGACACATCGAAGGTTAACAACCAGCGCACTCCTTTCCGCCATGCTGACCTCCCTATACTTGGTCAATTCTTTAATACATCCATCATGTGTGCAGTAAAGTGAGTTTTACTAACTGTTGTTCTATTAATTATACTTAGTCTAATTATGTGAGTACATCTACCATGTTTGCAGTAAATTGAGACTTGCTAGCGGGTGCAATGTTGTTTCTACTTCGTCAAATTTTCTGTATTAAGTAATCATTGCACTAAATTCTGTATTAGTTAATCAGTGCACTAAATACTGACTTATTAAATTATTGCATTAAATAATGTATAGATAAATAATTTGAATTAAATACCGTATAACTAAATCATTGAATTAAATACTGTTTAGATAACTTAATGCATTTAATACTGTATGGATACACCATTGCATTAAATACTGTAAGGATACAACATTGCATTAAGTACGGTATTAATGAAGCAAATGACGATGTAAAGATAACGGACAATTTTACACACCTTGAGGGCATTAACTGGTGTTGCCTGACCTATATTTCTTTAGACAGATCGCCACACCTGGAGTGATGCTGTCAATACCACACAGGCCGACTTACTTTCCTAGTGTCCATTGTAGGCTGAGTCGATAGCTAGTCTCGGTCGATATGTGAGGCAGGGTCGATATATGAGGCTGGGTCGATATATGAGACTGGGTCGACATGTGAGGCTGGGTCGATAAATGAGGCTGGGACGACATGTGAGGCTGGGACGACATGTGAGGCTGGGACGACATGTGAGGCTGGGTCGACATGTGAGACTGGGTCGACATGTGAGGGTGGGTGGACATGTCAGGCTGAGTCGCTATTTGAGGCTGGGTCGTCGACATGTGAGGCTGGGTCGACATGTTAGGACAGGTCAATTTTACAAATCCACCTCGATGTGGATTCGAGCCCATGAATTGAACCCAGGAACAACGTGGCTGTAATGCGATTACACAACAATCTACGTCACCATTTCGGTTCCTTGTTACATTGGCATGGCTCCATGAACTCACGATATCCAAGGATCGTGACGAATCCCTTGGTAAGCCCAGTACCAGGGCGCTATGTGTCGGCCCTGCAACTATGGAAGCAACCTTGGATGGCGGAAAATGCTATGGACTGTCCCTTCCTTCTCTTGAGGGATGACCGAAGTCCTCGACTGTTCCAACTTGACCAGCTGAGATGTGGACGGTACCACAAAAGTGAGAGTCTCCCAGGAATGCAAACCTGGTCAAAAATGCACGCATAAGCCGGATGTGTTGACCTAAGGGTTTTCAACCCAAGGGTGCCTAACGCACACCGCAATGACATCTGAACAAACACTCCGGATGAACGAAAAGAAGAAGAAGAAGAATTAACAACAAGAACAAACAGAATAAGATTAGAAGAAAAAAAAGAAACATGTCGAACGAGAAACAGTAGAAGCATAAGTAGAAGCATAAGGAGAAGACAAAATGATAGAAAGGGGGTGTCTAAATAGCAGTTGGGACAATATCATCGTAAAGGCGACATCATCGTGCGGGCGACATCATCGAACTGATGACATCATTGTACGGACGACATCATTATACGGACGACATCATTGTACGGACGACATCATTATACAGAGGACATCATTGTACGGACGACATCATTGTACGCACGACATCATTATACAGAGGACATCATTGTCTTACTGCATTATCGTAAAGACATCATCGTACAAACAACATCTTCATGTAGAAGAAGAAAAAGAAGAATTTATCATATAACTATGTGCGATTACTTTACAACTAAACAATGTGTAACGACTTTTACCAAAATCCTGTCTATGCATTTCAGGTGGCTCTTTAAGCAATTCCGGAATTTCTGAGGTTCCATGTACTTCGAAATCTTGCCCGTACGTTAACGATCCAGTCTGTGGAAGTGACGGGGGTCACTTATCCTAACCTCTGCGTCCTGAAAGCTGAAACATGTGACACCGATATTGCACTCGAACATAAAGGCAAATGCAATGAAGCAACCGCTACAGTTCAATGTGGTAGTCCCCCTTATTGTCATGAAGATTACAGCCCAGTGTGTGGAAGTGACGGGGTCACCTATCCTAACCTCTGCATCGTGCATTCACAACCATGTAGTAAAGGCATCAGAGTAAAACGTCCAGGTAAATGCGTTACAACGAACAGGAACACTGCAGTTCAATGTGATGGACCCAAGGCTTGTAATCTTGATTACCCCCTTATCTGACTCAATCTTTCTTGTAATTTTTGGGTATAAATATGTGTACTCAGGGGAGCCCCAATCTCCTTTGATAACTGGTGTTATAGGCAGACAGACAAGGTCATAGGAGAAATTAAAAGAAGAGCCTAGTTGATCCTCTGTTCAATTATTTACCTGGTAAGTTGAGAGAAGCTCAACTACAAGACCCCACACTGAGGACTAGTTTTGTAATGTTGACAGAACCAAGTGATCTTCCAAAGAAGGGACACCTTTATGTAAATGGAATAAGGTTGTATGGAAGAGCAGGTCTGATGAGTGCAAGCATGACCAGCTCGTCGTTCATAACGCTTGGGGGCAACATATTATTTATATGGCACAAACAACACCGTTTAGGGGTCATATGGATGTCGAGGCAACTATTTAAGGAATTTTCTACTATTATTATTTGGCAGGTGTAATTGAAAACTTAAAGGAAAAGGCTCAACAAATCGAGCCGGTTATCAACCAAGATAAGACAGAATATATGGTACTTTTAAGAGAAGGAACAGCTAAAAGCTCTGGCCACATGCAAATAGATAATATTACCATTAAAAGAATGGAAACATGCAATACCTGGGTACAATCTTCAACTGCTCCAACATAATAAGGACAGAAATACAAACTAGAATCAGCTCTGGAAATAAGACATACTATGCACTACAACATCTGCTAAAATCAAATGCGTTATCTCGTAACACCAAGATCACAATATACAAAACACTGATCAGACCAGTTGTGCTGTATGGCTCTGAAACCTGGAGTACAACTTAAGGAGACGAAGCCTTGTTACAAACCTTTGAAAACAAAGTTTTAAGACGCATCTTTGGGCCCATTAGGGATACACAAATTGGAGAGTGGAAAAGAAGAAGCAACAAAGACATTTATGATCTGTTTAAGTCCCCGCTCATCACTGGTATCATGAAGGCTAATAGACTGCAATGGCTGGGGCATATGGAAAGAATGGAAGATAATAGGGAAACAAAACTCGCTTACACTCAGGACATAAATGACCATAGACCCCGAGGTAGACCAAGAAGACGGTGGAGACATAATATACATACAGACCTACAAGCACTTAGGAATCAGCGACTGGCAAGAGAAGGTCAACCAGAGAGACGAATGGAGACGGCTTGTATCTGCAGCAAAGAAACTCAATGGCTCGGAATGCTGAAGAAGAAGAAGAAGAAAAAGAAGAAGAAGAAGAAGAAGAAGAAGAAGAAGAAGAAGAAGAAGAAGAAGAAGAAGAAGAAGAAGAAGAAGAAGAAGAAGAGGAAGAAGAAGAAGAAGAAGAGGAAGGAGGAGGAGGAGGAGGAGGAGGAGGAGGAGAAGGAGGAGAAGGAGAAGGAGAAGGAGGAGGATTAGAATTGAGAACATCCGAGGCTATGTGAACTCCTGTGCACATTTCCAGAAACTGGCACTAAATCATGAAATGCTCTCATTTCTCTGGGAGAAATGATGGTGATAAATTCACCAAAATGAAGCGATTGCTTTTGACAACGTTCGTCCTCTGCCTAATGCTGGGAAGGGAAACAGCTACATGCTGACTTCGGTAAACTACCGGCCATCGATTCTAAATAGGTGAGTTATGCTAGATCACCTTCACGAGACTGGAGTTTTCTAATCAAACCCTGGCGGATAACAGATCAGGATTTCGAAGGAATGTCTAGGGATCGGTCTTTTGATACTTTCATGCTAGTCACATTCACACTAGTGCATGCCATCTCCAATGAAGTGGTATTGTGAGGCGCTTTAACGGGACGTTAATGTCCAGTCTAAGGAAATTGGAACAGGAAAAACCCGACAGGTAGGATTAGCACATTCCGGCTGCGTTATTTGCTTATAGTTAAGTATCACACGATTCCACACGATTGCCATAGCCCACTTTGTTGTTCAGTAGACTAAAATAAGGGCCATTGTTGAGGTGTTGGACAGAAGAGACAGCACTACAACAGTAATCTCATCTTTTAATAATGTTGAAAATTTGAAAGAAATAGCTATAAGGTGGATTTTAGCTAAGAAGAACTGAAAGATCACAACATGGCACGCATTATATTATAATTCATTCATTCATTCAGTAGCATGTCCTTTGCAGAACCTCGCTCCCATAACAACCTTCCGGAAAACCTCTCGATCAAAAGCAAGATGTCCCGCGTCTGATACACACATCTGGAGATCATCCGCCACATCCTGCACCCATCTTCTCTTTGGCCTTCCTCTTCCTCTCTTCCCAGGCATATACCCTTTCATTATTGTTCTCTCCAAACTTTCGTGACGTTTCAAGTGACCAAAATATTTCAATTTTCTTTGTTTTATCGTCTTTAATAGCCAACCGTCTTCAATATTCAACTCTTGAAGTATGGATGCATTTGTTCTTTCCTTTACCCAAGTTATATTATAATGTTTTGCGTATCCTTTTACAGGACTTAGCTGTCAACAGCAGCATCTTTCAGCTGTCTGTTGATCTCTTGGCAAGATTACGCTCAGTAGTTTGCCATTGCTTTCTGAGCGGCCGGCTCAGTATCCGCAAGTCACGAGCGGGGGTCGAACCACCTCAGTTCTCGCTCCGCTGCGAGACTCTGCGTGATAAACGGGATTACAGAGAGAAAGTGTTGTAACCCCACAGCCAGAGAGACCGGCTATATTATAATAGGAGGGGCAAATACCGATATTTGGATGTCATGGATAAAGTTCTTCTGTTAATGCACACGGGGAGTAGAAATTGGAGACTTAGTGGCACTGACTTTCCACGGTCGAGAAGAAATTTTCAAAAGCTATTTACCAAATTCCGATTAACGGAAACTCTAATGTCTTTCATACCACTCCGCTTCGTAAGTATGTGGAGAGATCGCTTAAACTGTCACTGCGCTTAATGACATTAGAGGTTTCGCTTTATTAAAAAAAATCATAAGAACAATTGTGGGCGGATAGAAAGAGCAATGAAGATATCTTGAAAGAAGTTAATTCATTAAAATGCTGAGTCGCACCAGTAGAAGATTGCCACATTCTTTGGACCTGTTATTAGAAAAGGATAGCTGGAGCATGTCGTCATAACGAAGAGAGGGGAAGTTTTACATCACGGCAGGGAGGAACGTCGCTATCAAAATGTGAAACTGAGGGATGCGGACAGACGCGAGGTTCAATGTCACATTTCATGGGCTATAAGCAGAAGAACTTGGTCACACAATGCCATTGTTCAGAATATATGCCTTATTTCTTGTCACACACTGACATAAAAGGACATGGGGTGAAACAGAAATTCAAAAATAAAAGTTCGTTTGTATAAACTTGTATTTCACAACAAGCGATATATTAGAAAAAGCAACCAGTTGTAACGTAAGTTAAAACAGAATTATAAAACGCTGAGAATACACACCTTCGTTACATGGTGTTGAAGTATGAACGATGAGAAAACAGTTGAAAACAGAAATAATAGTCCGCTTGAATGTCGAAACATAGAAAACATAAAGCGAATATCATTTAAAGATAGCATAGCAAATGAAGACAACGGTTGCAGCAGGATATGTCATTATAAAATGAAAGGTTAGGTAAGCGAGACTCTTAAGAGAGGGCGCGACAAACAGACAGACAGACAGACAGACAGACAGACAGACAGACAGACAGACAGACAGACAGACGGACGGACGGATGGACGGACGGACAGGCAGGCAGGCAGTCAGGCAGGCAGGCAGACAGACAGACATAATAAACACAGACACGGAGTAGATACCTGACACTTGGTGTACAGAAATTACTGTGAGGAGATGAACCGTTCAAAGGCAATGATAATGAAACTGATGATGATAATATTAACAATAATAATAATACCTGTACTCAAGCCAGGAAAGAAAGTTGAACTCCTTACATGTGAGATGTCTGAGACGTATCCTGGGCATATCATGGAAAGACCACATAACAAAAAAAACATGTGCTTGAAAGAGCAGATATTACCACAGTAAACCCCCTCCTCAAACAGAGACGCCTCCGGTGGCTGGGTCACGTATCTCGAATGGATCAAAGATCTCCTATACGGAGAACTAGCCACAGGAAAGAGGGCAACCGGAAGACCCCAAATGCGATATAGGGATGTGTGTAAACAAGATATGAAAACCCTTGGCATAGATCCAGACACGTGGGAAAGAGTTGCAACAGACAGATGTTCCTGGAGAAGAGATGTACGAAACGGACTGGTGCTCTTTGAGCGCAATATGATCCAACAAACTGGGGATAGGCGGCACAGGCTTAAAACGCAGCCACTTATTGCGGGACCTGCCTCGTCTTATAGATGCGGAAACTGTGACAGGGATTGTCACTCTCGCATTGGACTATACGGTCACCAGCAGTGCTGCCAGGTACCTCCCCAGCGGCACAACTCTATAGTCCTTCAGAACTGAAAGAGGCCTAATAATAATAATAATAATAATAATAATAATAATAATAATAATAATAATAATAATAATAATAATAATAATAATAACGTTAAGAAATATGTTAAAATTAAGGTAAACCATAACATTACGAATCAACCGTGTTGACCTTTGTGATCTTATTTAGGAACAACACAAACAGATGTAAAGAAATAATGAAATTAGTACATAAAAAACGCAAAAAAGAAACGCAAAAAAGAAACGTATAAATAGCGAACAATAACAGGTGTTTGTGCACACTCCATGCACAGGAAATTTGAGATGAATTAAGGTGTTCATCTCATCTCATCATGTTCCTCTTGTACCTTATGGTGTTGAGGTGAAGTATAAACAGCGGGATAGTGCCCGCTTATGGGCTTCATGTATCGATATTCTCATGGACTGTTATTCCCTGTGTCCATCGTTTACGTGGTCGGCCTCTTCCTCTGTTTCCCTCTGGTCTGTACATCATTGCTTGTTGTGGTATACTGTTAGTTGGTAGCCTACATGCCTGACCAAACCATTTGAATTGCTGCTTTCTAATAAAATCTTGTGCAGCTATAACCCCTACTTTAGTCCTGATTACTCTGCTTTACTTGTGCTAACTTTTATGTTATGTTCCCTACACATATCGTTTAGACTATTCATGTGGTCTTGTAATTGAGCTTCTGATTTTGCTATTAGTGTGTGGTCGTCCGCAAACAGGAGTTCTCTAATGGTGTAATTTGCAGATGGTCCTTCATCTGTGTTCTCGTCACGCGCTATTCTTGCGGTCTCTGAATGGTTTCTTTTCATATGTTGTCTGTTTACGGCGTACAATGTGTGCATGTTTAAAGGATCTAGCCAAATCACAGTTCAAAAGTATGGGAGTCTCCGTGACGAAGTGGTAACGCCGCCTGATCCTGCTCTTAAGGTTGTGGGTTCAATTCCGGACCACATCTTTATGTTAATTAATGCAATTTTCTCGCTTTGTGCGACGCTTTCGGCAAGCCTCCCTGTGGAAAGAGACAGAGCCATATTGGATAAACCGGGTGTAATGAAGTCGTTGCTCTTGGTTTATAAATCATTGTAAACACATTTAAATCGAAAATGGTAGTATATAATAATAGATCATACACTAGTTGGCAAACATGGGCAGTATGTGTCCACACATTTGTTCGTTGCTTGAGAAAGACAAAAATTACACTAGCATAATAAAAGACCATTACTACACGAGATAAAAATAAAATATTGTGGACTCATACACAGGTATATTACCCTGTTGAATACTATGCCGCAAAGAAGCGACTCCTCTCCTCCTCCTCGCACTTTCAAGCCCTTTTCATAGTACAATGTTCATACCGTTTTCCTTCATAGACATAAACAATCGGCCCATACCTACCCGAACGCGCCTACTTTTAGTGTCTGATGTATATCGTGGTTGTTTTTTCTGTCTGAATGCACCCTTTTATATTCAGGGCCTGTGAATTCATTACCTCATATTTCATTTAATTCTGCTCCGTGGCGAACTAGTTAAGGGCCAGCCAAGTTCTCCTGCCTTGTTCTTTTGTTGTATAGAATTAGCTTCATAAGTGATGTTGAATGAAATAACGGATAAAAGGAAAGAGAGAAGTAGGGTAGAATGTCAGACAGGCCTGCGTGCCCAATTCTTAACACTTTGAAAATAAAGTTTGTTCGTTCGTTCGTTCCGAAGGAGAGTGGTTCATTTCCGGACTCCGTCATTCCGGACTCCGTCATTCAATTCACGAGTGCAATTTCTCGGAGACCCCTCTGTGGAGCTCCAGGGTTTCTAGTTTGTGAGACCGAACAACTTTGCATTAATGCGGTACTCGATGTCTATTCCAATGTCGTTGTTTTCGAAGGCATTCGCCAGCATAGCTGAAAACATGAGGCTGAACAGTGTTGGTGCCACGACACAGCCTCGCTTCACTCCATTGGTGACGGGAATTTGCTGTGATAGCTCACCATTTTTCTGAATTCTTGCTTGCATACTATCATAAAGTAGGCGAACTATTTGACTTGGTGAAGCTGCTATATTAGAACCGGTCCACTAGCTTTGTATATCTCTGCCGGGATTGAGCCAGGAACAGGCGCCTTACCGCTGGAAAGTTGCTGGATAGCTTTTTTTACGTCCACTATGATTGGCAGGTTAGCAAGAGTATCATTATTTGGGATTTGAGGAACCCAATTGATGGTTTCATCATTGATGGAGGAGGTTGCATTTAAGATGTTTCTACAATGCTCTGTCCAGCGTTGACGGATTTCTTTCTTATCGGTGACCAATGTTCACCCATCTGCTGTAACAGGTCTGAACATAACTGAAGGTAACTGCAATATATGAAGTCAAGGCTCCGGCCAAAGTGTATATGTGTCGGTTTATTAGTCAAGGTATAAAAACATGTACAGCAAGTTGAAAACACTTCTGGTTAGTTTGCAGGCTGAGTTGGAACTCAACTATGTTTACCTTACACGTCACGCGTGAGCGTCCCTAACAACTAGTCCAATTGTGCTCACGCGTGCATCATTCACCAGCTATTCATTTCCCAAACCCTTTTCTATTTCACACCATCTATCTCCTAAACTACTAACAGAGATGGTGCTCTGTTATAATGCACTAAGGAGGGGAACTATGCCTAGTGATGTAGGACCATTGACAGCTTTCAGTGAGTCGTAGAAGTTTTTCATATCATGTCTGTCAGCAACGCCTTGAATCTCATCAGCTTTGCTGCTCAGCCAGGAGTCCCGCATATGCCGAAATTACTGCTGCACTACTTACTATCTGGATGTTATTGATGGCACTTTTTTTTTTGGGTAGACTTCGGGTCGTTCAAGTATGCCTTGTGGGGAAGGTGTTTCTGGTCAGCAATTGGTTGAAGTCTTCGAAATTGTTATCCAATATATATATATCTTCTTCTTCTTCTTCAGCGTTCCGAGCCATTGAGGTTCTTTGCTGCAAATACAATCCGTCTCCATTCGTCTCTCTGGTGGACCTTCTCTTGCCAGTCGTTGATTCCAAGTGCTTGTAGGTCTGTACATGTATTATCTCTCCACCGCCTTCTTGGTCTACCTCGGGGTCTACGGTCATTTATTTCCTGAGTGTAAGCGAGTTTTGTTTCCCTATTATCTTCCATTCTTTCTATATGCCCCAGCCATTGTAGTCTATTAGCCTTCATGATACCAGTGATTAGCGGGGACTTAAACAGATCATAAATGTCTTTGTTACTTCTTCTTTTCCACTCTCCACTTTGTGTATCCCTAATGGGTCCAAAGATGCGTCTTAAAATTTTGTTCTCAAAGGTTTGTAACAAGGCTTCGTCTCCTTTCGTTGTACTCCATGTTTCAGAGCCATACAGCACAACTGGTCTGATCAGTGTTTTGTATATTGTGATTTTGGTGTTACGAGATAGCGCCTTTGATTTTAGTAGATGTTGTAGTGCATAGTATATCTTATTTCCAGAGTTGATTCTAGTTTGTATTTCTTCCCTTATGATATATATATATATATATATATATATATATATATATCGAATCTCTTGTTGTTTCTCTGTACAAATTTCGGTATTGTTAACTTGTGCGAATGAGTCCGCATAATGGTCAGCTGCTTGCTTTCCTGTCTGTTAAGATGTTTCCGTCTTTATGTATTGCAATTTTTTAGTTTCTCCCTGTGCAGTCGTCGTTAAGTTGTTTTATTACCTTCCACAACTTCCTTATGTCTCTATCAAAGTTCATTGACTTTGTTTTCTCCTGCCAGCTGTTTTCGTCTAGCCTGCAGATTAGCCTTTTGGAATTTGGCTTTTGCGTACTGGTATTTATTGTGGTGCTCTTCGCTGGGTTTGGCCTCTGCTTGCTTTCTACACGCTTCCACATCATTATTCAAATGTTCCAGCTCACTACTCCAGTAGGGTTATAATATTTAAGGGCTCCTCTTGGCACTGTTTCTCGTGCTGCCTGTAGTATACATTTCCCAAACTCTTCAACTTTTTAAATAATTTTTTTTCTCAGTGTTCAGGTTTCTAACCAGTATGCTGGTGCGATGTTTGCACATTGCCCAGTCTGCTTTCTTGTAGTTCCACCTCGAGAGGGTGCTGCTTTCACTTACATGCTCATTTTCTACAGTTAGAAAGACAGGCCGTTGGTCACTGCCACCAAGTTGTTTACTAACAATTCATTTAATGTTCCACTCCAGGTCTGGTGAATGAAAAGCCAGGTCAGGTGTAGTTGTAGTGTGCCATGATCTCGAATAGAAGGTATGTGGTTCAGACGGCTTGTTAATCAAGATGAATCTATTCTCATCTTACTAGTTGTCACGGAAACCACTATAATTCACGATAGATGATGAAACAACAGAGACAGGCTATATTCGAACTTACAAATTGTTTGCAACTAGTGGAGACATTCCTTTGGATCAAAGGCGCCGCTAGTCTATGATTATTCCCCGGAGAAACGGGAAAAGAGTTTCCCGGTTGTCTTGGAACAGACTCAAGTTGAAAGGCAAAGCGCCGCCGTGATTCTGTTGCCACATGTTGGTGACAGGAGAATGACGTCACGAGGTCAATCCCAGATTATATAAAAACAAGCTTGTTGTCGGGAATGCACAATAAAATTGACTTAGGCTGACATGTTGAATAGCTCAGTGCTCGAAGTGAAAAGAATCCCGCATGTTTATAATCAGTGTATTTGAGGGAAAAAAATACATGTGTCTTTCGTGGCAATTTGGAGATTCAATTCGGATTGTGAGCTAGGAATTCATAGGGTATCTACACTTAGCATTTAAATGTTAATAATGTAGAATAGTAAAATGCTAGTGAAGTTTAGAACTTTAACGTAGTGGTTGCTTTGTAGTCAAGTATAAAAACAGTGTCGGCGACAGTAGACAGTCGAAGTGTTAAACTAACTAGTGTGAGATGTAAATTAGCTCAGCTAGTTGAGGATAGTGAAAGGGGATGATATTTAGTGTGATTGGGAATGGTTGGGGGATAGGGGAAATGTCCAATGGTGGGATCTTCCAGTGGGGGTATACTGGGGTTCTACACAGAGACTGGTTCACTGTCATGGATCTGAGTAAGATTGTAAGCCCACACTCATCTAATAGGAGACAGTATCAGATTGCTCTCACCGAGTCTGTTGTGTCTCTTTCACATGTTCCCCTCGGGTTTTCAAAGAACAGATGCTGAATTGTTCGTATCATGGAGAACTTGGTACGAGGAGATCTGTTCAGTGGCCTGTGCATTGGACCCATGAGAAAAGGGTTTATTATGTCACACCACTCGTGAAAGAAATAATGGAGTGTTATTATGTCACACCACGGGTGTAAGAACAATATCGTGTTTGATTTTCACACCACAAGTGAAATAACATTAGAGTGTTGCTTTTCACACCACAAGAGAAATAACATTAGAGTATTGCTTTTCACACCACAAGAGAAATAACATTAGAGTGTTGCTTTTCACACCACAATTGAAATAACATTATAGTGTTGCTTTTCACACTACAAGTGAAATAACATTAGAGTGTTTTAACATGTTCACACCATCTGGGAAATATTAATAGGAATTAATTCAAAGAACGAGAAAAGTGTAATAGTGAAAACGGTAGGACTTGTAAGAATGAGACATTTATATCAAGGAACAGTTTTACTTGTTTTCACTAGGCAAGGAAGGTTTATGTCTCGGAACCAGATAAACATTTATTAACAGGGTGTATGATCGCTGCCGGATCATTATCAGACAATATTCATAATTGGTGACCAGTTAGCTGGATTATCAAAGGGGCTACAGGAGAGAGTCAACATCGAACAAGAGGGACACGGAGTGTGGTGAGGTTTTTGTTTACAGACCCGTGATGATGTGGTGTAACTCGTACAATGATGATCAGACTGTGATCCGGAGCTTTGTGGTCTGATGTCTACATATACACCTTAGAATATGCGTCACACATTCTACACATTACACACACACACACACGCACACACACACACACACACACACACACACACACACACACTTCTCTCACATATACTCTTAGCTTTAATAAATTTCTTGTATCTATTTGTTGAGGCTAGAGTTGTCAAGTATGTTATGTTGGGGAAGAATAAGAGGAGGCATGATCAAGGGTTTAGCAAGAGTGAGAAGAAGGTGTCCTTGGACTGAGGGAGTGTTGTGGACGGAGTCTGGTGGATATCTCCAGAATAGTGATATGAAAACTGAAATAAATGTGGGTGTTGATTCCAATCACTCCAGGGACGACACTATAGAAGTAATATCTCTCAAGACACTATAGTAGAGAGTGAGTACTTGTCACGACATTATTGGGGGATCGTAAACGTAATCTTTGGACAGCGGGATCTCTCATAAACGGGATCTGTCGACAGTGGGATCTCTCGACAGGGGGGATCTTTTGACATCGGGATTTCTAGACGACGGGTTCTTTTAACACGGGATCTTTAGTTAGAGGACCTGGATATCCTATTAGTGAGAATCCAGCTAGAGTAAATGTGGATAGGGGTTAAGACACATATCTTACCTGTTCACACTTAACACGTCTGCATAAGTCTGTGGTCCGGTTTCTACTCTTGTCACTGAGTGATTGTGTTGTGTTGTGCTGTGTGTTATGAAATATATAGATTAATATTACTTGTTAATTATCTATATATTGATCTTAGGGATAAAATCTACACTCTATCTGCTGAAATATGGCCACTCCTATACTAACTATGGCAGAACTAAGGGCAAAGGTGGAAGAAATGGGCTTGTCGGGCTCTGCTTTAACAGATTACATACAGGAGGTGGAGAGGGATTATCGTCAAGCAGAAAGGGAAGATCGGAAGGCCGAATTGGAATTGAGGAAGATGGAGCTAGAAACTAAGAGGATAGAAGCTGAACAATCCCCTAGAAAGATGGAACTTAAAGCTGAGCAGGCAGCTAAGAAACCTGAAGCTGAGCAGGCAGCTAAGAAACTTGAAGCTGAACAGGCAGCTAAGAAACTTGAAGCTGAGCAGGCAGCTAAGAAACTTGAAGCTGAACAGGCAGCTAAGAAACTTGAAGCTGAGCAGGCAGCCAAGAAACTGGAATTTGAAGCTGAGCAGGCAGCTAGGAAACATGAAGTTGAGGAAGCTGCTAGGAAACGGGAAGCGGAGAAAGAGGCTCAGAAAAGGGAGCACGAGTACCCTATGAGGGAACTCGAGTTGAAGAGGCAATCTAATGGGGAAACTGAGGGAGCAGTTGGAGGTTCCTCCATCCCAGGCTCAACCCCAGCAAGTGGACATAGTTACCATGTTATGAAGTTTCCTCTAGCGGTCTACGAGGAGAAAAAAGAGAAGATTGACCAGTACCTTCAACGCTTCGAGGCCATGTCTGTTGCTATGGGTCTGGACCGTGACAAGTGGTGTCTTAAGCTGTCCCAGGGATTACGCGTGACCGGCTACGAGGTTTATTCTCGCCTGCCACCAGGACATGAGAACAATTATGACGAGTTGAAGACGGCTCTGCTAAAACGATTCGAGGTTACGTCACATACCTACCGGAAAGAATTTCTAGCAGCGAAACGAGAACCGGGAGAGTTGTTTGTCGCCTACAGTTTGCGTCTAAAATCCTATCTCCATAAATGGATGGATTTGGCTGAGTTCGCACATGACTATGAGAGTCTGGAAAAGTTCATGGTGGTCGACCAGCTGAAGAAGCATTTGTCGAAACCTCTCAGGACATTCCTGGGAGAACAAGGAGCGGAACGTATTGACCTCGTGACAAAATTAGCAGAACGGTTCGTCGAGGTACATGGGGAGGCAGGGGATAACCTTTCCACCAACACCAAAAGTCAGGAGAAACATGAAAGGAAGAAACCCAAAAACTCAGGAACAAAAAAGGGGGAACCTTATGTAAAAACTTCAGAGGAAAGTTCAGAGAAGACGAAGGAGGGAAGCAAGAACACTTCAAGCTCTACACCAAAACGACCGTGGTCGGAGAAGTGGTGTTCAATTTGTAAGTTACCCTCTCATAATACGAGGGACTGCAAATCGAAGGCTAAGAGCCTTAACTTCGCAGCATGTCAAGTGACTTCCAAGGAGGTTGTCACCGAAAATGTCAAGTTTGACAAGAAAGCTCGCCACCAGGAGAGCTCACTCAAGTCCAGCACTAGAAAATCCAGGATAGGGAAATGGTGCAAACACTGCAGGTCAAACACGCACAATGCTATTGACTGCAAGGGAAAGTCAGGAGACTCTCATTTCGTCGTGCGGCCCGGGAAACCTAAGGTGGACCCCACCGAACAGGTCGAGGCCGAGGAAGAAACTCCAGACCAGGATAAACCACCTGTGGTGTGTATTCTCAGCGTTTTATAATTCTGTTTTAACTTATGTTACAACTGGTTGCTTGTTCTAATATATCGCTTGTTGTGAAATACAAGTTTATACAAACGAACTTTTATTTTTGAATTTCTGTTTCACCCCATGTCCTTTTATGTCAGTGTGTGACAAGAAATAAGGCATATATTCTGAACAATGGCATTGTGTGACCAAGTTCTTCTGCTTATAGCCCATGCAATGTGACATTGAACCTCGCGTCTGTCCGCATCCCTCAGTCTCACATTTTGATAGCGACGTTCCTCCCTGCCGTGATGTAAAACTTCCCCTCTCTTCGTTATGACGACATGCTCCAGCTATCCTTTTCTAATAACAGGTCCAAAGAATGTGGCAATCTTCTACTGGTGCGACTCAGCATTGTAATGAATTAACTTCTTTCAAGATATCTTCATTGCTCTTTCTATCCGCCCACAATTGTTCTATGATTTTTTTAATAAAGCGAAACCTCTAATGTCATTAAGCGCAGTGACAGTTTAAGCGATCTCTCCACATACTTACGAAGCGGAGTGGTATGAAAGACATTAGAGTTTCCGTTAATCGGAATTTGGTAAATAGCTTTTGAAAATTTCTTCTCGACCGTAAAAAGTCAGTGCCACTAAGTCTCCAATTTCTACTCCCAGTGTGCATTAACAGAAGAACTTTATCCATGACATCCAAATATCGGTATTTGCCCCTCCTATTATAATATAACTTGGGTAAAGAAAAGAACAAATGCATCCATACTTCAAGAGTTGAATATTGAAGAAGGCTGGCTATTAAAAACGATAAAACAAAGAAAATTGAAATATTTTGGTCACTTGAAACGTCACAAAAGTTTCGAGAGAACAATAATGGAAGGGTATATGCCTGGGAAGAGAGGAAGAGGAAGGCCAAAGAGAAGATGGGTGCAGGATGTGGCGGATGATCTCCAGATGGGTGTATCAGACGCGGGACATCTTGCTTATGATCGAGAGGTTTTCCGGAAGGTTGTTATGGGAGCGAGGTTCTGCAAAGGACATGCTACTGAATGAATGAATGAATTATAATATAATGCGTGCCATTTTGTGATCTTTCAGTTCTTCTTAGCTAAAATCCATCTTATAGCTATTTGTTTCAAATTTTCAACATTATTAAAAGCTGAGATTACTGTTGTAGTGCTGTCTCTTCTGTCCAACACCTCAACAATGGCCCTTATTTTAGTCTACTGAACAACAAAGTGGGCTGTAGCAATCCCGTGGAATCGTGTGATACTTAACTATAAGCAAATAACGCAGCCGGAATGTGCTAATCCTACCTGTCGGGTTTTTCCTGTTCCAATTTCCTTAGACAGGACATTAACGTCCGGTTAAAGCGCCCCACAATACCACTTCATTGGAGATTGTATGAACTCGTGTGAATGTGACTAGCATGAAAGTATCAAAAGACCTATTCCTAGACATTCCTTCGAAATCGTGATATATTATCCGCCAGGGTTTGATTAGAAAACCCCAGTCTCGTGAAGGTGATCTCGCATAACTCACCAATTTAGAATCGATGGCCGGCAGTTTACCAAAGTCAGAATGTAGCTGTTTCCCTTCTCAGCATTAGGAAGAAGACGAACGTTGTCAAAAACAATCGTTTCATTTTTGTGAATTTATCACCATCATTTCTCCCAGAGAAATGAGAGCATTTCATGATTTAGTGCCAATTTCTGGAACTGTGCACAAGAGTTCACATAGCCTCAGATGTTCTCAATTCTTCTTCTTCTTCTTCTTCTTCTTCTTCTTCTTCTTCTTCTTCTTCTTCTTCTTCTTCTTCTTCTTCTTCTTCTTCTTCTTCTTCTTCTTCTTCTTCTTCTTCTTCTTCTTCTTCTTCAGCATTCCGAGCCATTGAAGTTCTTTGCTGCAGATACAAGCCGTCTCCATTCGTCTCTCTGGTTGACATTCTCTTGCCAGTCGCTGATTCCATGTGCTTGTAGGTCTGTATGCATATTATCTCTCCACCGTCTTCTTGGTCTACCTCGGGGTCTATGGTCATTTATGTCCTGAGTGTAAGCGAGTTTTGTTTCCCTATTATCTTCCATTCTTTCTATATGCCCAAGCCATTGCAGTCTATTAGCCTTCATGATACCAGTGATTAGCGGGGACTTAAACAGATCATAAATGTCATTATTGCTTCTTCTCTTTTCTACTCTACACTTTGTGTATCCCTAATGGGCCCAAAGATGCGTCTTAAGACTTTGTTCTCAAAGGTTTGTAACAAGGCTTCGTCTCCTTTAGTTGTTCTCCAGTGTTCAGAGACATACAGCACAACTGGTCAGTGTTTTGTATATTGTGATCTTGGTGTTACGAGATAACGCATTTGATTTTAGCAGATGTTGTAGTGCATAGTATATCTTATTTCCAGAGTTGATTCTAGTTTGTATTTCTTTCCTTATTATGTTGGAGCAGTTGAAGATTGTACCCAGGTATTTGTATGTTTCCGTTCTTTTAATGGTCATATTATCTATTTGTATGTGTCCAGAGTTTTTAGCTGTTCCTTCTCTTGAAATTACCATATATTCTGTCTTATCTTGGTTGATAACCAGCCCCATTTGTTGAGCTTTTTCCTTTAAGTTCTCAATTACACCTGCCAAATAATAATAGTAGAAAATTCCTTAAATAGTTGCCTCGACATCCATATGACCCCTAAACGGTGTTTTTTTTTTTTGCCATATAAATAATATGTTACCCCCAAGCGTTATGAACGACGAGCTGGTCATGTTTGCACTCATCAGACCTACTCTTCCCTACAACCTTATTCCATTTACATAAATGTGTCCCTTCTTTGGAAGATCACTTGATTCTGTCAACATTACAAAACTAGTCCGCAGTGTGGGATCTTGTATGTAGTTTAGCTTCTCTCACCTGACCAGGTAAATAACTGAACAGAGGATCAACCAGACTCTTCTTTTAATTTCTCTTATGACCTTGTCTGTCTGCAGCGGCTTAGATACTCTCCGTAACATATCTGGAGACGATATTCACATGGTTCTCGGAAGCGACTATGCTCTGGAGCTCTTCATTGGAGCTTGAATGTCTATATCTAAACCTTGAGCTGTTCCGGGCATACAAAGTAGGAGGCTATTAAGGAGTCACACTGAAGCCCCGTGCCGTCAAGACATTTCACCTGCTGTCCATTTACGTCAATAGTTGCAATCACTGAAGCGTCTAGTACTTGAGTCCCTTTCTCCAAAATACTATCCCCAAATTTGGCTAAATAAGCTGCATTCTGGGTTCTTTCTTGTTTCTTCCAACAGTCTGGTGGGTATTTCTCTTGCAGACCTTTCAGAATGCCTTTCTCTACCCTTTGATTTGGAGGCTGATGACCAATATTTGCATCACGTTTGCTAAACGAAGTTATGCTTTCGGACAACTCCTCCCCTATTTTTTTTAATGGTTTGACTGACCTTTTCACAACCACGTTCTCACTTCACATTTAACTTCGGCGTAATTCACGAAATGTCTCCCGTCAATGTGAGTTTCCTGTTTATGCTGACACATGTCTGTCCCGTAAAGCGGTGCATAGCTGGGTAGAATAAGTTGCGAGGGCGAGCCAATAAAGTCACACAGTTCTGTGTGATGGCACGTAAATGAGAAAAGGGCACTCGGCTCTATGCAGCGGGTTTGGGATAAGTGCATCAATGTTGGTGGAAATTATGTTGAGAAATAAAGGGACAATGTATGAATAAAAATAAACTGGGTTCAAGTTGTTATCACATTTAGTTATTTTTCTACAGACATTTGTGGCTTACTTATCAACTTACCCTCGTATTTACATAGGAAAGTGAAAGGTGTCTTCTGTGACAAAATGCACATGCGTATATTATGCACATCATTTATTTGATTATAAAGAATTTATTGCAAGTCTTAACAGAATTCAAACCTTATGATACGTATAGTTATTTTTTTCTCTATTGTTTTATATATTAACATTCATCGTTAAAGTGACATGTGTAGCACAAGTTACAGACTCCAGAAAGTAAAGGTTAGAAGAGTATGTTACTTCGTTGCTTCCACATATTGGGTTACTGTCTAAGTTGCGAACTTTCTGAGGATCCAACAGAGCAGCAATGGCTGTTTAAACACATTGTCCTTGATGTGCTACTGCGATACGTTTACTACATGGTTGTGACTGCAGGACGCAGAGGTTTGTATAGGTGACCCCGTCACTTCCACATACTGGGCTGTATATTTTATGACAATTAGGGGGTCTACCACATTGAACTGCAGCGGTTGCTTCATTGCATTTGCCTTGATACGCTACTGAGATACCTTTACTACACGGTTGTGATTGCAGGAAGCAGATGTTCGGATAGGTGACCCCGTCACTTCCACACACTGGGTTGTAATCTTTATGACAATAAGGGAGTCTACCACATTGAACTGCAGCGGTTGCTTCATTGCATTTACCATTATACGCTACTGTGATACCTTTACTACATGGTTGCGATTGCAGGACGCAGAGGTTTGAATATGTGACCCCGTCACTTCCACACACTGGGCTGTAAATTTTATGACAATAAGGGGGTCTACCACATTGAAATGCAGAGTTCCTGTTCCTTTTAACACATTCACCTTGACGTGCTACTGTGATACCTTTACTACATGGTTGCGATTGCAGGACGCAGAGGTTTGAATAGGTGACCCCGTCACTTCCACACACTGGACCGTACATGTTACTACAAAAAGGGGGTCTACCACATTGAATTTCAGCGGTTTCTTCATCGCATTCACCTTTATGTTCAAATGCAATATCGGTGCCACATGTTTCAGCTTTCAGGACGCAGAGGTTAGGATAAGTGACCCCGTCACTTCCACAGACTGGGTCGTTAACGTACGGGCAAGATTTCGAAGTACATGGAACCCCAGAAAGTCCGGAAGTGCTTAAAGAAACACCTGAAATGCATAGACAGGATTTTGGTAAAAGTTGTTACACATTGTTTAGTTGTAAAGTAATCGCACATAGTTATATGATAAATTCTTGTTTTTCTTCATCTACATTATTATGTTGTTTGCACGATGATGTCTTTACGATAATGTCGTGAGTACAATCATGACGTCTGTACAATGATGTTGTCTGTCATTAATGTCGTCCGTACAATGATGTCCTCTGTACAATGATGTCGTCTGTACAATGATGTCGTCCGTACAATGATGTCGTCTGTATAATGATGTCGTCTGTACAATGATGTCGTCTGTACAATGATGTCGTTCGTACAATGATGTCGTCCGTATAATGATGTCGTCCGTACAATGATGTCGTCCGTACAATGATGTCGTCCGTACAATGAATTCGTCCGTACAATGATGTCGTCCGTACAATGATGTCGTCCGTACAATGATGTCGTCTGTACAATGATGTCGTCCGTATAATGATGTCGTCCGTATAATGATGTCGTCCGTACAATGATGTCGTCCGTACAATGATGTCGTCTGTACAATGATGTCGTCCGTACAATGAATTCGTCCGTACAATGATGTCGTCCGTATAATGATGTCGTCCGTACAATGATGTCGTCCGTATAATGATGTCGTCTGTACAATGATGTCGTCCGTATAATGATGTCGTCTGTACAATGATGTCGTCCGTACAATGATGTCGTCCGTACAATGATGTCGTGCGTACAATGATGTCGTCTGTACGATGATGTCGTCCGTATAATGATGCCGTCCGTACAATGATGTCGTCTGCACGATGGTGTCTACACGATGATGTCATCTGTTCGATGATGTCGCCCTCACGATGATGTCGCCCGCACGATGATGTCGCCCGCACGATGATGTCGCCCTCACGATGATGTCGCCCTCACGATGATGTCGCCCTCACGATGATGTCGCCCTCACGATGATGTCGCCCTCACGATGATGTCGCCCTCACGATGATGTCGCCCTCACGATGATGTCGCCCGCACGATGATGTCGCCTTTACGATGATATTGTCCCAACGGCTATTTAGACACCCCCTTTCTATCATTTTGTCTTTTCCTTATGCTTCTACGTATGCTTCTACTGTTTCTAGTTCGACATGTTCCTCTTTTTCTTCCAATCTTATTCTGTTTGTTCTTGTTGTTATTCTAGTTCTTGCTGTTTTCTTGTTCCTGGTCTTCTTCCACTTCTTGTTCTTTTTCGCCGTCCTCTTCTTCTTTTCCTCTTCCTCCTCTACCTCTCCTTCATCCAACACCAGCCGATTTTCCTTATCCTCCAATACTTCTTCTTCCTCTTCCTCCTCTTGCTCCTTCTTGTTCTTCGAGTCATCACCTTCCTCCACATACGTTTTTCCATATACTCCATCTCTTCTTCTTCTTCTTCTTCTTTTTCTTCTTCTTCTTCTTCTTCTTCTTCTTCTTCTTCTTCTTCTTCTTCTTCTTCTTCTTCTTCTTCTTCTTCTTCTTCTTCTTCTTCTTCTTCTTCTTATTATTATTATTATTATTATTATTATTATTATTATTATTCTGGTTCTGCAGCACACGTCGATATTGATGAGTCTCCAATCATTTATGTTATGTGTTATTCTGACTACATGGATGTTGCTTATACTATCAATTGTTGACCAGCAGTTTAAACTTTCACATACATCTATTTCAATATTATTTTACCACCCTTGCCTAATATTTTCCTAATAAGCTAATATTTTCTCCGCGCCACTTCTTCTGTTGATATGTCCCTGTCATGTAATTTTTCTGTGAGATTGTGAAATGTTTACACTTGACATTGCATTGCTTACTTGTAACATCGCACACCTTACATGTAACATTGCAAAGCTTACATGCAACATTGCACACCTTACATGTAACATTGCAAACCTTACATGCAACATTGCACACCTTACATGTAACATTGCAAAGCTTAAATGCAACATCGCACAGTTTGCAGGTAACAATGCAAAGTACCATAAACATTGCGCTGCTTACATGAAATATTCGTAAAGTTACATAGAACAATGTACAATTTATATTAAGTATCACACATACTACATTGGACGGCCGATTACATTAAACATTACACAGATCCCATTGAGCATTGTATAAATCACGTGGGAAATTGCACACTTGCATTTAACATTGCACGGATCACATTTATATGATATATTGCACATTCTACATGGAACAGTGCACAGCTTGCTTGAAACATTCCAGTTAACATTGTACATTCCACACCTTATAAGAAACAGTCAGTAGCTTGGGTGAACATTGTATAGTTTACACGGAACATTGCACAAGACCGTAGTACTATTTGATACTGTGTTACCAATGCAGTGTTTACCTTTAAATATCTTTGATATAGGAGCAGGTTGACATACAGATTTGACACATCAGGTGCCCACTTTCTAATCCCATGTAGATTAAGATATTTTAATCTACCGGTGGAAAAATGAAACTACGAGGACTAAACAGTACCCTGTAGGGACAGCGGTGTGATCCAGACAAGTACAGCAAGCCTGGCTATGGAGATTACTGCTGCCTTCATGAACATGATACAAAACATCGTAATCAGCAGCTTCAGCTCTATATGGATAGACATAATTCTGAATTCGCGCTTCATTTAACTGACTTGGAGTTAAACACCAGGACATACCAGAGTAAAAGGTAAGGGGCGGGAAGAAGCATGGACAGGGCTGATATAATCAATGTAGTGATGCTTCGAATGATGGATACAGATGAGACCTTGTATGCAGCCCGAATACACGAATTGAGAATGAAGCCTGGTCAAGCACGTTAATGCTGCCTTCGAAATCAAGGGAGGAGACATCATGACCTACTTCTCATGAGATCAGGCAGTTGCTTAGAGGACTGAGAACGCATCGGAATGTCCAGTGTGCAGTGAGGTCGAACTTCATACATAATAAAAAATAACATTACATATTAAATAATTGCAAGACATAGTGATTGTTTGCCCTGCAGGCGGCTATTAAGTCATCAAGATTTCACACAACATTCCAGGCCTACACTTGCAATGGTATTAAGTGACATTCCTTGTGTTTAAATCTACTTACATGCGACAACAATGGCTGCCAACTGCACGAGGTCTTTTGCCAGGTTGCACATAATGTTACAGTAAGGATATACCAGATCCACACTGGAACCGCAAGCTCAGGTTGATCTGCAGTGTTTTCAAACGCCAAACTGTAACTTTAGATGAGCTGACATAACACAAAATATAACCAACAAATAGAAGCAAGTCTTGAAATCCTCTGAATGAGAAAATATTAATAATTGTCTAATTCAATGTAAACCAGGCGGGTAACTTTGTACTTCTTGCAGCATTACATTTTGAACAGCGTACCCACGAAGAGATTGGAAGGAACAGAGATGTGATTTCTGAGACGAATACAGCGAGAGTATCTAACAACGAATGCCTAGTACAGGCTAATAAATGTAAAACATTATATAACACTATAAAACAGAGACACATCTCCTTCTTTGGTGATGTGATGAGAAGAAAGGCAATGGAAAACATTATGACGACTGGAAATATCAGTCGGAAAAGAAGCAGAGTCAGATTTAGATAAATGATTCTGGGTGGACTGAGACGGTGTCATGAATGAATATCATCAGCAGAGTTAATCCAAAAGCGAGATCTGCGAAGAGACAAGATCATTTACGACAGTTTGTAAGGCACATGATGATGACGATCCTTGGATATTGTGAGGTCATGGAGCCATGCTTATGTAACAAGGAGCCGAAAGTGGTGACGTAGATTGTTGTGTAATCGCATTCCAGCCACGGTGTTCCTGGGTTCAATTCTTGGGCTCGAATCCACATCGAGGTGGATTTTTAAAATTGACCTGGCCTAACATGTCGATTCAGCCTCACATGTCGATGACCCAGCCTCAAATAGCGACTCAGCCTGACATGTCGACCCACCCTCACATGTCGACCCACACTCACATGTCGTCCTAGCCTCATATATCGACCCAGCCTCAAATAGCGACTCAGCCTGACATGTCGACCCACCCTCACATGTCGTCCCACCCTCACATGTCGACCCAGCCTCACATGTCGACCCACCCTTACATGTCGACCCACCCTCACATGTCGACCCACCCTCACATGTCGACCCACCCTCACATGTCGTCCCACCCTCACATGTCGACCCACCCTCACATGTCGACCCACCCTCACATGTCGACCCACCCTCACATTTGACCCACCCTCACATGTCGACCCACCTTCACATGTCGACCCACCCTCACATGTCGTTCCACCCTCACATGTCAACCCACCCTCACATGTCGACCCACCCTCACATGTCGACCCACACTCACATGTCGTCCTAGCCTCATATATCGACCCAGCCTCAAATAGCGACTCAGCCTGAAATGTCGACCCACCCTCACATGTCGTCCCACCCTCACATGTCGACCCAGCCTCACATGTCGACCCACCCTTACATGTCGACCCACCCTCACATGTCGACCCACCCTCACATGTCGACCCACCCTCACATGTCGTCCCACCCTCACATGTCGACCCACCCTCACATGTCGACCCACCCTCACATGTCGTCCCACCCTCACATGTCGACCCAGCCTCACATGTCGACCCACCCTTACATGTCGACCCACCCTCACATGTCGACCCACCCTCACATGTCGACCCACCCTCACATGTCGTCCCACCCTCACATGTCGACCCACCCTCACATGTCGACCCACCCTCACATTTGACCCACCCTCACATGTCGACCCACCTTCACATGTCGACCCACCCTCACATGCCGACCCACCCTCACATGTCGACCCACCCTCACATGTCGACTCACCCTCACATTTCGACCCACCCTCACATGTCGACCCAACCTCACATGTCGACCCACCCTCACATGTCGTCCCACCCTCACATATCGACCCACCCTCACATGTCGACCCAGCCTTACATGTCGACCCACCCTCACATGTCGACCCAGCCTCATATATCGACCCAGTCTCACATATCGACCGAGACTAGCATATCGACTCAGCCTACAATGGACACTAGGAAAGTAAGTCGGCCTGTGTGGTATTGACAGCATCACTCCAGGTGTGGCGATCTGTCTACAGAAATATAGGTCAGGCAACACCAGTTAATGTCCTCAAGGTGTGTAAAATTGTCCTTTATCTTTACCTCATCACTTGCTTCATTAATACAGTATTTAATGCAATGTTGTATCCTTACAGTATTTAATGCAATGGTGTATCCATATAATGCAATAATTTATCTAAACAGTATTTAATGCAATGATTTAGTTATACGGTATTTAACTCAAGTTATTTATCTATACATTATTTAATGCAATAATTTAATAAGTCAGTATTTAGTGCACTGATTAACTAATACAGTATTTAGTGCAATGATTACTTAATACAGAAAATTTGACTAAGTAGAAACAACATTGCACCCGCTAGCAAGTCTCAATTTACTGCAAACATGGTAGATGTACTCACAGAATTAGACTAAGTATAATTAATAGAACAACAGTTAGTAAAACTCACTTTACTGCACACATGATGGATGTACTAACAGAATTGACCGAGTATGGGGAGGTCAGCATGGCGGAAAGGAGTGCGCTGGTTGTTAACCTTCGATGTGCCAAGTAGTGGGTTTTCCCCCAACACAAGTCTGTTGGACTAAATTGTTGACTTCTCGTCCTTGACTTGGGGACGTAAATTACAAGTACTTCAGAAGTCGGAGTGCATTCGCCTGATGGCGAGCGACACTTGTAATAGGGAAAGCTAATCCAAACGCAAAAAAATTTAAATTTACTCCAGACATAGTAAATGTTCAAAGAAAATGCGTTAAGCAGAAACAACAGTACCACAGTTAGTAAAACTAACTTTACTACATATATCGTAGATGTACTGACAGAATTAGACAGTGAATGTCATAACTCACTTGCTGATAAACCAGGAACCTGGTCAATACCTGACGCTAACGTTGTCTGTGAGAAGCGAAGAATATCCTTTCTAAAAATATCAAGGCGGTTATAAGCTGGTGAGAGTGGTTAACAATAATACTAAATCATATTTAACTCTTACACTGCGTGAAAGATTTGATGCCATCAGTCAACAACCAGCACAAAATGAAAGAAAGAGCGCAGTTAAGTAACTTAAGTTACTACTAGGAACACCTTACAACATTTGCCTCCAGATATTGTACGAGTGGCTTCGGACTTTTAAATGTTAACACGAGCAATTAAGTTAAATGCGTTAGGGTATTGGCACTTTAAAGCCTTGTATATTATCATAGACTACATGAACAGACATCTAAATCGATCAGAGCAAGACAAATTAAATAATGGTCCAGATGTTACCCGACCTCATTCGTTAGGTCAGCCAGTACTAAGACTAGTGTTGTAATCGTACACTCATGTTCCGCCAATGAAAAGCTTCCCACATCAGGCCGATGAGTTCAAAGACATACGTTAAAGTCGGCAGGTTCCTTGAGTGTCATATTTTGACGACTCCAAGACCCGCCTCTTTATGTGTGATGTTCAATATTTGTCTTTATACGGTGTACTGAGCATGTGTTGGTGGATCTGTATATCAAGTCCAGCTTATTGACTGCATTCTATAACAACACCACATCGTCAATGTTTTAAAGTTCTTTTCATTTCTTTTGTTTAGAGGCCCTCTCTGTAATGACATTTAGTGTCAGCCACCCAAAGAACATACATGTGACATTAAACAGCAAATGAGTATTACAATTATTAAAAAAAGGGCTTAGACTTTTAAGGACACATATAAGGAGCTTGGAAGTTAACAACGTAACTTTTACAACAGGACTCGGTTTCATGAAAAGAATACGGGATAATTTTCCGAATTAACTAAACATTTTCTGAGTAAGGAAGGGGGCCAGACCTCCCGTCCTAATTATGCCGAGGCTTAAAATATGTGGGTGGATTTTTAAATGGTCCTGGGCTACGATGTGACCTAGCATGAAGCCGGTACCAGTAAATGTGTTGGGAAGAGGAAGCGTCTGGCATGATACTCAATTCATCACCCAACAATTGCCAGTTGGTATACACACATTTGGCTCTAGCATTATATACCCAATAATCTTACAGTTACTGCTGTGAATATCAATCAATGTGTTCGAATTCTCATCCAGCTGGATATCTTGAATTTGAATAACGAAGACAGAAACAATAGATTGCACGATTTATTGCCTGGCATATTTCGCTGCATCTCGTCAGGTATATACTATATAAATCACACAACATAAAGTAAAACAACTAGATAAATCCTTCAGGCTGAAATATACACATGTTCTCACAGTAATTTCAAGTGCCTACCACGGTAATTTTAAACTATTATGTCTTTTTGTTTGCACAACACTGACCTATATATATATTAATCAAGATGGCTTCTGCAAACTTTAATAAAATAGTCGCCAGTACCCTAACAAATACAGCGAATCGTCCCAATACTAATGGTGCAAGTATCAATACGAGTATGTGTTCGTCTGGCTTTTCGTCGTAGAACTGAGTGTTAATCAGATCCACTGGTTAATTCCTGCTGCACCATTCTCTTCAGAAAATGATATTGTATCTGCTCTTCCAAGGACCCTGACAACATAAACCTTATCGTGCTCCGCCCCATAGTACAGAGCACACCGATATGTCCGACTGCCTGTTTCTAAACGGGAAAGATATAGTGGATGCTCCCTATCATTGATCGTTTTTGTTTTTGTTTTAAATTGGCACTATTCGCGAAGCTTGAGTTTCTTCACCCTATTCAGCTTGATCCGTGAGTCCCTTACAGTTACGAAATATGTGTGCTGCTTATTCTGCAGTGCCTCCAACTGCATTCTCAGACTAGATGTTGGGGTATCTTATGCCAGGCTCTCCTGGACTACAAACTGGCCATTAATTTTTCGCTATGAACCTCCAGACACACAGATTGCATTCTTTGCTGGATTAACAGTGGGTGTTGTTGTTCACGACAATAAAACAGGAGTAAATCTACGAACACGAGAAGTGGAATTGATAAGCTTTACGAGACCACAATTACAAATGAAACAAAATGGACGTTGATTCTAAAGCATTCATAAGCACACAAACAGTTAACAGACACTGATAAAATACATATACATATACACAAGTGTGTTGGTTCACGTTAATACGTCATCAGTAAAGCTATATAACCTGCCTTGGAGCTGCAATGACGTTATTTCTCAACATAACACGAGTTCTGTAAACAAACTGGACATAATCACACTTAAGTAATATCACCACAACGATACGAAAGTTTTATTCAGACACAGTTTGTTTTATTTTCATTGTAAACGCTAAAGTTAATTAAAGTACACGATTCTCATTGATACACTTACAGAGGAGTCAATGCAAAGAAAACAACAATTAAATTAAACATGAATAACTTTCTTTCTTAAATGAAGCATATTTTAAAGTGAAAGGCACGATGTATGTATGACCCTTTCAGTTATTTAGATCGGAAGATTAAATGTGCATTCTGTGTGACAATGTGCATGAATATGTAATCTAGGTATTTATAAAGAAAACTTAATAATTTCTGTCATTGAGTATGTTTTGAGGCTGCTGACAGCATTGAAGAGCCAGCTTGAAAGGTTATAGCGCAAACAAAATTCGGCTATGCGTGTGATTATGATGTGCACAAAGGACACACCAATTATATGCACGAAGCATTTCCTGGTGCTACCAACAATGGCGGATAGGCATAGGGTCCTTGAGGCCAAATGGTATCTGAGAGTTGCTGGAGATAGGGACCATCTCCTGCATGAAGCCATGGATATGGTCAAGGGTCATAGACTAAGACGAGGCAGGTCCTTGATGGCCAGGCGGAAATATCTATACGTCAGGTTTGTGATCTTGTTTTAATTGTTGCGTATCCCTTACTGGACGTTGCAGACAACATCAGCATTTTTCAGCTGCTGTTGATGTACTAGGCAAGTGTTACGTTCAGTAGTTTGCCATTGCTTTCTGAACGACCGGCTCCCATACCAGCACGTTATAACACAACGCGACACGGTCTGCTGCACAAATCGGTCGCAGCTGAGCTTCGAACGCCTGTTACCCGGCTCACGAACCGCGTTCGCACGCCTTTAGAAAAAGAGTGCGTTGAAGTACCGGCAGACAGGACGGACTGGCACAATGTAATAGTAACACTGGGTCGTGAGTGCAGAGAATGGCCAGCGGGCCGCACGGAGTTTGAGGTGCAACAACTGATCCAGAGTAATACACATCAAGATAACATAGTGATCTATACTGATGGGTCAGTGGAGCGAAACAGGCGGAGTGGTTGGAATGTTATTGCGAATGCTAATGGACGACTCTTGAAATAGGAGAGTATGGCATACGAGGCTACGACCTTCAGCATGATAATGGAGGTGGAATAAGTCACAGCAACATTCCGTTGGCTAGGGGAGACCACTGCAACACACATTGTCTTTATGGCGAACTTAAAGAGTATGCTTAGTAAATTGGAGAAAGGAATGTTTTGTGTGGAATGGCTCACCTCGCTTCAGATGTCACAGATTGTAAGAATTGTATGGATTATTTGCCCTGACCATGCGGTAGTGCGGGTGAATTAACAGGCTGATAGGCTGACAGGGAATTCACCTCTTGGTGTTCGATTATCAATGGACAAGGAAGAGGTGATCGTGCGCCTGTGGAGAAGGTGGGGGAACAGATTGAGAACCCGTATGTGGAAAGTATGAGATTGCGGGTTATTGGCAGGGGTTCTAGTAGAATCTCTAAACTGTGAGGGAACACCAGGAGAACTCTCAATCCGATAGCGATGGGAACGATTAGTAGTGTGACTCTTCACTGGCTGTTGATTAAGAGAACAGTGCGCATATGGGAATGTCCTGAGTGCAGTGATGTCGGTTCTTAGCTCAACTCAACTGAACTCAACTGTAAAAAAAATAAAAATTGTTATCGTGATCTCTTTCCTTCAGTCTATATATCTTATGTTGTGGTATTGTGATCTCTTTCCTTCTGTCTATATTACCTTATATTGTGGTATTGTGAACGCTTTGCTTTTGTCTATATATCGTATCTTGTGGCATCTCTCTCTATCTTATGTCTATATATGTTATGCTATGGTAACGTGATCTTTTATATATATATATATATATATCTATGTCTCAACAGTCTCCACAATGCACGACTATGACACCTGTACCACATGTCTGTGTCTCCAGAAAGCAAACATAAGCGTAGGTGACCCCATCACTTCCACACACCGAACCATACAGTGCGGGACACGCTCTGCGAGGTCACAGGGTGGTTGTTGCCATGCATGCCCCGTAGTGCACTACTGTGACATCCGTACCACACGTCTCTACTTCCATGTAGCAGTTGTTATCGTACGTGACCCCATCACTTCCACAAACTGGCCCGTCGAGGTCTGGACACATTCGGGGTTGACCACAAGGATCATCAGTGGTGGTTAGCGCAGGCATGGTGGGTGAACAACCTGAAACAGACGCATTCATGAATTGAATATAGCATTCAGTTTAATTAGCGGTCGATTAGGACATAGTTATCTCAGGGTCAGGAAAACATGTGACGTGATTGTGCTGTAAAGTCATTATCTCATCTCATCATTTTGCACTTTGCGGTGTCGAGGTGAGGCATAAACAGCGGCAGAGTGCCCGTTTATGGGCTTCATGTGTCGTGAATCCCATGAATTCTGTTAATCCCTCTGTACATCGTTTTCATGGTCGGCCTCTACTTTTGGTTCCGTTTGGTCTGTACACCATTGCTTCTTGTGAAATACTGTTATATAGTTGGTAGCCTTGTTATATGGCCAAACCATTTAACTTGCTGTTTTCTAATGAAATCTAGCTCTGCTATAACCCCCAGTTTAGTCCTGATTTCTTTATTTCTGACTTTCTCTCCTCTTGTTACATTGAGTATTCTTCTCAGGAATCTCATTTCCGTACTTGAAACTTTTATTTGTTTATTTCCTGTCATTTGTCAAGGTCCTTGGTAGCAAAGAGTTGGTAAAAAAGTGTTACAGAATGCTTTTTTAAAGAATCTATTGATACGCGTTTGTTCTTTAGTATTGTGCCAATTGACCAATGAGTTGCTTTATCTCATAGAATCTATTTTCGATCTCATCTTCTGATATGCCATTGCATGATATTACACTTCTAATTACTTAAAGCTCCATGCTTGTTTCAGGGGGTGTTCTTTTAGAATAATCTGTGTGTGTGTTTTTTTTTTCCTTCTTTGGTTGTAGTCATTACCTCCGTTTTACTGCTATGCTAATTTTAATATTATGCACCTTACTCACTTCGTTTACGCTATTTATGTGGACATGTAATGCTGCTTCGGATTTTTCTATTATTGCTTGATCGTCAGCATCTTCAATCAATCATGTGCCATGCCGGAAAGCGTGGGCGGTCATGACTCGCCATTTCACTCGATCACCAGTGTCGTGGATCAGCTCAGTGTTCCTGTCTCGTCCATGCCATGTGGCCAAGCCATCCAGGCATTTTCCTCTCGGTCTTCCTCTTGGTCTGTTCCCTTCGATCTTGCCAGTTGTCACTAAGTTCTCCAATCCATTTCTTCTCATAACATGTCCAAAAAATTTTGACTGTCTACGTCTAATTTCTCTAATCAGTTTACGATGTTCATTTGTCTCCTGCAGTACTTGGTCATTGGTTTTTCTGTCTGTCCATGGTATTCTTTGCATTTTCCTTAGAAACCACATTTCTGCAGCCATCAGATGCTTTTCAGCTTGACTGCTCAATGTCCAAGTTTCACATCCATACAAAAGAACAGGCTCTATGTATCCCCTCAATACTCTTTTTCTTGTTTCAATTGACATCTTTTTATTGGTCAGAATGTTTTTCATCTTGCTAAAGGCTACTTTCGCCATGGCGATTCGTTTTCTAATCTCTTCAAGGCATCTCCCATCAGATATTATGACTGTTCCAAGATAATTGTACCGATTCACTTGTTGAAGAATATTTCCATTTACTTGTATATTACATTGTGGCACTTCTTTCTTCCTAGTGACGACCATAACCTGAGTCTTTTTACAATTTAATTCTAACCCCAGTTGCTCACTGTGTACAACAACCGCATCTACTAATTGTTGCAGGTCCTGCGCATTGTCTGCAATTAATACTGTATCATCTGCATATCTAATGTTATTGATGTTTCGTCCTCCAATGCCGATTCCATTTATACCCTCTACATTTCTGAAAATATTTTCACTGTATAGGGAAAAAAAGATCTAGATCTGGAGACATCACACATCCCTGCCTAACACCTCTCTTAATTGGCTGATACTGTCCCACTTCATTATCAATCCTTATTGCAGCTTGTTGTTTCCAATATATGTTTTTTATAAGTCTAATGTCTTTCCCATCAATTTGTAGATCTGCAAGCATATCCACCATGTTGACATGTCTAACTCTATCAAAAGCCTTTGTATAGTCAATAAAGCAAAGATGTATATTCTTGTTTACTTCTATAGCACGTTCAATAACTGTTCGCAGCATATACACAGCATTTACTGTACCCTTTCCTTCTACAAACCCACATTGTTCTTCCCCTATTTCAGGTTGTATCTTCTTCCTCACTCTTTGCATAATAATTCTTAGCAAAATCTTTGTGATGTGACTCATTATACTAATTGTTCTATGTTGATCACATTCCAAGGTTTTTCTTTGGGATTGCAATAAATACAGAGTTACATAATTCAGAAGGTATATCTCCAGTATCATATAATGTGTTTAGCAGTCTGGTGACTTGGTCTAGTCCAAATTCTTCTAAAGCTTTAATCATTTCTGTTGCGATGTTATCTGCACCGGGGGCCTTGCCCACTTTCATATGCTTAAGAACATTTCGAACTTTCATCTCCAAAATTGGCGGTCCTTCATTATTACATCTAATATCATACTGTTCGTCTCTGTTATCACCATAAAGGTGTTTCACATAATCTGTCCATACATGTAGAATCTGGTCTTTTTCTATTATGATTTTGACATCTTCAGTTTTTAGACACCCTGTTGATGTACTTGATCTTTTATTAGTAAGTTCCTGAATTTTCCAGCATCTTGGAGTTGTTTAATTGTGTAAATCGCCGTTGGTTCTTCTACAGAGTTCTGTACGCCATGCGATGTTGTTACGGTCTCTGTTTGGTTGGTTTCTTTACATATGCTGTCTATGTAGGTTATGAACAAGAGAGGGGACAGGACACAACCTCGTTGTATTCCAGATCTTATGGTGAAGAGTCTGAGTGTCCACCGTTTGTTTTTACCGTATATTCACTGTTGATGTATAAGCTTTTACATAAGCTTGTTAGATGTGCACTTACTCCATATCGTTTAAGGATTTCTCACAGCTTATTTCTATCTATTCCATCAAATACCTTTTTTTGGTCTACAAAGGCTAAGTATAATATTTGATTAAATTCAATTAATTTTACTATACGTTGTCTAACAGTAAAGATGGTATCTGTGCATCCATTGTTTTTCCTAAACCAAAGTTGTGTTACACTTAGCTGGGGTTCTAATTGTAGGTTTTAGTATTTTCTTTATAATATGTTTCTACTATGACTCAAAAGAAATATGTCTCCGTATTGTGTGCAGCCTCTTTTACTGCCTTTGTTTTTCCGAATTGGGATAATTATGTTGCTTCCCCAGTCTCGTGGTGTCTGTTGTTCTACACAAATATGGTTAAACTGTGTCAAGTCATCATTTACATTTAATTTGTACAATTCTTCTTTTGTCCTACTGATTTTGCCGTGAAGCGTCGCAGGTAGGAGGTATATGTAATGTTGTGTATTTCCCTTGTCTTGTTGCTTGTACTAATGTATTGGAGTTCTTTAGTGTCTCGTTTACTCCATCTAGCCAACTCTTTCTGTGTCGTCCTCTTTCTTTGTGTCCCGATGTTCTCACGAAGAACGCTTTAGCCGCAGGTTGTCTTTGTTCCAGTCTAACTATCGTAAATATCCGAATCATTTATTTCTGTGATGTTCTATAATGTCAGTAATAGCTGTTATCCACACATTTATTCTTAGTTTCTCATTTGGCGCAAAAGATTTCTTGTTTTTCCAGCAGCGTTTCTTATACATCTCATCTCACATAATGTCATTTTACGGCTGTGTGCGTGTTTCTAGAATTGTCAATGTTGGGGTTATAGTTGTACTAGATTGTATTAGAAGGCAGCAAGTAAAATGGTTTGGCCATGAAAAGCAGGTTACCAACTAACAGTATACCACATTAAGCAATAACGGAAGCAGACGAAGAGGCTGACCACCTAAACGATGGACGCAGGGAATAACCATGGGAATATCGATACATGAAGCCCATCAGCGGGCACTCTCCCGCTGTTTGTACTTCACCTCGACACCGCAAGGTACAAAAGGAACATGATGAGATGAGATGAGATTTATAACTGATGTGAGGAAAATCTACCAGCAGTTGCTACTTAACGAAGTTTATTTCCCAAGATTCATTGCTTGTCAATTTGTTCCCTAACAATGGCTTCCTTAACTTATTTTATCTAGCAGTTTGTTGTTACTTTAACTTATTTTATCTCAAAACAAATTTTCCTTTAACTCATATTATCTCTCAAAAGTTCTTACTTTAAGTCATCTTGCCTTCCAACAACTTCAACGTTATCTCAATAAATCTCCTAGCAGTTGTTACCATAACCCAGTTTATCTCCGAGCAGTTGTCCCACTAACACATTTGATCTCACAGGAGTTGTTACTTCAACTCACTGTATCTCTCGGAGGTTTGTCAGTTATTTGCAGAATAGAAGAACGTAAATGGTATGACAGAATGAAAAATACAGGGCTCACGAGGAGAATCAAACAAATGCCACTGACACTGGCCAAGGATTGAGGAACTCTCAGGATTGTTGCTACTGACACTGGTCAAGGATTGAGGAACTCTTAGGATTGTTACTACTGACACTGGCCAAGGATTGAGGAACTCTCAGGATTATTGCTACTGACACTGGCCAAGGATTGAGGAACTCTCAGGATTGTTGCTACTGACACTGGTCAAGGATTGAGGAACTCTCAGGATTGTTGCTACTGACACTGGCCAAGGATTGAGGAACTCTCAGGATTGTTGCTACTGACACTGGCCAAGGATTGGGGAACTCTTAGGATTGTTACTACTGACACTGGCCAAGGATTGAGGAACTCTCAGGATTGTTGCTACTGACACTGGCCAAGGATTGAGGAACTCTCAGGATTGTTGCTACTGACACGGGCCAAGGATTGAGGAACTCTCAGGATTGTTGCGATGATAACTATGTCCTTTACCAGACTTGCTACATTGAGATGTCCTTGGCGAACCGGTAGAGCTACCTGAACCACGTATCAGAAGTTGTGGATTCGATACCAAACTCCTTCATTTGGTTCACGAATGCATTATATTTGGGGACTTCTGGTAGTCGTCACTGGAGTTACGTAGCTCGTGGTGTGTGAGACGTTTTCAGCCGGCCACTAAAAAGTGACCGCCCACAGGCAATGGAGACACTACCATTAAAAGAAAAAACATTATTGTGTGTGGCGATTTCAACAGCCACTCGCAGAGCTGGGCCTTTTATCACATGGTGGCAGTGACCATCGGCCTATCTTTCTAACTGTAGAAAATGAGCTTGTAAGTGAAAGCAGCACCCTCTCGAGGTGGAACTACAAGAAAGCAGACTGGGCAATGTACAAGCATCGCACCGGCATAATCGTTAGAAACCTGACCACTGAGAAAAACATAATTAAAGAAGTTGAAGAGTTTGGGAAATGCATACTACAGGCAGCACGAGAAACAGCACCAAGAAGAGCCCTTAAACATTACAAACCCTACTGGAGTAGTGAACTGGAACTGTTGAATAATGATGTGGAAGTGTGTAGAAAGCAAGCAGAGGCCAAACTCAGCGTAGAGCACCACAATAAATACCAGCACGCAAAAGCCAAATTTCAAAGGGCCAAGCTGCAGGCTAGACGGAAAAGCTGGCAGGAGAAAACAGAGTCACTGAACTTTGAAAGAGGCATAAGGAAGCTGTGGAAGCTAATAAAACAACTTAACGACGAGGGCATAGGGAGAAACTCAAAAATAGCAATATTGCATTGGCACCTTTCCGTCTTGACAGACGATAGTTTGGTACATTGTGCTTCAAAAAGGCTTAATAACTGTCATATGGCAATAACTACGATCCATGGCGGTGGCGAGTGTGGCTGGTAAGGCCAATTCTTGCTGCAAATGTTTGCCCACAGTAGGTGCATGTGAAAACATGGTCATTTCCACCATTTTGCACCATCTTACGTCTCTCACGCTCTGTGTGTGCTTTATCTGCAATCATTTTCTCCTTTGTCTTTATTCCATTTCTGATAGTTGCCCTCCATGCAACACGTTCAGCGGCGACGTGCTCCCATTGTGCATTATCAATGCCTGTATCAATCATGTCCCGCTTACACACATCTTTGTATCGTAGTAGAGGCCGACCCTGAGATCTCCTACCCGTCTGTAATTCACCAAAAGAGATGTCCTTTGGTATTCTACCATCATCCATCCTCCTAACGTGTCCTATCCATCTAAGTCTACGAAGACTGAGCATGGAATACACCGTCACACAACCTGATCTTTCCAATACTTCAGTATTTGTGATTTTGTCTTGCCACTTAATACCAAGTATTCTTCGCAGACACCGCATATGAAAGCTGTTCAAACGTTTCTCTTGGCGTGAGTAAGTTGTCCAGGTTTCACTGCCATAAAGAAGAGTACTAAGGACACAGACTTGGTAGACGAGGACTTTTGTTTTGGCAGTAAGCTTCCTGTTCTCCCAGACTCTTTTTGCTAACATGTTCATTGTTGTTGCTGCTTTGCCAATCCTGATGTTGATTTCCTGATCGAGGGATAATTTGCTATTTACCTCTGATCCAAGATATGTAAAATGGTCTACTATCTCCAGTTCGGCGTTGTCAATAAAGATTGATGGTACACCATGTGCACCTTGTGACATAATCTGTGTCTTCTTTTTGTTAATTGTTAAACCAAATTCAGAACAAGCATTGGAGAATGCAGATAGTAGATGTTGTAATTCTTCCTCAGAGTGGGTCGTAATCGCAGCATCATCCGCAAAAAGCAACTCTCTGATTAGTACCCTGCTAATTTTGGTCTTGGCCTTCAATCTCTGAGCATTATAGAGGCCACCATCTGAGCGTGAGTGAATGTATATACCGTCATCCTGATCACGAAAGGCATATTTCAGTAGAAGTGAAAAGTATATCCCAAAGAGGGTGGGGGTTAGTACACAACCTTGCTTAACTCCACTCTTGATTTCAAACTCTTCTGAAGTTGAGCCATCAAACTTGATTATACCCTTCATGCCTGTGTGGAATGATTCCACAATGGACAGAAGAGTTGGTGGACAGCCAATCTTCTTTAGTGCTTTGAACAGACCCTCACGACTGACCAAATCGAATGCCTTTGTGAGGTCGATGAAGGCAATAAACAGTGGCTGATTTTGTTCCCGGCATTTTTCTTGCATCTGTCGCAATGAGAATATCATATCAATGGTAGACCGGTTCTGACGGAAGCCGCACTGTGATTCGGGGTAGACTTGATCTCCCAGGACTTGAAGTCTGCGCAGGACAATTCTGGCAAATACTTTCCAAACAATACACAGAAGTGAGATACCCCTATAGTTGTTGCAGTCGCTCCGATCTCCCTTGTTCTTGTACAGCGTTATGATGTTTGAATCTTTGAAATCCTGTGGGACTTGTCCTTCTCGCCAGCATAGCTCTATTAGCTGGTGGATCTGTAGAGCGAGGGTGTCTTGCCCACTCCTGATCACCTCTATTGGAATCCCATCCTTACCTGGAGCCTTGCCAGATGCAAGCTCATTTATAGCACACTTAACTTCTGTTATAGTGGGAAGTGTGTCCAGGTGGTCAAGAGTTGGCAGGGCCTCTATGGCATTAAGGGCATCATCCGCCAGCTTGGTCTCACTTGAGTAAAGCTCCAAATAGTGCTCTACCCATCTGTCCATCTGCTGTTTCTTATCAGTGATGATTTCTCCAGTCAAGGTTTTCAGCGGTGCACTTCTTTTGATCATTGGACCACAGGCTTTCTTTATCCCTTCATACATGCTTCTGATGTTTCCCTTATCACTTGCGATTTGAATGGACTCACATAACTTGATCCAATAGTCATTCGCACACTGCCTGGCAGCCTTTTGTACATCCTTCCTCGCTTGCTTCAGCTCACTCAGAGTGTTACGCGTTGGTCTTTCCTTGTTTCTTAAGAGAGCTATCTTCTTTTTATCAATCAAGGGATGCAGTATCTGGCTGTTTGCCGCAAACCAGTCCTGCCTCTTATGATCCACAGTGCCAGTGCAAACCCCTACCGCTGTTTTATAAATAGTTTCCTTAAGCTTACTCCATTTATCATTTACTATACAATTTTCTGATGTATCATTAAAAGCGTCCTCAAGTTGCTGTTGAAATTCAAAGCTCTTTCCAGGATCGTGAGTGTTAATAATATTAATCCTGGGGCTAGACTTGTGTTTAGCTGTGTAGATTCTCTTTGGTCTCAGTCTAACCCTTGCAACAACCAAAGAATGATCTGTATCACAGACAGCACTGTGGTAACTTCGAGTTAATGATGTATGGTTCAGATGTTGTCTCCGTGTGAAACTGACAAGGACTTATAACCCGTAACAGTTGCCTCTCGCTTTGATTCCGAGACCGGTTAAGACCAGGGATGGAGTTATTGCCTCTCCATAGCACAAAGCCTGGGCTAAAATAAAGAAACCATGTGTTGCCCATGCAGCATGATCGCTCTCTCGGCCTGCCTAGTTCACTCCAGAGGAAAGTTAACACCTATACATCTGGAACAAGACAAACTGCAGAAGCTGCCGGATCAGCAAAGCAATGCTCTAACTGTCCGCCTGTCGGAGCTTCGATCCTAGACCAGCTGCCAACCAAGGCTTAGGGCCTGGTCTGCCCTGCCATGACTTATTTTGTCTTGGGGTTGCATTTCCTCGCACCAGGATAAGTCTAGTACCCTCCCAATTGCGCTCTTCCGCCCGAAGCCGTTGGCACAATGTGGGGTGTCGGGTTTGGTAAGCGCCGCCCAACATTCGGCGCTGACAGAAAGCAGGTAGTACCGCCTACTGTCATACGGTAGCTCAGTCATATCTGACTAAGACCTGACTCCCAAAATAGCTGGTGGATCTGTAGAGCGAGGGTGTCTTACCCACTCCTGATCATTCTTCCATTGACTTATGTCCAACATACCTTGGAGTAACATTTGATGACAGGCTGACATGGAGAAAGCACATCAACAAAGCAGTAGCAAAAGCCACAAGGAAAATAGCCATCGTGAGAAAGTTAAGTGAAACCACATGGGGAGCCAGTGGGAAAATACTTAGCAAAGTTTATCAACAGAGCATACGACCACACTGGAATACGCGTCAACCGGGTGGTGTTCAGCGTTAAAAAAAAAAAAAAAAAACACTACAGAAGCTGGACATGGTGCTAAATCAAGCACTTAAAGTCACCACAGGAGGGATGAGATCAACCTCTATAGTGGAAATGGAGAAGATGGGAAGGACACAAGTACTGAGAGAGCGCAGAGATACGGAAACGCTAATACAAGCAGGAAAGTTGCTCAGCTTGCAAATCTACCCTATGAAGAACAGATGTGAAAACTTAGCTATGGGGCGGTTGAAAAGAAGTAGTTTTATCCACCAGGACAAAAGACTCTGCAGAGAAACCACCTATCTGCCCATAGTTGGTATCCTCCTGACAACTATTCCAGAGCGAACTCCATGGAAAGATGAACATAGTCTATCACTACAAATCCAGACAAAAGTGAGAGGAATATTTGAAAGGAATAACAAAACAGTGTACAGCGCAGAACAGCCAATCTCAGCTTCCTTGATGAAGAATACCCACAGGACCTCTGGATCCGAGTCTACACAGATGTGTCAGCACAAAATGCCGTTCGAAATGGAGGAGTGGCAGTGTACATAGAATACCCAAATGATACTAGGGACACGGCCAGAGTACCAACAGGAAAGTACTGCCATAACAATGATGCTGAAATTGAGGCAATCAAGATAGCAAAAGAAAAATTACAAAATACCAACCATGGTAGCACCTGTGGTGCTATTGAGAGATGCAAAATCAGAACTCGATGCGCTCCTGTCTGGGAAATTGCCAGCACTAAGGACATTACTTTCTGAACTTGGCAGCCAGCATAAGGAATTTGAGAACTTGTTGACAACTGGCAAGATCGAGAGGGAAGAGACCAAGTAGAAGACTAAGAAGTAAATACCTGGATGGCTTGGCCATGTGGCATGGTCTAGACAGAAACACGGAGCTGATCCACGACTCTAGTGATCGAGTGAGATGGCAAAACATGACCGCCCACGCTTATCGGCATGGCACATGATGGATGATGGATGATAAGGTCACCTACAGTGGATACCATCCCGCTGTCGAGTACCCGGAAACGACAGAGCTGATCGCTTGGGTAAGGAAGGAACAAAAGAAGAACAGCATGATGTTCCCGTTACATACCAACAAACCTGCTCAAGATGACCACAGCGTTATGGACAGATCAGGACAAGTCGTTATTCTGCGCCTCAGAACAGGACACAATAGATTACGCAATCACATGTATACAAAACTCGAGATTGGTGAAACAGCTAAGTGCACATGTGGATTGGCGTCGCAAACAGCAGAGCACATACTCCAAGACTGGCCAAAATATAACATATCTAGGCAAGCCTTCTGGCCTAGAGAGACGACAGTGGAAGATAAACTCTATGTACCGCTGAGTGAACTAAAAAAGACAGTTAATTTCATACAAGAGACAACATTGCCGTTATAGACATATTTCAAGCGAACGAAAGAAGAAGAAAAACATTGCTGCAAATAATGTCGACCTCTAGCCCTTTAACCCTATAAACTTGCTAAACGGTGATGATAACTTATACTAATATGACAATTTTAGATGACAACTAATATAAGACTATAGTTATCTATTGACGATGATGTAAGGATTAAAATAAAACTGAACAATTTATCCAAAACACCAAAGACAGAGACCTAGGGCATAGCTCATTTTGATTATGGTTGTGATGATGGCATCTGAAGACTGCCGAACTGCTTCTGAGACAACAGGCGAGATTTACATTCTCAGCTGTAAACAGAACCTTCCAGGCATACACCAGCAACAGCATTAAACAAATAAACAATACGAGTTTATAGTTACTTACAGGCGATAACAATGACCGCCACGGTGTATAGTGCCTGTTTGCACATAATGTTGCAGCAAAGATGTGCCAGATTCACACTCGATCGGAAAGCTGAAGGTGATGGTGCAGTAATTTTCAAACAGAAAAAGTGCAAATTTATACTATCCGCAGACAAAATAATTATAGCAGCAAGATAACATGCAGAACATAAATTGTTTTTCGCGGTAATATAATAGCAAGTAATAACTTTATAATTCAGCTTAAACGCCGCTGTTGACATTTTGCAACAAATAGCCGTCTCTTATTTGTGCTTTCATGGTACCAGATGTTTGTCATATGGAGTTGCGGTAATGTGAAGGTTAGTAAAATTACTTGCATACGCGGTTGTCTTTTGTTCAAATCCTCCTACAAGTTGGATATTACCATGATTACATTCCTCCGAAGTCGGAGAGTATCTGCCTGCACGGCGAGGAACTACCAGTGTACACACCAATAAGCCTGACATGGGACAACAGATACTCACGCAAACCTCAGGTCACACTGACGTTGGACAACAGGATGTCATCATTCGACATACAGGACTTCACGCTGGAGTTCACAGCCAGCGAACGCAAGCAAAGGAAAGCAATCATGACCATATTTCTAGGTCAGTAGTTCCCAAGCTTTTCAAGCAGAGGGCCATATCTACCCTTTTCGGTAGTTAAGCGGGCCACAACGTTATAAAGTTATAAAAGTCGTGCAACATCATTCTTGCCTTTCTTAACTTAAATTTTAAATGAGTTTCGAAAATCAAGCCCTCGTGTGCCACTTTTTGACAGCTGGCGGGCCACAAGTGGCCCGCGGGCTATGGTTTGGGAACCTCTGTTCTAGGTCATTCTTGTGCTATACAATGGGCGGCAGCCACGGTAGCGCGGTGGCTAGCACGCCTACCTGCCTGCCCAGTGTTCCAATTCCCTTCCAGGTGCGGAATTTGCTTAAAGTAACCTTGGAAAACCAGCCTACAATGAGTACCATAAAATGTCACAAGAAATAAAGGCTTCTGGTCTGACGTTAATCACATCACACACCGAGTACCGATTGGTCTATAGAAACATGTAACTAACATCGCATGTCCATTTTGCCTCTAGAAGTGAAGAGGGCTCCTGTGCTGGCTCGAGATCTACTCAGTGAAGATTGTTCTACTCAAAACATATGGGTGTTGTAACATCCAGCCAATACGCCTCATGGGACAAATTGGGGTTCTGTACTTCACTTTCACATAAGATGGGCACCATATTCCATTTTTGTAATGTTAGTCTACGACGTGATACAGCCAGATCATGCCTACAGTGCAGTTTGGTCATGAAAATGTGCGCATTGCACGATACATCCAATCAGGTTTCGGTACCTGTATACATTATTGCATAGATCGCACCACGTATTAGTTTCCCGGTGGGTTGGTAGTCTCCGTAAGTCCAAGTTTTAACTTGTAAAATGAGAATTCCCTCACCAGGAACCTGCTAGGGACAGAGATGTGCTGGGGCCATCATATTATGTAGGCAAGAATTCACGGAGGAAATGATGACTTAGCGTTCTGTCTTAACGGACGATGAGCGCAGACGTTCAACGCTCATGAGACAGCATTGAAGACATCAGTGTAGCCTCCTAGCGATCACACTCGCTTCAACTGTTAAACACTAGGCTTGTGCAGTCATGACGTAGAAGTCCCAACAATGCAGGCATCTAGCCGTGTGAGGTTGGTGTAGGGACTTCTCTCCCGACAATGTAACAGAGTTCTATCTGCACGGGGAGTGTTGCAGAGATGCTGCTGTTGCTATTGTTACTACTACTACTACAACTACTACTACTACTACTACTACTACTACTACTACTACTACTACTACTACTACTACTACTACTACTACTACTACTACTACTACTACTACTACTACTACTACTGCTGCTGCTATTGTTACTACTACTACTACTACTACTACTACTACTACTACTACTACTACTACTACTACTACTACTACTACTACTACTACTGCCTGTCGGCAACTTGCTTGCTACAGGTCTTTCATGACACCCCTACTTTTGCACCGCACGAAATAACAACTCGTGTCATTTGCAAAAGGTTAGCAATTTATTTAGAGCTGGCAATTTAATAGCTCTGCGAGCGGTATGCTTCATTAACATTAAACAACATGAATGCAATGAAGTGGTGAGAAATGATGCTAGTAATCACAATCTAAATCTACAGCCTAATATTTAACTATTGCCTAGAAACTTATAGCATTTGTCAAGAACACGTCTACTCTCTACCGTCTCCAGTCGGGTCTGTCCACACGCTACACATTGCGTGGTCAAGCACGGATGCTGTCCCCTCCGTGCAGTAGCTAGTCTTGCGTGCATGAAGTCCCAAGCACGCTGGCTCGTGAACTTGAGTAACCGGGCACTTCGCGGTTACTCGTAAGCCCAAGCTTCCCAATGTCTTGGGGAACCCCTCGCTCACTTGTCCTTATTGCCCCCTTGGTTGACACTAATGTGTCCCCTTGTGAAGCTATTTATAGCGCTGGTGTCTCTCCTGTCTGGTGTCTCCCTACTAGACTTGTGTTAACTCTTATTAACTCTCTAAAGCCTTATTGGAGATTCTGACAGGCTCCCCTCCTCTCTGTGAAGTGTTACTCCCCTTTAACTCATGTCTGTAACACGTATGGTCACAAAGAAAAATTGGATGTCCAATTTTGTCAGATATCCAATAAGTTATAAATCTCTCGTTTGGGGATAGAACAACTCTCTTCTTCCTTTACTCACACTGTTCTATCTTTTCACTCGGCTATTTGAGTAGCCCATGTATCTGTATAGTTTGTTCTATAGATATCTTTGGGAATTGTTTTGAACCGGATCCGTTGTCTTATGACTTCTGTCCTGGCTTCCGTCGTTTGACTCTATGTCTTTTGACTTTCACCCGTTGACTTCTGTCTCGACCTGTCCTCATATTGCCCGAAATGACAACCCAAATACAAGTTGACTCTGTTATGAGTGCAACACATGAGCATAAAATGTTCATGTTCCCATTAATATCCCCTCCAACTCATATACACACATTTCTACTTTTCACCTTCCCGCTTCCGCTTGTGAAAAGCTATTTTCAATGTTACATTAAGGTTTTTAAGAAGTTATTGTGTCCCCTGAATTTAAGTTGTTGTTCTTTGAAACAAAGAGTGTGTGCAACATTTATGTGTTTGTTTTCCTGTTTGTTTGCGTGTTTACTAATAAACTAGAGTGTACTTAACTCGCTAACCTGTGTATGCGTTAGTGTATTAAATGTGTATATTCCTTCGAGCGCCGTAGATCGGTTTATTGTGGTTACAAACGTTTGTTATTCTTATTTATGACCACAACTTCGCTTTAAGAAGCTCAAAGTCCATTCCCTATCTAATCTATTAAAGTATGGCAGTAACACACATAAAACTTGACAACACATTGGTTACACAGATGACACAGACAAGCCAAAATAAGACGTTTCCAGCGGTGAAAAAAAAAATTTGCCGCTACCTTTCTCTCTCACTCTCTTTCTTTCCATGTTTACTAATTTTCACTTTCTCTCCTCTCATTTATACCTATTTCATACATCTTTCACTCGCTTTCATACTCTCCTTTTGCTAAAACATTCACTAGTCATTAAAATATGTTTCATAGCATCAAATCAATAAACATTACATATTTACAATAAACGATTGGCTGAATTATAACAGTATTCACGCCAAATGACTGTGCGTTTTGTGTGCACGTGTCATGTCTATACAAAATATACACGGTTGTGAGGATGGTTTGTCACCGATCCTGTAATAGTACCTAATATGATTTGGTGTGCTGTCCTAAATTATCCCAAGGGAAATAATCTAACTAATTAATTTCATTTAAGAGAATTGGGTTAACTACCTTAAAGTGTTATTTGTAAATAAGATGATGTTAATTCCTAAATGGTTGGGTTAGTTTAGAAATGGTATTTTAGATCAATGAATTTATAAATGATTATGATTATGCGGTGATAAACTAATGTCATATCTAACAATTGTATTTCTATTATTGGTGTTACCTTAAATGGGTTATTAACTAAATGATGGTGATTTCTAACTACCACATGACATAAATAAAGTTATATATGCATTTGAACATTTTGCAATTCAATTATTCATAGAAAAATGAAGTTATGTGTACTGTTAATAAAATTATATATATATATATATATATATATATATATATATATATATATATATATATATATATATATATATATATATATATATATATCACAGTTACATTTCTATATCTAATTACACTAACTGAAGTCCTCCTTTCCGGTGTGAAGATGGAGCAATGTTCTTTGTAGACTATTATAACATAGTTCATTTCGGCAAAGTCTTCTATGCTCTCCTTCATGGATAGTGTATAAATATTGTTACCTACTAACTTATGTAGGTTCATAGCTAACACTTCAATGTTAATATAGCTTATGTATGTGTTACTTCTGCGTCTGTTCGTTACACTTTTCATAGCACTGTTACTTTCACACAGTTTACATGTTTGGCGATGATAACGCACTTACAGTGTATCTTAATCACCACATACGGCACTGAGTTACCTAACATTTACAGTGTCACTGTTTCTGGTGATCTGTGGTCGATCCCTTCCTGCAAATCAGGTATTTCAATGGTTGACGGTCGACTCAAAATGTCTGCAACAGTGTTCAATCTTCCATTTAAGTGCTGGATGGAAAATGTGTAATTTTGGAGAATCAAAGCCGACCTGTAAATTCTGTTGTTGTGGGGAACTCTAGACTGCATCACAGACAACGGAGAATTATCGGTTTCGATCACAAACTGTGCTCATGCCAAAACTCTATGAAATTTCTTAACACAATAGATCAAACTGAGGTCCTCCAATTCTGATGCTGAGTATCTAGATTCAGCAGGGCTAATTTTCCGACTTACGTACATTACTGGGTGAAACTTCCCTTCGTAGAACTGTCCTAGTATCCCAGATATGGAGATGACACTCGCATCTGTGCGTAAAAAATAGGTAAGTTTTGGATTAGGCATACGAAGGATAGGTGGAACGCTAAAAAGGTATTTCAGTTTTGATAACGCGCTAATTAATCCTGCATCTTGTACAGATAATTTAGCCGAAGCTTTTAAGATGTTAGAAAAAACACTGGTGATTACCGCCAGATTTGGAATAAATTTACTATAGTAGTTTACCGACCCAATAAACTTCGGACCTGTTTCTTGGTCGTTGGCATTGTCAAATTCAGAATCTTGGTGACGATTCTGTCATCTGTTCTTAATTGGCCCCTGCAGATGGTATGACCTAGGAAGTCAATTTGTTCCATGCCCAAATCTACTTTGGTCGGCTTCACTGTAAGCCCGAATACTCGCAACCTGTCGAAGACTTGTCGTAGTTTCAGTAGGTGTGTTGTCCAGTCTTCCGTATGGATACATATGTCGTCTATATATGTAGAAATATTGGTCATCCCATGGAGAAGATCCCTAGTTAGACGGACGAAAGTTGCTGGAGCGTTACGAAGGCCAAAAGGAAGAAAACGCCACTCATAGAGACCTAAAGGTTTGGAGAAAGCTGTTAAATGAATCGAATTTATTTCCATCGGGACTTGCCAATAACCTTTCGTGAGGTCAAGCTTGCTAAATATGCGAGATGTAGACATGTCCAAGATCAAATCCTCGCATGCTGGGATTGGTTCAGCGTCAATTTTGGTTATTTTGTTTAAACGGCGATAATCGACGCAGAGTCGAATAGTTGAGTCCTTTTTGGCGACAAGGACAATAGGGAAAGAATACTCTGACTGAGATTTCTGAATAATTCCGCTCGACTCGAGAGATAGTAGTTCTTTGTCGAGGTTCGACCTATAGTTTAGATGGATAGAATAAGGTCGACACTTGATTGGTGTGTTGTCAGTCAGAATAATAGAATGTTCTATTCTGTCTGTCTTTCCTGGGATGTCGGAGAAAATGTCTCTGTATTCTGTCACTAGCTCTATTATTTGTCGTCGTTGGTCGTCTGTAAGTTTAGTTTCTATCTTTATGCTGTCAATGGTCGCAGTCGTGTCTACAGTAGGGACTGGTAATTCCATCTCGTCTTCGTCTGTCTCGTTCAATACTGTTGTGGTACTAGCTGTGTGTGCTGTTATCTGGCTAAGTGTGTTTGCGTTGTCGCTGTCGTGTGTCGCCCTACCTAGTGAAGTTGTGTTGTGTACGTCTGTCGTCCGATTACTTGGTGTTGGTGCATTTTGTTCGTCTGTCTGTTGTTCTTGTCGTGAGAAGTATGGTTTCAGCATGTTGATATGAAATATCTTTAAGTGTCCTTTTATCGATATTTCATAATCCACATCTGATATTTTGCGTTCAACGTTGAATGGTCCTTGCAAAGATGTTAGTAACAAATTACGTTTGTCAGGTAGTAGAAGCAAAACCTTCTGATTTGGTTCAAGGTAAATAGTTTTAGCACCCTTCTTTGCATAGTCGTGGTTTCCATTGCTCGACACCTGCTTTAGGGGTCCAGCAATATCGACCGCTATACTCTCATCTGGTCTAGATGCTAATAATGACCGTTGAACTTCGGCCCTCACATGCTTTCCCTTTCGTACAAGATGTTGACAAACAGTACACGAACGACAGATAATTTTTATGTCAGAACAGAATTTAGGCCAGTAAAAGTGTGACAAAACTCTGGCTTGCGTTTTATCATAGGCCAAATGTCCAGCAAACGGTGACTCATGTGCGATCTTTAGCACATTATGTCGGTATGTTACAGGTAACACCGTCTGCTGAATTTCATGGTTATTATTTGTGTAATAACGCATGAGAATTCCGTTAAATTTTCTAAAGTACCAAGATGCATCTTTAGTCACTTTCGCTCGCTCACCCAACAATTTAAAATAAGGTGCGATTGTTTGATCGGTGCTTTGTGCCTCGATAAATTTCTGTCGAGTAGTGTTGGTATCTGCACCACTTGGTGTTAATAGCTGTAGCATTTCATTTTGTAAGTCAGTATAGTTTGTTTGTGAATCTGACCTTGTTACAGCGTTAGCCATGTGTGTATGTTTCCAGGCTCTTATGTCGTCGTCTGTACATTGTTTCAATGAATCTAGGCATCCTAAAATGAGATCCGTGCATGGATCTTGCAGGACTGCGCAAGTAAATGTGCCGGTAAGGAACGGGGTATTGATATGCGCTTTTGCCAGTGGGTATTTCTCAATGGTTCCAGAGAAAGTACGGCATTTGACAAATTCACCCGTATAATCTTCTGGTCTAGCAAGTTCTTTCCTTAAACCCAGTAGAGTGCTCCCGCTATCAATTAAACATTGGCATGGTTGATCATTGACCAGTGCATCGTAGAACTTACGTTTACCTCTGGAGGCACTCGCTGCGTTAGCATCTTCATTTGAACATGGTATTACGTGCCCACATTTCAATTTACCATCCGCATGAAACTGGTGGCATACGTCACATTTCTTAAAGTCTAATATATCTGTTACTAATGCTACACTCTCACATTCACTCGTTGGCAACACATTCACAAGTTCCGGATCAATGTCACTCTCATCGTCTGTTGATGTATCGATGAGTGCTGCATTATTTGCCTTCATTCGTTGTCTACCAATACATTTATTACTATAGTGGCCATAACTCGAACAAAAGTAACATTTAACAGCACGTTTAATTTGAATGTGGTGACATTGGTGGCTTTATATTTTCTTATATGGCATCAAAATACCATAATTTCTTCTCAACCTTCCTGTGTATGGAAAGTGAGCAATCGCCAGTTAGTTTCCCGTATTTATTTTTTTTTTCTTTTCTGTTTCCGTTTTTATTTACTAATTTGATTACTTTTGTTAGATCTGTTTGTGTTGTTCCCGAAGAAGATCACATAGACTGAATCGTAGGATTAGTTGTGATTTAACTTATTTTTACAAATATGCTTGTATTATTATTATTATTATTATTATTATTATTATTATTATTATTATTATTATCATCATCCTTATTATTGCCTTGTACCGATTCATCTCCCCACTGATTTATGCTAGCCGTGTTTAAGTTCTTTTTAAGATATGTACACCTCATTTGGGTTTGTAATGTTTCTCCCTGTCTGTCTGTCTGTCTGTCTGCCTGCCTGTCTGCCTGCCTGTCTGTCTGTCTGTCTGTCTGCCTGTCAGTCTGTCTGTCTGTCTGTCTGTCTGCCTGTCTGTCTGTCTGTCTGTCTGTCTGTCTGTCTGTCTGTCTGTCTGCCTGCCTGCATGTCTGTCTGCCTGCCTGTCAGTCTGTCTGTCTGCCTGTCTGTCTGTCTGTCTGCCTGTCTGTCTGTCTGTCTGTCTGTCTGTCTGTCTGTCTGTCTGTCTGTCTGTCTGTCTGTCTGTCTGTCTGTCTGACTCGCACTCTGTTGCACCTACTCGCAAGAGCTACGCACAACTGACGTGTCACTTTATATAAGCATATCCTGCTGCAACCGTTGTTTGTCGTCTTCATTTGCTTTGCTGTCTTTAAATGATATTCGCTATATGTTTTCTATAATCACCAGTGCATTTTTCAGGAGACTCCTGGGAATCGGCGCTGAAGCTGCGGAGTTCGAGCTTTATGCGACAATTTCGGTGGGTTGCCCTGCGGTAAAGACTGAGCCATGTGAGAAAACCCGGGTCAATGAGGTCTTTCTGGTGACTGTGGTTTTCGTGGATGAATTTTGTGTTGGCATTCTGGCGGTAGCATTATGCACAGTGTCCTGTGCGGGTTGTTGGATTGCCGAGACTTCTGTATATTCCACTTTTCACATTGGACAGTGGGGAGCATTTTGTGTGATATTCACTAGCACAGGAATGGTGCATAATGGGGACGACCCATTGCCGTGAAGTTGACCCTCGACTAACTAACTAACAAACTAACTAACTAACTAACTAACTAACTAACTAACTAACTTACTAACTTACTAACTTACTAACTAAACTAACTAACTTACAAACTAAACTAACTAACTAACTAACTCACTCACTCACTAACTAATTAACTAACTAACTAACTAACTAACTAACTAACTAACTGATGTTTTCTATGTTTCGACATTTAAACAAACTCTTACTTCAGTTTGCAAATGCTTCCTCATCGCTCATACATCAACACCACGAAACAAAGTTGGGTTTCTCAGCACATTATGAATCTATTTTAATTTATACTACAATTGCTATCTTTTTTCTAATGTTTCGCTTGCTGTGAATTACAAATGTATTCAACCGAACTTTCTTTTTTAAACATTCGGTTTCAATAATGTCCTCTTCTATCATTATATGACAAGTTATAGGGAATATGCTTGTCTCTCTGGCCAAGGGGTTAACGCCATTGTTCGTAATCCCATATATCCACGTTGGGAAAACAGCAGCTTTGAGAATCGGCAGCAGTTCGCGCCGCTCTAGTAACTTTCGTGGGTGTGTGAGCCGGTCGTTCAGAAAGCAATGGCAAACTACTGAACGTAAAACTTACCACGACATCAACAGCACCAAAAAATGCTGGTGTTGACTGCAACATCCGTTAAGGGATATACAACATTTTTTTTAAAAATATCTAAAAAATAGGGAATATATTCTGATGAAATGGACTTTGAACCTCGTGACTGTCCACGTCCTTCTGTCTCATATTGTGATAGCGACGTTCCTCCCTGCCATCATGTCAAACTGTACAGCTTCTTCTCTCTTGGTCTTCCCCTGCCTCTCTTCCCCTCTCTTTGTTGTGACGACATACTCCAGCTATCCTTTTCTGACATGCCGAAAGATTAATTATTTCCCTACAAGATACTGGTAATGCAGAATTTACAACAATATCATTATAAGACTATCGAGGCTTAAGAGGATATATAATTCTAGTTGCCCCACCCTCCTGGAACTCTGTTGCCACTGCTAAAGTCATTAAGTGACGTGGCAGTTTAAACGGCCCTTGAATATTTCTTCTCCAATTTGAAAAGTCATTGCCACTTAGTCTCCAATGTCATACTCCCCTTTAGCGTTAACAGAAAGAGCTTTATCCGCAAAACCCAAATATTGCTTTTTGCATTTCATCTATATCTATAAAACAAAGTGTATGTGTATATGTATATATGTATGTATGTATGTAAATATGTATGTCCTTTATTTGTTCGCTAACGGCCCATCCGATTGAGATGAAATTTTCTACACGCCTTCCTTTCATTCCAGAGCTGTCAACTGTCATAGTTTTTTTTTCTTCTTCCTCCTCCCCCCTCCTCCCCCTCCCAAAATACGTACGTAAATATATGATGATGATGATGAAAGAATCCCCGAACCAAAACGCTAGGGAAAGGGAAGAAAATGACGTGACTACACAGAATCGTCACACGGCAATCATCATCATCAAGTGCCGTGCCGGCTGGCGTAGGCGTTCATGGCTCTCCGTAGATCTCAGTCTTTGGTTTTTTGGATCAACTCTGCTGCTGATATTCCTCCATGCCACGGCAATATCAATAACAATTCATCTTTTTATGTGTAAGGAAGTTATCTACAGTCGTGTAGAAGGGAAGAACTAGACGAGTATGAATTCGGAATGGCGAACTCTCTCCTTCTCTCTTCTCCTCCCTCCTCCTCCCTCTACCTCCTCCCTCCACCCTCCTCCTCTTCTTCCTCCCTCTCATCCCTCCTCCTTCTCCCTCTTCCTCTCCTCCTCCATCCTCCTCCCTCCGCCTCCTCCCCCTCCTCCCTCATCTTCCCTCCTCCTCCCTCTCCCTCCTTATCCCTCCTCCACCTCCTGCCTCCCTCCTCCTCCTCCTGCCTCCTTCTCTCTCATCATCCTCACTCCTCCTTCTCCCTTCTTCTCCCTCTTCCCTCTTCCTCCTCCTCCTACCTCCTCCATCCTCCTCCCTCTACCTCCTCCTCCTCCCTCCACCCTCCTCCTCCCTTCTCCTCCTCTTCCTCCTCCCTTTCCTTCCTCCTCCTCCTCCCTCTACCTCCTCCTCCCCCTACCTCTTTCCTCCTCCCTCCTCCTCCTCTTCCACCTCCCTTTCCTTCCTCCCCTCCTCATTCTCCCTCCTTCCTCCTCCTCCTTCCTTCTTCTCCCTCTGCCTCCTCCCTCCTCCTCCTCCCTCTCCTCTTCTCCCCTCCTCCTCCTCCTACCCTCTTCCTCTTCCCCTCCTCCCTCTCCCTCCTCCATCCTCCTCCTCCCTCTTCCTCCTTCCTCCTCCTCCCTCTTCCTCCCTCTCCCTCCTGCATCCTCCTCCTCCCTCTTCCTCCTCCTTCTTCCTCCTCCTTCCTTCTCCTCCCTCCTCCTCCCTCTTCCTCCTCCTCCTACCTCCTCCCTCCTCCTCCTCCTCCCTCCTCCCTTTTCCTCCCTCCTCCTCCCTCTACATCCTCCCTCCTCCTCTCCACTCTTCCTCCTACCCTCTTCCTCTTCCCCTCCTCCCTATCCCTCCTCCTCCCTTCACATTCCTCCTCCTCCCTCTTCCTCCCTCCTCCTCCACATCCCTCCTTCTCCCTCCTCCTCCTTCTTCCTCCCTCCTCCCCCTCCTCCTTCCTCCTCCTCCTCCCTCTACCTCCTCCCTCCTCCTCCCTCTTCCTCCTCCTCATCCCTCCTCCCTTCTCCTCCTCCTCCCTTCACATTCCTCCTCCTCCCTCTTCCTCCCTCTTCCTCCTCCTTCCTCCTCCTTCTTCCTCCCTCCTCCCTCCTCCTCCCTCTCCTCCTCCTCACTCCTCCTCCTCCCTCCTCCTCCCTCTACCTCCTCCCTCCTCCTCCCTCTACCTCCTCCTCCCTCCTCCTCATCACTCCTCCTCCCTCTCCTCCCTCTCCGCCTCCTCCCCCCTCTACCTCCTCCTCCTCCTCCCTCCTCCTCCCTCTACCTCCTCCCTCCTCCTCCCTTCACATTCCTCCTCCTCCCTCTTCCTCCCTCCTCCTCCCTCCTCCTCCTCCCTCTACCTCCTCCCTCCTCCTCCCTTCACATTCCTCCTCCTCCCTCCTCCTCCTCCCCCTCCCTCCTCCTTCTCCCTCTTCCTCCTCCCTCTTCCTTCTCCCTCCGCCTCCTCCCTCCTCCTACTCTCTCCTCCTCCTCCCTCCTCCTCCCTCTCCTCCTCCTGCTCCCTTCTCCTCCTGCGTTCTCCTCCTCCCTCCTCCTCCCTCTTCCTCCTCCCTCCTCCTCGCCTCCTCCTCCACACTACTCCCTCCTCCTCCTAATCCCTCCTCCTCCCTCCTATTCCTCCCTACTCCTCCTGTCTCCTCCCTCCTCTTCCCTCCTCCACCTCCCTCTTCCTCCTCCCTCCTCCATTTACCCAAGACAGACAGACAGTCAGACAGATAGTCGGGAACGGGAACTTATATGACTACTTATATGAATTAAATGAGATTCTCCCCACCAGGAGTTGGGCGATGCCGGGTCAGACAGACAGACAGATAGATAGTCGGAACGGGAACTTATATGACTACTTATATGAATTAAATGAGATTCTCCCCATCAGGGTCTGGGCCAAGACGGGCCGGGTCAGACAGACAGACAGATAGACAGACAGACAGACAGACAGACAGATAGTCGGTAACGGGAACGAGAACTTATATGACTACTTATATGAATTAAATGAGATACTCCCCACCAGGGTCTGGGCGAAGCCGGGCCGGGTCAGCTAGTATTACCATAAGAAGCATGCCTTTTTGTGATCGTTAAGTTCTTCTTAGCTATAGTCATCCCCACGCATACCTTCTTAAACATTATTAGAAGCTGCGATTACAGTTTCATTGACCATCTTTTCTGTCCAACATCTCAACATTGTCTCTGATGACCTCTTTTGGCCTATTGAACAACAAAGTGGCCTGCGACAAATCTGTTGAGCTGTGTGGTACCCATCTAGAAGCAAATAACGCCGCCGGAATGTGCTAATCCCACCTGTCGGAATTTTCTTGTGCCAATTACCTCAGACTGGACATTAATATCCAGTTAAAGCGCTCAACAGGACCACTTGATTGGGTATGGTATGTACTAGTGTGAATATAGCTAGAATGGAAGAATCAAATGACCTATTCCTAGAAATTCATTAGAAACCGTGATCCATTATCCGTCAGGATTTGATTAGAATATCCAAGTCTCGTGAAGGTATGAACCAGAGCATCTGCCGCCTATTTAGAATCGATGGGCTGTAGTCCAAAAAAGTCAGAATCTAGTTTTTCTTCCTAACCTTAGGAAGAGTATGAGCGATATCAATAGCAATCTTTTCAATTGATGAATTTATCATCATCATTTCTAACAGAGAAGTGGGAGCATTTCATGACATAGTGCCACATTCTGGAACTAGGCACATGAGTTCACGTAACCTCAATTACTCCTGGCCAAAAATAATGGCAGGACATTTCTTGAATAGTTGCCCACATGACAGCTAAACGATGCGATGTGTCCCATATGACGGATATGTTGTTTGTAAAAGATGGGAACGACGACCTGGCCATGCTTGCACTTATCAGACTTGCTCTTCAATACAACATTTCCCCTTTAACATAAAAGTGTCCCCTCTTTGGAAGTTAACTTTATTTCGGCAACTTTACAAAACAAGTCCGCATTGTGGGATCTTGTAATTGAGCTCTCTCAACTCAGCTGGTAAATAATTGAACAGAGGACCAGGCTCTTCTTTTTATTTCTCCTACGACCTCATCTGAATAACATAAATTATCAAAGGAAATGTCGGTTTTCCCAAATACACATATCTATACCCACGAATTATAGAAACTTTAAAGTTAGATAAGACAGCAGCTTAGATAGTCCCCGTAACCTATCTGGAGACGATATTCACATGGGCTTTTGGAAGAGACATAGCTCTGGATCTTCATTGGAGCTTGAATTTCTAAACTATACACCATCAGCTGTTTCGGACATGCAAAGTGGAAGGCTATTAAGGCGTCATACTGCAGATTCGTGTCGTAAAGACATTCCGTCTGCTGTGCATTTACTTCAATAATTTCAATCAGTGAAGCATCTTAATTTATTGAGTCCCTTTCTCCAAAATACTATCCTCAGTTTTAGGCTAAATAAGCTGCGTTCTGGGTACTTTCTGGTTTCTTCCAGCAATCCGCAATTCCAGCAATTATGGTTAGTGGTTGTCTTGCAGATTTCCAGCATGTCTTTCTCTGTCCTTGAGGTGGAGGTTGATGACCAATATTTACGTCACATCTGCTAAACGAACTACTGCTTTGAAACCAACACTCACATATTTTCTTTAATAGCCTGATAGACCTACGCGATATATGTTGTCTTTGTTTCTGTCAAACTCTTTTATTGTATTGCTCTCTCTTCTACCAGTCGATTCCATTCTTCCTTTAAATAGTCACTGTCTATGTCCAACATGTCAGAGTCTTGCATAACACAAGACTAGTAGCTCGTTTTCTGGCAAGTGTGAAGTAATATCAAACTATCAAATCACACGAAGCGAATATCCGAAAGTATTATTCACACGTTTTATTAACGCGCGGCATTTATAATCGCACAAACATCGCGCACTGACAATCCATAGCAATCATTACGGCATTAACAATATCACTACAATACATAATAATACATGCAAGCAATAAACATCTCACTTACACGTCAAACTCTTCAAGCATTCGAACCAGTCCCTCACTGTCATACAGGCTAGCTCTCAAGGCAGATTCAAACACCTCTCGCAAACCCATGCGACCTCTCCATTCGACAACCTCAACCCGTCTCCCAGTTCTGGCGTCCAACACGCTACACGCTCATGTCAGCTGCTGTCCTCTACACGGTTCACGGGGTGAACTCAATTGCTGTGCGTGGCTGCTTATCCAGGCGTCGGCAAAGACGCCGCGTTCTCTCTGCCGTGTTTCACATTACTCAGGGTTGCGTATTGTTATGGTGTCTGGCGTTGGTACAGACAACGCGTCGCAACCTCGGGTGTGAGACCTTGACACTCTCCACACCCCTTTTTCATGAAAGGATTTCCTTTCATGTCCAATCTATATCTAGGTGTTATTAAACATGTCAAAGTCGAACATTATAGATTACCAATTATAATAAATATGTACAGGTGAATAGTCAACAATATGTATACACCACTTATGTTGGACTATGAAGTACAACAGTCAATTACAATCTATTTCATGGGCATTACCTCGCTGTGACCCAGCTAGTCCGGTAGGTATCGGCTAAACTGGCCCCTACCTCACAACCAAGAACAAAAATACTAAAATAATCAGGTCAAGCCGTGAGCATCTCCCTCTGAGATGACTCCTCCATCAGACCTCTATTTAGAGTTTCTAATGAAGGTCAACAGTTTTGGCAATATACTGTCCATATCTAAACGATGTTACATTGACATGTTATTTATCAAGCACACATGTTAATGGTTACAATACATATTTACATATCACCAACAATTTAGAATAATGTCCCATGGTTATTATACAGAAAATTTTGGGAACAATAATTTATCGTCGTTTACAAGACATAAATTACAATTGCAAACTCATTTCTTAGTGTCATAATTTGATCCTTATTGACAAATGTGCACAAAAAGTCACGTTTGTAAAGAAGCAATCAAGTTACGATGCTGAGATTACATCCTAAAAAAAATCGACATATACAATTCCGTATATGGAAATATTTTAAATCACATTTTAATACAACGTCATACATTTATATACTTTTAATAATATGCAAATACTCGGAAGTATACAGCTGTACTATTACATGTGTTGTGATGTCATTCAAACAAAGCTGGTCCGTTCTGGATGGATCTTCTGTAAACGGAGTAGTAGTTGTTACTATCAGCTGTTGGATCATCTATTCCGTCTTCTGCTCGGATTGTACTGTCGCAGTCATCTTTCGTACCTTGTTAAAACGTCTTGGGCACCTCGGTCTGGATACTTTAGGATTACCTCACGTTTTAGTGGCTTGGTAACTTCTTGGATCCTCTAGTGTTGTCCCGTGACACTTCTCTGTAGTGTCTGGTTGTTATAATATTTATTTACAATAATAATTACATTCTTTCTCATATCTTACAGTTATACAACACATTAGTTTACATAATACTGATTTCATTCTTTCACATATCTCACGATTATATACGCATTCATTCGCATGATAATAATAAGAATCACAATATGTACATAAGTTATATACATTGGGAGATACAATCTTCCCCATCACAATGGTGTACACAGCGTTACTGACACATTGTCACAATTGGCTGTGGTACTGAGCACTATCTACGTTGCAGTTTTTATACACCCTCTGCACTGTGCTCTGGTGTCGACTGGGTATTAGGTTCGTTGTATGGACATCTCGACAAAAGGTCTGCAAGACAGTTTTGTGAACCTTTTATGTGTTTAACCTCATAGCTATAGTCCTGCAGAAGAAGGGACCATCTTGCCACCCTGCTGTTACTAGGCGTTCCTCTGGTAACAATTGTCAGCGGAGTATTGTCTGTTTCAATAATGAAATGTTTGCCTAACAAAAATCTAGAAAGTTTACGTACCGAAAATACCATGGCAATAGCCTTGAGTTCCGGTGTACTGTAATTTCGTTCGCTGGTGTTCAGTTTTCGAGAGACGTAGTATACTGGGTACAAGATTTGGTCGTGTTCTTGGAGAAGCACACCACCAATGGCTACGGAGCTCGCATCACATCTTAATCTAAAAGTAATATTCAAATTTGGCAATTTCAAAATAGGTGATTTAGAAAAATAAGAAAGAATTTTCGTAAATGCTGGCCTTAAACATTCACTGTTTACAATCACATTGGGTTGTTTATTTGTTAGTAGATCAGTGAAACATTTGGTCAATTCAGCAAAATGAGGAATAAACTGTCTATAATAGTTTAACAGACCTAACACACTTCGCAACTGTTTCTTAGTTGTCGGAAGCGACAATTTCAAAATTCTGGACATGATGTTATCGTCAGTTGATATAAAGCCATTTGAGATCTTATAGTGTATCGGGATGGGCTATGGTCTACACTTAATAGGAACGTCAGATGTTAAGATGATTTGGTGTTGCACTAAATCTGTTTGTCCTGGGCTGTCAGAAAAAATCGTCCTGTAGTCTTGTATCAGTTGTTCGTTGTGTCAAGACCTGGTGTTGGTATCTCGTCAGTGTCGTTGTCGTCCGTCTGGTCCACTATGGAGGTGCTTGCTGCAGTCTCTACTAGCTCCTGATTTTTGGAGAGCTTATTTGGCTAATATACATGATTTCATAATTCTATCACGCAATGATGTTACATGTTCATATGGGTATAGACACAGTTTCACTTTCAGTCAACATAGATTGGTACATTACTAATGAGGAGTGAGTGAAATTGGTATCATGGCTCCCTAACTTAGTTCTAATATGGGAACAGACTTCCCTGATGTCTTTGGAAGTTATGGTTTTAGAAGGACTCGCTTCTGGCGAAATTTAGTACCTCTTGATATTATGTGGTCAAGAGGATCAATTCTGTCGACAGAGATATTTTTGAAAGGTCTGCTTGTTGACTCTGTTAATTGCAGTTCAGCTTGCGAGTGTTTCTTCTGTTTCACAAGCTTATGGCAGATGTCACAACTTCTGCAATACCGTTTGGTATCACTGCGAAACTTAGGCCAATAGAATTGAGTAAGTAATCTTGCTCTTGTTTTAGCATAAGCTATATGCCCTGCGAAGGGTATGTCATGTGCTAGCTTTAATGCTTGATTGCGGTTTTCTAACGGTAGCACTGTTTGTTCTATAGTGCTGGAACCTTTGGTGTAGTACCGTGTTAGAATTCCGTTCTTGAGAGCAAAGTACCATTGAGCATTCTTTGTTACTCTTGGCTTTTGGCCTATAAGTTTAAAATACTTTTGCAGAGATCGATCGGCTTTCTGAGATGTTATAAACGTCTCCCTTGTTGTCTCAGGAGATGTTACAACAGGACTTACTCGTTGTAAAGCCTCTGTTTGATCGATTCGATCTTGCATCTGTGCAGTAGATCGAGTTACTGCGTTTACTACATTACAACGATCATTCTCATCCCATATTGATGTTACGTTCACACAATTACATGTATGTTCTGGCATAGCCAGGTTGGTATTTGTACATTCATTTACAGGTGGTAATACATCATGAATGGTGGTTGGTGATGAAGGTGAAGTGGTAGTATCGATATTACAACTGACAGATGATGTATTGATGTCATGTGGTATATCATTCACTTCAGGAAGGTTTCCAATAATAATATCACAGCAAGGATTGGTTAATGCTGCGCATTTCACCTTTCCTGTAAGGAATGGTGTAGTTATATATGCCCATGCAAGTGGATATTTCTCTATGTTCCCTGAGAATGTCCTGCATGTGACATATTTACCACTATATTGTGTTGGTAAAATATAATCTCTCTTTACACCAATGAGAGTACTCCCGCTATCACGTAAGACTGTGGCCGCTTTACCATTAACATACCCCTCGTGTATGTTTAGTATACCTTTGGAGTTTACTACAGAATTGGCCTCCTCACTGGTAATAGGTATAGAATGGCCGCATGTTAACACGCCATCCTCATGAAATTGATCACAAATGGTACATCTTTCCTGATGGAACACTTCAATGGAGTGTGCCGAGTTTACTGGGTGATCTTGTACACTTTCATCTTCTGACGAAGAAATGTCAAACATGGCTGCATTAGCCTTTTTGGTCATTGACTTGGCTTTACAATCCTTACGCCAGTGACCAAAAGCCTTACAAAGGTAACATTTTGTAAGTTTTTTGTAGTTCTTCCTCTCTTTCTCTTGCTTAGAAATGTAATTATGCAAGTAAGCAGTGTACCCAGGATGTTGGTCGCACATATCATGCTCATTGTGTGCATAGTTACAATATTTACACTGATATAATTTCTCTGCAGTTTGCCTATAAGGTCTTTGTTTGCTATTTGACCCTGCCTGATATTTGCCATATGTAGCTGCTGCTACAAAGTCTGTGCTGGTCAGACCACTAGAGAAACAATGCTTATTGGCTGCAAAATAACCAGAGCCACGACTTTCAATCTGTTGAACACTTTCACACTGACATTCCAACAAAAATTTAGAAAAGGGGGCTGGGAGAGATGCAATAATCTTATCTCTCAACATAAGGTCAACCAATTTGTCATAACTTCCATTTACTTTAGCTGCTGACAGCCATCTTTTATTGTATTGCTCTCTCTTCTACCAGTCGATTCCATTCTTCCTTTATATAGTCACTGTCTATGTCCAACACATACTGGTTTATCTATTCACAACTCAAAGCAATATGCCGCCCAGGTTCTTGAATCTTTGCTATAGCTGGTTGTCTGGCAGTTGTAATAACAAATCAGTAATTTTCTTTATGGATAAATTGAACAAAAGTAGCAAATATAAGTTACCCAATATAATGCAACTATAATTCGTTAACATGTAAATGAATCAGCACATGGTGTAAGGCATGTGTCTATGCATCAGAAAAGAAAAGACAAGGATAGATTCACAACATAGATTCCAGAATAATTAAAGTATATATTTGGGGACCTTTAAAAATTTTTGCAAGTGATTGTCATAATTTCCGATAACACCACTGCAGCCAAATTGTCAATCATCATCATAACAATGCGAATAATGAAGATACACACAGTAGATTGCTTATTGTTTGACATACGGCATGCCATCTCTGCTGGTGCATACTGCCGAAGTCATCAACATACACTAAAGCAAAAGAATAAATCTTTCAATATTAAATATACAACACACATTTTCTCAATGTAATGTATAATGTCTGCCACAATAATTTTACATAAATTTGGTTTGGCCATATGAATAATAAAGGCAAAGGCAGATTTTAACATTCGTTCATTTTGTCGTTACAAGACAATATGCACTGTCGTTAACAAAACAATACGCTTTCAGGTCTCAGGCTGGAATGAGAATTGTGATGAAAGATTCCGTGCTTTTGCCTTGATCACAAGTAGTTTGACTATGTAAGTCATGGCTGTAAGTAAAGCAATAACAAGGCTCGAGACACAGACCTTCACTCGGGCATGCTTCCTTAGTTACTAAATGATTATGCTCAGGAAGATAGAGATGGGTTGGATCCGAAGAGAGTGGTTGGTGTCTCAGGGACGTTCACGGCTGGAAAAGATCAGTTTTAGTTTCGGGCATGCGGTTGTGCAAGGACATGTGTCATAGTCTTGCTCGTATCTAGGTAACTAAACTTGGGTTCATACAGGCAACAATAAATCTGTTCGTTATGAGATCGAATATTTATTGTATTTACATATACAGTATGCGTTGGCGCAGTGGGTAAACAGACCCGCGCTATATTACATATCCCAAATAGTGAACATCAAACACATAAGTATCATTCAACAGTCTAGCAAACTATCTAGCCTATGTCTATATATCTATTGATATCTATAGAGTCCCTCAAAGGCAGGCCCTGTTGCCTCTCTCAAGTCCGTCTGTCCTCTCCCGGTCCACACGTGTCCCATTCCGACACGGGTGGTAACTCTGTCCGAGTTCCTCGTGGACCCCGCAATAGGCGGGCCACATTAGTGTCCACGGAACCCTGGACTTATTGGCCAGTCCTTCTAGAAGGCTCTAGATTACTCGGGCTCTGTTCTCTCCCTTGGGCTGGAGTTGTAGCCCTCTAACTAATATATCTAACGGTGAGGCGGTGACAGGATTCCCCCCTCCCCCCTAATATGGCTTGTTATTGGGTAATTAGATGTATTCTAATTCTGTCACCGAATCACATAAAGTTGGTGTTTGTAGATTGGTGGACAGTAACCTGGTAACCTATATACTGGCATTAAAACTCATGTATTCTCCCCATACACCACTTCTCTGATTTGGTAAAGAGATCACTCTGTCTCCTGTGTCCTTAACAATGCTTATCAGACCGAAGTTACGTGACGTTTAAGTAGTTGTATTTACAACCCGCCCTTCTCAATTGTACCCAACTGGTACCCAGACAATTAACCTCTGTTAAGAGAGTTAACAAGACCGAAGTCCTGGCTAATTAAGTACACCTTCAAATCTTGATTTGTGTGTGCATTTCAATACACTTTTACTCTCGTATGTTATCTAATGCAAAATATGTAGTTACCTTGTTATTTTATCCCCCTCATACTACAAGTGTCCCTGTTGGCTTGTTAGTGTGCTTGACTAATAAGTTGATATTTCTAATAAAGTGACTATTTTAACTTGATAGTGTTGAGTTTTAAGGTTTGTGTACTGTGTGTGCTGAATGTGTGGCGTATTTCCAAGCGTCACGAGTTGGGATAACCTCAATCATGAACTACTGCACTGTGTGCAATACATGATCAGGCATTCCAAGTAGTGGTGCTTAGATGTATCCTAACTGCTAAACTAAGTATATTAACTCACTATTAAACTAAGTACTACACATGTATTCACAAATTCGACAAGTCATGCAATTTACATGAAAGACGCAGACAAATTAAAATAAATACGGTTTGCGTACAATTTGTCCGCCAAGTGTATCGTTCTCTCATTTAATCCATTCACACAGTCATTCACTCAATTTTCATTAAAAATAGTATTTGGTTAAAATATATAATTAAAGATGAGGTAAGTATTATTGCCCTTAGAAAAAATGGGCTAGGCGATATTTGCCCTTTAAGAAAATACGTACTTCTTGTACGATGACTCAAAAATGGGTTATAATTTAAATAGAGACAATTGTATAGGACGATTCTTTAGCCTAGGAATGGTACCGCCTGTAATATTAATGTCGAATATGTACAAATTACAGGTTAATACAATTTATATACAACAATAATGGAAATATAATACATATTTAATCCTAAAGTAATTAATTAATTAAATCCAACGATGATGTGCGCGTTGTCCTCCTGTTGTTAGCGTGTTATGCCATGTATGTTAAAGTAAGTATGGCTGTCTCTTGAGTGTTGTAGTCGATGTCCTTCTGTTTCGGCTGTTTGTAAAGTTACGTAGTAACAGCAAGTATGGAATGTTCTTAATGTCCCATATAACGAGTTCTTACAGAATTCGGAGTTAGTTCGCTGGTTGATATTATTGGTTGACACAAACACAGTTACTGTTTCTTGCTGGAATCGTTCTAGCGCTTAGGCACTTGATGGTATAGTTCTCAAAGTAACGTATCATGTTCTTGGGTGTCGTAATTAAACTAATCACTGAGAGTACTCTAGCAGGTGTAGAGTTACACTGTCATATGCAACCGACTAAAAGTATCACAGTTTATAGTATGGCTAATGGTCGATGTGATCAGAGTCATTCTACTGGCGCATTTATTTGCCGTGATAAAAGGTCAGCCATAATGTTGTCAGTGCCTCTGATGTGGCGGATTTCGAAGTCGAAATCTTGAAGTAGAAGACGCCATCTTTGTAGCCGATGGTTTTTAGGCGACCCCTGGTTAAGGACCAATAATGGCGAACTGTCAGTGAGGACCACAAAGTGACTCCCTAAGAGGAACTTCGATAATCTCAATATACAAAACACTAGGCTCAAACACTCTAATTCAACTGTGGCATACCGAGTCTCAGCCATCTTTAGTTTGCGGCTCACATAGAGAATTGGGTGTCTTATGCCATCCACTTCCTGCATCAAGCATCCTCCTATTGCGATAGCGCTCGCATCTGTGGTCAAAATAAAGGGTAAATTTATGTTGGGTAATCGTAAGACTGGTGGATTAGAAAAAATATGTTTCAATCTACACATTGCATCATCTAAGCTGGTACTTTTACAAATTTTTGATGGATGATTTTTAGTTAACATATCAGAAAAGACTGAGGTTAGTTCTGCCCAATGTGGAATGAATTTAGAATAATAGTTGATAAGGCCAAGTAAACTTCTAATCTGTTTCTTGGTGGTAGGCACTTCTAGATTAAGGATCTTAGAAACAATTTTATCATCTGTCAACAATTTGCCTTCAGAAATTCTGTGACCAAGGAAGTCTATTTGTGTATAACCTATTTCAACCTTGGAAGGTTTGATAGTAAGTCCAAAAAGAGAGATTTGGTTGAAGACTTGTTTGAGGGTAAGTAGATGAGAAGTCATATCAGAAGAATGGACGCATATATCATCAATATAGGCTACTACATCTTTCATTCCGTGTAATAACAATCTTGTTAGTCTCACAAATGTGGCCGGTCCGTTCTTGAGCCCAAACGGAAGATATAGCCATTCGTACAAGCCGAGAGGTGTTGCGAATGCTGTTATATGTCTACAAGAAGGGTGTAGTGGAACTTGCCAATATCCTTTCGCTAAATCGGTCTTGGAAAATAAGGATGATTGAGCCATATTTAAGATAAGATCTTCACAGGTGTTCATTGGCTCTGCATCCGTTGTTGTTCTTGTATTTAATACTCTATAGTCGATGCACAAGCGAATTGTCTGGTCCTTTTTTTTCACCAGCACAATCGGTGACGTATATTGAGACATCGATTTTTGAATAATGCCATTCTTCTCTAAATCTAAAATTTCTTTATCTAAATTAGATCTGTAATGGAGAGGAATAGAATATGGTCTACATTTGACCGGTCTCAGATCTGTCAGCACAATTGAATGTGTTATTTTATCAGTGCGTCCAGGTTTGTTAGAAAAGATAGATTTATACTCGTCAAGGATAGTCAAAATGTCTTGTCGCTGTTGTTGTGTCAAAGTGTCAGAGATATGTATGTCATTTATACTTCCGTCGTCAGTCATGATTGGTACAAGGATTTCAGTGTTGTCCACGTCTGTCTGATTTATCACAGATGCTACCGTTTGTAAATTGTCTTCAATGTCATTGTCGTCGTCGTTGAGATCAATCGTTGTCACTATGTCGTCAAATTTGTCGTCGCTGTCGATATCACAGATTGTCGGTAATGTACATATGTCTTCGTCGTTTTCGTTGTCGTAAGAGTGTGTCGTTAACGATGCTTCGTTTGTCAAGGTGTCATTTCGTTGGGAACTTGTCGTTTCGTCTCCGTCATCAGTTCGTTGAGTCAGTTCATTTGTCTCATTGTCCTGTCTAACATAATATGGTTTCAACATATTTATATTGGATAATTTCAAGTTTCTATTTAAAGAGAATGCAGTAGGGTTATTCCCCTTGTTGACCATTTTCTGACATATAACACAAGATGTACAAAAGGTTTTAATGTGTTGGTCGAACTTTGGCCAATAAAACTGGGTCAGGACAATAGCCCTGGTCATTTCGTATGTCATATGACCTCCAAAAGGGGAGTCATGGGCTATTTTTAGAACTTTGTTTCGATGTGCTTGTGGTAACACTAATTGCTGTGTCGTGGTTTGCTTTGTTGTGTAAAATCTAGTTAAGATGTTGTTCTGTAGCCTAAATGTCCACGATGCGTTCTTTGTTAATTTCGGTGTAAGTCCTACTAACTTAAAGTATGGTGCAAGTGTAGGGTCATTTTTCTGTTCATTTCCAAAATTGATGTTAGTTAAGTTAGGCGCTAATATTTCTAATGATTCCTGCAGTTGGTCAGTGTTGGTTTCATGGGTTGTCTGTCGTGTGATTGCGTTTGTGTGTTGTGTGTTTTGCTGCACATTTACAGGTTTGATACTTGGTAGCTTGGTAGCATCCTCAATTCGAGGTTTTAATTCGGTCGTATCGCTCATAGATTCGACCGCCCCTGCATTGTACACCTCGGTGAATTCTTTTTGAATTACCTCAGTGGTTGTCTCCCTTGGTCTTTTGGCAGATTGAGACAAGCGTGAATGGTGTTTCTCTATAGCATCGCTGTTGGGGGGGGGGGGGGGGATACCGTTTTTATGCTCCCACTCCCTGATTTCCTTCTTAGAGCATGTTCGTATGTTGGGCAAATTCCCAAGAATAATATCCGCGACTGGATTTTCAAGGATTGCGCACAATACTTGTCCTGATATGAACGGTGTTCGAATTTCGACCAGAGCAAGGGGTATTTCTCTATAGTACCTGAGAATGTGCGACAAGTGACATGTTTGTCTGTGTAGTCTTTAGTGTCTATTAATGTTCTCTTTATTCCACAGAGCGTTGCCCCGGAATCACGAATTAATGTGCACTTTTTGTTGTTTACAAACCCTGTAAAAAAAACTAGCTTGCCTGTAGATGACAAAGCAGCGTTGGCTGTTTCATTTGAAATAGGGATAGTGTGGCCACATAGTAATGTTGTGTCAAGTTGGAACTTCGTACAGGTGTTACACTTACTGTCTGTAATGGTGTTTATAATGTGTACAGCATTCCCAAGCTCGCTTTCATTGTCGTGTAGATTATCACATTCATTCAGTGATTCGAGAACTTCGTCAGACGACGTTTCTACTAATGCAGCATTGGCCTGTTTTAATAATTTACGGCCTTCACAATTGCGACTAAAATGGCCCCAGCTATTGCAAAAATAACATTTAACCGCTCTGTGGTAAGCACTGCGTTTAGCTTTTTGTTTCTCCACCATCATTTTGAGGTGGTGAGGGTAGGTGGGTGCTTTGTCACACATCCCGTAACTGTCGTGATTAAAACCGCAATATTGGCATTTAACAAGTTTACTGACATTGGAGCGAGGTTTGAATTTACCCTCTGTTTGTTTGGAGTATTTGGTGTTCACTACTGCAGCTGCTGTATCGTTGTGACTTATGTTCAGTTGAAAAATATCCCTATTTGCTGTGAAAAATGCATTCCCCTTGGCCTCTATTTCCTGAATACTTTTGCAATTCATTTGTTTTAAGAACTTGGCAAAAGGTGTGGGGATGGTGCTAATTATTTTGTCTATAATAATAAGCTCTTTAAGTTTGTCATGGCTATTGTTGGTTTTAGCCGAGTTGATCCATTTTGTGCATACGTCTTGAACTGTACTGACATAATCTATAAAGGTTTGGTTTGGTTGTGGTGATAATTTGGCAAATTGTTGTTGGTAACCTGCAGTATCTAAAGAAAAATGTTGGAGAATGCGTTGTTTTAAGTAATCATAGTCTTTTCGCATTTCCTGTGGTACTGTCTCTATTACTTTTAGTGGTTCAAGAGCTAAGTTCCTCATTAGAATAAATGCCCAATCTGATTTAATGATCTTATGGTAGGCCGAGAGACACTCGAAATTTTCCAAGTAGGCGCTGATGGAATCTCCTGAGCAGAACGCTTTCACGAGGCCTTTATACTTATTATATTTTTGTTCTTCCTCTTTGCTTCTTAGCTTATTTATCGATATTTCTGCGTTAGACTCAAGCTCCATCTGTTTTAATTTTATTTGTGTTTCGGCATTCAATTGGGCCTGTTTGGCCGCCGTCTCAAGCTCCAGTTGTTTCTCCTGAGCCTGCAATTGCATTTTCTTTTCATCTGCCTGTATTTGCATCTGCAGTTTCTTTTCTTCGGCCTCCATCTGAAATTTCTTTTCTTCTGCCTCCATTTGAAATTTCTTTTCTTCCCGTTCTATCGCTCTTTCTTCACGGGCAATGTTTTCTGCGTGCGTTTTCTGTGCCCATTCTGACAATTTCTCTTCTTTATAACCTAACTTTATTCCTTGCTCAATGCATTTATCTAAGGAAGACATTTTGTGTTTTACTTGTTTGTAATGTTTATAAAGTTAAATCCCTTAGAAAAAATGTTGTGTAGTCGAAAATTTGGTTAACTCCCTTACTTATTAATGTGTAAATCAAAATGCAAGGTTATGTTGGTGACACGGTCATGAATATGCAACCAAATCAATATGAAACAGCATAATACATTGATGAAAGATGAGAAGTACAGCTTAGAGTTACAATGGGTATGACATGAAACTTAGCTTTCAATCAGAGAACTCGCCGATGTTGTCCCAGAAAGCTTGTCTTGTAATCTCGCCACTGTTGTAAAGGTTACATAGGTTGCACGCGGCACTATTCGCGGAACAATCTGCTCGTAGAGTGAGAAAACATTAGGAACAGTCAAAAAAATGTCACAGTCATGTCAAAAATAGTGTACAAATCACAATAATGAGGCACACTGCTTAGGCACTGCTGAGATACTGCTGAGGGACTCAGATTAATCCTACTTTATTGCTAGATAGCTACTAATTTTTGTAAACTTGTAAGTTAACAATTCTTTTGGTTTAAACAACTCAATGTGATATGATCAATTAAGTAATTTTACATGGCAATTAACAGAATTTTCACAAAACATTTTATGCCAAAACCGGAAAACTAGCCCCCAAAAAGCCTGTCATAGTCTTGCTCGTATCTAGGTAACCAACCTTGGGTTCATACAGGCAACAATAAATCTGTTCGTTATGAGATCGAATATTTATTGTATTTACATATACAGTATGCGTTGGCGCAGTGGGTAAACAGACCCGCGCTATATTACATATCCCAAATAGTGAACATCAAACACATAAGTATCATTCAACAGTCTAGCAAACTATCTAGCCTATGTCTATATATCTATTGATATCTATAGAGTCCCTCAAAGGCAGGCCCTGTTGCCTCTCTCAAGTCCGTCTGTCCTCTCCCGGTCCACACGTGTCCCATTCCGACACGGGTGGTAACTCTGTCCGAGTTCCTCGTGGACCCCGCAATAGGCGGGCCACATTAGTGTCCACGGAACCCTGGACTTATTGGCCAGTCCTTCTAGAAGGCTCTAGATTACTCGGGCTCTGTTCTCTCCCTTGGGCTGGAGTTGTAGCCCTCTAACTAATATATCTAACGGTGAGGCGGTGACAACATGATCAGACTGACAGACTTGCAGACCACGTGGAGGGTAGACGAGCCATGGGCCAGGCTGATATATTGAATGTTCTACGAGAAGTACGTTTGCGACAACCAAGTTACGACTGTGAATCTGCAACCCTGGTCAGACTTCGAGAACAGCAAGTTAAAAGAGGTGTGGCCAGACTAGAGCCCTATGCAGGAAGCAAAAGAAGATTAATAAACCAACAAAGAACTGGTTTTGCGAGCCACTACACGCTGCAGGATCATAGAGGAGGGGATCACATCGGACAGCAATTGGTGCTTCATTGCAGTCGCCTTTATGTTCAACTGTAATTTCGCTGCCACATTTTTCTGCTTTCAGGACGCAGAGGTTAGGATAAGTGACCCCGTCACTTCCACAGACTGGGTCGTTAACATAAGAACACGGTTTGTTCGGCCTACATGGATGCTCAGAAAGGCCTGAAGTACTTAAAGAGCAACCTGAAATGCAAAGACGGGATTTTTGTAAAAGTCGTTACACATTGTTCATTTGTAAAGTAATCATACATAGTTATATAATAAACTCTTCTTTTCGTCTTCTGAACGATGCTGTAATCAGTACAATGATGTCGTCTGAACGATGATGTCGTCAGCGCGATTATGTCGTCTGCACTATGATGTCGTATGCAAGATGTCGTCTGTACGATGATGTCTGTGCAATAATGTCGTCTACGAGATGATGATGTCTGTACATTGATGTTGTCTTCACGATAATGTCGTCTGTACGATGATGTCTTCAGTACGATGATGTCGTCTGTACGATGATGTTGTCTGCACGATAATGTAGTCTGTACGATGATGTCTTCAGTACGGTAATGTCGTCTGTACATTGATGTCGTCTGTACATTGATGTCGTCTGTACGATGATGTCTGTGCAATAATGTCGTCTACAAGATGATGTTGTCTGTACATTGATGTTGTCTTCACGATAATGTCGTCTGTACGATGATGTCTTCAGTACGATGATGTCTTCAGAACGGTGATGTCGTCTGTACATTGATGTCGTCTGTACATTGATGTCGTCTGTACGATGATGTCTTCAGTACGGTGATGTCGTCTGTACATTGATGTCGTCTGTAGATTGATGTCGTCTGTACGATGATGTCTTCAGTACGGTGATGTCGTCTGTACATTGATGTCGTCTGTACATTGATGTCGTCTGTACGATGATGTCTTCAGTACGGTGATGTCGTCTGTACATTGATGTCGTCTGTAGATTGATGTCGTCTGTACGATGATGTCTTCAGTACGGTGATGTCGTCTGTACATTGATGTCGTCTGTAGATTGATGTCGTCTGTACGATGATGTCTGTGCAATAATGTCGTCTACAAGATGATGTTGTCTGTACATTGATGTTGTCTTCACGATAATGTCGTCTGTACGATGATGTCTTCAGTACGATGATGTCTTCAGAACGGTGATGTCGTCTGTACATTGATGTCGTCTGTACATTGATGTCGTCTGTACGATGATGTCTTCAGTACGGTGATGTCGTCTGTACATTGATGTCGTCTGTACATTGATGTCGTCTGTACATTGATGTCGTCTGTACATTGATGTCGTCTGTACATTGATGTCGTCTGTACGATGATGTCGTCTGTACATTGATGTCGTCTGTACGATGATGTCGTCCCCACGGCTCTTTAAATAGCCCCGTTCTATCATGTTGCCATCTCCATATGCTTCTACGAATACTTGTACTGTTTATCGCGCTTCATGTTCCTCTTGTTCTTCTAGTTCTTGTTCTTATTGTTCTTGTTGTTGTTCTAGTTCTTATTTGTTTGTTTTATTCCTGTTCTTGTTGTTTTTTTTTTCTTCTTCTTCTTCTTCTTCTTCTTCTTCTTCTTCTTCTTCTTCTTCTTCTTCTTCTTCTTCTTCTTCTTCTTCTTCTTCTTCTTCTTCTTCTTCTTCTTCTTCTTCTTCTTCTTCTTCTTTCTCCTCGTCCTACTACTCCAATTGTTTCCCAGCTGTTTAAACTTTTCACATACATCTCTTTCTGTCTTCTTTTACAAGATGGCTGAGTGGTCTCGAGGTATGGTGTCCGCCTCGAGTGCTGGAGGTCCCTGGTTCAAGCCCCGGTGGGGACCGGGATTTATTTAAAGAAGTCCACCTGGACTTCCAGTAATAAAATTTCCCCTGGTCTCTGGATAGTGAGATCGGACGCCCGTGTGTATTGTTGCGCACGTAAAAAATCCATTGGCTGTTGGAAATCGAAAAAGAGTAGCCAACGGCGCTGCCCGGGCAAAATTTCGAGTTAAAAATCTACCCAAAGTATTTCAGGATCCTCGCCGATGCAACGGAGTTCGTGCATTGAGTTGAGTTTCTCCAGACTCAGGTTTGAGTTAGGAGGAAAACGGAGAACTTATGGGTTAAACCGTGTGCCGTGATGTTGATCCAACGACTAAACTAAACTAAACTTTGCGACCTTTGCCTAATATTTTCCTAATAAGCTAATTTCTCTGCGCCTCCTCTTCTGTTGATATGTAAGTTTTCTGGGAGGTTGAAAAGCTTACACTTGATATAGCACTGGTTACGTGCATCATTGCACAGCTTAGGTGGGAAAATGCACAGTTTACATTGGAAATTGCAAAATTTACACTTGATGTTGCACTGCGTACGTGCAACATTGCACAGCTCAACGGTCGATTACATTAAACATTACACAGATCCCAGTGAGCATTACATAGCTCACGTGGGACATTGCATCGAACATTGCACGGATCACATAGAGCACAGCGCATATCACATGATAAATTGTATGTTTACATATTATACTGACCATACTACATGGAGCAGCGCACAGCGCTAATGTACCGTTGCACATCTTTAGAGTAACAATGTACTAATATATAGTAGAATAATACAGACTGACAAGACAGTGTAATGACACCAACAAATAGTAGAATAATACAGACTGACAAGACAGTGTAATGGCACCAATATATAGTAGAATAATACAGACTGACAAGGCAGAGTAATGACACCAACATACAGTAGAATAATACAGACTGACAAGCCAGTGTAATGACACAAATATACAGCTGAATAATACAGACTGACAAGCCAGTGTAATGACACCAATATACAGCTGAATAATACAGACTGACAAACCAGTGTAATGACACCAATATACAGCTGAATAATACAGACTGACAGGACAGTGTAATGACACCAATATATAGTAGAATAATACAGACTGACAAGCCAGTGTAATGACACCAATATACAGCTGAATAATACAGACTGACAAGACAGTGTAATGACACCAACATATAGTAGAATAATACAGACTGACAAGACAGTGTAATGACACCAATATACAGCTGAATAATACAGACTGACAAGACAGTGCAATGACACCAACATATAGTAGAATAATACAGACTGACAAGACAGAGTAATGACACCAATATACAGCTGAATAATACAAACTGACAAGACAGAGTAATGACACCAATATACAGCTGAATAATACAGACTGACAAGACAGAGTAATGACACCAACAAATAGTAGAATAATACAGACTGACAAGACAGAGTAATGACACCAATATATAGTAGAATAATACAGACTGACAAGACAGTGTAATGACACCAATATACAGCTGAATAATACAGACTGACAAGACAGTGTAATGACACCAACATATAGTAGAATAATACAGACTGACAAGACAGTGTAATGGCACCAATATATAGCTGAATAATACAGATTGACAAGACAGTGTAATGACACCAATATACAGCTGAATAATACATACTGACAAGACAGAGTAATGACACCAATATACAGCTGAATAATACAGACTGACAAGACAGTGTAATGACACCAACATATAGTAGAATAATACAGACTGACAAGACAGTGTAATGACACCAATATACAGCTGAATAATACAGATTGACAAGACAGTGTAATGACACCAATATACAGCTGAATAATACATACTGACAAGACAGAGTAATGACACCAATATACAGCTGAATAATACAGACTGACAAGACAGTGTAATGACACCAACATATAGTAGAATAATACAGACTGACAAGACAGTGTAATGACACCAATATACAGCTGAATAATACAGATTGACAAGACAGTGTAATGACACCAATATACAGCTGAATAATACATACTGACAAGACAGAGTAATGACACCAATATACAGCTGAATAATACAGACTGACAAGACAGATTAATGACACCAACAAATAGTAAAATAATACAGACTGACAAGACAGAGTAATGACACTAACATATAGTAGAATAATACAGACTGACAAGACAGTGTAATGACACCAATATACAGCTGAATAATACAGACTGACAAGACAGTGTAATGACACCAACATATAGTAGAATAATACAGACTGACAAGACAGTGTAATGGCACCAATATATAGCTGAATAATACAGATTGACAAGACAGTGTAATGACACCAATATACAGCTGAATAATACATACTGACAAGACAGAGTAATGACACCAATATACAGCTGAATAATACAGACTGACAAGACAGTGTAATGACACCAACATATAGTAGAATAATACAGACTGACAAGACAGTGTAATGACACCAATATACAGCTGAATAATACAGATTGACAAGACAGTGTAATGACACCAATATACAGCTGAATAATACATACTGACAAGACAGAGTAATGACACCAATATACAGCTGAATAATACAGACTGACAAGACAGTGTAATGACACCAACATATAGTAGAATAATACAGACTGACAAGACAGTGTAATGACACCAATATACAGCTGAATAATACAGATTGACAAGACAGTGTAATGACACCAATATACAGCTGAATAATACATACTGACAAGACAGAGTAATGACACCAATATACAGCTGAATAATACAGACTGACAAGACAGAGTAATGACACCAACAAATAGTAGAATAATACAGACTGACAAGACAGAGTAATGACACCAATATACAGCTGAATAATACAGACTGACAAGACAGAGTAATGACACCAACATATAGTAGAATAATACAGACTGACAAGACAGAGTAATGACACCAACATACATTAGAATAATACAGACTGAAAAGACAGAGTAATGAAACCAACATACAGTAGAATAATACAGACTGACAAGCCAGTGTAATGACACCAATATACAGCTGAATAATACAGACTGACAAGACAGAGTAATGACACCAACATATAGTTGAATAATACAGACTGACTAGACAACGTCGTTCTTTATAACATAATATAACATAACACAATATAATATAACATAACATAACATAATATAACATAATATAATATATTGGCTACTTTCCCTGCAAGCGCCTGTTACATATTAAGGCTTTACAAAACATTCCAGGTCTACACTAGCAATGATATTACGTGTCCTTGCTTGTTTAAGGCTACTTACATGCAACAACAATAGCTGCTAGCTTCACGAGATCTTTTGCCAATGTGCACATAATGTTACAGTAAAGATATGCCAGATTCACATTGAAACTACAAGCTGAGGTTGATGGTGCAAAAGTTTCAAACGCCAAAGTGTAACTTTTGATGAGCTGTTGATAAGACAATGTATAAAACAACAAATAGAAGCAATGCTTGAAATCCTCTGAATGAGAAAATAGTAATAATTGTCAAATTCATTATAAACCAATCGGGCAACCCTGTTCTTCTTGCAACATTACATTTTGCTATGCATTTCCACGAAGAGATTGGAAGCAACAAAAATGTTATTCCTGAGACCAACACGGTAAGAGTACCTAAAAACGAATTCCTGGAAAAGGCTAAGGTAAGACATAATATAAAACTATAAAAAAGAGATAAATCTCATTCTTTGGTGAAGTGATGAGAAGAGAGGCATTGGAAAACATCGTGAAGACTGGACAGATTAGCCAGAAAAGAGGCAGAAGCAGACCGAGATAAATGATGCTGGATGGACTGAGACGGTGGTATGAAGGAATATCATCAGCAGGGTTGTTCTAGAACACTGATGTGTGGAGAGACATATCACCTACGCCAGTCTGCATTTAGATGATACTTGGATATTGTGAGTTCATGGTGCCATGAATATGTAATACTGAACCGCAAGTGGTGACGTAGATTGTTGTGTAATCGCATTCCAGCCACGGTGTCCATGGGTTTAATTCATGGGCTCGAATCCACATCGAGGTGGATGTTTAACACTGACCTGGGCTAACATCTCAATCCAGCCTCACATCTCAATCCAGCCTCACATCTCAACCCAGCCTCACATGTCGACCCATTCTCACATGTCGACCAAGCCTCACGTGCTGTTTGGACCTCAAATGTTAACCTGTCCTCGCATATCGATTCAGCCTAATATGTCGACCCAGCCTCACATATCTACCCAACCTCATATATCGACCAGCCCTCACATTTCGACCCAGCCTCACATATATAACCGACCTCACATGTCGACCATCCCTCACATGTCGACCTTCTCTCACATGTCGACCAACACTCATATGTCGACTCAACCTTACATGTCGTCCAACACTCATATGTCGATCCAACCTTACATGTGAACTCAGCCTCACATGTCGACCATCCCTCACATGTCGACCAACACTCATATGTCGACCCAACCTCACATGTCGACCATCCCTCACATGTCGACCAATCCTCACATGTCGACCAATCTTCACATGTCGACCGATCCTCGCATGTGGACCATCCTTCACATGTCGACCAATCCTCACATTTCGACCATCCCTCACATGTCGTCCAACACTCATATGCCGACCAAACATTACTTGTCGACCCAACCTTACATGTCGACCCAACCTTACATGTCGACCCAACCTTACACGTCCACCCAGCCTCACGTCGACCATCCCTCACATATCGACAAATCCTAATATGTCGACATAACCTTACTTGTCGACCCAACCTTACATGTCCACCCAGCCTTATATGTCGAACATTCCTCACATGTCGACCAAAATGCATAGGCGGACCCAACCTCAAATGTCGTCTAATCCTCACATGTCGACCAATCCTCATATGTCGACATAACCTTACTTGTCGACTAAATCTTACATGTCGACCCAACCTTACATATCCACCCAGCCTCACATGCCGACCATCCCTCACATGTCGACCAAAACTTATATGTCGACCCAACCTCACATGTCGAAAAATCCTCACATGACCACCCAGCATCACATGTCGCAATGATTTATCTACACAATATGTTATTCAAAGTTTTTATCTATACATTATTTACCCAATGATGTATCTATACAGTATTTAATGCAATGATTTATCACTACAATGTTTAATGCAATAATTTATTTATACAGAATCTAATGCAAGGATGTATCTATACACTATTTAGTGCAATGATTAATCCATAGAATATTCCATGCACTTAATTATCTTTACATTATTTAATTCAATGATTTATCTATACAGTGTTCAATGCACTCATTTATCAATTCAGTATTTAGTGCACTGATTTAATCATTCACTATTAGTGTACTGATTTAATAATTCAGTATTTAATGCACTGATTTAATATTTAAGTAGTTAATGCACTGATTTAATAATTCAGTTGTTAATGCACTGATTTAATAATTCAGTAGTTAGTGCACTGATTTAACAACTCATTATTTAGTTCACTGATTTAACAATTCAGTATGTAGTGCACTGATTTAACAATTCAGTATTTTGTACACTGCTTTAATAATTCAGTATTCAATGCACTGATTTAATAATTCAGTAGTTAATGCAATAATTTAATAATTCAGTATTTATTGCACTGTTTTCATAATTCAGTAGTTAATGCACTGATTTAATAATCCAGTATTTAGTGCACTGATTTAATAATTCAGTAGTTAATGCACTGATTTAATAATTCAGTAGGTAATGCACAGATGTAATAATTCAGTATTTAATGCACTGAATTAATAATTCAGTATTTAGTGCACTGATTTAATAATTCAGTTTTTAGTGCACTGATTACTTAATACAGAGAATTTGACACGGGAGAAATAACAGTACACCAGCTAGCAAGTCTTAGTTTACTGAACACATGGCGGATGTAGTAACAGAGATGCCCAAGTGGGGGAGGAGGTCGGCATGGCGGAATGGATAAGTGGGCTGGCTCTTAAACCTCCGGTGTGCCAAGGTAGCGGGGTAACCCCCGACATCGGTCAGTTGACTAAAATGTTGACTTCTCGTCCTTGACTTGGGGACGTAATTTACAAGTACCTCAGAAGTCTTAGTGCGTTCGCCTGATGGCGAGGGACACTTGTAAAAGAGAAAGCTAATCCACACGCAAAAATCAGTTCAGTGCGCAAGAAGTAGTAGCACGAATTACGTTTGAGTTAAAGTGAGCGAACAAGTAGAAACAGCAGTACATCATTTAATACATTTCAATTTATTACATAGTAAATGTAGAAAGAAATTTAGTTAAGCAGAAACAACAGAACCACAGTTAGCGAAACTCACTTTACTGCAGATATCGTTGTTGTACTAATAGAATTATAAACTGAATGTCATAACTCAATTGCTGAAAGCTAGAAACCTGGTCAATACTTGATGTTAACGTTGTCAGTGAAAAGTGAAGAATACCCAGTCTCATAGTATCAAGGCTGTTATAAGCTGATGATAGTAGTGAAAACAATACTAAATAATATTTAACTCTTACAGGCGTAAGAAAGTTTTGATGCTAGCTAGGAATAACTAGGACAAAATGAAAGAAAAAGTCCAGTTAAGTTACTAAGAAACCCTCAGAACATCGTCCCCCAGATATTGCAGCTTCGCACTTTAAGTGTTAACACAAGCACTTAAATACAAAGCGTTATGTTATTGGCACTTTATATCCTTGTATATTATCATAAACTAGGAAAGCAGACAACTAAATCGATCAGGACTAGACAAATTAAACAATCGTACAGATGTTACCTAACATCATTCATTAGGTCAGTCAGTCCTGAGAGTGGTGTTGTAATCATACGATCATGTCCCGCCAATGAAATGTTCTAACATAAGGCCAATGAGTTGAAGTCGTCGGGTTATGTTCCTTCATTGTCTCCCATTCACAGTAAATCTAGTCAACTACACATAATTGTGTGACTCAATGTCCGTGCGTGCTTGTGTGGTATACTTCAGTGATAGTCATTCGTGCCTTACATTATGACGACACGAAGACCCGCCTCTCTTTGCGTAATGTTCAATGTGTGTCTTTCTACGGTGTACTCAGCATGTGTTGGTGGATGTGTACATCCAGTCCATTTTATTCTCTGTATCCTTTAATAGCCCCACATCGTAAATGCTTTCAAGTTCTTTTCATTTCTTTTTTTTTAGAGGCACTCTCTTTAATTCCATATAGTGCCAGCCCACCTAAAGAGCACAAATGCGATATTAAACAGCAATTGAATATTCATCATCATCATCATCATCATCATCATCATCATCATCATCATCATCATCACCATCATCATCATCATCATAAAGTGCCATGCCAGCTGGCGTAGGTGTTCATGTCACCCCACAGATCTCGGTATTTGGTGTTCTGGATCAACTCTACTGCTGCTATCCCTCCATGCCACCGTCTCAATTCATCCAGCATCATTGCTCTTGGTCTGCCTCTGCCTCACTTCCCCTCAATCTTCCCAGTTGTCACGATGTTCTCCAATGCCTCTCTCCTCATTACATGACCAAAGAAAACTGTTTGTCTATTTCTTATTGTTGAATATAATGTTCTAGTTTCATTAGCCTCTTTAAGACAATCGTTGTTAGCTACTCTGGCAGTCCAAGGAATTCGCAACATTCGTCTCAGGAACCACATCTCTGTTACTTCTACGTTCGTCCTAATTTATTCATTTACATTCCAGGATACACTGCCATACAACAAAACTGGTTCTACATAGCATATCAGAACTCTCTTACTGTCATAAACTGTCATTTACTGCCAATATAGTACCTTGCGGTGTATGGCTGGGGGGTCTTTGAGCCTGAGGAATGAAGACAGCTTGGTTAGTGCAGTCGTTGCGAATTGTGCAGGTTAGGATTTTCTTTTTGTCCCGACAGAACAAAATCAACGCCTTACCGAGGATTCGAGCCCAGGACTCCAGATGAAAAATCCGGCATTCTAGCCACTCGGTCAGCCGCTCCTCAGCAATTATTACATATTTATATATATATATACACCATGTAACACAAACTACAATGATCAAGAGTGTGAGGAGTTCTTCGGGCACATCAACGATACACTTAATAAAATAGACAAGCTAGACAACATCATAGTTATGGGAGACTTCAACGCAAGACTAGGACATAACAAAAAGACAAAGAGAAACATCTTGGGGCATTTGGAGACCAACACTTTGAAAGAAATGATAATGGAAGTAGATTGATAGAGCTGTGCACTCAGCACGATCTCTTTATAACAAACACATGTGTTTAAAAAAAAAAACTTCTTGACAATTTTCACCACCTTTCCAGAACAGGTATTAAATATCCTTTTCCTAAGCATAGTGTGGAAGAAAAACGGTGAGCCGAAAGATTAAATAAAACCGGGGAAAAAATTAAAAGAACTCTCAAGAATATTCTGGGAAACCAACAAGGGTGTAACCAGCTTCTTTCCACAGATTAGAATTAGGCCAGCAGAAGACGCCCAATATTTATAATTAAGAACGGATGCAACTATGAGGACCATGTTTGATACAGTGGCACAGCCAGGAGATAGATACTTAGTTAAGAGACTAATCTGCTCATAATATTGTAATTGTACTGTATTGCATGTTGTATGTTATTATATGTATAAGTATGTTAATATGTATATTAAATGATGAACATTGCGGGTTATTTTCTCTTTTGAGAGTTCTCTTGTCATAGTAAAATTGTTGTAAGCAATTACCCTAGATTAATTATTTAGTTGGTAGAGGAGAGGCAAGGAACCACCCCTAAGGACATTTGGGACATTCAGTAAAAATGTCATTGTTTTCCTGGAAGTATTTCTTGATTCTCCAAAACTCTATTTAATGGTCTCAATCATTGAGCCAGTAACAGCTAAATTAATTTTAACGGGCAGGATCACATTGAGAAAGAGGAACTCTGGATCCTTGATCTCTTTGGGGTTGAGCCATCAACTATTTATCCGACAAGTGGAAAAACAAAACAATGACTCACACATATACACCTGGTATGAATGGAACGATCTAGACACCTAAAGCTAAACCGATTTCATATTAACAAGAAACAACTGAAATAGACTTAACATTAGATGCAAGGGAAGTTCTCAACTTCAGTATGAACACAGACCACACAGCAGTTATTACCACAATAAGAACCAATAGAAGAGGAAAGCAAAGACCAGGATAACACATACCATGCGAATTAGTAAACTTAAAAAATTTCAAAGGCGAGACAGTGAGGGGAAGGTCTGGGAAAGAATTAAATGAAATTTGTGTAAGACTACCTATAGAAAGAAAAACAGTGGAAGAAGAATAGGAGATTTTCAAATCAAGTATTCTAAACACTGCAGAAATAACATGTGAAACCATTAAAAACGCAAAACGCGGATAAAGAAAATAACAAGTTGGTGGAACACCGAAGTAAAGACAGCTGTAAAAGACAAAAAGGAAAAGTATAAAAAGTGTTTGAAAAGCAAACAGGAACATGATTACATTAAATATAGAACAGCATGAAGACATACGAACAGAATAATAAAGAGAGAAAAATAAAAAGAATGGAAGGAAAATGGAGAAACCCTAAATAAAAACTACAAGGAGGCAACTAGAAACTTCTACAAAAAGATTAGTGCTGCGAGAACCAAAACAATACCCTTTGACCCAACTGAAATTATTAACGGAGAAAAAGGAGAACTAATATGTGAACAAAAGCAAATGTTGTTTGTCCATCAAGAATGATGATGACCATTTATTTCATCCAGTGGGGTTAAAAGTATGGAGCCGTGAGTTCTAAGATGGCTGATAAAGCATATTTTGGCTTGAAATGTTCTTTGACAATGTGGGCAATGAATGATTGACGTTCCAGGAGGAGGATCTCCTACAGTGGGTTTTTTGTCCAACCTTTTCTTCACAGCTCTTGCAATCTAGGTTGCTTCACAAGTGACTGCACTCTTGCGTAATGATGTACGCCACGAATTTCGGTCTTTGGCAGCAGTTTCCCAGGCGTCATGATCAATTCCAAGAGCTTTCAGTGAGATCTTCAGAGTGTCTTTAAAGCGTTTCCTCTGGCAGCCTCGGGAGCGTTTACCATACAGGACATCTTGCTACTGATCGAGAAGTTTTCCGGAAGGTTGTTATGGGAGCAAGATTCTGCAAAGGGCATGCTACTGAATGAATGAATGAATGAATGAATGAATGGATGAATGAATGAATGAATGAATGAATATGTCTAGGAAGAGAGGAAGAGGAAGGCCAAAGAGAAGATGGATGCAGGATGTAGCGGATCATCTCCAGATTGGTTTATCGGACGCGGGACATCTTGTTTCTGACCGAGAGGTTTTCCTGAAGTTTATTTTGGGAGGTTCTGCAAAACTCATGCCTGAATGAATGAATGAATGAATAAATCACCGTGACAAGACGAAACAATAACTGAACTAATTAAAGCAGCAAGAGAAGTAGGGACAGCATAGCTACATAGATTAGTTAACCATGTTTGGATAGAACAACATACGCCACGAGATTTGGGAAAGCGCCATAATTATCCCAATTCGGAAACACAAAGGCAGTAAAATAGATTGTACACAATACAGAGGCATTTCCCTTTTGAGTCATACAGGGAAAATATTCTGCAAAATTCGAGAGTAAAAACGACGACCTATAACAGAATCATAGCTAAGCGAAAAATAACTTAGATTTAGGAAAAATAAAACAAAGGATGCACATATGTCATCTTTGCTCTTAGCAGAAAATCAATCGAATTTAATGAGATACTCAAGTTATACGTGAGATACTTTGTCGAACAAGAAAAGGCATTTGATAGAGTAGATATAAATAAGCTATGGGATATCCTTAAAAGATTTGAAGTGAGTACACATATAAGAAACTTAAGTAGAAGCTTATACACCAACAGTGAATGCACAGTAAGAACAAATGGAATCGGACTACAACAAGTTTGTGTCCTGTCCCACCTCTTGCTCATAATCTATATAGACGGAATATGTAAAGAAAGCAGCCAAATAGCGGCCGCAACAACACCGCATGAAGAACAGACCACAAAAGAAAAACCAACGGCAAATCACACCATTAAAGAACTCTTATTTGCGGACGATGAAGCAATAATAGCAAAATCAGAATCAAAATTACAAGACCACATAAATAGTCTGAACGATGTGCGTATGAAAAATAATCTGAAAATTAGCACAAGTAAAATCAGAGGTAATGACTTTAACCAAAGAAGAAAGCACAATACACAATCATCTAAACAGTGGTTCTCAACCTTGTTTGGCCCATGCACCCCTGTCATATATTTTTGAAGGGAGTGGGAGATCACTGTAGTGCATGCCCCATCTCTAATAAAAGATGTAGAGCCCCATCCTCTTCTATCTTCAATAACCCCAGAATATGAACCTTGAGTTATCTGCAGGCCTCGTTCTATTAAGTATTGTCTAGGAGATATAGATTATGGCCCTGGTAAGAATGGTAATTACTAACTGGGAATCTGCCCCTTCTCCAATGATTCTGATAGCTCTGGAGCCCCCTTATTGTTTATCAAATCTGAGGAAAGTCTGGAGAATTTTCTCAGCCCTGATTTAGATGAAGAAAACATGGATGTTGAGCAGTTGATAGATCTAGAGTCTTTTTATTTCCCCATTCAGTAAGTCATTATGAGTTAATTTATCTTTAAACACTCAAACACATAAACAATCACATCAGATTCCGACACATGATGTACAAAGAAGTTGTTGATACAGATAGGTTTGAACTTGACAAATTAACAGAAGGTCAATTCATGTTAATCATTTATTGACTGGCCTGAGCCTTCTGGTCAGTACATACATCTCTGTTGTGATTTACACAAAGTAATAGAACAGTTGCACATTGGACCATTGTCCCAGACAAGCAATAATAAGCATCAATATATGAGATGTCAACAAGTGTGAAAACATAGTAAACATTTTGATGTTGTACATATTAAGTATGATAGTGGTGTCTCAACCATAAACATATCAGTGTTCCTGTAATTGGGTGTGGGTTCTACCTATGAGAAAAATAACCTGGTGACTGGAGGATTAGGTAAGCCAGGGTCCATTGACTGATGGATCCACTTCAGGTCTGCCCGTATAGCTCCTCTGAAGGCCTCCCCATGCTCTGCTCATAGCGAAGTCATCCTCCCTCTCACTTGTGGTTCATCTCTTTCTCTCGGCTTCCCTCCCTCAGGTCTGATTTAGGTGGTTAATTTGCTGATGTGTTGGGTGGTTGTTGGTATGTAGCCACCAAGATCACTGATGAATATTCGCATAAATATATACATTCCTACCAATACAATAATAAGAAGTAGGTCGGAAGAAATCTAAATTCCTAAAGTAGGAACTAGTTCCCCTCCCCTCCTTTTCTCTCTGAGCTAGTGTTGGGTTAAGTTGGGGTGGTCAGAGATTATCACACGGTGTACGCCTTGTATCAACTTGTTCCTGCTGTATGTAAATTCTCATTTGACCGGGGTCAGTGAACGTGTACAGTAAGACATTGACAAGAGTGAGAAGGTGTCAAGATGCATGTAAATAAATGACATACATTTAGAACCTTTCTTCCACTAAATGGTGTTTACAATGTGTATAAATAATTCTCTGTGTTTTCCCAATTAACTACTTCTTCTTCTTGTGTCTAATAACTCTCTTCCATTACCTGTTGTTGTTGTGATGTTGAGTGTTGGGTTGTGTGGTGATGAGTGGTGTGGAGTGGTGTTGTGTTTTTAAGTTATGTTGAGTAATGAGTTAAGCTCACTTCGCGTGATGGTGTTCCGCGAAGCACAACTTTCTCATGTGTTGCAGTTCATGTGTGCCCTTATCTAATTAAATTTGACATAAATATAAATATTTATTTCGCCAAACCCTATTAATTCTATAGATAAAGGAGAAAGGAAAGATTGATTTCACTTTCAGCTTTCTAGATTGTAAATAGGCATAGATAAGTCTGTTTTAGAACAAGGCACTTATTCTAGTACACGAACTGTCTTTTCAGCTGTAGATAGTGGTGCATCTTTAACAATGTTTCTGGTGAAATGCACAAGATTGCTTTAGAATCATCACTTCTCACAGTTGTTTAGAATAGAATATAGTAGTGGAATGCACTTCTTAAAGTTAATAATTATCTCTAAGAATATCAGAGATTGTAGTTTCATCGAAGAGAATATTCTGCCCGGGAATGGCTTTGCGTCGTTAGAATCTACAGTCGAGCATTTTTACATTTCAGAGGTTTTAATTAATAATCATACATTTCAATTGACATCACAAACATGGGTTTACATTACTTGATACATCGGGTTCTTAGTCTAATCAAGGGCCAACAAACGTACCTCGGATCCAGACTTTTGCCTTGCCCATTGAATTTTTGGTCACACACTCTTCTCACATCCGTCCATGGAGCGAGTTCAGACAAAAGTGCGGGCTTATTAACATTTCTGATGAAATAGTAATATATGTTAATTATGCACTGGCGCGAAGGCGGTCATGTGGTTTTCCTATCCAATGGTTTTCTGAGCTTGGTCTGATGAAATCTTTCCAAGAATCCACGTCATTTGTCACTTGTTCAGTTCCAGTTTTGATGTTAAGTTTTAAGTCCCAATCTCCAATTGCGTTTGTGAAGTCAATTTCTTTTAATGTTGTTTCCTCTTTTTGCGGCATGAGTTGATGAATGAATAATGTTGGCTGCGTTATGCCACAACCCCTTTAACATATGTTCATAATATAAGTTTCACGTAGTTGGCTTTTACTACCCAAGATATTCTTGGTGTCCATTTTAGGCTGCATCTTCCTGGGAGACCAGGTCAATCTTAAAACAATTTGAATCCGCTCAGCGGCGGATCTAACCCCTGGTCCCCTGGTGGAGGTAGAGTGTCTAGCCACTACGCTATCGCGGCTCTCTATTTTTACTCGTGTCTACCTTCAAGACATCCTTGCCTGCATGTCTAGTGGTCTTGTGATCGAATCACCCTCGAAACAATGATGTTTTAATTCATTGAGCTAGTCTCCCTGATCGATCCAGGCTCACAAGATTGCTTGGGCATGTTCAGGGAATTAAAAGCAGCCATTGTTATACTGACCATATCATCCACAGAGTACCCATTAGTCAATATAGCCAATACCATTGAATGGCTTTACAGTATATATCTTTAAAATTTACGAAATCCCACCTAACAGTACCTCTCCTTCGGAAAACAATGGAAAGATACTGAACGTAATAGTACATAGAAAATCAACCTCTGGTTGCTGCATCAGTTTTTACGCTATCTTTAACAATGTTATACATAGAAACTGAGAAACAGAGATGACTGTCAGCGGCATTATATGACCACGTTATGAGAATCATACATAATGATCAATGACTCCACGTATGTGACCAAGATATGAGATCAAATTGACCACATCAAACACATAGGTCTCCGACTTCCATTCAGGTGTGAAACTGTAAAAACATAAAGTTAAGCCTTTCGTGTCAGGGCGTGGCGAATATTGGATATATAGTGTAAACCACGTATTTTTGGACGAAAGGGGTTTCGATCGGTGATGTGGTTACTAACACACCAGCCGCCTTTACTTTCAAGAAAATTTCATGGTCCTCATTATAGGCTATATCCATGGTATCCAGAACCAATGACACATGCAACCCTGGCAATATTCTCACACACGAACCCAGCTTCGACAGGTAAGGCTGCAAGCTAGCGAGTTACCGCGACCCCCAAATTGTGTATAAACGTCCACGTGTTTCATGAAGTTCCGCGATGCAATTGCTTGATGTACCCACTGACAGCTTCCTTTTAGTGTAACAATCTCTTGTTAGCTTACGCTCAACAGTCTCTCTCTCTCTCTCATCATGTTCCTCTTGTACCTTGCGGTGTCGAGGTGAAGTATAAACTTCGTGAGAGTGCCCGGTTATGGGCTTCGTATATCGACATTCCCATGGATTCTGTTATTCCCTCCGTCCAGCGTTTACGTGGTCGGCCTCTTCCTCTGTTTCCATCTGGTCTGTACGTCATTGCCTGTTGTGGCATGCTGTTGACTGGTAGCCTACTTGCATGGCCAAACCATTTGACTTGCTGCTTTCTAATAAAATCTAGAGCAGCTTTAACCCCCACTTTAGTCCTGATTTCTTCATTTCTGATCTTATCTCTTCTTGATACGTTGAGTATTCTTCTCAGGAACCTCATTTCTGTTGTTGTGATTTTTCTTTTCTCTTTTTCTGTCATTGTCCAGGTTTGGCATTGGTAGCACAGAGTTGGTAGGAAGATTGTGTTGTAAAGTGCTTTCTTAGTAGTTATTGATACATGTTTGTTCTTTAGTATTGGTGCCATTTGTCCAATGAGTTGATTTGCCTTATTGCACCTATTTTCGATCTCGTCTTCTGATCTGCCATTTGATGATATTATACTTCCTAGGTACTTGAAGCTCTTTACTTGTTTCAAGGGATGTTCGTTTAGGTGAATTGTTGCTGTTTGTTCTTCTTTAGTTATAGTCATTACCTCTGTTTTGCTTGTGCTAATTTTCATGTTATGTTCCCTACACATTTCGTTTAGACTATTCATGTGGTCTTGTAATTCAGCTTCTGATTTTGCTATTAGTGCTTGGTCGTCCGCAAACAGGAGTTCTCTAATGGTTAGATTTGCAGATGGTTCTTCTTCTGTGTTCTCGTCATGCGGTATTCTTGCTGTCTCTGCTTGGCTGGTTTCTTTACATATGTTGTCTATATATGTTATGAACGCTCAACAGTATTAAGTCAATAACCGGTATCACAGTATGCGCAACTTACCCGCTCCTTCCTGTTTGTCTACAACCAGTGAATAGTCCCAATACTAATGGTACAAGTAGCAATATGATTATGTTTCCGTCAGGCCTTTCCTCGCGGAACAGAGTGTCTTCCAGATCCTGTGGTCGCTTCCTGCGACACCATCCTCTCCAGAAAATGATAGTGTATATATTCTTCCGAATAAACCTTATCGCGCTCCGCCCAACAGCGCACAGCCAGCAATATGTCCGACTGCATATTTCTAAAATAAAAAAAGCATGTCCTAATGGAAAGATATATCGGATGCTTCCTTTCTTTGATTTTTTTACAATTGAGGTATGCCACTATGCACGAAGCATGAGTTTCTTCACCCTGTTCAGCTTGATCCGTGAGTCCTTTACAATTATGAAATGTGTGAGCTGTTTATCCCGCAGTCAGCAGTGACTGCCTCCAACTGCATTCTCAGACTAGATATTTTGGTATCATATGCCAGGCTCTCCTGCACTAAACACTCGTCATTAATCTTCGCTATGAAGCTCCAGACATACAGATTGCATTCGTTGCCAGATTAAAGAACTGGTGGCGTTGTTGACCCCATTACAACACGAAGAAATCAACGAACACGAGAAGTTAATTTGGTCAGCTTTAAAAGACCACAATTACAAGTGACAAAGTGGATGTTGATTCTTCTTTTTTTTTTGCGCTCCTCTGGAATGTTGTTTTGGGAGTAACTGCCTTCTGCCTGCTTACAGCAGAGCTCCGATTAGTGCATCTTTCGGGCGACACATCCAACTTCTTCAGGCATTTGTTAACCGAGTTAACCTTCCCAGGTCATTAATTCTAGACCAGTGGTTCTCAACCTTTTTTGGCCCGTTCCCCCCTTCACCATATTTTCAGAACGTCATTTCCCCCCCCCCCCTCCAACTTTCCAAAATTGTCAGCCTCAAAAGGTGCATTAAAAATAACATGCCTATAATAGTGAAAATACTTATTTTCTTCCATAGTTGTACATAACCTTCACATGTAAAGATACATTTTATAGTGTAGTTTTCTACAGTTAATAGCAAATGAATATGCTGATGGATATTAAAACTTAAATAGAAGCATTTTTACCATCGCAATATTTTATTAAAACACCACATTAATCATACTACAATAAACAAACAGTTAAAACGTCAAAGAATTGTAGCTTAATATACGACACCAGAATGCCAGAAAATTGTGCTTCATCAAACAAAACGCTCATTACAAAACCTGGATATTGTAGATTCATAATTTAAATGAAAATTGTAATCAATGAGAACACTGTGATTGTTTTCCCCGCAGAAATTCTGAAATAGGCGGAGGAGTGCTTGAAAGGGCACAACGGAGATCGTTTTCAACATCTAATCTGTTGCGTCGTTTCGTTTTAATTTCTAGCAGAGCTGAAAAGCCTGACTCACAAAGATATGTTGACTCAAATGGAAGCAATGCACGGATTGCTTTTTCTGCCACTTTTGGGTATGAACCGCACATTAAAGGCCAAAATTCTGTGATTGGTTTCTCACTGAACACATCCCTTGCCCACGAATCATTTTTCAGCTCCAGACATTCATCTTGACAATCATCAGAAACTTTTTCAACTGATAATTTGAATGGGTTTCGCACTAAATCCAGCTCATCATCACTAAGTTCAGTAAAATATCGCTCAAATTCATTTTCTAGCACTGCCAAATGCTGCACAATTTCATTTTTTGCAAATTGTGGAAGTACTTGGTCTTTACCATCAACAACGAGAACGAATGACAGGTTCTCAAACATTGCAACATTTATCATATTGACCTTTCTTTTCCAGTTTTCCAGCTTGCTCATAAATGCTCTCAAGGCATCCACAAATTGTATGATATTTGTATTCCTTCCTTGCATCTGAAGATTGAGTTTATTCAACAGCTCAAAAATATCAACTAAATAGGCAAGGCGCATGATCCATTCCTCATCATCCAGCCAGGCGAAAAAGTCCACCTTACCCTGAACTTCAAAAAATAATTTGAGCTCGTCTCTCAGCTCATATACTCGCGCAGTTACAGTTCCTCTTGACAGCCATCGAACATTTGTGTGGAAAAGAAGCAAATGGTGGCCTGCATCCATGTCAACGCATAACTGCTTAAAAAGCCGTGAGTTGAGAGCTCCTCCTTTGATAAAATTCACTATCTGAACGGTTTGATCCAAAACCTTCCCCAAAGGGGCTGGAAGTGTTTTGGAGGCCAGTGCTTGACGATGGATCATGCAATGAATGCCTTTCACTTTTGGGGTACGTTTCTTAACACTAACTTGAAATCCTGATTTTGTCCCCAACATAGCTGGTGCTCCATCTGTACAGCACCCACACATATTATCCCATAAAAGATTTTCTGATTCAAGGAAAGATGAAACCTTTTCCAAAATATCAGAGGCCGTGGTAGATGTTTCAAAGGGAGAACAAAAAAGAAGTTCTTCTTTAAATGATCCTGAATGCACATACCTTGCAAACACTATCAACTGAGAATACGATGCCACATCAGTCGATTCATCAATTTGAATTGAATAGAGCCCAAATGCTGCAGACTTGATCTCTTGCACAACTTGATCCTTGATGTCATTGGCCATATCGCTGATCCTCCTTTGAACAGTGTCGTTTGATAGTGAAACTGCTGCAAGTTTTTTCTCAGATTCATTTCCCAACACAATTTCCACCATCTTGAGACAACAAGGTTTGATCAAAGATTCCCCGATTGTATGTGGTTTTTTTCTGCTTCGCTATCTCCAGTGCTACGACATAGGAAGCTTCAGTAACCTTTTGGTTTGTTTCTTGGAATACCCCTGTTAAATCCAGTCTCATCCTTTTGACAGCATTCCCAAGATGTTCAAAATAGGTTTTGTCCTTGTATTGAGGATGAACATTCAACAAAATGATTCCTCAACTGTGTCGGTTTCATAGAATCATTTGACAAACTTTTACTACAAATAGCACACTGAGGTCGTTCTTCTCCGTTGATGACGATATTTGTGAATCCATAATTCAAATAAGACAGGTCATACTTTCGTTTCTTGAGACTCATCATGGGCTTCAGATTCTATAAATATAAAACGATAAAGTCAAGATCAACACACATAAACACCCACAGATGTGTATAGACACCCACACGCACATATATACGTACACACACAATTATATTGCGTATCCTATTTACAGTACATCGCTGTCAACACCAGCATTTTAGTGCTGTTGTTGATGTCTGGGCAAATTTTACGTTCAGTAGTTTGTCATTGATTTCTGAACGACCGGCTCCAATACCAACACACTAAAACCCCAGCACGATGTGGTCTGCTGTTAAATCGGTCACCGCTGGCAAGCCTTTAGGCCACGGAGACGGTGGTATATATATATATATATATATATATATATATATATATATATATATATATATATATATATATATACCTGGGAAGGTTAACCCGGTCAACAAATGCCCGCAGAAGTCGGATGTGTGGCGCAAGAACGCAGCTCTGCTGTAAACAGGCACAACGCAATCATCATCATCATCAAGTGCCGTGCCGGCTGGCGTAGGCGTTCATGGCTCTCCACAGATCTCGGTCTTTGGTGTTCTGGATCAACTCTGCTGGTGATATTCCTCCATGCCACCGTCTCAGTCCGTCCAGCATCTTTTCTCTTGGTCTGCCTCTGCCTCTCTTCCCCTCGATCTTTCCAGTTGTCACGATGTTCTCTAATACCTCTCTTCTCATCACATGACCAAAGAAAGATGTTTGTCTCTTCTTATTGTTGTATATAGTGTTGTAGTTTCATTAGCCTCTTTCAGGCAGTCGTTGTTAGTTACTCTGGCAGTCCAAGAAATTCGCAACATTCGTCTTAAAAACCACATCCATGTTGCTTCTAAGTTCTTCCTAATTTGTTCATTTACATTCCAAGATTCGCTGCCATACAGCAAAACTGGTTCTATATAGCATTTTAGTACTCTCTTTCTTACATTCATTGATAGCGACTTATTGCATAAGATACTCTTCATTTTCTGAAATGCTGTCTTTGCCTGCCCAATTCTGCTCTTATTCTCTTTTGTACATCTTCCATCTTATGTTATAAGTGTCCCTAGGTATTTAAAATTATCCACTTGGTTGAGAATTTCCCCTTCTATTTCTATGTCACATTTTGGTGTCCCCATTTTCTTTGATATCACCATTGTTACTGTTTTCTTGATATTCAAGGACAGTCCTTTCTGTGCACTCTCTTTTACTACACTGTCCAACAATTGTTGTAGTCTGTTGCATTATCCGCTACCAATACTGTGTCATCTGCATAGCGTATATTGTTTATATTATATCCTCCGATTAGTATTCCTGGCTTCTCTTTGATCTCTCTCATTATTACTTCGCTATACAGGGAGAAGAGATCGGGTGACAAGACACACCCCTGTCGTACTCCTAGCTTTATCTGTTCGTAACTACCCTCTTTATTTCCCATTTTAATTGCTGCTACTTGGTTCCAGTATATATTCTTTATTATTCTTAAATCTTTCCCATCAATGTTGATATCTTCCAACATTTTAATCAGCTCATCATGTTTTACTTTATCAAATGCCTTAGTATAATCTATGAAGCATAAATATATGTCTCCTTGTTTCTCTATTGATCTTTCTATTAGTGTTCGTAATATATATATTGCCTTGTTTGTACCCTTTCCTTCCATAAAACCATACTGTTCTTCACTAATTTCCATTTTTATTTTCTTTCTTGTTCTTCTCATTATAATTCTGAGTAGAAGCTTAGTGACATGGTTTATGAGGCTAATTGTACGAAAATCTTCGCATTCAAGTGCTCCTGGTCTCTTTGGTATTGCTATAAATACAGATTTCAGCATATCGCTCGGTAAATATCATTCAGCATTTTGGTTAATATATCTACCCCAAATTCTCCCAATACTTCTAATTCTTCTACTGTGATTTCATCTGGCCCAGCTGTTTTTCCTTTCTTCATATGTTTCATAGCATCAGCGACTTCTTCTTTTAGAATAGGTGGGCCTTCTAAGTTACTTTCTTCTGTTAATTCTTCCCTTTCTCCATTATATAATTCTCTTATATACTCATTCCACCTCTTCATTATAGCACCTTCCTCCAATAAAGTCTGTCCTGTTTTTGATTTCAAACACCCTGTATTTATTCTTATTTTTCTTCCTGTGAGCTCGCTGATTTGTCTGTACATACTTTTTGGATCTTTAATGGAATTTAATTCAATTTTTCTGCATTGCTCATTTAACCAACTTTCTTTTGCCTTCACACATTTATCTCTTATTTCTTTATTTATCTTAGCATACTCTTGTTTGTCATTTTTATTCTGTTTCCTTTTGTCCATCAGCCTTAAGATTTCTTCATTCATCCATTTTTTTCTTAGCATTTTGGCTTCTCTCCGGTAATATTTCTTTGCTAGTTTGATGAATGGAGTCCCTTAACATTTCCTATTGTTCATCTATACTCTGTATTTTAGCTATTGCATTGTACCTATTTTTCACAGTCACTCTGTATTGCTCTTGAATTTCTTTATCTACTTTCAGAACCTCTTTATTAAGTCTCAAGTTTTTAACCATTTTTTCCCCTCTCTTTAATCTTACTTTTATTTGTCCACATAGTGGTACATGATCACTGTTACCGTCAGCGCCAGGCATTGTCTTTACATTAATTAATGCATTTCTAAATCTTTTATTAATAAGTATGTAGTCAATTTGGTTGCGTATTTTCATATCAGGGCTTTTCCATGTGTATAATCGTCTTTTATGGTGTTTAAACCATGTGTTTCCAATTATCATATCATTAATATTTGCCCATTCTATTAGTTTCTCTCCTCTTTCATTTCCTGTACGTAAACCGTAATTCCCCACTATATCCTCTATTTTTCCCTCTCCTACTTTTGCATTAAAATCCCCCAGTATTATTTTTATTTCTTGTGATCCAATTTGAGCTATTGCCATTTCTATTTGATCGTAAAAGTTTTGTATTTCTTCTTCACTACTGCTTGTTGTTGGTGCATATACTTGTATAATATTTATATCTTTTGGTTTGCCTTTGATTTTGACCATTACAACTCTATCTGAAATACACTAGTATCCATTCATAGATTTGGCTGTTTTTTCATCAAATATTATTTCTACGCCTTTTTCATGTGTGTCCCCTCCAGAATAAATTATTGTGTGTTTGTCGGTTATAATTTTGCCAGATCCCTTCCATCTCATCTCACTTATGCCTAGTATATTCATTTTCATGTTTTCCATTTCTCTTAGAACATTGTTTAACTTTCCTAGATCATTTAATGTCCTAACATTCCATGTTCCTACTCTAAATTTATGTAGTTTAGTTATTGTTTTAGTTTTGCCATCAGTAGCTGGATGACGGTCTGGTGTCACCTGTGGCTCATGACTGTCCCTACCGGACGAGAATGTCCTAAGACAGCCATTAACGTCGTCGTTCACTATTTCTGAAATGTGTGTCGCCATGAAATCTTGGGAAGATAATGTGGTGGTTTCGCCTTGCCTTCCACATGCACATGGTGGTCTTTTAACTCTGCCTTTGACAGCCATTTCCGACTGTCAGGACAAGTGAGTGCCCTGCTCTGCTCAGCTGCAGAGTTGTCCACTTATTCCGGAAAAAAACTCCGGATGAACGCAGAAGAAGAAGAAGAAGATATATATATATATATATATATATATATATATATATATATATATATATATATATATATATATATATATATATATATATATATATATATGCCAGTCTCCCTGATGAAGGAGTTAAGGACGCTGTTCGTAATCCCGTATACCCAGGTACGAAACACAGCTGCGCGAGATTCGCGAGCGGATCGCGTTTCATCAGTTTCTTATGGAAAAGTATGTGAGCCGGACGTTCAGATAGCAATAGCAAACCACTGAACATAAAACTTGCCAAGACATCAACAGCAGCTGTAAAATGCTGGTGTTGACTGCAATGCCCTGTAAATAGGATATGCAATATATATATATAAACATATTTTGCTTTGAAATGCGCGTCGCATATATGTCCCTTTCAGATATTTAGATTGGAAAATTAAGCATGTATTCTGTGCGACAAACTGCACGAATGTGTAATCTAGTCATTTATGAAGAAAAGTTGTTCATCTTTTAACTGAAAAGAAATCGTGTATCGTGATTTCTTTGCTTCTGTCTATCTATCTATCTATCTATCTATCTATCTATCTATCTATCTATCTATCTATCTATCTATCTATCTATCTATCTATCTATCTATCTATATATATATATATATATATATATATATATATATATATATATATATATATATATATATATAATGTGCCATGCCGGAAAGCGTGGGCGGTCATGATTCGCCATTTCACTCGATCACCAGAGTCGTGGATCAGCTCAGTGTTCCTGTCTCGTCCATGCCATGTGGCCAAGCCATCCAGGTATTTTCCTCTCGGTCTTCCTCTTGGTCTGTTCCCTTCGATCTTGCCAGCTGTCACTAAGTTCTCCAGTCCATTTCTTCTCATAACATGTCCAAAAAATGTTGACTGTCTACGTCTAATTTCTCTAATCAATCTACGACTTTCATTTGTCTCCTGTAGTACTTGGTCATTGGTTTTTCTGTCTGTCCATGGTATTCTTTGCATTTTCCTATATATATATATATGACCAAGACAAGGCACGTAGAGCGCCCTGGTCATCCACTGCACCTGCATTCGTCTCCAGTCGTCTTGACTTGTCTTGCCACTGGATTCAGATGGACTCAGGCGGGAGAGTGAGGTCGACGAATTGCGCAACTCTTCCTCACTTTAATCCAATTCATCGGGCAAGTCATTCTTCATCCATCCAATGTCTTATGTTGTGCTCTCTCTCTCTCTCTCTCTCTCTCTCTCTATATATATATATATATATATATATATATATATATATATATATATATATATATATATATATATATATTATGTTGTGGTTAGTTAGTTAGTTAGTTAGTCGACAGATCATCCTCATTGCACATCGAACCATTCAGTCCATAAGTGCTCGGATCCCCTCCTCAGCAAATCCCGCAGCGTGTAGCGGCTAACGACGCCAGTTCTGTGTTGGTTTATCAATCTTCTTTGGCTTCCTGCGTAGTGTTCTTGTTTGGCCACACCTCTTTTAATTTGCTGCTTTCGCAGTCTGGCCATTGTTGTAGATTCACAGTCATCACTTGGTTCTCGCAAAAGTCTTACTTCTCGTAGAGCATTCAGAATGTCGGCCTGGTCCATGGCGCGTCCGCCCTCCACAGTAGCCTCACCTGCGAGCTTGTCAGCTCGCTCATTTCCTTGTACTCCCGCATGCCCTGGCACGAAGATGAAACTAATCTTTGCCAGTCGAGACCGCTCCAGAGGCAGAAACCATTCTCTTCGGATCGACCCCTCCTCTATCCTCTTGATCATGTTCATTGAGTCGCTAAGGAAAAAAGCCCTAGTGAATGTCTGTGTCTCGAGCCATGTTATTGATTTACTTACTGCCATGACTTCCATGGTCAGGCTACTTGTGGTTTCAGTAAAAGCACCAGAGTCCTCCTTCACAATTCTCCCTCCGGCCCGAGCTGTAAAGGCCCATGAGCTTCTCACATGTCGGACGACCGACCCATCTGTGTAGATGACCGCGTCACCGTCTAGCGAATTCTCGAAAATCAACGCTTGTACTTCAGCCTCAACAGCAGCCGGATTTTCTTGTCTGCATTTTCTGTCAAGTTGGATGCAAACTGAAAAGGATGTGCAGAAGTATGTTGGCACTTGCACCCACTCCTCGCCAGGTTCTAAGTCCTCAAGTGAACACACCTGTTGAAGAATGTCTTCGGCTTGACCCATCCACGACCGTCCTCTTTTTAACCTGCTGCCCTTCTCCTTCCTAATTTCACTATGCAGTGGATGTTGTGTGTTTCCGTTAATTCTGAGGTAGGCGCGTGCCCTGCAATCTTGTATTCTCTCTTCAATGGTTGGAAACCCAAGAAGGTAGCGCTTACCCCTGCATGCTGTATCTCTTGTACATCCAAGAATAATGCGCATAGCTTCATTCTGTATCCTTTCCATCCGTTCTATCTGCTTATGGCTGAGAGTCAGGATTGCCATTGCATACTCCAAAACAGACATGACCAACCCCTCGTACAGAAGACATAGATGGCGCTGCTCACAGTTTGCTGCCGCCATCACCCGCATCGCTGCCAAACCCCGCTTGGCCTTTGTTATCACCTGGTCTATGTGCACATTATAAGCAAGGCTTCGATCAAACCGTATCCCCAGGTAATTCATTGCCTGCGTTCTTTCCACCATCTCTGAACACAGCATTACAGTTGGTGTTGGAGTGTTGACAATATGATTATTCAACGAGAACCAAGTCACTGTTGCCTTTGTTGGGTTGACCATTGCCCCAGCTTCATCACACCAAGTACTTATGCGATTGAGTTCGGTTTGTAGTTCCACAGCAACCTCCTCTCTATCCTTCCCCTGACGATACACTAAAACATCATCGGCATATGACAATGTCCTGCCAGGTCCAGTGATCTGCTCACTGGTGATTCTCACTGTGTAGGCGTTGAACAGTACCGGAGATAATGGTGATCCCTGTGGTAGGCCAGGATATATTGTTGTTGGTTCCGAAGTCCAACTGCCACATCTAAATCTACTTTCCGTTGGAAGAGGGCTGCAGCGATCCAACTAAGGAGGAATGGACTTATGTTTAGTTCGAGAAGCTGAAACATTAAAAAATCCAGTGGTACTCTGTTGTATGCGTCCTCAAGATCAATCGCTGCAGCAACGGTTTCAGTGCCTGAGTGGAAACCTTCATAGACATCCTGGGCAAAGACTGCTGCATTGGTCCAGGTTTCCCTTTTTGGACGGTACCCACCCAGGGTGGGTGGGAAAACACCTTGCCTCTCTAGTTGGCTTGATATTTTCTTGGCAATTACCTTCTCCAGCAGCTTGCCTATTGTATTCTGCATGGTTATAATTCGATATCCCTGAATTTTTTTGTGGTCTTTGTCAGGCTTCGGCAAGGGAATCAGATAGCTGTGTAACCATTCCTCCTTGATGCTAGCACCCCCTATACTGTTGTTGTACATGTCTGCTAGTTTCTCTAGCTCATTGTCGGTACACCTATTAATGTCATCGTATCTTATGCCATCAGGACCTGGAGCACTGTTTTTTGATCGTCGAAGCACAGCCTTGATTTCTTTCACTGTCACTGTGTCTTCATCCGAAGTGTCCTGGGCCTTGCATCTGTCTGAGGTGACCTCCTTGGCCAGATTTCGGCCTCCCATGTCTGTCTGGTTGCTTTGCTCAAGGTAGCGTTCAAAGAGGGCTTTGCCCTTGTCCTCGTCAGTCCTCTGCCAGATGAGGTCAGCACCTTGGAAGTCAGAAATGCTCTTATTCTTGACTACACCACTCATGCTTTTATGTAGTCGCCAGAACAATTTCAGTGACTTGTCTGTGCTTACTCTTTGACACACCTCTGCCCATTTTTCGCTTTTAACAACCTTGACCAGTTTTTTGAAGTAGCTTACTTTTGTGTGCATCTCTCTTTCTAAGTGCAAGCAGGGACTAGGATGACCAGCTCTGTTCTTCTTGGCATTTTGCCATCTCCTTAAAGCACTACGCTTATCCACCCAAGCCTTCTCCACCTCGAAACTCCACCACGGTGGCTGCTCCCAGCTTTTTTTCCTGCCCTGAAACGTTCTGCGCTTGTCACGTCTTATTTTACTCACCACATCTTGCCCTGTACTGTCATACTGGAACGTCTTTACCTTTAGCTTGTGTTGCCTGGCTCTGCCTTTCTCCACCAGTATGCTGCACGGGTGGTGGTCGCTGCCATGGTGTCCTAGGACACCCCATCTACACACTGTAATGAGTGAAGGTGAAACTAGCGCCAGATCAATAGCACTGTCCTCATCGCCCGGACGGCTTGCTGTTCTGGTGACACAGCCACTGTTGATACAAACCAGGTCGATGGTTTCCAGTGCAGTCTCGAGCTCCTCCCCCTGTGTATTGGATGAAGTGTTTCCCCATGATCTGCCTTTAGCGTTGAAATCACCACAGAAAATAACATTTCTCTCGTGGCCTAATATGCCACTTAAGCACTGCCACTTCTGGGCGTCCACACTGGCATTGCGGGCATAAACATTAACCACCACGAATGGTATACTGGAATGAACTCTCAACGCCTGTATTTGTATATCGTCACTGTCCCAACTGGACATGTCTAGCTCTGACGCCACCATGCTGTCGCGAACGAGAATCGCCATTCCCAGATGTCGTCTGTTGTAGAAACATTTGAAGTCGGCAATCTGGAGTAGCTGATCGCCCAGTCTCGTCTCCTGGAGTGCTACAATGTCGTTCCTGTAAACTAGGGTTTCTAAAATAGAGCCCCGTTGTTTTACACTGGCACAGTTCCAATATAGAATACGGATATTCCTGAGTCCTAGACGGTGACACTTGAGTCTAAAACGCCTCAAACCTCCACGCTTACCTTGCTTCTTTTTCCCTGCGCGGCTACCCCGCCGCTTCGGTATGTTGACTGCAGACCGCACAAATATATATATATATATATATATATATATATATATATATATACACATATATCTTACGTTGAGGTATTGTGCTCTGTTTTCTTCTGTCTATATATCTTATGCTGTGGTATCGTAATCTCTTTCATTCTGTCTATATATCCTATGTTGTGGTATCGTAACACATTCCCCTTCATAAGCAACGTCGACTCGAGAACAGGTAGAGACGTCCATGTAGCAGTCATTGTGATAGGTCTTGCCATCGGTGCCACAAACAGGCTCGTAGCTGTTGCTCGGGCAGTCTGAGACAGTGCCACAAGGTAGCGCAGGCATGGCGGGTAAACAACCTGAAACAGATGCATTCATGATTTGAATTTAGTGTTCAGTTTAATTAGTGGTCGATTAGCACACAGTTATCTCATAACTAGGAAAAGATGTGACGTGATGGTGTTGTCAAGTCATCATTCACATTTAATTCCTACTCGAGCTGCGGAAGTTAACGATTAATTAATCGATTAATCGTAAATTTTTTTAACGATTAATCGAAAGCTTTTCTTCCATCACTTATACAAATGGACCGGATGTCGAAAAATTGTCGGACATTTTAAACATAGTGCTGCAAACACAACCGAGTTGCACAATTTTACTGAGTCACCACTGTATAAGCTGAAGCAAGATGTACCAACAAGATGAAACAGTATGTTTTATTATGCTACAGAGTCTTCTACAAGCCAGAGAAGCATTAACTGTCTACATGTCAGATGAAAAGATGCATTACAAAGGTCAAGAATTGTCAGGTTCAAATTGGGAGAAGATTTCGAAATAAGTCAAAATTGTGGACTTATTCTGTCTGACCACGGTCATGCTTGGCGGTCAAGATTATGTTTCGTGTAGCTGTGTATTGCCACAGCTATCATCGTTGACAAAGCATATGACTGTACACTATGATGATCCGGGCTACATAGCTAAATTTAATGCAGCATCTGTTAATGACTTCAGTGAACGTGTAGCTAATATGACAAGTATTGAAATACTACAGATTGCAACAGCACTTGTTCCACGCTACAAATACCTGAAGTTTTTGTCAAAAGATGCAAAAGAACGAACTTGGTCACGTATTGAACAACAAATAGCAGTTGATTTTCATGATGAGCACATCATGACTTTGACAATGAAAATATATGTGAACCAAATGAAAAGCGTATTACTATTAAGCTAATGGAGTCTGAAATGGAGAAGAAAGTTGCTGAATCGGTTGAACCTTTACAATGGTGGAAACTTGATGAACATAGATATCCACAATTGGCATTCCTTGCCAATACCTTTCTGTGCATACCGGCTACCTCAGTTCCATGTGAACGATTGTTCAGCTCTGCTGGTTATATTGTTAATAAGACGCGCTCGTCACTTGAACCAAATACTGCCAACAACAGGGGCGTCACTAGGGGGGTGCGGGGGGTGCGGGCCGCACCGGGTGACACCATCAAGGGGTGACACCAAAATAAAAAAATTGCAAATTTGACAAAGCAGACATAGCAAAATAAAAAAAATTTAACTTTGTCCGAGTTTGTCGAAGTTCTTTATTTATGTTTTACCTGAAGAATTGAAGTTATATTGTTCAATTTGTTTTCTTTCTTATGTCCATATTAACTTTTTGACTTATTTTACAAACATTACTGTATGCGATTATATATGGTACAGGAACACTCGGAAGAAGACCATGGTGAACGTCTAGAGGGGTGACACCAAGAGTTTACCGCACTGGGTGACACCAACCCCAGTGACGCCACTGGCCAACAATGCCAACATACTCGTCTGTTTGCTTAGTTAATTATTAGATGACATGTGAACAGGACAATTCAGTGTTATTTCGATTTTTGACAAATACGACTATAATGTGAGTTATGTGGTTATAATTGTTTTGCTTTAATCGAAATTAACTATTAATTAATCGTTAATTTTTCAAAAGTTAACTATTACATTTAAATTGATTGATTGATTGATTTAGGAACTGACATCACAGCCTTCGGGACATTCCCATAAGCGCTCCGTCCCCATCCTCAGCAGCCAGCGAAGAGTTCCAATTTAAATTAGCAGCCATAATTTCTACACTTATTTTGTGCTACTGCTTCTGCCGTGAAGTGTCGCAGAGAGGAGGCAGATATCGTGTTATGTCGTGTTAGGTCTTGTAACCTAGGCTAACGTATTTGAGTTCTTCAGTGTCTCTTGTATTCTATCTATCCAAATCTTCCTGAGTAGCCCTCTTATTCTTAGTTTCTCATTTATCTCTCTATCCTTGTTTGATTTCAAGATGCCCTTCTTATACATCTCATTTAACATAACGTGATTTTGGTAACACGGCGTTGGGACGAATAAAGCGTCTATTAACTATTTTTTTTGTTTGCATGTTGATATTTTTATGTTTCAGGACAGGTGCTATTTGATAGTTGTTAGCTTCCTGTATTCTCGTTCCTATATTTCAATCCAGTCTTTCACGTCAATTTCAATCTTTTTAAAACTACCTATAGAAAGAATATCTGTGGAAGAAGAGCGGGAGAGGTTCAAATCAAGCATTTTAAATACAGCGGGGAAAAAATAAATGTGGAACCACGAGATAAATGGCAAGATTGATAAATGGAAGACGAAATTGAAAATATATGCAATAAGACAAACCAACTCATTGGATACATGTCACCAACACTAAAGAACAAACACGTATTAATAGTTACAAAGAAAGCTATCTACAACACAATCTCCAGCCAACTCTATGCTACTAATGCCAATCCTGGACAATGACACAAAAAAAAAAAAAAAAAAAACCAGCCCAAAAACAGAAATGAGATTCCTTTGAAAAATACTCAATGTATCAAGAAGATAGAAGATCAGAAATGAATAAATCAGGACTAAAGTGGGGGTTATAAGTAGTAGGAAATGTACAAAACGGGTCGCATTTAAGGATTAACCTAGGTATTGACCTTGACCTCGATGGATTGACCCCAATCCTTCTCGTTCTAGTAGATGGGGGAGTGTGTGGTGATATCTAGATCTATATAATAGGTTTACCTCTTGTTTCTAATGGCTGTGTGATTGAAAACAATTTTTTTAAACCAGGTGCGTACGTGTGCGTGCGTGTGTGTGTGTGTGTGTGTGTGTGTGTGTGTGTGTGTGTGTGTGTGTGTGTGTGTGTGTGTGTGTGTGTGTGTGTGTATTTTTCTTACATTCAATGATAGTGACTTATTGGATAAGATACTCTTAATTTTTTTCCAAAATTCATGTTCCTGTTATGCTCTCAATCTCTGTTGTACATCTTCAGTCTAATGTTATACCCTAAAGTATTTAAAACTATTCACTTGATTAAGAAGTTTCCCTTCTCTTTCACAATTGGGTGTTACCTTTTTCTTTGATATCACCTCAACCACACTGTATGAAATGAATGGTCATCATCATTCTTGATGGACAAACAACAGAAACAGAACAGATGATATCACCATTGTTATTGTTATTTTAAAATTAAAGGAGAGTCCCATCTTCACACTCTCTGTTACTACAACACTCAACAATTGTTGTAGATCATTTTCTTTATCCACAACCAATATTTTGTCATCGGCATAGCGTATAATGTTTATATTATAACACCCGATTAGTAATCCGGGCTTCTATTTTGATCTCTCTCATAATTACCTCGTTATAGAGACATTAAAGAACCAGTGACAAGGCACATCCCGGTCGTAGCTTTATGTGTTCATAATTGTCCTCTTTATTTTTTTAAATTTTAATTGGTGCTACTTGGTCCCAGTAAACTTTCTTTATAATTCTCAGATCCTTCCCATCAAGGTTAATATCTTCCAACATTTTAAAGCATTAAGATTTACGTTATTAAAGCCTTAGTGTAATCTACGAAGCACAAATATATGTCTCTGCTTCTATATTGATCTTTCTTTTAGTGTTCATATATGTGTGTATATATATATATATATATATATATATATATATATATATATATATATATATATATATATGTGTGTGTGTGTGTGTGTGTGTGTGTGTGTGTGTGTGTGTGTGTGTGGGTGTGTGTGTGTGTGAGAGAGAGAGAGAGAGAGAGAGAGACGGTGTGGAAAAATAGCTTTCTCAAACCGTCAAAATAAGACCGGCAGGTTGTTAAAATTTGAAATTAAAAGACATCTCCCTGTACGTATTTTTTAAACAAGGAATGTTCAAGGTCTGAAACTGATAGGCGACCTGTTAAACTCGAGTTTACCCCGATAGGAAAAGAAGACGATGGTTTCCATTCAATGGAGGCCAAAAGTATCATATACTTGTGACCCAAGCTGTCAATTGACAAAGATAGGAGCAGGATGTTGCAGAATTTACGGGTACAAAAACAAGTCCGCCTGATCTGAAGCAATACGGCGGGAAAACAGGACTATGAACCCAAAATGAGGACTCAGCGGGGTGAAGGAACTTAGGATAATGAGATATGCAAAGTAGGCATGCAGATTATCCAGGCTATGTGCGTTGAATTTATTGGAGAGTTCTCAGCGAGACGCAGGGAAGGCAAAGCCACGTGACTGTAGGGGGCGAAGCAGCGCCAGAATATATATATATATATATATATATATATATATATATATATATATATATATATATATATATATATATATATATATATATATATATATGCGCGACGGAATCCATTCAGTTAGAATATTTTTGAGTCTGCAGAGTTGAGTAGCGGGATTAAGGGCGCGGTGGGCGTCTGAGCCCTTTAGGCGGCGCGGAGTAATGAGTTTCAGGACTTCAGAAATAGAAGTTGTTCAATGCCCCATGCTGTAGAGTACCTGAAGGGATAAGAAGTCGTCAAAAACGGACAAGTGCACATACTGAATTTCGTCTGGATCACAGGGAGAAAGAGAATGACTAAAGGATCTGTGGTTGATAATCGACCAAGGCAGATATGCCACCAGTGAGAATAAACACAGATTCGTGGAGTCACAAAGTGGTGGAGAGAACCACTTGAGTTGAAGGACTGCTGGCTACAGGGGCCGCTCTCAGGCTGTAATTGACGGCTAACGTCTATACAAAGGCCGGGGGATAACAAAGGCCAAGCGACGTTTGACTGCGATGCGGGTGATGGCTGCGGAAAACTGTGAGAAGCGCCAAGTATGTCTCCTTTACGAGGGACTGGTTCTTTCTGTTTTGGAGTATGCGATGGCGATCCTGACTCTTAGCCATAAGCAGATGGAAAGGATGGAAATGATACAGAACGAGGCTATACATATTATTCTTGGATGTACAAAAGATACAGCATGCAGGGCGATGCGGTACCTTCTTGATTTTCCAACCATTGGGGATTGAATACAAATTTGCAGAGCACGTGCCTACCTCAAGAGTCAACGCAAACACACAACATCCACTGCAAAGTGAAATTACGAAGATAAAGGGTTGCAGGTTAAAAAGAGGAAAGTCGTGGATGAGTCAAGCCGAAGACAATCTTCAACAGGTGTGTTTACTTGGGGACTTAGAACCTGGCTAGGAGTGGGTACAATTGCTAACAGCTTTCTGTGCGCCCTTTTCAGCCAGGCTCCGGTTCAGGCCGAAGGGAGAATTGTGAAGGAAGATTACGGTGATTTTGCTTTGACCACAAGTAGCCTGACTATGGAAGTTATGGCAGTAAGTAAAGCAATAACATGGCTAGAGTCACAGACATTCACTAGGGCATGTTTCTTTAGTGGCCCAATGAGCATGCTCAAGAAGATAGAGATGGGGTGGATCCGAAGAGAGTGGTTGCTGTCTCTGGAGCGGTCTCGGCTGGCAAAGATTAGTTTCATTTTTGTGCCAGTGCATGCGGGTATACGAACGAACGAACAGACTTTATTTTCAAAGGGTAACAAATTGGGCACGCAGGCCCGTCTTACATTCGGCCCTTACAATCACTCATCTTTCTTTCATCAACAGTGCATAGGAAAAAAACATTGTCACATGAATTTTGTAAACACAAACAATGCATATTACTATGTAATAATGGTTGAGACACATCAACCACCCACCCACACATCTCCCATTCACTCCAACTCCACCACCCAACCACACACATACCCACACACACATACATGCCCTTACCCATCCACCACATCCCTACACCTACACATCTCCCCACCTACACACACCTCTCACCCACAACACACCCCTTCCACCCACACATACATCCCCCACCCACACACATCCAACCACCTACACACATATCCTCTACCCGTCCCATTACCCACCAACAATCACTCACTCACATATCATCCTCCACCCACACACCTCCAATCACCCAGCCAAACACACATTCCCCCCCCCCCACACACACACACACATCTCCCCGTCAACTCACATATTCCGCACCTACCCACACACAAATTCCGCACCCAGCCACATAATCTCCCATCTCCCCCAGCCCACTCACAGATCCCGAGCCCACCCCTACAAACATCCCCCACCATCTCCTAACCTACACACACTCACCCACCCACATATCCTCTACCCACCCACACATCCTCTACCCACCCATCCCCCAACCAAACATCCCTTAACCACACACCACTCAATGACTGTGAATCAACATCCATGGGCAGGATGCGAGAACAGCATGTTAAAAGAGGTGTGGCTAAATAAGAAAACTACGCTGGAAGCCAAAGAAGATTGATAAACCAACACATTACTGGCGTCGTTAGCCGCTACACGCTGCGGGATTTGCTGAGGAGGGGATCCGAGCACTTATTGACTAAATGGTTTGATGTGCAATGAGGATGATATGTCGACTAACTAACTAACCAACCAACCAACCAACTAACCAACCAACCAACCAACCAACCAACCAACCAACCAACTAACTAACTAACTAACTAACTAACTAACTGACTGACTGACTGACTGACTGACTGACTGACTGACTGACTAACTAACTAACTAACTAACTAACCAACTAACTAACTAACTGACTGACTGACTGACTGACTAACTAACTAACTAACGAACTAACTAACTATCTAACTTACTAACTAACTAACTAACTAGCTAACTAACTAACTAACTAACTAACTAACTAACTAACTAACTAACTCCCTAACTTGTTTTAATGATAATCCATTTATATTTAAGTTATATTGCACTGGTGTTCATAGAACCGCAAAAAATTATGTTTTGCAGATGTTTAATATTCATATAAAAATGCTGACAGCAATTTTCAAGGCAACTTATATGGTGCTGGAGATTTGTACACGCCTGGCTCAAATTCATCAACGAAAAAGCAAAGCTCGACACCTGTAGAGATGCATGAGAACCTACAACCTTTTAACAGGTCACTTGTTGATGATGATGCTGTTCAAAAGTCATCATTCACATTAGCTGTGTACAGCCGTGAGAATGACGCAGAGAAAGATACCTATAACTACTAAAGCAAATCTATTTCACATGATCCTAACAATATCACACAAAATCGAAGACTGCAACTATCTAGCACACAATCATGAGATGAGATGCCGTGGGCGAGGTGCGGGTGTAACTGTGAGAGATAGAATTAAGAAAGAAGAAATTATAAGAAGACTAGGCTTGAAACCAATCATGTAATTCTTGAAAGAAATACAAATTAAATTACTTTGCCACCTCGCTAGAATGTTCAGGCACCGTCTAACACAAAAAGCCAACTCGCTAGACTGTCCAGGCACTATCTAACACAAAGAGCCACCTCGCTAGAATGTCCCAGTACCGTCTAACACAAAGAGCCAACTCGCTAGAATGTCCCGGCACCGTCTAACACAAAGAGCCAACTCGTTAGAATGTCCAGGCACTGTCTAACACAAAGAGCCAACTCGCTAGAATGTCCAGGCACCGTCTAACACAAAGAGCCAACTCGCTAGAATGTCCAGGCACCGTCTAACACAAAGAGCCAACTCGCTAGAATGTCCCGGCACCGTCTAAGACAAAGAGCCACCTCGCTAGAATGTCCAGGAACCGTATAACACAAAGAGCCACCTCGCTAGAATGTCCAGGAACCGTCTAACACAAAGAACCACCTCGTTAGAATGTCCCGGCACCGTCTAACACAAAGAGCCACCTCGCTAGAATGTCCAGGCACTGTCTAACACAAAGAGCCACCTCGCTAGAATGTCCAGGCACCGTCTAACACAAAGAGCCATCTCGCTAGACTGTCCCGGCACCGTCTAACACAAAGAGCCACATCGCTAGAATGTCCAGGCACCGTCTAACACAAAGAGCCACCTCGCTAGAATGCCCAGGCACCGTCTAACACAAAGAGCCACCTAGCTAGAATGTCCAGGCACCGTCTAACAAAAAGAGCCACCACGCTAGAATGTCCAGGCACCGTCTAACACAAAGAGCCACCTCGCTAGAATGTCCAGGCACCGTCTAACACAAAGAGCCACCTCGCTAGAATGTCCAGGCACCGTCTAACACTAAGAGCCACCTCGCTAGAATGTCCAGGCACCGTCTATAACACAAAGATCCACCTCGCTTAAATGTCCAGGCACCGTCTAACGCAAAGAGCCACCTCGCTAGAATGTCCAGGCACCGTCTAACACAAAGAGCCACCTCGCTAGAATGTCCAGGCACCGTCTAACACAAAGAGCTACCTCGCTAGAATGTCCAGGCACCGTCTAACACAAAGAGCCACCTCGCTAGAATGTCCAGGCACCATCTAACACAAAGAGCCACCTCGCTAGAATGTCCAGGCACCGTCTAACCCAAAGAGCCACCTCGCTAGAATGTCCAGGCACCGTCTAACACAAAGAGCCACCTCGCTAGAATGTCCAGGAACCGTCTAAAACAAAGAGCCATCTCGCTAGAATGTCCCGGCACCGTCTAACACAAAGAGCCAACTCACTAGAATGTCCAGGAACCGTCTGAAACAAAGAGCCACCTCGCTAGAATGTCCCGGCACCGTCTAACACAAAGAGCCACCTCGCTAGAATGTCCAGGCACCGTCTAACACAAAGAGCCACCTCGCTAGAATGTCCAGGCACCATCTAACACAAAGAGCCACCTCGCTAGAATGTCCAGGCACCGTCTAACACAAAGAGCCACCTCGCTAGAATGTCCAGGCACCGTCTAACACAAAGAGCCACCTCGCTAGAATGTCCAGGAACCGTCTAAAACAAAGAGCCATCTCGCTAGAATGTCCCGGCACCGTCTAACACAAAGAGCCAACTCACTAGAATGTCCAACAACCGTCTGAAACAAAGAGCCACCTCGCTAGAATGTCCCGGCACCGTCTAAGACAAAGAGCCACCTCGCTAGAATGTCCAGGAACCGTATAACACAAAGAGACACCTCGCTAGAATTTCCAGGAACCGTCTAACACAAAGAGCCATTTTGCTAGACTGTCCCGGCACCGTCTAACACAAAGAGCCACATCGCTAGAATGTCCAGGCACCGTCTAACACAAAGAGCCACCTCGCTAGAATGTCCAGGCACCGTCTAACACAAAGAGCCATTTTGCTAGACTGTCCCGGCACCGTCTAACACAAAGAGCCACATCGCTAGAATGTCCAGGCACCGTCTAACACAAAGAACCACCTCGCTAGAATGTCCAGGCACCGTCTAACACAAAGAGCCACCTCACTAGAATGTCCAGGAACCGTATAACACAAAGAGACACCTCGCTAGAATTTCCAGGAACCGTTTAACACAAAGAACCACCTCGTTAAAATGTCCCGGCACCGTCTAACACAAAGAGCCACCTAGCTAGAATGTCCAGGCACCGTCTAACCCAAAGAGCCACCACGCTAGAATGTCCAGGCACCGTCTAACACAAAGAGCCACCTCGCTAGAATGTCCAGGCACCATCTAACACAAAGAGCCACCTCGCTAGAATGTCCAGGCACCGTCTAACACAAAGAGCCACCTCGCTAGAATGTCCAGGCACCGTCTAATACAAAGAGCCACCTCGCTAGAATGTCCAGGAACCGTCTAAAACAAAGAGCCATCTCGCTAGAATGTCCCGGCACCGTCTAACACAAAGAGCCAACTCACTAGAATGTCCAGGAACCGTCTGAAACAAAGAGCCACCTCGCTAGAATGTCCCGGCACCGTCTAAGACAAAGAGCCACCTCGCTAGAATGTCCAGGAACCGTATAACACAAAGAGACACCTCGCTAGAATTTCCAGGAACCGTTTACCACAAAGAACCACCTCGTTAAAATGTCCCGGCACCGTCTAACACAAAGAGCCACCTCGCTAGAATGTCCAGGCACCGTCTAACACAAAGAGCCATTTTGCTAGACTGTCCCGGCACAGTCTAACACAAAGAGCCAACTCGCTAGAATGTCCCGGCACCGTCTAAGACAAAGAGCCACCTCGCTAGAATGTCCAGGAACCGTATAACACAAAGAGCCACCTCGCTAGAATGTCCAGGAACCGTCTAACACAAAGAACCACCTCGTTAGAATGTCCCGGCACCGTCTAACACAAAGAGCCACCTCGCTAGAATGTCCAGGCACTGTCTAACACAAAGAGCCACCTCGCTAGAATGTCCAGGCACCGTCTAACACAAAGAGCCATCTCGCTAGACTGTCCCGGCACCGTCTAACACAAAGAGCCACATCGCTAGAATGTCCAGGCACCGTCTAACACAAAGAGCCACCTCGCTAGAATGCCCAGGCACCGTCTAACACAAAGAGCCAACTAGCTAGAATGTCCAGGCACCGTCTAACAAAAAGAGCCACCACGCTAGAATGTCCAGGCACCGTCTAACACAAAGAGCTACCTCGCTAGAATGTCCAGGCACCGTCTAACACAAAGAGCCACCTCGCTAGAATGTCCAGGCACCGTCTAACACTAAGAGCCACCTCGCTAGAATGTCCAGGCACCGTCTATAACACAAAGATCCACCTCGCTTAAATGTCCAGGCACCGTCTAACGCAAAGAGCCACCTCGCTAGAATGTCCAGGCACCGTCTAACACAAAGAGCCACCTCGCTAGAATGTCCAGGCACCGTCTAACACAAAGAGCCACCTCGCTAGAATGTCCAGGCACCATCTAACACAAAGAGCCACCTCGCTAGAATGTCCAGGCACCGTCTAACACAAAGAGCCACCTCGCTAGAATGTCCAGGCACCGTCTAACACAAAGAGCCACCTCGCTAGAATGTCCAGGAACCGTCTAAAACAAAGAGCCATCTCGCTAGAATGTCCCGGCACCGTCTAACACAAAGAGCCAACTCACTAGAATGTCCAGGAACCGTCTGAAACAAAGAGCCACCTCGCTAGAATGTCCCGGCACCGTCTAACACAAAGAGCCACCTCGCTAGAATGTCCAGGCACCGTCTAACACAAAGAGCCACCTCGCTAGAATGTCCAGGCACCATCTAACACAAAGAGCCACCTCGCTAGAATGTCCAGGCACCGTCTAACACAAAGAGCCACCTCGCTAGAATGTCCAGGCACCGTCTAACACAAAGAGCCACCTCGCTAGAATGTCCAGGAACCGTCTAAAACAAAGAGCCATCTCGCTAGAATGTCCCGGCACCGTCTAACACAAAGAGCCAACTCACTAGAATGTCCAGGAACCGTCTGAAACAAAGAGCCACCTCGCTAGAATGTCCCGGCACCGTCTAAGACAAAGAGCCACCTCGCTAGAATGTCCAGGAACCGTATAACACAAAGAGACACCTCGCTAGAATTTCCAGGAACCGTTTAACACAAAGAACCACCTCGTTAAAATGTCCCGGCACCGTCTAACACAAAGAGCCACCTCGCTAGAATGTCCAGGCACCGTCTAACACAAAGAGCCATTTTGTTAGACTGTCCCAGCACCGTCTAACACAAAGAGCCACATCGCTAGAATGTCCAGGCACCGTCTAACACAAAGAACCACCTCGCTAGAATGTCCAGGCACCGTCTAACACAAAGAGCCACCTCACTAGAATGTCCAGGAACCGTATAACACAAAGAGACACCTCGCTAGAATTTCCAGGAACCGTTTAACACAAAGAACCACCTCGTTAAAATGTCCCGGCACCGTCTAACACAAAGAGCCACCTAGCTAGAATATCCAGGCACCGTCTAACCCAAAGAGCCACCACGCTAGAATGTCCAGGCACCGTCTAACACAAAGAGCCACCTCGCTAGAATGTCCAGGCACCGTCTAACACAAAGAGCCACCTCGCTAGAATGTCCAGGATCCGTCTAAAACAAAGAGCCATCTCGCTAGAATGTCCCGGCACCGTCTAACACAAAGAGCCAACTCACTAGAATGTCCAGGAACCTTCTGAAACAAAGAGCCACCTCGCTAGAATGTCCCGGCACCGTCTAAGACAAAGAGCCACCTCGCTAGAATGTCCAGGAACCGTATAACACAAAGAGACACCTCGCTAGAATTTCCAGGAACCGTTTAACACAAAGAACCACCTCGTTAAAATGTCCCGGCACCGTCTAACACAAAGAGCCACCTCGCTAGAATGTCCAGGCACCGTCTAACACAAAGAGCCATTTTGCTAGACTGTCCCGGCACCGTCTAACACAAAGAGCCAAATCGCTAGAATGTCCAGGCACCGTCTAACACAAAGAACCACCTCGCTAGAATGTCCAGGCACCGTCTAACACAAAGAGCCACCTCACTAGAATGTCCAGGAACCGTATAACACAAAGAGACACCTCGCTAGAATTTCCAGGAACCGTTTAACACAAAGAACCACCTCGTTAAAATGTCCCGGCACCGTCTAACACAAAGAGCCACCTAGCTAGAATGTCCAGGCACCGTCTAACCCAAAGAGCCACCACGCTAGAATGTCCAGGCACCGTCTAACACAAAGAGCCACCTCGCTAGAATGTCCAGGCACCGTCTAACACAAAGAACCACCTCGTTAGAATGTCCAGGCACCGTCTAACACAAAGAGCCACCTCGCTAGAATGTCCAGGCACCGTCTAACACAAAGAGCCACCTCGCTAGAATGTCCAGGCACCGTCTATAACACAAAGAGCCACCTCGCTAGAATGTCCAGGCACCGTCTAACAAAAGATCCACCTCGCTTAAATGTCCAGGCACCGTCTAACGCAAAGAGCCACCTCGCTAGAATGTCCAGGCACCGTCTAACACAAAGAGCCACCTCGCTAGAATGTCCAGGCACCGTCTAACACAAAGAGCCACCTCGCTAGAATGTCCAGGCACCGTCTAACACAAAGAGCCACCTCGATAGAATGTCCAGGAACCGTATAACATAAAGAGCCACATCGCTAGAAGTTCCAGGAACCGTCTAACACAAAGAACCACCTCGTTAAAATGTCCCGGCACCGTGTAACACAAAGAGCCACCTCGCTAGAATATCCAGGCACCGTCTAACACAAAGAGCCATTTTGCTAGACTGTCCCGGCACCGTCTAACACAAAGAGCCACATCGCTAGAATGTCCAGGCACCGTCTAACACAAAGAACCACCTCGCTAGAATGTCCAGGCACCGTCTAACACAAAGAGCCACCTCGCTAGAATGCCCAGGCACCGTCTAACACAAAGAGCCACCTAGCTAGAATGTCCAGGCACCGTCTAACCCAAAGAGCCACCACGCTAGAATGTCCAGGCACCGTCTAACACAAAGAGCCACCTCGCTAGAATGTCCAGGCACCGTCTAACACAAAGAGCCACCTCGCTAGAATGTCCAGGCACCGTCTAACACAAAGAGCCACCTCGCTAGAATGTCCAGGCACCGTCTATAACACAAAAAGCCACCTCGCTAGAATGTCCAGGCACCGTCTAACACAAAGATCCACCTCGCTTAAATGTCCAGGCACCGTCTAACGCAAAGAGCCACCTCGCTAGAATGTCCAGGCACCGTCTAACACAAAGAGCCACCTCGCTAGAATGTCCAGGCACCGTCTAACACAAAGAGCCACCTCGCTAGAATGTCCAGGCACCGTCTAACCCAAAGAGCCACCACGCTAGAATGTCCAGGCACCGTCTAACACAAAGAGCCACCTCGCTAGAATGTCCAGGCACCGTCTAACACAAAGAGCCACCTCGCTAGAATGTCCAGGCACCGTCTAACACAAAGAGCCACCTCGCTAGAATGTCCAGGCACCGTCTAACACAAAGAGCCACCTCGCTAGAATGTCCAGGCACCGTCTATAACACAAAGAGCCACCTCGCTAGAATGTCCAGGCACCGTCTAACACAAAGATCCACCTCGCTTAAATGTCCAGGCACCGTCTAACGCAAAGAGCCACCTCGCTAGAATGTCCAGGCACCGTCTAACACAAAGAGCCACCTCGCTAGAATGTCCAGGCACCGTCTAACACAAAGAGCCACCTCGCTAGAATGTCCAGGCACCGTCTAACACAAAGAGCCACCTCGATAGAATGTCCAGGAACCGTATAACATAAAGAGCCACATCGCTAGAAGTTCCAGGAACCGTCTAACACAAAGAACCACCTCGTTAAAATGTCACGGCACCGTCTAACACAAAGAGCCACCTCGCTAGAATGTCCAGGCACCGTCTAACACAAAGAGCCATTTTGCTAGACTGTCCCGGCACCGTCTAACACAAAGAGCCACATCGCTAGAATGTCCAGGCACCGTCTAACACAAAGAACCACGTCGCTAGAATGTCCAGGCACCGTCTAACACAAAGAGCCACCTCGCTAGAATGCCCAGGCACCGTCTAACACAAAGAGCCACCTAGCTAGAATGTCCAGGCACCGTCTAACCCAAAGAGCCACCACGCTAGAATGTCCAGGCACCGTCTAACACAAAGAGCCACCTCGCTAGAATGTCCAGGCACCGTCTAACACAAAGAGCCACCTCGCTAGAATGTCCAGGCACCGTCTAACACAAAGAGCCACCTCGCTAGAATGTCCAGGCACCGTCTAACACAAAGAGCCACCTCGCTAGAATGTCCAGGCACCGTCTATAACACAAAAAGCCACCTCGCTAGAATGTCCAGGCACCGTCTAACACAAAGATCCACCTCGCTTAAATGTCCAGGCACCGTCTAACGCAAAGAGCCACCTCGCTAGAATGTCCAGGCACCGTCTAACACAAAGAGCCACCTCGCTAGAATGTCCAGTCACCGTCTAACACAAAGAGCTACCTCGCTAGAATGTCCAGGCACCGTCTAACACAAAGAGCTACCTCGCTAGAATGTCCAGGCACCGTCTAACACAAAGAGCCACCTCACTAGAATGTCCAGGCACCGTCTAACACAAAGAGCCACCTCGTTAGAATGTCCAGGCACCGTCTAACACAAAGAGCCACCTCGCTAGAATGTCCAGGCACTGTCTAACACAAAGAGCCACCTCGCTAGAATGTCCAGTCACCGTCTAACACAAAGAGCCACCTCGCTAGAATGTCCAGTCACCGTCTAACACAAAGAGCCACCTCGCTAGAATGTCCAGGCACCGTCTAATACAAAGAGCCACCTCGCTAGAATGTCCAGGCACCGTCTAATACAAAGAGCCACCTCGCTAGAATGTCCAGGCACCGTCTAACACAAAGAACCACCTCGCTAGAATGTCCAGGCACCGTCTAACACAAAGAGCCACCTCGCTAGAATGTCCAGTCACCGTCTAACACAAAGAGCCACCTCGCTAGAATGTCCAGGCACCGTCTAATACAAAGAGCCACCTCGCTAGAATGTCCAGTCACCGTCTAACACAAAGAGCCACCTCGCTAGAATGTCCAGGCACCGTCTAATACAAAGAGCCACCTCGCTAGAATGTCCAGGCACCGTCTAACACAAAGAGCCACCTCGCTAGAATGTCCAGGCACCGTCTAACACAAAGAGCCACCTCGCTAGAATGTCCAGTCACCGTCTAACACAAAGAGCCACCTCGCTTAAATGTCCAGGCACCGTCTATAACACAAAGAGCCACCTCGCTAGAATGTCCAGGCACCGTCTATAACACAAAGAGCCACCTCGCTAGAATGTCCAGTCACCGTCTAACACAAAGAGCCACCTCGCTTAAATGTCCAGGCACCGTCTATAACACAAAGAGCCACCTCGCTAGAATGTCCAGGCACCGTCTATAACACAAAGAGCCACCTCGCTAGAATGTCCAGGCACCGTCTAACACAAAGATCCACCTCGCTTAAATGTCCAGGCACCGTCTAACGCAAAGAGCCACCTCGCTAGAATGTCCAGGCACCGTCTAACACAAAGAGCCACCTCGCTAGAATGTCCAGGCACCGTCTAACACAAAGAGCCACCTCGCTAGAATGTCCAGGCACCGTCTAACACAAAGAGCCACCTCGCTAGAATGTCCAGGCACCGTCTAATACAAAGAGCCACCTCGCTAGAATGTCCAGGCACCGTCTAACACAAAGAGCCACCTCGCTAGAATGTCCAGGCACCGTCTAATACAAAGAGCCACCTCGCTAGAATGTCCAGGCACCGTCTAACACAAAGAGCCACCTCGCTAGAATGTCCAGGCACCGTCTAACACAAAGAGCCACCTCGCTAGAATGTCCAGGCACCGTCTAACACAAAGAGCCACCTCGCTAGAATGTCCAGGCACCGTCTATAACACAAAGAGCCACCTCGCTAGAATGTCCAGGCACCGTCTAACACAAAGATCCACCTCGCTTAAATGTCCAGGCACCGTCTAACGCAAAGAGCCACCTCGCTAGAATGTCCAGGCACCGTCTAACACAAAGAGCCACCTCGCTAGAATGTCCAGGCACCGTCTAACACAAAGAGCCACCTCGCTAGAATGTCCAGGCACCGTCTAACACAAAGAGCCACCTCGCTAGAATGTCCAGGCACCGTCTAACACAAAGAGCCAACTCGATAGAATGTCCAGGCACCGTCTAACACAAAGATCCACCTCGCTTAAATGTCCAGGCACCGTCTAACGCAAAGAGCCACCTCGCTAGAATGTCCAGGCACCGTCTAACACAAAGAGCCACCTCGCTAGAATGTCCAGGCACCGTCTAACACAAAGAGCCACCTCGCTAGAATGTCCAGGCACCGTCTAACACAAAGAGTCAACTCGCTAGAATGTCCAGGCACCGTATAACACAAACAGCCACCTCGCTAGAATGTCCAGGCACCGTCTAACACAAAGAGCCACCTCGCTAGAATGTCCAGTCACCGTCTAACACAAAGAGCCACCTCGCTAGAATGTCCAGGCACCGTCTAACACAAAGAGCCACCTTGCTAGAATGTCCAGGCACCGTCTAACACAAAGAGCCACCTCGCTAGAATGTCCAGGCACCGTCTAACACAAAGAGCCACCTCGCTAGAATGTCCAGTCACCGTCTAACACAAAGAGCCACCTCGCTAGAATGCCCCTGCACCGTCTAATACAAAGAGCCACCTCGCTAGAATGTCCAGGCACCGTCTAACACAAAGAGCCACCTCGCTAGAATGTCCAGGCACCGTCTAACACAAAGAGCCACCTTGCTAGAATGTCCAGGCACCGTCTAACACAAAGAGCCACCTCGCTAGAATGTCCAGGCACCGTCTAACACAAAGAGCCACCTCGCTAGAATGTCCAGGCACCGTCTAACACAAAGAGCCACCTCGCTAGAATGTCCAGGCACCGTCTAACACAAAGAGCCACCTCGCTAGAATGTCCAGGCACCGTCTAACACAAAGAGCCACCTCGCTAGAATGTCCAGGCACCGTCTAACACAAAGAGCCACCTCGCTAGAATGTCCAGGCACCGTCTAACACAAAGAGCCACCTTGCTAGAATGTCCAGGCACCGTCTAACACAAAGAGCCACCTCGCTAGAATGTCCAGGCACCGTCTAACACAAAGAGTCAACTCGCTAGAATGTCCAGGCACCGTATAACACAAACAGCCACCTCGCTAGAATGTCCAGGCACCGTCTAACACAAAGAGCCACCTCGCTAGAATGTCCAGTCACCGTCTAACACAAAGAGCCACCTCGCTAGAATGCCCCTGCACCGTCTAACACAAAGAGCCACCTTGCTAGAATGTCCAGGCACCGTCTAACACAAAGAGCCACCTCGCTAGAATGCCCCTGCACCGTCTAATACAAAGAGCCACCTCGCTAGAATGTCCAGGCACCGTCTAACACAAAGAGCCACCTCGCTAGAATGTCCAGGCACCGTCTAACACAAAGAACCACAGTGAAACAACATATCATCAAGAAAGAGCAAGTGGGAGACGTAAAGTATTGAGTGATGGTTTCAAGAACAACATTAGAGGAATAAGTTTCACCTACAAAGCGCAGATGAAAGAAAGCGCACAAGAGATTCATCTCCCGCTAACACTTCACTGAAATCAGTGGATGGAGAGAAGAAGAGGAAAGCACAATAATCTCGTGAGTAGGATAACACTTGACATGATGCGACACTTTAGTCTCCCTCTGGTCGAGTGGTTACAACACAGATATCCCATTGATTAGACCCTGGTTCGAACCTTTGGTAAGATGAATTTTGTTTCTGATGGGAGCAGAAAGTAAACCCTAAACTGCATTTTTCGCTGAAGCTGACTAGCCAGATGGCCTTAATTATCTCTGATCAAAACCTCCTTGTCCTACATCACAAGGTACTCTATGCAGTAGTGACCTTTTTGTGGGTGCGCGTAATTATATGGGCGCTTATAGCCCAAGGAGATAAAACAGGAGTACGGCAAGGATGAGTATTATCTTAAAGCTTCTTCAACTTATACACAGAATGAATGTTTAAACAAGTTGGAGAACTGCCTGGACGTAACATCAATTTAGGAATCATAAAAGAATTGTCAGTATGCTGAAGATAAAGTGTTACTAGTATAAAACGAGCAAGAGTTACAAAACATAGTGGAACAAGAAACAGGCAGGTGCAGAATGTTGCATATACATTTAAATCCAAATAACGAAAACTATGATAATTAGCAGTGGAAAGTAAAGGCCATCAGTCAACATCAACCTAAACCGGGAGAAACTAGAACAAGAAACAAGTTGCATATATCTTGTATATGTGTGTGTATGGGTGTGAGTGTGTGCTTGTGTGTGTCTGTGTGTGTGTGCGCGTGTGTGTATGTGTGTGTGTGTGTATGTGATATATGTATATCTTATACTTATCACTGGTGTGAGATGCATTTGCTAGCAGTTCCTTCTTAACTAATTTGATCTCCCAAGCATCGTTTGTCAATTTATTACCTAACAATGGCTTCCTCAACTTATTTTGTCTCCCGGCTGTTGTTACTTTACCTCATGTTGTCTCCCATCGGTTGTTACTTTACCTCATTTTATCTGTCAGCTGTTGTTACTTTAACTCATTGTGTCTGTCAGCTGTTGTTACTTTTACTTAATTTATCTCCCTACAATTTTTACTTTCACTCTTATGATCTCTCAACAGTTCTGACCTTAAATCATTGTGTCTTCCAGCAATTGAAATGTTATCTCATTATATCTCACAGCAGTTGTTACCATAACTCAGTTTATCTCCCAGCAGTTGTCCCGCTAACTCATTTGACCTCCCAGGAATTGTTACTTCAGCTCATTGTATCTCCCGGGAGTTGGTCCATTCTTTGCAGAATAGAAGAGCGTAAATGGTCTGACAGAATGACACATGGAGAGCTCACTAGGAGAACCAAACAAATTCCAGTGACACTGCCCACGGGTTTAGACACTCTCCAGGTGGTTGCCAAGTGTTGAGACACTCTCCGGGTGGTTGCCAATGGTTGAGACACTTTCTGGGTGGTTGCCAAGTGTTGACATCTCTGGGTGGTTGCCAAAAGTTGAGACACTCTCTGGGTGGTTTCCAAGGGTTTAGACACTCTCTGGGTGGTTGAGATGATAGCTATGTCCTTTACCAGACTTGCTATATGGAGGTCTCCTTGGCCAACTGGTTAAGCCTCCTGAACCGCGTTTCAAAGTTGTGGGTTCTATATCAAACTCCTTCATCCGGTTCATTATTGCATTATATTTGGGGGATACTGGGGGTCGTCGCTGGAGTTACGTAGCTCGTCGAGAGTGAAACGTTAACAGCAGGCCGCTAAATAGTGACAAAGCCATATTGGCTAAAACCCGGTGGAAATAAAGTCGACCTCTCGCCCTTAAACCCTTTACACCTGATAAACGATGAGGATAACTTATTCTAATATATTAGACTTAGACGTACAACTAATATAATAACATAGTTATCTATTGACGGTAACGTAACGAGTAACAAAACTGAATACTTGATCCAGAACACCAAGGACCGAGACATAAGATTCGGCTCATTCTGGTGATGGTTGCGCTGATGACATCTGAACACCGCCGAACGGCTTCTGAGACTACAGATGACGTGTACATTCTCAGCTCTTAATGGAACCTTCCAGGCATACACCAGCAACAGCTTTAAATAAATTAACGATACGAGTTTATAGTTACTTACATGCGACAACAATGGCCGCCACGGCATATATTGCCAGAGTGCCCATAATGTTACAGCAAAGATGTGCCAGATT
>OY992886.1:99859097-99939097 GCA_963921405.1 Cepaea hortensis | reverse complement strand
TTTGTCTTTATATTTTCTGATTTGGCATCAAAATACCTTAATTTCTTCTCTACCTTCCTGTGCATGGAATGTGCGCAAACACCAATTCATTCATTCATTCATTCATTCATTCATTCATTCAGTAGCATGTCTTTTTCAGAACCTCGCTCCCATAACAACCTACCTGAACACCTCTCGATCATAAGCAAGATGCCCCGCGTCCGATACACCCATCTGGAGATCATCCGCCACATCCTGCACCCATCTTCTCTTTGGCCTTCCTCTTCCTCTCTTCCCAGGCATATACCCCTCCAAACTTGCATGACGTTTCAAGTGACCAAAATATATCAATTTTCTTTGTTTTATCGTCTTTAATAGCCAACCTTCTTCGATATTCAGCTCTTGAATTATGGGTGCATTTGTTCTTTTCTTTACCCAAGATATTCTTAGAACTCGTCTATAACATTTATATTCAAAGGCATTTATGCGCTGTTTAGCTTGTTTAGTAAGTGTGCAGGTCTCACAGGCGTATGTTGCAATGGGAAAGATGCAGGCTGTGGCAAATCTATGGAGATAGGTAAACAACGATGCCGGAATGTACTAATCCTATCAGTCGGATTTTTTAAACAGAAGTAAAAGTTTGTTTAAATGTCGAAACATGAAAACGTGTAGTGAATATCATTTAAAAATAGCAAGGCAAATTAGAATGACAAACTACGGTTGCAGCAGGATTTGATAAATTACAATGAAATGTTAGGTATGTGTAAGCTCTCTACAGAGATCATTTGATAGCGGATGATATGGACTAGTTTGAATGTGGCTAGCAGGGAAGATTCAATAAATCTATTTCTAGAATTTATGTCGAAACTGTGATCCATTATCCGTCTGATTTGATTAGAAAACTCCAGTCTCGTGAGGTCTGAACAAGAGCATCTGTCACCTATTTAGAATCCATGGCCGGTAGTCCACCAAAGTCAGAATGTAGTTGTTTCCCTCCCCAGCCTTAGGAAGAGGATGCACAATGCCAACAACAATCCTTTCAATGTGTGAATTTATCACCAGGATGACTCATTGAGAATTTGGAGCATTTCATGATTTAGTGCCACTCATCGGAACTAGGCATGGGAGACATGGGCACTTTACACATACAACACAAGTTTTATGAACAGACCAAAACAAACTAAAATCATTTCACAACAACAATATAAAAGTTATAACCAGAAAGTATTCGTTTATTTGCATGTTAATAATTCAGTTTAGAGTAAATGTGTATGGCCTCTATACCTCAAGAGTTATGGTAATTACTGCGACAAAAGAAATTCATTAAGTTTGCCTTACAAGAACCACTATCTGCAATTGTCGGAGGGGTAAATATGGCTTTTTAATAATTTAGATAGGAAAGTGAAAGGTGTGTTCTGTGACAAAATGTACATTCATATATTCAAAATGTACATATATTACTTACATTATTTATTTGATTGTAAAAAAGCCCTTGCAAGCTGTAACAGAATATATACCATACGATATGTATAGCTATTTCTTTCTATTGTTTTATTTATAAATATTCACTAGTTTAGTTCAGTCGATGGATCAACATAACGGCACACGGGTGTAACCCGTAGGTGCTCCGTTCTCCTCCTAACTCAAACCTGAGTTTGGGGAACTCAGCTCAGTGCACGAACTCCGTAGCACACGCGAGGATCCTGAAATACTTTGGGTAGATTTTTAACTCGAAATTTTAAATAAATATTCACCGTGATAAGCTAATGCTTACACTCGCTTACACTCTGGAAATAAATGACCGTAGACCCCGAGGTAGACCAAGAAGACGGTGGAGAGATAATATATATATACAGACCTACAAGCACTTGGAATCAATGACTGGCAAGAGAAGGTCAACCAGAGAGACGAATGGAGACGGATTGTATCTGCAGCAAAGAACCTCAATGGCTCGGAACGCTGAAGAAGGAGAAGAAGAAGCTAATGCGACATGTGTAGTGCAAGTTAGAAACACCAGAAAGCAGTGGTTAGAACACGTTACTCCGTTCCTTCCACACACTGGGCTGTTGTTGAAGTTTACACTTTCCGAGGATCCAAAGGAGCAGTTCTTTAAACACATTCACCTTCATATGCAACAGTGATACCTTTACTACATGGTTCTTTCTGCAGCGAGCAGAGGTTAGAATAGGTGACCCCGTCACTTCCACATACAGGGCGGTAAATAAAAAAACAAGAAGGGGGTCTACCACATTGAACTGCAGATTTTGATTCAAAGCATTTGCCATGATATGCTAATGTTATATTCTTACTACATGGTTGTGCTTGCAGTTCACACAAGTCAGGATAGGTAACCCCGTCACTTCCACATACTGGGCGGATAATAAAGGGACACAGGAGGGGTTGACCACATTTAACTGCAGTGCTTATGTTTTCGCATTCACCGTCGTGTGCTACTGTGATACCTTTACTACATGGTTGTGCTTGCAGTTCGCACAAGTCAGGATAGGTAACCCCGTCACTTCCACATACTGGGCGGATAATAAAGGGACACAGGAGGGGTTGACCACATTTAACTGCAGTGCTTATGTTTTCGCATTCACCGTCGTGTGCTACTGTGATACCTTTACTACATGGTTGTGCTTGCAGTTCGCACAAGTCAGGATAGGTAACCCCGTCACTTCCACATACTGGGCGGATAATAAAGGGACACAGGAGGGGTTGACCACATTTAACTGCAGTGCTTATGTTTTCGCATTCACCGTCGTGTGCTACTGTGATACCTTTACTACATGGTTGTGCTTGCAGTTCGCACAAGTCAGGATAGGTAACCCCGTCACTTCCACATACTGGGCGGATAATAAAGGGACACAGGAGGGGTTGACCACATTTAACTGCAGTGCTTATGTTTTCGCATTCACCATCGTGTGCTACTGTGATACCTTTACTACATGGTTGTGCTTGCAGTTCGCACAAGTCAGGATAGGTAACCCCGTCACTTCCACATACTGGGCGGATAATAAAGGGACACAGGAGGGGTTGACCACATTTAACTGCAGTGCTTATGTTTTCGCATTCACCATCGTGTGCTACTGTGATACCTTTACTACATGGTTGAGCTTGCAGTTCGCACAAGTCAGGATAGGTAACCCCGTCACTTCCACATACTGGGCCTATAATAAAGGGACACACGAGGGGTTGACCACATTTAACTGCAGTGCTTATGTTTTCGCATTCACCATCGTACGCTACTGTGATACCTTTACTACATGGTTGAGCTTGCAACTGGCACAGGTTCGAATAGGTGACCCCGTCACTTCCACATACTGGGCGGTAAATTAAAGGACACGGCTTGAACTCGTCACATCGAATATTAAAGGTGTCTTCGTCGCATTCACCTTGATATTCAACTGTAATATCGCTACCACATGTTTCTGCTTTCAGGACGCAGAGGTTATGATAGGTGACCCCGTCACTTCCACATACTGGGCGGTAAATTAAAGGACACGGCTTGAACTCGTAACATCGAATATTAAAGGTGTCTTCGTCGCATTCACCTTGATATTCAACTGTAATATCGCTACCACATGTTTCTGCTTTCAGGACGCAGAGGTTAGGATAGGTGAACCCGTCACTTCCACAAACTGGGTCGTTAACATCAGGGCAAGGTTGGTTCGGCGTACATGGAACCTCAGAAAGGCCTGACGTTCTTAAACCACAATCTGAAATGTAGAGACAGTTTGTATTTTTGTCAAGTCGTTGCACATAGTTCAGCTGTAAATTAACCGCTCGTAGTATCTTCTTCTACGCGACAATGTTCTCTGAATGATGATGTAGTCCGCAGGGCACCTTTGATATCCTCTTCTACTGTTTCCCTTTCTTCACGTTCCTATTGGTCTTCAAGTTCTCGTTCCTTTTTTTTTTTTTTTTTTTTTTTTGCTTGTACTGGTTGTTGTTCTTCTAGTTATTGTTCTTGTTTTTCGTGTTCTTCTTCTTGTTCTTGTTCTTCAACTTGTTCTTCTTGTTTCCATGCTCTTATTGTTCATCTTCTTGTTCTGATTGTTCTTCATGTTCTTCTTGTTCTCTTTCTTGTTCTTCGTGTTCCCGTTTTTCTTGTTCATCTTTTTCTTCTTGCTTTAGTTCTGTTTCTTGTTCTTTTTGTTCTATTATTATTATTATTATTATTATTATTATTATTATTATTATTATTATTATTATTATTATTATTGTTTGTTTTCTTCTTCTTCTTCTTCTTCTTCTTCTTATTCTTCTTCTTCTTCTTCTTCTTCTTCTTCTTCTTCTTCTTCTTCTTCTTCTTCTTCTTCTTCTTCTTCTTCTTCTTCTTCTTCTTCTTCTTCTTCTTCTTCTTCTTCTTCTCCTCTTCCTCCTCCTCCTCTCTTCCTCCATTAACACCACCATCTCAGTTTCTTTACCCTATACCTCTTTTTCATTTTCCTCCACACGCCGTTTTCCTTTTCATCCAGCAATTCTTCTTTATCCTCCTCCTCCTTCTCCTCCTCCTCCTCCTCCTCCTCCTCCTCCTCCTCCTCCTCCTCCTCATTCTTCTTATTATTATTCTGATTCTGCAGCTCTCTAATGACTTTCCAATTATTTCTGTTATGTTATATTTTACTACTTTCAGGTTGCTTAAACTATCAATTGCTGCCCAGCTGTTAAAACTTTCCACATAGATCCATTTCCGTCTTCATGTGCCACTTTTGCCTAGTATTTTACTCTAAAGGCTAATTTCTCTTCTCTACTCCTTTGGTTGGTACGCACATTTGTCACATCTTTATCTTAGAGTAATTGTAATTGGAATATTCTGAACTTAAATGGAACATTTCACAGTTTGCATGGGCAATTCTTACAGCTGCTTAAAACATTGCAAACTTTACATGCAGCATTACATAGATTGCATTGGAAAGCTTGCAGTATACGTGTAATATTATATTGATTTCAAGAACCATTATACAGATCTCATTGAGCATTTCACAGCTTACGTGGAACATTGCACACCTTTCACTGAACACTGCACAGATCACGTTGATCAATGCGCAGATCACATGATAAACAGTAAATTTATATGATATATTGCACATACCACATGGAACAGTGCACAGCTTTAATGTACTGCTGATATCTTTCGCGTAACAATGTTCAACGTACATAGAACAATGCACAGCTTGCATGGAACATTTGATAGTTAACATTGTACATTCCACACCTTATAAGAAACAGTGATTAGCCTGCGTGAACATTATATAGTTTACACGGAACATTTCACAAGACCATAGTACTAGTTGGTATTGCATTACCATAACATTTTTATTTTTACATATTTTTGAGATATGAGTAAATGGTCCGTAGGTTGACATACAGATCTGAAATATCAAATGTCCGATTTCTAATCCCACGTAAATCAAGAGATTATTATCTATCGGAGGCAAAACGAAACCTACGAGGACTAAACATTACCTAGTGGGGATTGCCGCACGTTCCAGATAACTACAGCAAGCCTGGCTATGGAGATTACCGCTGTTTCTAGAATATGAACAGTAGAACAGAGATTAACACACGCTATAATCATATTAGACTCAATGAACATGCTAAACATATCGTTATCATGAGCTTCCGCTCCATATTAATAGCCAGAATTCGGAATTCGCGCTTCATATAATGCACTTGGATGTACGCACCCGAACATACCAGAGTAAAAGGTAAGGGGCGGAGGAAGCATGAACAAGGCTGATATATCTAGTGCAGTTCGGCCTCGACTGACGGATGCTGACGAGACGTTGTACGCTGCCCGATTACACGAATTGAGAAAGAGGCCTGGTCAATGACGTTAATGCCTCCTTCGAAATCAAGGGAGGAGACAGCACGACCTACTTCTATGAGATCAGTCAGGTGCATCGATGACTACACGTCTGAATGCCCAGTGTGAGTAACGTCGTTCTTCATAACATAGAATAACATAACATAACTTAGTGACTACATGCCCTACTGGCGGTTGTTACATTATTATGGCTTCACAACACATTCCAGGCCTACTCTTGCTTGCTGAAATCTACTTACATGCGACAACAATGGCTGCCAGCTGCACGAGGTCTATTGCCAGTTTGCTCATAATGTTACAGTAAGGATATGCCAGAATCACACTGGAACCACAAGCTGGGGTTGATGTGCAGTGTTTTCAAACGCCAAAGTGTAACTTTAGATGAGCTGCTGATTAAGCAAAATATAACACATCACATAGAAGAAATGCTTGAAATCCTCTGAATGAGAAAATAGTAATAATTGTCTAATTATATGTAAAACGGGCCGATGACTTTGTTCTTCTTGCAGCATTACATTCTGAAAGAAATATCCACAAAAAGATTAGAAACAACAGAGACGAAGACGGCGAGTATTTGTACTGCCATAGTATCTAACCAAGTATCTGCCTTTAAGAAGCTTATGAAAGAAGAACAACTATATAAAACTATAAGAAAGAGACAATTCTCATTCTTTGGTGATGTGATGAGAAGACAGGTACTGGAGAACATCGTGACGACTGGACAGTTCAGCCGGAAAAGAAGCAGAGGCAGACCGAGATAAATGATTACGGATGGAGTGAGACGATGGCACAAAGAAATATCATCAGCTATTAAACTTCAGGTGTGCTGCTGCCGAGGTAGCGTTCTTAAGCCCTACACCGGTTAGTTGGACAAAAATGTTGACTTTTCGTCCTTGACTTGGGGACGTAAATTATAGAACCTCAGAAGTCGGAGTGGGTTTGCATAATGGCAAGGAACACTGGTATTATGGAAAGCTATTCAACACACACAAATCAGTCCAGTGCACTAGAAGTAGTAGCACGGACTACGCTTGAGTTCAAAGAGAGCGAATAAGCAGCTCACGAGTTAATAAATGTTACTTTACTACAGATATAGTAAATGTACTAAGAAAATGAGTTAAGTAGAAACAATAGTACAGCAGATATAAATCTTACTTTGTTTACTACAGATATAGTAAATGTACTAAGAAAATGAGTTAAGTAGAAACAATAGTACAGCAATTAGCAAATATGACTTTGTTTAATGCAGATATAGTAAATGTACTAAGAAAATGAGTTAAGTAGAAACAATAGTACAGCAGATATAAATCTTACTTTGTTTACTACAGATATAGTAAATGTACTAAGAAAATGAGTTAAGTAGAAACAATAGTACAGCAATTAGCAAATATGACTTTGTTTAATGCAGATATAGTAAATGTACTAAGAAAATGAGTTAAGTAGAAACAATAGTACAGCAATTAGCAAATATGACTTTGTTTAATGCAGATATAGTAAATGTACTAAGAAAATGAGTTAAGTAGAAACAATAGTACAGCAGATATAAATCTTACTTTGTTTACTACAGATATAGTAAATGTACTAAGAAAATGAGTTAAGTAGAAACAATAGTACAGCAATTAGCAAATATGACTTTGTTTAATGCAGATATAGTAAATGTACTAAGAAAATGAGTTAAGTAGAAACAATAGTACAGCAGATATAAATCTTACTTTGTTTACTACAGATATAGTAAATGTACTAAGAAAATGAGTTAAGTAGAAACAATAGTACAGCAGATATAAATCTTACTTTGTTTACTACAGATATAGTAAATGTACTAAGAAAATGAGTTAAGTAGAAACAATAGTACAGCAATTAGCAAATATGACTTTGTTTAATGCAGATATAGTAAATGTACTAAGAAAATGAGTTAAGTAGAAACAATAGTACAGCAGATATAAATCTTACTTTGTTTACTACAGATATAGTAAATGTACTAAGAAAATGAGTTAAGTAGAAACAATAGTACAGCAATTAGCAAATATGACTTTGTTTAATGCAGATATAGTAAATGTACTAAGAAAATGAGTTAAGTAGAAACAATAGTACAGCAGATATAAATCTTACTTTGTTTACTACAGATATAGTAAATGTACTAAGAAAATGAGTTAAGTAGAAACAATAGTACAGCATTTAGCAAATATGACTTTGTTTAATGCAGATATAGTAAATGTACTAAGAAAATGAGTTAAGTAGAAACAATAGTACAGCAGATATAAATCTTACTTTGTTTACTACAGATATAGTAAATGTACTAAGAAAATGAGTTAAGTAGAAACAATAGTACAGCAATTAGCAAATATGACTTTGTTTAATGCAGATATAGTAAATGTACTAAGAAAATGAGTTAAGTAGAAACAATAGTACAGCAGTTAGCAAATCTTACTTTGTTTACTGCAGGTATAGTAAAAGTACTAAGAAAATGAGTTAAGTAGAAACAATAGTACAACAGATATAAATCTTACTTTGTTTGCTACAGATATAGTAAATGTACTAAGAAAATGAGTTAAGTAGAAACAATAGTACAGCAGATATAAATCTTACTTTGTTTACTACAGATATAGTAAATGTACTAAGAAAATGAGTTAAGTAGAAACAATAGTACAGCAATTAGCAAATATGACTTTGTTTAATGCAGATATAGTAAATGTACTAAGAAAATGAGTTAAGTAGAAACAATAGTACAGCAGTTAGCAAATCTTACTTTGTTTACTGCAGGTATAGTAAAAGTACTAAGAAAATGAGTTAAGTAGAAACAATAGTACAACAGAGATAAATCTTACTTTGTTTGCTACAGATATAGTAAATGTACTAAGAAAATGAGTTAAGTAGAAACAATAGTACAGCAGAGATAAATCTTACTTTGTTTACTACAGATATAGTAAATGTACTAAGAAAATGAGTTAAGTAGAAACAATAGTACAGCAGATATAAATCTTACTTTATTTACTACAGATATAGTAAATGTACTAAGAAAATGAGTTAAGTAGAAACAATAGTACAGCAATTAGCAAATATGACTTTGTTTAATGCAGATATAGTAAATGTACTAAGACAATGAGTTAAGTAGAAACAATAGTACAGCAGATATAAATCTTACTTTGTTTACTACAGATATAGTAAATGTACTAAGAAAATGAGTTAAGTAGAAACAATAGTACAGCAGATATAAATCTTACTTTGTTTACTACAGATATAGTAAATGTACTAAGAAAATGAGTTAAGTAGAAACAATAGTACAGCAATTAGCAAATATGACTTTGTTTAATGCAGATATAGTAAATGTACTAAGAAAATGAGTTAAGTAGAAACAATAGTACAGCAGATATAAATCTTACTTTGTTTACTACAGATATAGTAAATGTACTAAGAAAATGAGTTAAGTAGAAACAATAGTACAGCAATTAGCAAATATGACTTTGTTTAATGCAGATATAGTAAATGTACTAAGAAAATGAGTTAAGTAGAAACAATAGTACAGCAGATATAAATCTTACTTTGTTTACTACAGATATAGTAAATGTACTAAGAAAATGAGTTAAGTAGAAACAATAGTACAGCATTTAGCAAATATGACTTTGTTTAATGCAGATATAGTAAATGTACTAAGAAAATGAGTTAAGTAGAAACAATAGTACAGCAGATATAAATCTTACTTTGTTTACTACAGATATAGTAAATGTACTAAGAAAATGAGTTAAGTAGAAACAATAGTACAGCAATTAGCAAATATGACTTTGTTTAATGCAGATATAGTAAATGTACTAAGAAAATGAGTTAAGTAGAAACAATAGTACAGCAGTTAGCAAATCTTACTTTGTTTACTGCAGGTATAGTAAAAGTACTAAGAAAATGAGTTAAGTAGAAACAATAGTACAACAGATATAAATCTTACTTTGTTTGCTACAGATATAGTAAATGTACTAAGAAAATGAGTTAAGTAGAAACAATAGTACAGCAGATATAAATCTTACTTTGTTTACTACAGATATAGTAAATGTACTAAGAAAATGAGTTAAGTAGAAACAATAGTACAGCAATTAGCAAATATGACTTTGTTTAATGCAGATATAGTAAATGTACTAAGAAAATGAGTTAAGTAGAAACAATAGTACAGCAGTTAGCAAATCTTACTTTGTTTGCTACAGATATAGTAAATGTACTAAGAAAATGAGTTAAGTAGAAACAATAGTACAGCAGATATAAATCTTACTTTGTTTACTACAGATGTAGTAAATGTACTAAGAAAATGAGTTAAGTAGAAACAATAGTACATCAGACATAAATTTTACTTTGTTTACTACAGATAAAGTAAATGTACTAAGAAAATGTGTTAAGAAGAAACAATAGTACAGCAGATATAAATCTTACTTTGTTTACTACAGATATAGTAAAAGTACTAAGAAAATGAATTAAGTAGAAACAATAGTACAGCAGATATAAATCTTACTTTGTTTAATACAGATAAAGTAAAAGTACTAAGAAAATGAGTAAACTATAAACAATAGTACAGCAGATATAAATCTTACTTTGTTTACTACAGATAAAGTAAAAGTACTAAGAAAATGTGTTAAGTAGAAACAATAGTACAGCAGTTAGCAAATCTTACTTTGTTTACTGCAGGTATAGTAAAAGTACTAAGAAAATGAGTTAAGTAGAAACAATAGTACAGCAGATATAAATCTTAATTTGTTTGCTACAGATATAGTAAATGTACTAAGAAAATGAGTTAAGTAGAAACAATAGTACAGCAGATATAAATCTTACTTTGTTTACTACAGATATAGTAAATGTACTAAGAAAATGAGTTAAGTAGAAACAATAGTACAGCAGATATAAATCTTACTTTGTTTACTACAGATATAGTAAATGTACTAAGAAAATGAGTTAAGTAGAAACAATAGTACAGCAATTAGCAAATATGACTTTGTTTAATGCAGATATAGTAAATATACTAAGACAATGAGTTAAGTAGAAACAATAGTACAGCAATTAGCAAATATGACTTTGTTTAATGCAGATATAGTAAATGTACTAAGAAAATGAGTTAAGTAGAAACAATAGTACAGCAATTAGCAAATATGACTTTGTTTAATGCAGATATAGTAAAAGTACTAAGAAAATGAGTTAAGTAGAAAAAATAGTACAGCAATTAGCAAATATGACTTTGTTTAATGCAGATATAGTAAATGTACTAAGAAAATGAGTTAAGTAGAAACAATAGTACAGCAATTAGCAAATATGACTTTGTTTAATGCAGATATAGTAAAAGTACTAAGAAAATGAGTTAAGTAGAAAAAATAGTACAGCAATTAGCAAATATGACTTTGTTTAATGCAGATATAGTAAATGTACTAAGAAAATGAGTTAAGTAGAAACAATAGTACAGCAGTTAGCAAATATGACTTTGTTTAATGCAGATATAGTAAATGTACTAAGAAAATGAGTTAAGTAGAAACAATAGTACAGCAATTAGCAAATATGACTTTGTTTAATGCAGATATAGTAAATGTACTAAGAAAATGAGTTAAGTAGAAACAATAGTACAGAAGTTACAAATCTTACTTTGTTTACTACAGATATAGTAAATGTACTAAGAAAATGAGTTAAGTAGAAACAATAGTACAGCAATTAGCAAATATGACTTTGTTTAATGCAGATATAGTAAATGTACTAAGAAAATGAGTTAAGTAGAAACAATAGTACAGCAGTTAGCAAATCTTACTTTGTTTACTGCAGGTATAGTAAAAGTACTAAGAAAATGAGTTAAGTAGAAACAATAGCCTAATACAGCAGATATAAATTTTACTTTGTTTACTACAGATAAAGTAAATGTACTAAGAAAATGTGTTAAGAAGAAACAATAGTACAGCAGATATAAATCTTACTTTGTTTACTACAGATATAGTAAAAGTACTAAGAAAATTAGTTAAGTAGAAACAATAGTACAGCAGATATAAATCTTACTTTGTTTACTACAGATAAAATAAAAGTACTAAAAAAATGAGTTAAGTAGAAACAATAGTATAGCAGATATAAATCTTACTTTATATACTACAGATAAAGTAAAAGTACTAAGAAAATGTGTTAAGTAGAAACAATAGTACAGCAGATATAAATCTTACTTTGTTTACTACAGATAAAGTAAAAGTACTAAGAAAATGAGTTAAGTAGAAACAATAGTACAACAGATATAAATCTTACTTTGTTTACTACAAATAAACTAAAAGTACTAAGAAAATGAGTTAAGTAGAAGCAATAGAACAGCAATTAGCAAATATGACTTTGTTTAATGCAGATATAGTAAATGTACTAAGAAAATGAGTTAAGTAGAAACAATAGTAAAGTAGTTAGCAAATCTTACTTTGTTTGCTACAGATATAGTAAATGTACTAAGAAAATGAGTTAAGTAGAAACAATAGTACAGCAGATATAAATCTTACTTTGTTTACTACAGATGTAGTAAATGTACTAAGAAAATGAGTTAAGTAGAAACAATAGTACATCAGACATAAATTTTACTTTGTTTACTACAGATAAAGTAAATGTACTAAGAAAATGTGTTAAGAAGAAACAATAGTACAGCAGATATAAATCTTACTTTGTTTACTACAGATATAGTAAAAGTACTAAGAAAATGAATTAAGTAGAAACAATAGTACAGCAGATATAAATCTTACTTTGTTTAATACAGATAAAGTAAAAGTACTAAGAAAATGAGTTAACTATAAACAATAGTACAGCAGATATAAATCTTACTTTGTTTACTACAGATAAAGTAAAAGTACTAAGAAAATGTGTTAAGTAGAAACAATAGTACAGCAGTTAGCAAATCTTACTTTGTTTACTGCAGGTATAGTAAAAGTACTAAGAAAATGAGTTAAGTAGAAACAATAGTACAGCAGATATAAATCTTAATTTGTTTGCTACAGATATAGTAAATGTACTAAGAAAATGAGTTAAGTAGAAACAATAGTACAGCAGATATAAATCTTACTTTGTTTACTACAGATATAGTAAATGTACTAAGAAAATGAGTTAAGTAGAAACAATAGTACAGCAGATATAAATCTTACTTTGTTTACTACAGATATAGTAAATGTACTAAGAAAATGAGTTAAGTAGAAACAATAGTACAGCAATTAGCAAATATGACTTTGTTTAATGCAGATATAGTAAATATACTAAGACAATGAGTTAAGTAGAAACAATAGTACAGCAATTAGCAAATATGACTTTGTTTAATGCAGATATAGTAAATGTACTAAGAAAATGAGTTAAGTAGAAACAATAGTACAGCAATTAGCAAATATGACTTTGTTTAATGCAGATATAGTAAAAGTACTAAGAAAATGAGTTAAGTAGAAAAAATAGTACTGCAATTAGCAAATATGACTTTGTTTAATGCAGATATAGTAAATGTACTAAGAAAATGAGTTAAGTAGAAACAATAGTACAGCAATTAGCAAATATGACTTTGTTTAATGCAGATATAGTAAAAGTACTAAGAAAATGAGTTAAGTAGAAAAAATAGTACAGCAATTAGCAAATATGACTTTGTTTAATGCAGATATAGTAAATGTACTAAGAAAATGAGTTAAGTAGAAACAATAGTACAGCAGTTAGCAAATATGACTTTGTTTAATGCAGATATAGTAAATGTACTAAGAAAATGAGTTAAGTAGAAACAATAGTACAGCAATTAGCAAATATGACTTTGTTTAATGCAGATATAGTAAATGTACTAAGAAAATGAGTTAAGTAGAAACAATAGTACAGAAGTTACAAATCTTACTTTGTTTACTACAGATATAGTAAATGTACTAAGAAAATGAGTTAAGTAGAAACAATAGTACAGCAATTAGCAAATATGACTTTGTTTAATGCAGATATAGTAAATGTACTAAGAAAATGAGTTAAGTAGAAACAATAGTACAGCAGTTAGCAAATCTTACTTTGTTTACTGCAGGTATAGTAAAAGTACTAAGAAAATGAGTTAAGTAGAAACAATAGGACAGAATTTAGCAAATCTTACTTTGTTTGCTACAGATATAGTAAAAATACTAAGAAAATGAGTTAAGTAGAAACAATAGTACAGCAGATATAAATCTTTCTTTGTTTACTACAGATGTAGTAAATGTACTAAGAAAATGAGTTAAGTAGAAACAATAGTACATCAGACATAAATTTTACTTTGTTTACTAAAGATAAAGTAAATGTACTAAGAAAATGTGTTAAGAAGAAACAATAGTACAGCAGATATAAATCTTACTTTGTTTACTACAGATATAGTAAAAGTACTAAGAAAATGAGTTAAGTAGAAACAATAGTACAGCAGATATAAATCTTACTTTGTTTACTACAGATATAGTAAATGTACTAAGAAAATGAGTTAAGTAGAAACAATAGTACAGCAATTAGCAAATATGACTTTGTTTAATGCAGATATAGTAAATGTACTAAGAAAATGAGTTAAGTAGAAACAATAGTACAGCAGATATAAATCTTACTTTGTTTACTACAGATATAGTAAATGTACTAAGAAAATGAGTTAAGTAGAAACAATAGTACAGCAGATATAAATCTTACTTTGTTTACTACAGATATAGTAAATGTACTAAGAAAATGAGTTAAGTAGAAACAATAGTACAGCAATTAGCAAATATGACTTTGTTTAATGCAGATATAGTAAATGTACTAAGAAAATGAGTTAAGTAGAAACAATAGTACAGCAGATATAAATCTTACTTTGTTTACTACAGATATAGTAAATGTACTAAGAAAATGAGTTAAGTAGAAACAATAGTACAGCAATTAGCAAATATGACTTTGTTTAATGCAGATATAGTAAATGTACTAAGAAAATGAGTTAAGTAGAAACAATAGTACAGCAGATATAAATCTTACTTTGTTTACTACAGATATAGTAAATGTACTAAGAAAATGAGTTAAGTAGAAACAATAGTACAGCATTTAGCAAATATGACTTTGTTTAATGCAGATATAGTAAATGTACTAAGAAAATGAGTTAAGTAGAAACAATAGTACAGCAGATATAAATCTTACTTTGTTTACTACAGATATAGTAAATGTACTAAGAAAATGAGTTAAGTAGAAACAATAGTACAGCAATTAGCAAATATGACTTTGTTTAATGCAGATATAGTAAATGTACTAAGAAAATGAGTTAAGTAGAAACAATAGTACAGCAGTTAGCAAATCTTACTTTGTTTACTGCAGGTATAGTAAAAGTACTAAGAAAATGAGTTAAGTAGAAACAATAGTACAACAGATATAAATCTTACTTTGTTTGCTACAGATATAGTAAATGTACTAAGAAAATGAGTTAAGTAGAAACAATAGTACAGCAGATATAAATCTTACTTTGTTTACTACAGATATAGTAAATGTACTAAGAAAATGAGTTAAGTAGAAACAATAGTACAGCAATTAGCAAATATGACTTTGTTTAATGCAGATATAGTAAATGTACTAAGAAAATGAGTTAAGTAGAAACAATAGTACAGCAGTTAGCAAATCTTACTTTGTTTACTGCAGGTATAGTAAAAGTACTAAGAAAATGAGTTAAGTAGAAACAATAGTACAACAGAGATAAATCTTACTTTGTTTGCTACAGATATAGTAAATGTACTAAGAAAATGAGTTAAGTAGAAACAATAGTACAGCAGAGATAAATCTTACTTTGTTTACTACAGATATAGTAAATGTACTAAGAAAATGAGTTAAGTAGAAACAATAGTACAGCAGATATAAATCTTACTTTATTTACTACAGATATAGTAAATGTACTAAGAAAATGAGTTAAGTAGAAACAATAGTACAGCAATTAGCAAATATGACTTTGTTTAATGCAGATATAGTAAATGTACTAAGACAATGAGTTAAGTAGAAACAATAGTACAGCAGATATAAATCTTACTTTGTTTACTACAGATATAGTAAATGTACTAAGAAAATGAGTTAAGTAGAAACAATAGTACAGCAGATATAAATCTTACTTTGTTTACTACAGATATAGTAAATGTACTAAGAAAATGAGTTAAGTAGAAACAATAGTACAGCAATTAGCAAATATGACTTTGTTTAATGCAGATATAGTAAATGTACTAAGAAAATGAGTTAAGTAGAAACAATAGTACAGCAGATATAAATCTTACTTTGTTTACTACAGATATAGTAAATGTACTAAGAAAATGAGTTAAGTAGAAACAATAGTACAGCAATTAGCAAATATGACTTTGTTTAATGCAGATATAGTAAATGTACTAAGAAAATGAGTTAAGTAGAAACAATAGTACAGCAGATATAAATCTTACTTTGTTTACTACAGATATAGTAAATGTACTAAGAAAATGAGTTAAGTAGAAACAATAGTACAGCATTTAGCAAATATGACTTTGTTTAATGCAGATATAGTAAATGTACTAAGAAAATGAGTTAAGTAGAAACAATAGTACAGCAGATATAAATCTTACTTTGTTTACTACAGATATAGTAAATGTACTAAGAAAATGAGTTAAGTAGAAACAATAGTACAGCAATTAGCAAATATGACTTTGTTTAATGCAGATATAGTAAATGTACTAAGAAAATGAGTTAAGTAGAAACAATAGTACAGCAGTTAGCAAATCTTACTTTGTTTACTGCAGGTATAGTAAAAGTACTAAGAAAATGAGTTAAGTAGAAACAATAGTACAACAGATATAAATCTTACTTTGTTTGCTACAGATATAGTAAATGTACTAAGAAAATGAGTTAAGTAGAAACAATAGTACAGCAGATATAAATCTTACTTTGTTTACTACAGATATAGTAAATGTACTAAGAAAATGAGTTAAGTAGAAACAATAGTACAGCAATTAGCAAATATGACTTTGTTTAATGCAGATATAGTAAATGTACTAAGAAAATGAGTTAAGTAGAAACAATAGTACAGCAGTTAGCAAATCTTACTTTGTTTACTGCAGGTATAGTAAAAGTACTAAGAAAATGAGTTAAGTAGAAACAATAGTACAACAGAGATAAATCTTACTTTGTTTGCTACAGATATAGTAAATGTACTAAGAAAATGAGTTAAGTAGAAACAATAGTACAGCAGATATAAATCTTACTTTGTTTACTACAGATATAGTAAATGTACTAAGAAAATGAGTTAAGTAGAAACAATAGTACAGCAGATATAAATCTTACTTTATTTACTACAGATATAGTAAATGTACTAAGAAAATGAGTTAAGTAGAAACAATAGTACAGCAATTAGCAAATATGACTTTGTTTAATGCAGATATAGTAAATATACTAAGACAATGAGTTAAGTAGAAACAATAGTACAGCAATTAGCAAATATGACTTTGTTTAATGCAGATATAGTAAATGTACTAAGAAAATGAGTTAAGTAGAAACAATAGTACAGCAATTAGCAAATATGACTTTGTTTAATGCAGATATAGTAAAAGTACTAAGAAAATGAGTTAAGTAGAAAAAATAGTACAGCAATTAGCAAATATGACTTTGTTTAATGCAGATATAGTAAATGTACTAAGAAAATGAGTTAAGTAGAAACAATAGTACAGCAATTAGCAAATATGACTTTGTTTAATGCAGATATAGTAAAAGTACTAAGAAAATGAGTTAAGTAGAAAAAATAGTACAGCAATTAGCAAATATGACTTTGTTTAATGCAGATATAGTAAATGTACTAAGAAAATGAGTTAAGTAGAAACAATAGTACAGCAATTAGCAAATATGACTTTGTTTAATGCAGATATAGTAAATGTACTAAGAAAATGAGTTAAGTAGAAACAATAGTACAGCAATTAGCAAATATGACTTTGTTTAATGCAGATATAGTAAATGTACTAAGAAAATGAGTTAAGTAGAAACAATAGTACAGAAGTTACAAATCTTACTTTGTTTACTACAGATATAGTAAATGTACTAAGAAAATGAGTTAAGTAGAAACAATAGTACAGCAATTAGCAAATATGACTTTGTTTAATGCAGATACAGTAAATGTACTAAGAAAATGAGTTAAGTAGAAACAATAGTACAGCAGTTAGCAAATCTTACTTTGTTTACTGCAGGTATAGTAAAAGTACTAAGAAAATGAGTTAAGTAGAAACAATAGGACAGAATTTAGCAAATCTTACTTTGTTTGCTACAGATATAGTAAAAATACTAAGAAAATGAGTTAAGTAGAAACAATAGTACAGCAGATAAGAATCTTACTTTGTTTACTACAGATATAGTAAATGTACTAAGAAAATGAGTTAAGTAGAAACAATAGCCTAATACAGCAGATATAAATTTTACTTTGTTTACTACAGATAAAGTAAATGTACTAAGAAAATGTGTTAAGAAGAAACAATAGTACAGCAGATATAAATCTTACTTTGTTTACTACAGATATAGTAAAAGTACTAAGAAAATTAGTTAAGTAGAAAGAATAGTACAGCAGATATAAATCTTACTTTGTTTACTACAGATAAAATAAAAGTACTAAAAAAATGAGTTAAGTAGAAACAATAGTATAGCAGATATAAATCTTACTTTATATACTACAGATAAAGTAAAAGTACTAAGAAAATGTGTTAAGTAGAAACAATAGTACAGCAGATATAAATCTTACTTTGTTTACTACAGATAAAGTAAAAGTACTAAGAAAATGAGTTAAGTAGAAACAATAGTACAACAGATATAAATCTTACTTATTTTACTACAAATAAAGTAAAAGTACTAAGAAAATGAGTTAAGTAGAAGCAATAGAACAGCAATTAGCAAATATGACTTTGTTTAATGCAGATATAGTAAATGTACTAAGAAAATGAGTTAAGTAGAAACAATAGTAAAGTAGTTAGCAAATCTTACTTTGTTTGCTACAGATATAGTAAATGTACTAAGAAAATGAGTTAAGTAGAAACAATAGTACAGCAGATATAAATCTTACTTTGTTTACTACAGATGTAGTAAATGTACTAAGAAAATGAGTTAAGTAGAAACAATAGTACATCAGACATAAATTTTACTTTGTTTACTACAGATAAAGTAAATGTACTAAGAAAATGTGTTAAGAAGAAACAATAGTACAGCAGATATAAATCTTACTTTGTTTACTACAGATATAGTAAAAGTACTAAGAAAATGAATTAAGTAGAAACAATAGTACAGCAGATATAAATCTTACTTTGTTTAATACAGATAAAGTAAAAGTACTAAGAAAATGAGTAAACTATAAACAATAGTACAGCAGATATAAATCTTACTTTGTTTACTACAGATAAAGTAAAAGTACTAAGAAAATGTGTTAAGTAGAAACAATAGTACAGCAGTTAGCAAATCTTACTTTGTTTACTGCAGGTATAGTAAAAGTACTAAGAAAATGAGTTAAGTAGAAACAATAGTACAGCAGATATAAATCTTAATTTGTTTGCTACAGATATAGTAAATGTACTAAGAAAATGAGTTAAGTAGAAACAATAGTACAGCAGATATAAATCTTACTTTGTTTACTACAGATATAGTAAATGTACTAAGAAAATGAGTTAAGTAGAAACAATAGTACAGCAGATATAAATCTTACTTTGTTTACTACAGATATAGTAAATGTACTAAGAAAATGAGTTAAGTAGAAACAATAGTACAGCAATTAGCAAATATGACTTTGTTTAATGCAGATATAGTAAATATACTAAGACAATGAGTTAAGTAGAAACAATAGTACAGCAATTAGCAAATATGACTTTGTTTAATGCAGATATAGTAAATGTACTAAGAAAATGAGTTAAGTAGAAACAATAGTACAGCAATTAGCAAATATGACTTTGTTTAATGCAGATATAGTAAAAGTACTAAGAAAATGAGTTAAGTAGAAAAAATAGTACAGCAATTAGCAAATATGACTTTGTTTAATGCAGATATAGTAAATGTACTAAGAAAATGAGTTAAGTAGAAACAATAGTACAGCAATTAGCAAATATGACTTTGTTTAATGCAGATATAGTAAAAGTACTAAGAAAATGAGTTAAGTAGAAAAAATAGTACAGCAATTAGCAAATATGACTTTGTTTAATGCAGATATAGTAAATGTACTAAGAAAATGAGTTAAGTAGAAACAATAGTACAGCAGTTAGCAAATATGACTTTGTTTAATGCAGATATAGTAAATGTACTAAGAAAATGAGTTAAGTAGAAACAATAGTACAGCAATTAGCAAATATGACTTTGTTTAATGCAGATATAGTAAATGTACTAAGAAAATGAGTTAAGTAGAAACAATAGTACAGAAGTTACAAATCTTACTTTGTTTACTACAGATATAGTAAATGTACTAAGAAAATGAGTTAAGTAGAAACAATAGTACAGCAATTAGCAAATATGACTTTGTTTAATGCAGATATAGTAAATGTACTAAGAAAATGAGTTAAGTAGAAACAATAGTACAGCAGTTAGCAAATCTTACTTTGTTTACTGCAGGTATAGTAAAAGTACTAAGAAAATGAGTTAAGTAGAAACAATAGCCTAATACAGCAGATATAAATTTTACTTTGTTTACTACAGATAAAGTAAATGTACTAAGAAAATGTGTTAAGAAGAAACAATAGTACAGCAGATATAAATCTTACTTTGTTTACTACAGATATAGTAAAAGTACTAAGAAAATTAGTTAAGTAGAAACAATAGTACAGCAGATATAAATCTTACTTTGTTTACTACAGATAAAATAAAAGTACTAAAAAAATGAGTTAAGTAGAAACAATAGTATAGCAGATATAAATCTTACTTTATATACTACAGATAAAGTAAAAGTACTAAGAAAATGTGTTAAGTAGAAACAATAGTACAGCAGATATAAATCTTACTTTGTTTACTACAGATAAAGTAAAAGTACTAAGAAAATGAGTTAAGTAGAAACAATAGTACAACAGATATAAATCTTACTTTGTTTACTACAAATAAACTAAAAGTACTAAGAAAATGAGTTAAGTAGAAGCAATAGAACAGCAATTAGCAAATATGACTTTGTTTAATGCAGATATAGTAAATGTACTAAGAAAATGAGTTAAGTAGAAACAATAGTAAAGTAGTTAGCAAATCTTACTTTGTTTGCTACAGATATAGTAAATGTACTAAGAAAATGAGTTAAGTAGAAACAATAGTACAGCAGATATAAATCTTACTTTGTTTACTACAGATGTAGTAAATGTACTAAGAAAATGAGTTAAGTAGAAACAATAGTACATCAGACATAAATTTTACTTTGTTTACTACAGATAAAGTAAATGTACTAAGAAAATGTGTTAAGAAGAAACAATAGTACAGCAGATATAAATCTTACTTTGTTTACTACAGATATAGTAAAAGTACTAAGAAAATGAATTAAGTAGAAACAATAGTACAGCAGATATAAATCTTACTTTGTTTAATACAGATAAAGTAAAAGTACTAAGAAAATGAGTTAACTATAAACAATAGTACAGCAGATATAAATCTTACTTTGTTTACTACAGATAAAGTAAAAGTACTAAGAAAATGTGTTAAGTAGAAACAATAGTACAGCAGTTAGCAAATCTTACTTTGTTTACTGCAGGTATAGTAAAAGTACTAAGAAAATGAGTTAAGTAGAAACAATAGTACAGCAGATATAAATCTTAATTTGTTTGCTACAGATATAGTAAATGTACTAAGAAAATGAGTTAAGTAGAAACAATAGTACAGCAGATATAAATCTTACTTTGTTTACTACAGATATAGTAAATGTACTAAGAAAATGAGTTAAGTAGAAACAATAGTACAGCAGATATAAATCTTACTTTGTTTACTACAGATATAGTAAATGTACTAAGAAAATGAGTTAAGTAGAAACAATAGTACAGCAATTAGCAAATATGACTTTGTTTAATGCAGATATAGTAAATATACTAAGACAATGAGTTAAGTAGAAACAATAGTACAGCAATTAGCAAATATGACTTTGTTTAATGCAGATATAGTAAATGTACTAAGAAAATGAGTTAAGTAGAAACAATAGTACAGCAATTAGCAAATATGACTTTGTTTAATGCAGATATAGTAAAAGTACTAAGAAAATGAGTTAAGTAGAAAAAATAGTACAGCAATTAGCAAATATGACTTTGTTTAATGCAGATATAGTAAATGTACTAAGAAAATGAGTTAAGTAGAAAAAATAGTACAGCAATTAGCAAATATGACTTTGTTTAATGCAGATATAGTAAATGTACTAAGAAAATGAGTTAAGTAGAAACAATAGTACAGCAATTAGCAAATATGACTTTGTTTAATGCAGATATAGTAAATGTACTAAGAAAATGAGTTAAGTAGAAACAATAGTACAGCAATTAGCAAATATGACTTTGTTTAATGCAGATATAGTAAATGTACTAAGAAAATGAGTTAAGTAGAAACAATAGTACAGAAGTTACAAATCTTACTTTGTTTACTACAGATATAGTAAATGTACTAAGAAAATGAGTTAAGTAGAAACAATAGTACAGCAATTAGCAAATATGACTTTGTTTAATGCAGATATAGTAAATGTACTAAGAAAATGAGTTAAGTAGAAACAATAGTACAGCAGTTAGCAAATCTTACTTTGTTTACTGCAGGTATAGTAAAAGTACTAAGAAAATGAGTTAAGTAGAAACAATAGGACAGAATTTAGCAAATCTTACTTTGTTTGCTACAGATATAGTAAAAATACTAAGAAAATGAGTTAAGTAGAAACAATAGTACAGCAGATATAAATCTTTCTTTGTTTACTACAGATGTAGTAAATGTACTAAGAAAATGAGTTAAGTAGAAACAATAGTACATCAGACATAAATTTTACTTTGTTTACTAAAGATAAAGTAAATGTACTAAGAAAATGTGTTAAGAAGAAACAATAGTACAGCAGATATAAATCTTACTTTGTTTACTACAGATATAGTAAAAGTACTAAGAAAATGAGTTAAGTAGAAACAATAGTACAGCAGATATAAATCTTACTTTGTTTAATACAGATAAAGTAAAAGTACTAAGAAAATGAGTTAACTATAAACAATAGTACAGCAGATATAAATCTTAGTTTGTTTACTACAGATAAAGTAAAAGTACTAAGAAAATGTGTTAAGTAGAAACAATAGTACAGCAGTTAGCAAATCTTACTTTGTTTACTGCAGGTATAGTAAAAGTACTAAGAAGATGAGTTAAGTAGAAACAATAGTACAGAATTTAGCAAATCTTACTTTGTTTGCTACAGATATAGTAAATGTACTAAGAAAATGAGTTAAGTAGAAACAATAGTACAGCAGATATAAATCTTACTTTGTTTACTACAGATATAGTAAATGTACTAAGAAAATGAGTTAAGTAGAAACAATAGCCTAGTACAGCAGATATAAATCTTACTTTGTTTACTACAGATATAGTAAAAGTACTAAGAAAATGAGTTAAGTAGAAACAATAGTACAGCAGATATAAATCTTACTTTGTTTACTACAGATAAAGTAAAAGTACTAAGAAAATATGTTAAGTAGAAACAATAGTACAGCCGATATAAATCTTACTTTGTTTACTACAGATAACGTAAAAGTACTAAGAAAATGAGTTAAGTAGAAACAATAGTACAGCAGATATAAATCTTACTTTGTTTACTACAGATAAAGTAAAAGTACTAAGAAAATGTGTTAAGTAGAAACAATAGTACAGCAGATATAAATATTACTTTGTTTACTACAGATAAAGTAAAAGTAGTAAGAAAATGAGATAAGTAGAAACAATAGTACAACATATATAAATCTTACTTTGTTTACTACAAATAAAGTAAAAGTACTAAGAAAATGAGTTAAGTAGAAGCAATAGAACAGCAATTAGCAAATATGACTTTGTTTACTACAGATAAAGTAAAAGTACTAAGAAAATGTGTTAAGTAGAAACAATAGTACAGCAGTTAGCAAATCTTACTTTTTTTACTGCAGGTATAGTAAAAGTACTAAGAAGATGAGTTAAGTAGAAACAATAGTACAGAATTTAGCAAATCTTACTTTGTTTGCTACAGATATAGTAAATGTACTAAGAAAATGAGTTAAGTAGAAACAATAGTACAGCAGATATAAATCTTACTTTGTTTACTACAGATATAGTAAATGTACTAAGAAAATGAGTTAATTAGAAACAATAGTACAGCAGATATAAATTTTACTTTGTTTACTACAGATAAAGTAAATGTACTAAGAAAATGTGTTAAGAAGAAACAATAGTACAGCAGATATAAATCTTACTTTGTTTACTACAGATATAGTAAAAGTACTAAGAAAATGAGTTAAGTAGAAACAATAGTACAGCAGATATAAATCTTACTTTGTTTACTACAGATAAAGTAAAAGTACTAAGAAAATGTGTTAAGTAGAAACAATAGTACAGCTGATATAAATCTTACTTTGTTTACTACAGATAAAGTAAAAGTACTAAGAAAATGAGTTAAGTAGAAACAATAGTACATCAGATATAAATCTTACTTTGTTTACTACAGATAAAGTAAAAGTACTAAGAAAATGAGTTAAGTAGAAACAATAGTATAGCAGATATAAATCTTACTTTATATACTACAGATAAAGTAAAAGTACTAAGAAAATGTGTTAAGTAGAAACAATAGTACAGCAGATATAAATCTTACTATGTTTACTACAGATAAAGTAAAAGTACTAAGAAAATGAGTTAAGTAGAAACAATATTACAACAGCTATAAATCTTACTTTGTTTACTACAAATAAAGTAAAAGTACTAAGAAAATGAGTTAAGTAGAAGCAATAGTAAAGCAGTTAGCAAATATTACTTTGTTTACTGCAAATATAGTAAATGTACTGAGAAAATGAGTTAAGTAGAAACAATAGTACAGCAGCTACAAATCTTACTTTGTTTACTGCAGATATAGTAAATGTACTTAGAAAATGAGTTAAGTAGAAACAATAGTACATCATGTGGTTGTTTCGGGATTTGAAATTTAAATATTGAGCACAACCCACTACTGGCAACGCCGATCGCATTCTGGTATGAACCTAAGGCCTATCCACGTCAATATGGAAGCACTATACTCGAGTTTCGCCCTCGAGTTTCCTCGAGTTTTCGCACTACTGACGAGCTCAAACGAGGGCGAAACTCTAGTAAAGTGCTTCCATATTGACGTGGATAGGCCTTAGGTTAATACCAGAATGCGATCGGCGTTGCCAGTAGTGGGAGGTGCTCAATATTTAAATTTCAAATCCCGAAACAACCACATAATCAATTTATTATTGCTCACTGGATTTAGGAGGCCTGGTGTTCCTTGCCAGTGAGAAGTCCTGATCGTTCGGGTCCCATCGATTGACGGACGTCGGTCGCGGCGATTGGGCAATCTTGAGCTTAGCCTACGATGGGTAGTGTTGTGATGTTCTGTTGTGATAATTTGGTGTGTCCAGTGTGTGCCGCGTGGTTACACACCCGCGTCACACGCGTGATCCGGGACTGTTTCCGGATCCGGTCAGGGATATGCACTACTGACGAGCTCAAACGAGGGCGAAACTCGAGTATAGTGCTTCCATATTGACGTGGATAGGCCTTAGGTTCATACCAGAATGCGATCGGCGTTGCCAGTAGTGGGTTGTGCTCAATATTTAAATAGTACATCAGTTAGCAAATCTTACTTTGTTTACTGCAGATATAGTAAATGTACTAAGAAAATGAGTTAAGTAGAAACAATAGTACAGCAGTTAGTTGTTTACTGTAGATATAGTAAATGTACTAAGAAAATGAGTTAAGTAGAAACAATAGTACAGATGTTAGCAAATCTTACTTTGTTTGCTGCAGATAGCGTAGGTGTACTCGTTCTAGAACCGGTTCCGTAGCGAAGAGGTTACTGACGCAGTTCATAATCCCATATACTGTGTTTCAAACACCTCTGCGTGCGATTTGGCAGCAGACCACCTTGCGTTGTTTTTTTTTAACGAAATTGTAAGAGTGCCGGTTGTTCAGAAAGTAATGGCAAACTAATGAAAATAAACTTACCAAGAGATCACGAACAGTAAATGCGACGTCCTATAAAGGATATGCAACTAACTTAACTTTAACTGGTACTAACATATTTAGAAACTGAATGTCATAACTCACAAGTGAATACTAGGTACCTGGTCAATATCTTACGTTAACGTTGTCTATGCAATGCGAAGAATACGCCTTCTTAATTTAGCGAGGCGGTTATAAGCTGGTGATTAATAGTTCTGTAGTGAACAATAATACTAAATCATATTTAACTCTTAAACGATGTGAACGGTTGAAATTGAAAGGAAGAGCCTAGTGTAAGTTAATAAGAACGCCCAAAAACAGATAATGAAGCTTCGGACTTTAAATGATTATCATCATCATCAAGTGTCGTGCCAGCTGGCGTAGGCGTTCGTGACTCTCGATAGATGTCGGTCGTTGGTGTTCTGGATCAACTCTCCTGATGATATTCCTCCACCGTCTCAGCCCATCCAGCATTATTTCTCTTGGTCTGCCTCTGCCTCTCTTCACCTTGATCTTTCCAGTTGTGACGGTGTTATCTAAGGCCTCTCGTCACATCATATCACCAAAAGAAAGCATTTTGTCTCTTTCTTATTGTTGTATATAGTGTTCTAGTTTCTTTAGCCTCATTCAGGCAATCGTTGTTAGTTACTCTGGTAATCCAAGGAATTCGCAACATTCGTCTCAGGAACCACATCTCTGTTGCTTCTAAGTTCTTCCTAATTTGTTAATTTACATTCCAAGATTCACTGCCATTCAGCATTTCAGCATTCTCTTTATTACATTCAGTAATAGTGACTTATTGCATAAGATACTCTTCATTTACTAAAATGCGTCTTTTGCGTGCCCTATTCTGCTGTTAATCTCTCTTGTGCATCTTCCATCTGATGTTATAAGAGCCCATAGGTATTTAAAATTGTCCTCTTGGTTAAGAATTCTCCCTTCTATTTCCATGTCATATTTTGGTGTCATCATTTTCTTTGATGCCATCATTGTTACTGTTTTCTTTATATTCAAGGAGAGTCGTTTCTGTGCACTCTCTGTTACTACAGTGTCCAACAATTGTTGTAGGTCTGTTGATTTATCTGCCACCAATACTGTGTCATCTGCATAGCGTATATTGTTTATATTATAACCTCCAACTAATATTCATGGCTTCTCTTTGATCTCTCTTATTATTGCTTCGTTATATAGGGAAGTGACTTTAAGTGTTAACCCGAGCAATTAAGTACAAAGTGTTGGGGTAATGGCATTTTATAGCCCTGTATATTATCATAAACTGGAAAAAAAACAGACATCGAAATCGACCAGAACAAGACAAATGGAGTAATCGACGAGATGTTACCAGACATTAATTAGGACAGCCATTAACTCGGACAGTTTTAAGACTGGTGTTGTAATCGTACACTCACGTCAAATCAATGAAATGCTTCCCTTATCAGGCCAATGAGTTCAAATACTTGTCTCCAATTCTCTGTAAGTCTTACAACTCCACGTAAGTTTGTGCCTCAATATCCGTGTGTGTTTGTGTCGTGTACGGTTTCTTAAGATGACCTCTTGTCCTTTTGCCTGGGATTTTGACCACAGCAAGCCACCCCTCTTGTGTGTGGGATGTTCAATGTGTGTCTGTCTGCGGTGTACTCAGCGTGTCTTGCTGGGCGTGTATATCCAGTGTAGCTTATTCCTTGCATCCTATGGTAAGTCTAGTCTAGTCTAGTCTTTCCTTTAGAGCCTAAGGCGGCGCATAGGGCAGACATCATGGCTCTCAATGTCTGGCCACCCGCCGCTACCCGTTACAGTTCCTCGCCATGCGATCAGCACAAAGTTTCCCACAGTCACCAGTGGGAACACCGCGCCCCGCGAAGGGCAACGACGATTGGTTTTGAACTAATAAAAGCGCTCTTTGCGCGAGGGTCGGAGCTTGGTAAGCATATATTAGCTCTAGAATTGCCACAGTTATACACGTAGGAACGTGTCATCTAAGGACCTTCGACTGATTTAATGAGCCAGTCGCGGTTTCACCGTGAGACAGTGTGAACTTAGACAAGACCACATCGTAAATACTTGTAAGCTCTTGTCATCTCTTTTGTTTTTGTTTTAATGCCATTTAGTGCTAACCCACGTAAAGGACTTAAATGTGACATTAGATTCCAAAAGAGTATTGTATAAAGCCATATCCCTCCCAGTAGAGTGTCAAATACGAACATTTACGGGAAAAGAAAAAGGAAACAACTTGAAACAAGTCAGATGTAATGTGTGATAAACAATTGGCAGTATCCAGAAAATGCAACAGACCTGAAGAGTTTTAGTTTAGTTTTAGTTTAGTCGACAGATCACCATCACGGCATACCGGTGTAACCCATAAGTGCTCCGTTCTACTCCTAACTCAAGCCTGAGTCCGGAGAATCTCAGATCAGTACACGAACTCTGTAGCACCGGCGAAGATCCTGAAATACTTTGGGTAAATTTTTAACTAGAAATGTTGTCCGGGCAGCGCCGTTAGGCTACTCTTTTTCGATTTCCAACTGCCAAGGGACTTTTTTACGTCCGCAACAATACACACGGGCGTCCGAACTCACTACCCAGAGACCAGGGGACATCTTAGTACTAGAAGTCCAAGTGAAAAAATCCCGGTCCTCACTGGGGCTTGAACCCGGGACCTCCAGCACTCGAGGCGGACACCAAACCTGGAGACCACTCAGCCCTCCAAAGACCTGAAGAAATAAGAGGGGAAGCAGGAACCAAAACTATAAGTAAGTGAAGGACCATCTTTCAAGCCAAGTGATGGATATTTGGGAAATACAGTTTCAACAGGGGAGTTTGAGGTCAGCGTGGCCGAATGGATAAGAACGCGTGTTCTTAAACATGCAGTGTGTTAATGCCGAGGTAAGGGGTTCAACTCCCTACACCGGACATTTGAACTAAAATGTTGACTTCTCTCCCTTGACTTGGGGATGTAAATTACAAGTATCCCTATAGTCGGAGTGGGTTCGTCTAATGGCGAGGGACACTGTTAAAAGAGACAGCTAATCCACACGCAAAATTCAATCCAGCACTAGTAGAAGTAGTGTGTGGACTACGCTTAAGTTCAAAGCTAGCGGGCACACAAAAGAGGAGAGGAATTTTACCGCAAGAGTGCCGACCTCATCTCACCCAGTTGTATTCTTTATGGTCTTGGTCTCTTTGGACAGAGCGGCTTGCTACTAGCGTCAGACTGAGCCAGAACTACGTGGCTTCATCGACAACCTCTGGGAGTCTCCGAGGATACTGCGACTTGATTCACAGAGTCCAGAAACAGTGTTGTAATCGTACACTCATGTCCCACCAATGACATTCTTTCCTTATCAGGCCAATGAGTTCAAAGACTTGTCTCCTATTCTCTGTAAATCTTACAACTCCACGCTATCCTCCTCCGAGGATACTGCGACTCGATTGACGGACTCCAGAAACAGTGTTGTAATCGTACACTCATGTCCCACTAATGACATTCTTTCCTTATCAGGACAATGAGTTCAAAGACTTGTCTCTCATTCTCTGTAAATCTTACAACTCCACGCTATCCTCCTCCGAGGATACTGCGACTCGATTGACGGACTCCAGAAACAGTGTTGTAATCGTACACTCATGTCCCACTAATGACATTCTTTCCTTATCAGGACAATGAGTTCAAAGACTTGTCTCTCATTCTCTGTAAATCTTACAACTCCACGCTATCCTCCTCCGAGGATACTGCGACTCGATTGACGGAGTCCAGAAACAAAGCAGCAACCTTCGGAGCGCGGGTCAGGCGGCTTGCCCACTCGCTAAGAGGGGACGTTGTTACTTTTACCTGAGCACTGCCCACTGGCATGGGAGGCTTTTTTTACATTTACCTGGGCACCCAGGTTGACCATACCTAAAGTGGGTGCGTGGAATTGTCTTGGGAAATAAAGGCGACTGGGAGGATATTGACTACATGACCAGTGGAGTGTCAATTGATCTATAAAGATATGAGTTTAGTACCATAGGCTCAACAATTCTAAGGCGTGTACTATAAACAACGACATTACGTGACAAGAGTATGAAACAGACAGAAGAGTGACAAATGGCATTAAGTGACGAGAGTATGAAACAGAAAGAAGAGTGACAAATGGCATTGTGGGACGAGAGTATGAGACAGACAGAAGAGTGGTTAATGGCATTACGTGACAAGGGTGTGAGACAGACTCTTATTCATGACATACTTATGTTATTTGGGAGGATGTGTGTGTGTGTGTGTGTGTGGGGGGGGGGGAGGGTGGGGGAAGCCTTGGCTGAGAGGTTACTGATTCCGTCTCAAGCTCAGAAGTTTCCGAGTAAGATTCATACTAGACCCGGGAATGTCTCCATGAAAAATTTGTCTTTAATGACGTCACACGTCACATAATGTCTTGGGTTGTGTGATCAAATGCCTACCCTTTTCGGATAAAACAAAACAAACAAACAAACAAACAAAACACACACACACACACACACACACACACACACAAAAACAAGAGGTCCCGTGTGCATGTTGTCTAAGTTAAAAATTCCACGGCAGTTGGCAATAACAACGAGTAGGCCGTAAAGTAGACGCCGTGGCAACGTTTTTAGAAACTAAACACCCACCCACGGGTAGATAGAACCTTGAATGGAATCTGTTTAGAGAAAGTCAAACTGACACACATGTACGCTGAAATCTGACACCGTTGACCTTTCAAGAGTCATAACTAATTGTGACGCACTCCCCTCGAAAGAGGAACAAAGAAGGAAAAGAAGAAGAAGTATCAACTAAATAAATGCTTGCTGAGAGCCGAGGTAGCCAAAGTGCTAGCCCACTTGCCTCCCGACCTGGTAGTTCTGTGAGTATGTGTATAATAGCGGTTTGAGCCGTAGTCGAGGGGGTACCCTGCGCGTCGAGGTCCAGGGTAGTGTTGTAGCGATCAAATACACACCCCAACACATGTTTGATTATTGGTGGTGGGAACCTTCGGACCCCCAACCCTCAAGGGGTCCAGCGGTTTGAGCCGTAGTCGAGGGGGTACCCTGCGCGTCGAGGTCCAGGGTAGTGTTGTAGCGATCAAATACACACCCCAACACATGTTTGATTATTGGTGGTGGGAACCTTCGGACCCCCAACCCCCAAGGGGTCCAGCGGTTTGAGCCGTAGTCGAGGGGGTACCCTACGCGTCGATGTCCAGGGTAGTGTTGTAGCAATCAAATACACGCCCCAACACATGTTTCATTATTGGTGGTGGGGACCTTCGGACCCCCAACCCCCAAGGGGTCCAGCGGTTTGAGCCGTAGTCGAGGGGGTACCCTGCGCGTCGATGTCCAGGGTAGTGTTGTAGCGATCAAATACACACCCCAACACATGTTTGATTATTGGTGGTGGGGACCTTCGGACCCCCAACCCCCAAGGGGTCCAGCGGTTTGAGCCGTAGTCGAGGGGGTACCCTGTGCGTCGATGTCCAGGGTAGTGTTGTAGCGATCAAATACACACCCCAACACATGTTTGATTATTGGTGGTGGGAACCTTCGGACCCCCGACCCCCAAGGGGTCCAGCGGTTTGAGCCGTAATCGAGGGGGTACCCTGCGCGTCGAGGTCCAGGGTAGTGTTGTAGCGATCAAATACACACCCCAACACATGTTTGATTATTGGTGGTGGGAACCTTCGGACCCCCAACCCCCAAGGGGTCCAGCGGTTTGAGCCGTAGTCGAGGGGGTACCCTACGCGTCGATGTCCAGGGTAGTGTTGTAGCAATCAAATACACGCCCCAACACATGTTTGATTATTGGTGGTGGGGACCTTCGGACCCCCAACCCCCAAGGGGTCCAGCGGTTTGAGCCGTAGTCGAGGGGGTACCCTGCGCGTCGATGTCCAGGGTAGTGTTGTAGCGATCAAATACACGCCCCAACACATGTTTGATTATTGGTGGTGGGGACCTTCGGACCCCCAACCCCCAAGGGGTCCAGCGGTTTGAGCCGTAGTCGAGGGGGTACCCTGCGCGTCGAGGTCCAGGGTAGCGTCGTAGCGATCAAATACACACCCCAACACATGTTTGATTATTGGTGGTGGGGACCTTCGGACCCCCAACCCCCAAGGGGTCCAGCGGTTTGAGCCGTAGTCGAGGGGGTACCCTGCGCGTCGATGTCCAGGGTAGTGTTGTAGCGATCAAATACACACCCCAACACATGTTTGATTATTGGTGGTGGGGACCTTCGGACCCCCAACCCCCAAGGGGTCCAGCGGTTTGAGCCGTAGTCGAGGGGGTACCCTGCGCGTCGAGGTCCAGGGTAGTGTTGTAGCGATCAAATACACGCCCCAACACATGTTTGATTATTGGTGGTGGGGACCTTCGGACCCCCAACCCCCAAGGGGTCCAGCGGTTTGAGCCGTAGTCGAGGGGGTACCCTGCGCGTCGAGGTCCGCCCAGCACATGTTTGACTGGTGGGGGTCCCTGCGCATCGAGGTCCGAGGTCAGTGGTAGAGGCACCACGAATGTTGAGACCTCCAAGGCTAGACCAGGCACGCCCACACTGAGGCACCTATTAGAGAGATACGCTATTACCTGTTGACTCGCGTGCTTGTTGCTGTAGCTGTTTAGGTGTAGGCCTATTTTTTTGCTGCACTCACTCATTCACCTGCAGACAGTTACACACAACTGTGACAAGACCGCCGGGGCTTGGACTGGTTTGCCACGATAGATACTATCCCCTGCCTTTGCTCCAACCATCTCAATAGCACTCTACATCTACCAGGCCCCACACAAGCCGGGACAGCTTAACCTTCCCTCCCTCACCTAGGGTTCCAAACCCCAAGGGGGCTCGGACCAGACACCAGTCATATCACTGCACAAAGTCATAGCTAAGAGAACAAACAAAAATTTAATTCTGAACTACGTCAACCACAACACAGAGAAGGATGGCTGAAAGCCAGACTAGAAGAACTATGTACAAGATCAAAGACTCAGATGAGTATTCATCATGGAGGCGGACGATAGCTCGTGCGGTTGTCCAGTCGTGGTAGCGACTCACCCAGGCTCCTCCAGTGGACTGGAACTCCAAGGTCTGCTGCCTCTCCAAAGTTCCCTCTTCACCCAGAGAACCTAGCAAGGGTTGTCAAGCGCAGTCCCACTGCCTGACTGACACTGCACTGATGAACAAGGATCCTTCCTTGCTGTCGTACTATTACTCTCGTCACACTCCTGATGAAGTCTGGGCCGACCCTATAACATTAGCGGTCTCCCACTTGCAGAAAAAGTACATGTAGCACCGTCTCCACATACACAAGAGCCAGGTCACTCTTCTATCTCATCAGTGACCCACACACTGATATGTCACCTACACAATAAGCGGTTGCTCCACACGAACACACAATGTCACTGGTAAAGTCTATCAGGTGACTAAACCCTTCACCTTAGTTCCATGTCCTTGGACAATAGATCTTCACACAGTCTCATGTAACTACCCTGATCAATGGGTAGTAATCACAACCTAGCATTCACTGTCAACAGTTCATCACGATCACATGAGGTAACTCTCTACCTTCACAAACATTGTCAACAGTTCATCACGTTGGCATGAGGTAGCTCCCTACCTTAACAAACATGTCACTCAGGTGTTTCCACCAATGTTGTAATCAATGTCCTAGTTCACTGGACCACATGTTGGCTTCATAAAGGTAACCAATGTAAAAACACTATTTAAGCATCAACTGATACATGGTGTCCCATAACCCAGCCGGGCCAGAAGCATATAACACAGGTCATGGTAACCGGTAACAATGATCACTTCGCTCAACTTGAAAGGTCACTACCTTGCAATTACCAAGGTTTACACAGAGACTGAATGTCACCAGTGCTTCACTGGCTTGAATCACCAGACGTTTCAGTGTTGGATCCTCTCAGGATCGGATGACACTCGTCGGACTCTTGACGGAGGACCTAACCTAGACCTACCGACTTATTCAGCACTCAGCTCCTTCCAACATTGATCTCGCAGACTCAGACAACCACTCCCAGTATGGCCTCAATCAACTTCTGGATAGGCACTGGAATGAGTGGGCCCATAGAGCTCATGGTGCAGCTCTTGAATCTTCTTCTGTATAGTAATAACAGATCCTGAAACACGGAGAGGTTGGTGTGAGTACTCAACTACAACAAAGACTACCAGCATCTCCACCCTGTCACCTGCCTCTCAGACATTCCTCATGTCTACCAACATGAGTATGAAATCATCACATCATAGATCTACCTAGTCACTATAATATATAGGCATAATGATGGTAGAAAAAGCAATAGCACACCTGTTCAGTCAAGTAACACTTCTGGGCTACATATAACCCCTAGCACCAGAGTCGACTGTATGACTCTGTCAAGCATCTTTCGCCTGGTGCCAGTCCAATCCGGTTTCATCTCCCATCATCAATCAACATATACACTTACTTTCCTTTCAGTGTAGGGATTACTGTATCGAGAAGGTGTCCAGCCGGACATCTCCTTCCTGACAGACTCATAAATTCATCAATCCCTTAACCCATGGACTGATGAATTACACACATTAATAACTATATGTCCATAATGAATTATACTCCTGATAATTCATTACTATAGCATTAACTAAGGAGAACTCATGACTTGTTACACTTAACTAACAAAATCATATCACAGCCATAGTGTCAGGTCTGGGATCCCTGCCCCAGATCCTGAGTTGCCCTTGTATTCACTGACGATCTTTCAGGTCAGTCATCCCTGTGCCGGTCAAGCACAGCTGTGGTGGCCATCCACCACTACACTTTCCCACAGCTACTGTGGGTCTCGTGTACCTTGTCCCGTGACGACTTAAGTCACGTCATCCAATGTAGCAAACCTCCAGACTCCACTACCAAACTCTGGCTCCACCTTTTTTTCTTTTTTTCTTTTTTTTTTTTTTTGGGGGGGGGGGGGGGGGGGTTATGCCCCTCATATACTACTACTTCACGGCAGTACTCCAAGTACTCCATGAACCGAGTCAGGGTTCCAGAAGAGTAGAATATTAGAGACAGAAACGGTTAGGTTCAAACCTCGATCTATCTAGACACCTCGGCCTCGAATTACGGAGTGCCGCATCACCCTCGATCGGGTATGTTCATTCATCGGATATGCATGATTGCATTGGGTCGGACCTATTACCGATCGGGTTGGGGGTACCGGCCTACCTCCCGCTGCCTAGACAAACGTACGATGGAACACGCACGGTCATCCTTGCGGACGGTCATGACAACAAGCAGTAACAATAGTATCATGAATACTTCTTATCAATTGTTATCCTACCGATGCAACGCCATTCGGCTTACGCGGAATAACACTGCTATCTGCACACAGCAAATACACCACTGCTGATTTCACCTTGATTCCTCGAAACATCACCATCACTGATAGAACAATTACGTTACCATTCTAATGTCACGAAGCACATTACACATTTCTAATAATAAGCTCTACCTTATCATTTACAGCGTCTAGCATGTTGATGTAATGACGGACAAACTGTCGCCTTGCCTGCGTAATGAACAAACCAAACCCGTAACTGCTACACACTGTAAAGCACATCGTTCGGCCTATTTCATTTACACACCACTCGCTGTGGAATACGGCTTGTTCCGTCAGGTAACACATTACATTGCTGATCGATAAAGCCTACTTAAAAATGCAAACCGCCAACTGTAACGGATAACTCTACGCGACAACTCAATTTTGCGATGGCAATTAATTCATTCCTGGAACTCAGCACGGCATTACGACAACAATTAAATCATAGACTAAGTACTCAACTAACCTGTGATTGAAGAATCACAACCTTGACTGCAGATGTCCGCACTGGCCGCGAATATTGACATCAAAATTACATCAGCCTGTTGGCTGCGATCTGTCTACGCTGAGGTTTGGTGGGCGACTGCTCACGACAAAGTCAGTGCGCCTTCCACTCGCCTAAACGGGCCGCGTGACTTTCATGATTCATGAAGAAAACCAGAGTCACGATAAGTTCCACCACCCCGTGCTGCATGAAGCACTCGTGAACTTAGAGATCTCTACCACGTACGCACTTGGGGGAACATTCTAGATTTTTCTATAAATAACTAGAATAGCTCCGCCCCGCACTATTTTTTGATGGGGAATCCCCTATTAATTGATATTAATTCAAGGTAGACCAACGCATCGCACTCCCTTCAAAGGGATATTATGCAGAGATCTGCCGATCTTTATCCGTTTCGTCACATAGGCCCCCACTTAAGATGGTCGACCCGGTCGAACTCCCTAGACAAAGATCGGTCTGAACTCTGAACCTCTACTCTATCAAGATTGGATTCCCAGGAAAAGATGTTCCATAACATTCACTTTCCCTGCGGAGATCCACCAGAATGGTATGGATGCTGGGTCACCAACCACCGCCTCAAACATACGTTATCTCCAGCGATTAGGCCCGAAACGTAACGGCCTGGTGATTGGCTTACAGGATCTGTCTACACTGGACTGTTCCGCATCCACCTGTTTCAGGCCATCGGTTACTTTACTGAAGGTTCGTTCGTCCCTTCCGACAATAGGATATTTCCTATCCCGACTAGGCATCACCTTCGTGGACTGTTCGCGGATGTCGACCGAAATGAATGGTCGCTTACTCCAGGTTCGTCTGGAGTACCCTTGCTCCTGCCTTCTCTCCCGCGAGTAAGGACAGTGAGCCTGTCGGCGTATCGAGTCACCCGACGATCCCGTCGTGCCAGATGTGACTTCGCCTGTCCGACCTCGATTCCCAGTGTGCTTAACACCATGGGCCTCTTCCCGACGGAGCCCGTTCGCCCTATCTACGGTTGAACGCTCAGGAGACCGCAGACCCTCCCCACAGGATGTACTGCATAGGACTGAGTCTTCCTCGCCCTCGTCTGGACCCAGAACCGAATCTAGCGCGATGGTAGTCGCACTATCTTGTGGAGAAACTACCTCGGACCTCTCCAAATTCTGAAGGAGAGTACAATGGAACTTACGCAATTCCCCGCGGACCTTCACCTCATACGTGGATCGGGACATTATCCGCTCCACAGGAAAAGGGCCCTGCCATCCGAGTTCGAATTCCGCCCCCTCGATTGGGAGAAGCGCGAGAACCCTATCTCCAATCTGCAGAGATAAACCGTTTTTGGTCTTGTGCTTTGGTGCTGCCAGACAACACGTTGGGCACGACCGGATATATCTCCGCACGTCGCCTGTCATTCCAGGCCAGTGGTAGTGGCTGGAAAGATACTAGACTGTTGTCCCCACATCCTTATGTCCGGTTAAGGATAAGGTATGCACTCTATGTATCAAGCGGGATCTGTAGTCAGTAGGGACTACCATCTGACCGTACTGGCTATCCCCTTGCCCGGCTCTACGATAAAGCAACCGGTTTTCTACATAGAACTGACCCGGAGTTGGCGGGACAGAACTTTGGGACACCTCCAGTAAGTAAGGACGCAAAGTCGGGTCCCTACTTTGAGCACTGCTCACTAACCTCGCAAGAGAATGGTCTATTTCCTTACCACACTGCCTTTTTCCATCCTTAGCCCTGGCCTGCCTAGCGCTCACTAGACAATGTTCCCTGGGGTCCCCCAGGAATACATGCGGACGACCGAGGATCAAAGGGTAAATAGGATCAGGCAGCACAGCCGCCTGGATGCTACCCGTAACGTACCTGCACCGAATGTCAATCCGAGCAATCGGCAAGTCCATAGCTACGGAGCTCCTCATGGCCAGCTGAAATTCTCTTGTCTCGCCGGTGAGCTGCCCTGGGCTCACAAGGTGGGATGAGATTACAGCTTCAAACTGCAATCCTGTATCGTATAGACATTCCACCTGCTTCCCATTTACCTCTATCGTTTCGATCACAGGTGATTTCTCAGACTTTGGTTTCTCCCGACCCTTAGGTGTGGTCTCGCTAGGTCTACCTCTAGTAGAGGCGAGACACGCAAAGTGCAAGTCCTTTGGCTTCCTCAGACAATCTACAGTATTATGGGAAGGAGACTTACAGTGCTTACACCACCTCTTACTCCACTTCCGTTTTGGGGAGGCGGGAGGGCTTTGCTTATCGGGTTTCTTACCAGAGTCTTTTACCACAGGATCTGCTACATTGGATGATTCTTTGGGACCTTTGGTCTTGGGCTTCTGATCAAGCCCCTTCTGCCTTTTCTGTGAATCAGTCTGACTGGAATCCCCAGTCTCACCATAGACTTCCACATACCTTTCAGCTAACTTATTTACTATGTCTAGCCTTTCCGCCCCATTTTCCCCTAAGAAATTCCTTAAAGGCTTGGACATCTGCATTTCCATTTGATCCACCACCATCAACTCTCTCAGACTCTCATAATCCTCTTTGAAATTGGCCAACGCCATCCACTTCAACAGGTATGAGTTCAACCTCACACTATAGGCCGAGAACATCTCACCTGGTTCTCTCTTGGAAGTTCTGAACCTCCGCCTGTAAGCATGGGCTGTCATTTCGAATCTTTTCAAAAGAGCCGATTTCAGGGTTGGATAATCATTTTCCATCCCTGGGGGAAGACGCGCATACACTTCGTACGCGGTGCCACGGAGTCCTTGTGAAAGCTTAAGATTCCAACGCTCAGGCTCTAATCCCATAGCTTTACACATTGCCTCGAACTTCTCTAAGAATTGATCTATCTTCTCTTGGTCCGGTTCAAATGGTGGAAACGGCCATTTCATAGCATGGTAAGCTGTCTGCTGGCTACTGATGAGCTAGGTAAAGCTACTCCACCTACTGCTCCCTCAGACTCACCAACCGATTTAGCCTCTACCTCAAGTTGCTTCATACGGAACTCATGTTCCAATTCCAACTTCCTAGCATCTAATTTCTTAGACTCTAGGTCAGCTGCCAGTTTTTGTGCCTGTTGGTCTGCCACCAACTTTTGCTCTTCCAGTGCTACCTTTCGAGCTTCCAGCTCAATTTCTGACTTTCTTCTCTCCCTCTCTTCTGCTCTGAAGTCTCTCTCTACTTCCAGTACATAGGCTTTAAACTCCTCACCTTCCAATCCCAACTCAGTTGCAGATGCCCGCACCTTAGCTAAATCTAAAGTACGAGTAGCCATGCTTAGTGTAACTTAGTATCAGTATAGATATGCAATACCCAATCACAATGCTAACTGTACTCCAACCAACACTGTAACGATGTATCTATACTAACTTAACTAAATGTCTGTCTACGTCGAAGAGAAAGGTTTCAGTAGCCCTACTCGTCAAGTAGATAATAGGTATAGGACCGATGAGACTATAACCTATTCCTACGAGATGTCAGAACAAAGAGAAGATCCCGGACGGGCCCCCACTCTATCTTGTGACAAGACCGCAGGGGCTTGGACTGGTTTGCCACGATAGATACTATCCCCTGCCTTTGCTCCAACCACCTCAATAGCACTCTACATCTACCAGGCCCCACACAAGCCGGGACAGCTTAACCTTCCCTCCCTCACCTAGGGTTCCAAACCCCAAGGGGGCTCGGACCAGACACCAGTCATATCACTGCACAAAGTCATAGCTAAGAGAACAAACAAAAATTTAATTCTGAACTACGTCAACCACAACACAGAGAAGGATGGCTGAAAGCCAGACTAGAAGAACTATGTACAAGATCAAAGACTCAGATGAGTATTCATCATGGAGGCGGACGATAGCTCGTGCGGTTGTCCAGTCGTGGTAGCGACTCACCCAGGCTCCTCCAGTGGACTGGAACTCCAAGGTCTGCTGCCTCTCCAAAGTTCCCTCTTCACCCAGAGAACCTAGCAAGGGTTGTCAAGCGCAGTCCCACTGCCTGACTGACACTGCACTGATGAACAAGGATCCTTCCTTGCTGTCGTACTATTTCCCTCGTCACACTCCTGATGAAGTCTGGGCCGACCCTATAACATTAGCGGTCTCCCACTTGCAGAAAAAGTACATGTAGCACCGTCTCCACATACACAAGAGCCAGGTCACTCTTCTATCTCATCAGTGACCCACACACTGATTTGTCACCTACACAATAAGCGGTTGCTCCACACGAACACACAATGTCACTGGTAAAGTCTATCAGGTGACTAAACCCTTCACCTTAGTTCCATGTCCTTGGACAATAGATCTTCACACAGTCTCATGTAACAACCCTGATCAATGGGTAGTAATCACAACCTAGCATTCACTGTCAACAGTTCATCACGATCACATGAGGTAACTCCATACCTTCACAAACATTGTCAACAGTTCATCACGTTGGCATGAGGTAGCTCCCTACCTTAACAAACATGTCACTCAGGTGTTTCCACCAATGTTGTAATCAATGTCCTAGTTCACTGGACCACATGTTGGCTTCATAAAGGTAACCAATGTAAAAACACTATTTAAGCATCAACTGATACATGGTGTCCCATAACCCAGCCGGGCCAGAAGCATATAACACAGGTCATGGTAACCGGTAACAATGATCACTTCGCTCAACTTGAAAGGTCACTACCTTGCAATTACCAAGGTTTACACAGAGACTGAATGTCACCAGTGTTTCACTGGCTTGAATCACCAGACGTTTCAGTGTTGGATCCTCTCAGGATCGGATGACACTCGTCGGACTCTTGACGGAGGACCTAACCTAGACCTACCGACTTATTCAGCACTCAGCTCCTTCCAACATTGATCTCACAGACTCAGACAACCACTCCCAGTATGGCCTCAATCAACTTCTGGATAGGCACTGGAATGAGTGGGCCCATAGAGCTCATGGTGCAGCTCTTGAATCTTCTTCTGTATAGTAATAACAGATCCTGAAACACGGAGAGGTTGGTGTGAGTACTCAACTACAACAAAGACTACCAGCATCTCCACCCTGTCACCTGCCTCTCAGACATTCCTCATGTCTACCAACATGAGTATGAAATCATCACATCATAGATCTACTTAGTCACTATAATATATAGGCATAATGATGGTAGAAAAAGCAATAGCACACCTGTTCAGTCCAGTAACACTTCTGGGCTACATATAACCCCTCGCACCAGAGTCGACTGTATGACTCTGTCAAGCATCCTTCGCCTGGTGCCAGTCCAATCCGGTTTCATCTCCCATCATCAATCAACATATACACTTACTTTCCTTTCAGTGTAGGGATTACTGTATCGAGAAGGTGTCCAGCCGGACATCTCCTTCCTGACAGACTCATCAATTCATCAATCCCTTAACCCATGGACTGATGAATTACACACATTAATAACTATATGTCCATAATGAATTATACTCCTGATAATTCATTACTATAGCATTAACTAAGGAGAACTCATGACTTGTTACACTTAACTAACAAAATCATATCACAGCCATAGTGTCAGGTCTGGGATCCCTGCCCCAGATCCTGAGTTGCCCTTGTATTCACTGACGATCTTTCAGGTCAGTCATCCCTGTGCCGGTCAAGCACAGCTGTGGTGGCCATCCACCACTACACTTTCCCACAGCTACTGTGGGTCTCGTGTACCTTGTCCCGTGACGACTTAAGTCACGTCATCCAATGTAGCAAACCTCCAGACTCCACTACCAAACTCTGGCTCCACCTTTTTTTGGGGGGTTATGCCCCTCATATACTACTACTTCACGGCAGTACTCCAAGTACTCCATGAACCGAGTCAGGGTTCCAGAAGAGTAGAATATTAGAGACAGAAACGGTTAGGTTCAAACCTCGATCTATCTAGACACCTCGGCCTCGAATTACGGAGTGCCGCATCACCCTCGATCGGGTATGTTCATTCATCGGATATGCATGATTGCATTGGGTCGGACCTATTACCGATCGGGTTGGGGGTACCGGCCTACCTCCCGCTGCCTAGACAAACGTACGATGGAACACGCACGGTCATCCTTGCGGACGGTCATGACAACAAGCAGTAACAATAGTATCATGAATACTTCTTATCAATTGTTATCCTACCGATGCAACGCCATTCGGCTTACGCGGAATAACACTGCTATCTGCACACAGCAAATACACCACTGCTGATTTCACCTTGACTCCTCGAAACATCACCATCACTGATAGAACAATTACGTTACCATTCTAATGTCACGAAGCACATTACACATTTCTAATAATAAGCTCTACCTTATCATTTACAGCGTCTAGCATGTTGATGTAATGACGGACAAACTGTCGCCTTGCCTGCGTAATGAATAAACCAAACCCGTAACTGCTACACACTGTAAAGCACATCGTTCGGCCTATTTCATTTACACACCACTCGCTGTGGAATACGGCTTGTTCCGTCAGGTAACACATTACATTGCTGATCGATAAAGCCTACTTAAAAATGCAAACCGCCAACTGTAACGGATAACTCTACGCGACAACTCAATTTTGCGATGGCAATTAATTCATTCCTGGAACTCAGCACGGCATTACGACAACAATTAAATCATAGACTAAGTACTCAACTAACCTGTGATTGAAGAATCACAACCTTGACTGCAGATGTCCGCACTGGCCGCGAATATTGACATCAAAATTACATCAGCCTGTTGGCTGCGATCTGTCTACGCTGAGGTTTGGTGGGCGACTGCTCACGACAAAGTCAGTGCGCCTTCCACTCGCCTACACGGGCCGCGTGACTTTCATGATTCATGAAGAAAACCAGAGTCACGATAAGTTCCACCACCCCGTGCTGCATGAAGCACTCATGAACTTAGAGATCTCTACCACGTCCGCACTTGGGGGAACATTCTAGATTTTTCTATAAATAACTAGAATAGCTCCGCCCCGCACTATTTTTTGATGGGGAATCCCCTATTAATTGATATTAATTCAAGGGAGACCAACGCATCGCACTCCCTTCAAAGGGATATTATGCAGAGATCTGCCGATCTTTATCCGTTTCGTCACAACAACACAATACTCTATTTAGAGTTACTATAGCGTAATTTTCGGCGGGGCAACCGCGAGTGCGAGCAACCATAGTCTTGTTTTTTTTTTTGGTCCTACCTACTAGGGACCCGCAAACATAGTAGGAACGATGGGAGCCAACAGCATACGATTGTATCAGGGAGCTGGTTGTACTAGCAGTCTATCGCGCTAGGGGCTCGTTGCAATGGGTGGTTGTTGTATCTATAGTCTGTTGCGCTAGGGCGTGCCATCTCTACGGTCTCTGTGTTTGGGTGTCTGTGTGCGTCTGTGTGTCTCTGCGTGCGTCTCCGCCTGTGCATGCCTCTGTGTCTGCGTGCGCCTGTGTGTGTCTGTATTCGTCTCTGTGTACCTGTGTCTCTGTGTCTGTATGTGTGCCTGTGTCTGTCTGCGCATGTCTCTTTGTGTCTGTGTGCGTCTCTGCGTGCGTCTGTGTCTGCGCGTGTGCCCGTGTGTCTCTGTGTGCCAGTGTCTGTGTGTGCTTGTGTGTGTCCCTGTGTGTGCGTGTGTCTGCGTGCCCGTGTCTCTGTCTGTGTGTCTGTATGTGTGCCTTTGTGTGTCTGCGCGCGTCTCGATGTGTCTGTATGTGTGTCTGGGTGTCTGTGTGCGTCTGTATCTGTGTATGTGTCTGCGTGTGTGCCTGTGTGTGTCTGTGTGGCTCTGTATGCCAGTGTCTGTGTGCGTCTCTGTGCGTCCGTGCGTGTGCCTATGTGTGCGTCACTGTGCGTCCGTGCGTGTGCCTATGTGTGCGTCTCTGTGCGTCCGTGCGTGTGCCTATGTGTGCGTCTCTGTGTGTCCGTGCGTGTGCCTATGTGTGCGTCTCTGTGTGTCTGTGTCTGCGTGCCTGTGCCTGGGTGTGTCTGTGTGGCTCTGTGTGCCAGTGTGTGTGCCTGTGTGTGTGTGTGGCTCTGTGTGCCAGTGTCTGTGTGTGTCTGTCTGTGTGTGTGTGTCTGTGTGTGTATGTGTCTGTGTGTGTGTGTCTCTGTGCGTCTGTCTGTGTGTGTCTGTGTGTGTCTGTCTGTCTGTCTGTGTGTGTCTCTGTGCGTCTGTGTGTGTCTGTGTGCCTATGTCTGTCTGTATGTTGGCGTCTGCGCCTCTGTTGTCGCCCCTGCCGTCTCTGCGATCTCTGTCGTTTGTGTGTCTATGGACGTCTGTGTGTGTCTGTGTGCCTATGTCTGTATGTGCCTGTCTGTGTGCCTATGTCTGTATGTCTGTGTCTGTGTGGGTCGGTGTGTGTATGTGTGGCTGTGGGTGTCTGGGTACGCCTGTGTCCGCGCCTCTGTTGTCGGCTCTGCCATCTCTACGATCTCTGTCGCCTGTGTGTGTCTGTGGGTGCCGGTCTGTATGTGTCTATGTTCGCCTGTATGTCTGTGTGTCTATGTGTGCCTCTGCTGCCCCTGTCGCCTCTGTTGTCGCCTCTACCGGCTCTGTCGTATCTATTGTCGTCTCGGTTGTCTCCTCTGTTTTCGTCTCTGTTGTCTCCTCTATTGTCTCTGTCTCCTTTGTTGTCTCCGTCTCCTCTATTGTCTATCTGTCGTCTCTGCCACCTCTTTTGTCTCGTTGCCTCTGTTGTCGCCTCTGGTTTCGCCTCTACCGTCTCCATTCTCTCGACCGTCTCCTCTGTGGTAGGATCTGGCTGGATAGAATTCGGTGGCTATGCAATAGTGCAATACTTCCACACCACAGATGCATCGACCATCTAGGGAGCAACCCGGACACCCAACAATTCTGGAGACACCCCTATTAGACACATACAACATGCAGGCACAAATCGCATGCATCCTAGTGCAAGCAACCATGTCGATACAAGCAACATTCGAGAGTATGGGTCTCCACGTCGAAAAGGCCGTAGCACGCCACCTTCTCCTCGAAAACGCCTACGAGAGCAACCTCGTGCCCGACATTGCGAAAGTCGACTACTTGGAGGGCAACCTCGGTCGCACACACCTCCAACCCCTCTATGGACTTCCAGTCTTTGTCGACGATCTCTACGCGTTCGGCTATCTACGCCGCGAAGACTGTGTGGCCAGGGGTGGAAGTCTTTGCTGTACCACCGGGGAGAACGGCAGCGCCAAGCTGGTAGTCGCAGACATCTCCACCGCCGCCCGCAAAAGCTTGGAAAGAGCTCCAGATGGTAGCCCCCGCGGGCACATCCAGACCGCAATTGTCCACACAGTTGGAACCCACAACGCCGCTGCTGGTGGAACAATTCGGGCCACCATCGCGCGGATAGAGAGCGATACCCACTGTAGGGTCCTGCAGAAGTGGCGAGAGATATATCCCAACACCACACCCGGCGCTATCTTTGTAGCCAAACTAGATGTGTCCGAAATTCCTATGGCCGAGCTACTGGCCGAGCTGCCGAGCTTCGAACGCCAGCTACTCGCCCACGGCTATGGTATCTACTGCATCGACTATACACAGGATTTCTCTGGTGTGCTCGACCGCCAGGTGTTGGTGGAACACCTACAAACGAACCACAACTTCCGCGAGCAGGGGAGCCTAGCCACGGCCATAGGAGACGGCAATCCCACAATTCTCGACAACATCAACAGTGTAGGACGGCACGTATGCACCTGGGTCCAAAGCAGCGAGGATGGGTACACGACCCGCACCAAGTTATACAACAAAGTCGTCTCGAACTTCGAGGCTGGCGAAATCCGCGAATCGTTTGGCGGACATCTAGCCGACTATGCCGACTGCCCCAGCCAACACCTCCGCCAAACATTCCAACATCCAGACACCCAAGCGCGCGGTTGCACCCGTATCGAGGTGTCACTATATGCCTGCCGCGGGCGCGCTCTGTCGGCGAAAACCGCCACCGAGGTCCTACAAGAAGCGCTAGCCTTGGTCTCGCCACCAAAGGGGGGATTGTTTGTTGTACAGCCGCCCGCCAAACAATGGGAAAAACTGGCGACGTGTCTCGATCGCTGCTTGGTTCTGGCCGACCGCCCACAGGGGGAAATCTACGTGGGGTGGTACGCCCACACCACCACCGGACGGCTGTCGGGTGTTCGAATCCGCCCCACCCTGGAGAAGGTCGACAACGATGCAACCTGGGAGCGGGCGGTACAGTGGGCCGCAGCAGACTTTGGCTTTCGCGCTTGTCCAATCTTTCGTCTCGACATTCTAGAGGCCAAAGCCGAGACAGGTGTGGAACTCGCACCTCTCCGCTGCTACACCAAGGATAAAGATGCAAAAACCATCCTAGCCGCCAGCAAGAGGCCAACTGCGCTCCACCCCAATGGCCCACCCCTCCAGACCATGTTTCCAGAGACCCCAACCGTTTCCTGGACCTGGAGGAGCAAGAAGTGCCAAGCAGTCGGTGTGGAGGTATCCTCCTTCGAGCTGGAGGAGGTACCACAAATCGCCCAAGAACGTGTTGTCTCTCTCCTTTCGACCAGAGCTCGCAAAGACCGTCTCCTACAAATCCAAGATGCTGCCGCGGCCGAAGCCTGGCGCCGCCGTATGTGGGAGGAGCAGGAGGCGGAAGTACAGAGACGAGCCGTGGAACTCGAACGACTGCGCCAATATGCAACGGCTAGCAAGATATACAAAGAAAGGTCGAAGCATATATACGAGCAGGTGGTATTGGGACTGCAAGGAGGCACAGAGAAACTTTCCGCGATGGTGGGTCGTCTGCAAATCCTCGGGTATAGGCGGCAGGGACAAACACTCCCCAGAGCTGTTGTGTACAAAGATGGAGAAACTACACCCAGCGCCGTATGGGCCACCAAAGGGTTGGAGAAGCTTTTCGCTGCGGCCGAAAATTGTTTCGAGTGCCGTATAGACCACCACTACAAACACACAACTGTCTGGCTCCCAGCCACTGGATCGAAGGGGATCTCCAAGCTGGAAATCGATGTACTTCCAGCCCAAACCTTCTACAACGAAGAAAGTCGACAGATACACTGGAACAAAATCCAAGTCGTCTGTGCCCCAAAACCCGAGCAGCTAGCACTCCTCCAACAGATAGCGAGTGTAGCCGACGAACAGACGGCTCGTCTACAAGAGCTGGAGGCCACACTCGCACAGGTCCCTCCACCCAAGGCAAAGGATACATCGAAGACCATAGATCTTCCAGCTGGGGTGTATCTGTGTCGGCGGTATTCTGTAGGGGCTTTCCAAGGCACACAACGCATAGTCTTGTTTCTTTCCCCCACCAATGCAGAAGGCGAACCAACTACCGACGTAGAAACCCCTGTGTATGGGCACTTTCTCGCCGCAGAGGTTGCCAGACTCGGTGGACACACCGAGCTCGAGAAAATGCAATCCCCCATGTTCTGCCGCCTCGGCGATATTCGAACCACACCACAGAAAAAGAAGGCTCGTCTGGTCGTCCTAGCAGCCATTTGCAAATAGAATACCTAGGGTGGCATGCCTAGGAGGCCACAAACCCCATGGGATACAAAACACATAGCCGCCACCACAACCCACAACATACAGCTCTGCATACTCTGGGGAGACCCACGCCGCCGCCGTCTCGCGCGAAATATGGCCCAAGATAGTAGCCGGACCCTTCCACTCGGCAGCCCGTCGTTCGAGCTCCCCCAGATCTACCCACTCGTGCTTCTCTGGCCGACTATCGTATTCGGCCTGGGCAACACGAAATTGTTCGTATACAAAGTGGGGGGTACACCCTCCTCGTACAAACTCCATCTCGCAACAGCTGTAGGGGTTCGCCGCGTGCACGGCTTTCTTTTCCAACTTTACACCTCGAAATGGAAAACTAGTAGGTCTACACAGCACCACAAATGCCTCCAACGAAGATGGAGAGTCTGCAACAGTCGTAGAACAACAGTATGGGGGTGGGCAGAATTAGTGCAATGGAACGTGCCGTGCAGACTCCATTGTATATCTTGGAAGGCTCGAATCTATATGCTAGCCGCGGTGGTTCGATAGGCTCTATCACATAGGATCTAGATAGCTGCCACATAGCAGCCTAGCACCTAGGCTCGAATCTATATGCTAGCCGAGGTGGTTCGATAGGCTCTACCACATAGGATCTAGATAGCTACCACATAGCTGCATAGCACCTGCTAGCATATGTCTAGCACCAGCCTAGCACAAGCCAAGCAGTTGTCTAGCACCAGCCTTGCACAAGCCAAACAGTTGTCTAGCACCATCCTCGCTGCTTTGGACCCAGGTGCATACGTGCCGTCCTACACTGTTGATGTTGTCGAGAATTGTGGGATTGTCGTCTCCTATGGCCGTGGCTAGGCTCCCCTGCTCGCGGAAGTTGTGGTTCGTTTGTAGGTGTTCCACCAACACCTGGCGGTCGAGCACACCAGAGAAATCCTGTGTATAGTCGATGAAGTAGATACCATAGCCGTGGGCGAGTAGCTGGCGTTCGAAGCTCGGCAGCTCGGCCAGTAGCTCGGCCATAGGAATTTCGGACACATCTAGTTTGGCTACAAAGATATCGCCGGGTGTGGTGTTGGGATATATCTCTCGCCACTTCTGCAGGACCCTACAGTGGGTATCGCTCTCTATCCGCGCGATGGTGGCCCGAATTGTTCCACCAGCAGCGGCGTTGTGGGTTCCAACTGTGTGGACAATTGCGGTCTGGATGTGCCCGCGGGGGCTACCATCTGGAGCTCTTTCCAAGCTTTTGCGGGCGGCAGTGGAGATGTCTGCGACCACCAGCTTGGCGCTGCCGTTCTCCCCGGTGGTACAGCAAAGACTTCCACCCCTGGCCACACAGTCTTCGCGGCGTAGATAGCCGAACGCGTAGAGATCGTCGACAAAGACTGGAAGTCCATCGAGGGGTTGGAGGTGTGTGCGACCGAGGTTGCCCTCCAAGTAGTCGACTTTCGCAATGTCGGGCACGAGGTTGCTCTCGTAGGCGTTTTCGAGGAGAAGGTGGCGTGCTACGGCCTTTTCGACGTGGAGACCCATACTCTCGAATGTTGCTTGTATCGACATGGTTGCTTGCACTAGGATGCATGCGATTTGTGCCTGCATGTTGTATGTGTCTAATAGGGGTGTCTCCAGAATTGTTGGGTGTCCGGGTTGCTCCCTAGATGGTCGATGCATCTGTGGTGTGGAAGTATTGCACTATTGCATAGCCACCGAATTCTATCCAGCCAGATCCTACCACAGAGGAGACGGTCGAGAGAATGGAGACGGTAGAGGCGAAAACAGAGGCGACAACAGAGGCAACGAGACAAAAGAGGTGGCAGAGACGACAGATAGACAATAGAGGAGACGGAGACAACAAAGGAGACAGAGACAATAGAGGAGACAACAGAGACGAAAACAGAGGAGACAACCGAGACGACAATGGATGCGACAGAGCCGGTAGAGGCGACAACAGAGGCGACAGGGGCAGCAGAGGCACACATAGACACACAGACATACAGGCGAACATAGACACATACAGACCGGCACCCACAGACACACACAGGCGACAGAGATCGTAGAGATGGCAGAGCCGACAACAGAGGCGCGGACACAGGCGTAACCAGACACCCACAGCCACACATACACACACCGACACACACAGACACAGACATACAGACATAGGCACACAGACAGGCACATACAGACATAGGTACACAGACACACACAGACGTCCATAGACACACAAACGACAGAGATCGCAGAGACGGCAGGGGCGACAACAGAGGCGCAGACGCCAACATACAGACAGACATAGGCACACAGACACACACAGACGCACAGAGACACACACAGACAGACAGACAGACACACACAGACACACACAGACAGACGCACAGAGACACACACACACAGACACACAGACAGACATACACAGACAGACACACACAGACACTGGCACACAGAGCCACACACACACACACAGGCACACACACTGGCACACAGAGCCACACAGACACACACAGGCACAGGCACGCAGACACAGACACACAGAGACGCACACATTGGCACACGCACGGACGCACAGAGACGCACACATAGGCACACGCACGGACGCACAGAGACGCACACAGAGGCACACGCACGGACGCACAGAGACGCACACAGACACTGGCATACAGAGCCACACAGACACACACAGGCACACACGCAGACACATACACAGATACAGACGCACACAGACACCCAGACACACATACAGACACATCGAGACGCGCGCAGACACACAAAGGCACACATACAGACACACAGACAGAGACACGGGCACGCAGACACACGCACACACAGGGACACACACAAGCACACACAGACACTGGCACACAGAGACACACGGGCACACGCGCAGACACAGACGCACGCAGAGACGCACACAGACACACAGAGACATGCGCAGACAGACACAGGCACACATACAAACACAGAGACACAGGTACACAGAGACGCATACAGACACACACAGGCGCACGCAGACACAGAGGCATGCACAGGCGGAGACGTACGCAGAGACACACAGACGCACACAGACACCCAAACACAGAGACCGTAGAGATGGCACGCCCTAGCGCAACAGACTATAGATACAACAACCACCCATTGCAACGAGCCCCTAGCGCGATAGACTCCTAGTACAACCGGCTCCCTGATACAATCGTATGCTGTTGGCTCCCATCGTTCCTACTATGTTTGCGGGTCCCTAGTAGGTAGGACCAAAAAAAAAAACAAGACTATGGTTGCTCGCACTCGCGGTTGCCCCGCCGAAAATTACGCTATAGTAACTCTAAATAGAGTATTGTGTTGTGTGTAACTGTCTGCAGGTGAATGAGTGAGTGCAGCAAAAAAATATGCCTACACCTAAACAGCTACAGCAACAAGCACGCGAGTCAACAGGTAATAGCGTATCTCTTTAATAGGTGCCTCAGTGTGGGCGTGCCTGGTCTAGCCTTGGAGGTCTCAACATTCGTGGTGCCTCTACCACTGACCTCGGACCTCGATGCGCAGGGTCCCCCACCAGTCAAACATGTGCTGGGCGGACATCGACGCGCAGGGTACCCCCTCGACTACGGCTCAAACCGCTGGACCCCTTGGGGGTTTGGGGTCCGAAGGTCCCCACCACCAATAATCAAACATGTGTTGGGGTGTGTATTTGATCGCTACAACACTACCCTGGACATCGACGCGCAGGGTACCCCCTCGACTACGGCTCAAACCGCTGGACCCCTTGGGGGTTGGGGGTCCGAAGGTCCCCACCACCAATAATCAAACATGTGTTGGGGTGTGTATTTGATCGCTACAACACTACCCTGGACATCGACGCGCAGGGTACCCCCTCGACTACGGCTCAAACCGCTAATATACACCTACTCTGTGTGTGAATCCCCTTGGAGCAATGGATTACTTTTTCACGGACCTGTGCTTTCAAGTCGATCAAGCATAAAACGGGTACCAGATATTTTCTGGGAAGTTAAGGCGACCCACGTGATATTAATCACTAGGATTACTAGTGACAACACAATTTAGGAATAAAAGTATCTCACCGGCAGACAGCCAGTTTACTCTTTGACAAGTTAGCAACAAGCACCGTTGTCACTTTTAGCATACAACAATGATTTCAGTAAGTAGTCTTCACAAAAACATAATAATGTAATATCATCATGACAAGGCGAAGGATGTAACCAGGAAAACATTGTACACTATAAGACGGAGTTGGCGTTTATCAGTCATGTAAAGAGAAGAGGGGCACTGGAAAATAGTGTGGCTGGAAAGACGGGTGGTGGAAGAGACAGAAGCAAACCGAGAAAATTGTGTCTGGTGGTTAAAAACGGCCACATGGAGATATTCATCAACATAATTGACTCAAAACACAAAGAACTGCGGTTTGAAGAGAGACGTGTATGCCACCCCACTTTTCGAGGCACGTGACGATGATGACAATATAGCATTCACCCAAGCGGTTTCTGACTTCCATAAACATTAATAAGTTCTCAGAATGTTCTCCATCTAACGGAATTATGTTTTTATTGGATGACTCTGAATAATGACTCTGTCTTACTTTTTCCGTCCGCTGTTGTGACTGGGAGAAAACAAATAGCTGATGGAATAAGGTACTTAATACAGACGTGTCAATACCACGTGTGTTGTCTTTACTTCCCAAGACATTTTCTGACACCCCATTGAAGGCTGTGTCGTCATGAGAATCCAATTTAATGTCAACGAAATCCATCTCATTGAAGATTCGAACATATGGCTTCCGCCCCGGTAGGCAACCACGCTAGTCACTGCACTGCCTCGAACCAATCAAGGTACAGTGGCACCTCGGGTTACGAACTTAATTCATTCCACAGCTCTGTTCGTAACCCGAAACGTTCGTAACCCGAAACATTGAAATCAATAAAATAAAGACAATCCGTTTCAAGATGAAAGAATCGTTCTTATTTATTAACATCCGGTCGTTTACCTGACAAAACGCAAAGAATGCGTGTACTTCATGTATTAAATAAAGAGAAAGAAAACAATAAAATGAATTAAATGCAACATAAAAAACGATTTAGTCTATCTTTATTACCGAGTAAACGATCGTGGGATTATTTGTCACTTTCTTTGTTGTTCTGAATCATTAGTTTCAGGAGTATCTTGTCGCTGTTTCTTGGCAGCCGACTGGGAATCTTTCTGCACCAAGAAACTATCCAGGGAAATCTGTCGCTTCCTTTGCTGAAGAATCTTTCTGAAGTGGGCCATCGTGTTATCATGCATCATGTTTATTGCCCTGTTAGCAACAAATTTGTTTGGATGATGGTTCACAATGACATCTTCGACGTCTGCCCACCTGCTGCAAATTTCTTTAATCCTGGCAGTCGAAATGGTCACTAACTCCTCATCATCGGACGACTGCCCCTCCTTTAATGTCTCTATCTGTTCATTCTGAAGATCCACAAGCTCATCTGTAGTACTGTTTGTACTGTACGCGATCGTTTGTCTCCAACTTTACACCATGCTCTCTCTCTCTCTCTCTCTCTCTCTCTCTCTCTCTCTCTCTCTCTCTCTCTCTCTCTCTCTCTCTCTCTCTCTCTCGCCTTCGTTCGTAACCCGAGGCACTGTTCGTTACCCGAGACATAAAATTGTCTAAGTTGTTGTTCGTAACCAGAATTGTTCGTGACCTGAGGCGTTCGTAACCCGAGGTACCACTGTACTTAATAATGGTACAATAATTTAGTTTAACCACTAATAGTGACATTTGGCGGCGGCAAATCGTGTTGTTATTATAGTAATTTGGCGTCAGATAATACATGGATCTAGCCTCATTAAATAGTGCGTATACTGCTTATAGCCATTAAATTATCGTGGTTCAGTTTTATGATTGAGATTATCATGGGGACATTCTGGGGACCATTAATCACAGCTTGATAAACGTTGCCACATCTGGTGATGAATCCTAATCACCCCCTTGTCGGAGAGAGAAACTGAGAATGGAACAGGTCGCGATGAGTCAAATGACAGAAAATAAAACGACGGACATAAAAATGAAAGAGACAGATATTCAAGCAACACATGAATACCGTGCATTGATTAGAGCAGTGGTTCTCAACCTTTTTTGGCCCTTCACCATATTTTTAGGACGTCATTCCCCCCCCCCCCCCCCTCCTCACCATATTTTTAGAACGTCATTCCCCCCTTCGTATTTCCTCCCTAAACATTTCCCCCTGCCCCTACACAGTATACGTAATAATTGAAGCTAAATTTAATAGCACATACTAAAACAAGTCTAGACATCTACATAAAATGTGATTTGCGGATCTACTTACGTTATAAAATGAATGTCAGAAGGGTGATACGTACAGAACTGTAAAGTATGAAGGGAAAAACAAAATCAAGTAATCAGTTCTTGTATTAACACAATCTAGAAATAATCTTAATTCCCCCCCCCCCCCCCCCCGAAAACCCGAAAACGTCCCCCTGGGGGAGAATTCCCCACCGGTTGAGAACCACTGGATTAGAGAAATTGGACGTAGACAGCCAAGATTTTCTGCGCATATTCATCATCATCAAGTACCCTGTCAGATGGTGTTGGCGTTCATGGCTCTCGACAGATCTCGATCTTTGGTGTTCTGGATCAACCCTGCAGATGATATTCCTCCATGTCAACGTCTCTGTGCACATTACGAGGAGAAATAAACCTGCAATTTAACGACAACTGGCAAAATGTGTGTGGGAAGAGCAACGGGGAGACAAAGCGATAAATACTTGGCTGACTTGGCTTTATGATTTTACATTGATTTTTGCCTTGATTTACCGTCACTGTATTTGGTGGCAGGAGTGATGCCACACAATACCACATAGTCATTACCACCCACACAATACCACATATCGGTACCACCCACACAATACCACATAGTCAGTACCACCCACACAATACCACATAGTCATTACCACCCACACAATACCACATACCGGTACCACCCACACAATACCACATAGTCAGTACCACCCACACAATACCACATAGTCATTACCACCCACACAATACCACATATCGGTACCACCCACACAATACCACATAGTCAGTACCACCCACACAATACCACATAGTAATTACCACCCACACAATACCACATATCGGTACCACCCACACAATACCACATAGTCAGTACCACCAACACAATACCACATAGTCAGTTGTTTGTCCATCAAGAATGATGATGACCATTCATTTCATCCAGTGGAGTTGAAGGTATGGAGCCGTGGGTTCTAAGATGGCTGATAAGGCCTATTTTGTCTCGAAATGTTATTTGACAATGTGGGCAAGGAATGCTTGACGTTTTTGGAGTAGGATTTCCTGCAGTAGTTTTTCTGTCGTGCCTTTTCTTCACAGCTCTTGCAGTCCTGGTTGCCTCACATATGACTGCACCCTAGCGTAATGATGCACGCCACGAACTTCGGTCTCTGGCTGCAGCCTCCCAGGTGTCATGATGAATACCAAAAGCCTTCAGTGAAATTTTCAGAGTGTCTTTAAAGCGTTTCCTCTGGCCACCTTGAGAGCGTTTACCACAACGCAGTTCGCTGTAAAAAAAATTCGTTTAGGGAGCCTGTGATCTGGCATGCGAGTCAAGTGACCAGCCCAGCGAATCTGATTCTTCATCAGTAGAGTGTGGATACTGGACATGGATGCTCTTTCTAGGACTTCAGTGTCTGGAATCTTGTCTTGCCATTTAATCTTCAGTAGCTTCCTTAGGCAGACTGTGTGGAAGTGGTTTAATTTCCTAGCGTGTCGCTGATAAACAGTCCAGGTTTCACAAGCATATAGCCGTGTGGATAATACAACTGCTTTGTAGACTTTTAGCTTTGTTTGCAGGCTTATTCCAGTTCTGTCCAATACATTCTTGTACAGTCTACCAAATGCCGCATTGGTCTTGGAGATTCTTGCATTCACTTCGTCATCAATTGTGGCAGCTTGTGACACAGTGCTGCCAAGATAGGCGAATTTGTCCACAACACTTAGTCTATTATCATTCACTTTGATATGTGGCACAGTGTGATTATTCCCTGGAGCTGGCTGGTACATAACTACAGTCTTCTCCAAGTTGATATTGAGCCCAAAGTTGGCACAGGCATGTGAGAAAGCTGAAACATTATGTTGCATGTCCGCCTCTGAGTTGGCATACAGAGCGCAATCATCAGCAAACAGGAGCTCTCTGATGGTGTCGCTGTTAATTTTGGTTTTAGCTTTCAGCATTCTGAGATTGAATAACTTTCCATCCATACGGTAGTTGATGTCTATTCCAATGTCGTCGTTCTCGAAGGCATTCATCAGCATGGCTGAAAACATGAGGCTGAACAGTGTTGGTGCCAGGACACATCCTTGCTTCACTCCATTGGTGACAGGAAAGGGTTCAGACAGTTCGCCATTTTCCTGTACTCTTGCCTGCATGCCATCATGAAATAGCAGCACTATTTGGACAAACTTTCGTGGACAGCCATATTTTGCCATAATCTTCCACAGTCCTTCTCTGCTGACTGTATCAAAAGCCTTTGTAAGGTCAATGAAAGTGGAGAACATTTCGCAGTTCTGTTCCTGACATTTCTCTTGCAGCTGCCTTGCAGCGAAAATCATGTCAACAGTTCCACGTTCTTTTGTAAAGCCACACTGACTCTCAGGAAGAAGACCTTGATTGAGATGGGCTGTGAGGCGATTGAGAAGAATTCTGGCGAGTATCTTCCCTGAAAGCAAGGAGATGCCTCGGTCGTTGTCACAGGATTGGCGGTTTCCTTTATAGTCAGTACCACCCACACAATACCGCATATCGGTACCACCCACACAATACCACATATCGGTACCACGCACACAATACCACATATCGATACCACGCACACAATACCACATATCGGTACAACCCACACAATACCACATATCGGTACCACGCAAACAATACCACATATCGGTACCACCTACACAATACCACGACTTCCGGTTTCAAGATGGCGACGGACGGACGTGTTGTTTTGTGTTCGTTAACTTTTTCGCGTAGGGGATGGATTTATTCATCTCTTGCGTGTAATTGGTGTGCCAGGATGTAAAACCAAGAGTTTCTACTCAAGATCTGCGCGGGTGCTACGGAGTTCGTGCATCGAGCGAAGCCTTCCTTGAGTGAATTTTCAGCAGCGTGTGTGGTTCTCAGCAGTCTGTGTTTACGTTTTTTCAACATGGCGGAACAACGTGTGTTTTCCGAGGGTTCAGCAGTCAACATACCGAAGCGGCGTGGTAGCCGCGCAGGGAGGAAGAAACAAGGTAAGCGCGGTGGTTTGAGACGTTTTAGACTCAAGTGTCACCGTCTAGGGCTCAGGAACATCCGTATTCTATATCGGAACTTTGCCAGTGTAAAACAACGGGGCTCTATTTTAGAAACCCTAGTTTACAGGAACGACATTGTAGCACTCCAGGAGACGAGACTGGGCGATCAGCCACTCCGAATTGCCGGCTTCAAATGTTTCTACAACAGATGACATCTGGGAACGGCGATTCTCGTTCGCGACAGCATGGTGGCGTCAGAGCTAGACATGTCCAGTTGGGACAGTGACGATATACAAATACAGGCGTTGAGAGTTCATTCCAGTATACCATTCGTGTTGGTTAATGTTTATGCCCGCAATGCGAGTGTGGACGCACAGAAGTGGCAGTGCTTAAGTGGCATACTAGGCCACGAGAGAAATGTTATTTTCTGTGGTGACTTCAACGCTAAAGGCAGATCATGGGGAAACACTTCCTCCAATACACAAGGGGAGGAGCTCGAGACTGCACTGGAAACCATCGACCTGGTTTGTATCAACAGTGGCTGTGTCACCAGGACAGCAAGCCGTCCAAGCGATGAGGACAGTGCTATGGATCTGGCGCTAGTTTCACCTTTACTCACTATAGTGTGTAGATGGGGTGTCCTAGGACACCATGGCAGCGACCACCACCCTTGCAGCATATTGGTGGAGAAAGGCAGAACCAGGCAGCACAAGCTAAAGGTGAAGACGTTCCAGTATGACAGTACAGGGCAAGATGTGGTGAGTAAAATAAGACGTAACAAGCGCAGAACGTTTCAGGGCAGGAAAAAAAGCTGGGAGCAGCCACCGTGGTGGAGTTTCGAGGTGGAGAAGGCTTGGGTGGATAAGCGTAGTGCTGTAAGGAGATGGCAAAATGCCAAGAAAAACAGAGCTGGTCATCCTAGTCCCTGCTTGCACTTAGAAAGAGAGATGCACACAAAAGTAAGCTATTTCAAAAAAATGGTCACGGTGGTTAAAAGCGAAAAATGGGCAGAGGTGTGTCAAAGAGTAAGCACAGACAAGTCACTGAAATTGTTCTGGCGACTACATAAAAGCATGAGTGGTGTAGTCAAGAATAAGAGCATTTCTGACTTCCAAGGTGCTGACCTCATCTGGGAGAGGACTGACAAGGACAAGGGCAAAGCCCTCTTTGAACGCTACCTTGAGCAGAGCAACCAGACAGACATGGGAGGTCGAAATCTGGCCAAGGAGGTCACCTCAGACAGATGCAAGGCCCAGAACACTTCGGATGAAGACACAGTGACAGTGAAAGAAATCAAGGCTGTGCTTCGACGATCAAAGAACAGTGCTCCAGGTCCTGATGGCATAAGATACGACGACATAAATAGGTGTACCGACAATGAGCTAGAGAAACTAGCAGACATGTACAACAACAGAATAGGGAGTGCTAGCATCAAGGAGGAATTGTTACACAGCTATCTGATTCCCTTGCCGAAGCCTGACAAAGACCACACAAAAATTCAGGGATATCGAATTATAACCATGCAGAATACAATAGGCAAGCTGCTGGAGAAGGTAATTGCCAGGAAAATATCAAGCTATCAACCAGAGAGGCAAGGTGTTTTCCACCTACCCTGGGTGGGTGCCGTCCAAAAAGAGAAACCTGGACCAAGGCAGCAGTCTTTGCCCATGATGTCTATGAAGGTTTCCACTCAGGCACTGAAACCGTTGCTGCAGCGATTGATCTTGAGGACGCATACAACAGAGTACCACTGGATTTTTTAATGTTTCAGCTTCTTGAACTAAACGTAAGTCCATTCCTCCTTAGTTGGATCGCTGCAGCCCTCTTCCAACGGAAAGTAGTTTTTAGATGTGGCAGTTGGACTTCGGAACCAACAACAATATATCCTGGCCTACCACAGGGATCACCATTATCTCCGGTACTGTTCAACGCCTACACAGTGAGAATCACCAGTGAGCAGATCACTGGACCTGGCAGGACATTGTCATATGCCGATGATGTTTTAGTGTATCGTCAGGGTAAGGATAGAGAGGAGGTTGCTGGGGAACTACAAACCGAACTCAATCGCATAAGTACTTGGTGTGATGAAGCTGGGGCAATGGTCAACCCAACAAAGGCAACAGTGACTTGGTTCTCGTTGAATAATCATATTGTCAACAATCCAACACCAACTGTAATGCTGTGTTCAGAGACGGTGGAAAGAACGCAGGCAATGAATTACCTGGGGATACGGTTTGATCGAAGCCTTGCTTATAATGTGCACATAGACCAGGTGATAACAAAGGCCAAGCGGGGTTTGGCAGCGATGCGGGTGATGGCGGCAGCAAACTGTGAGCAGCGCCATCTATGTCTTCTGTACGAGGGGCTGGTCATGTCTGTTTTGGAGTATGCAATGGCAATCTTGACTCTCAGCCATAAGCAGATAGAAAGGATGGAAAGGATACAGAATGAAGCTATGCGCATTATTCTTGGATGTACAAGAGATACAGCATGCAGGGCGATGCGCTACCTTCTTGATTTTCCAACCATTGAAGAGAGAATACAAGGTTGCAGGGCACGCGCCTACCTCAGAATTAACGCAAACACACAACATCCACTGCATAGTGAAATTAGGAAGGTGAAGGGCAGCAGGTTAAAAAGAGGACGGTCATGGATGGGTCAAGCCGAAGACATTCTTCAACAGGTGTGTTCACTTGAGGACTTATAACCTGGCGAGGAGTGGGTGCAAGTGCCAACAGACTTCTGCACATCCTTTTCAGTTTGCATCCAACTAGATAGAAAATGCAGACAAGAAAATCCGGCTGCTGTTGAGGCTGAAGTACAAGCGTTGATTTTCGAGAATTCGCTAGACGGTGACGCGGTCATCTACACAGATGGGTCGGTCGTCCGACATGTGAGAAGCTCATGGGCCTTTACAGCTCGGGCCGGAGGGAGAATTGTGAAGGAGGACTCTGGTGCTTTTACTGAAACCACAAGTAGCCTGACTATGGAAGTCATGGCAGTAAGTAAAGCAATAACATGGCTCGAGACGCAGACATTCACCAGGGCTTGTTTCCTTAGCGACTCAATGAACATGATCAAGAGGATAGAGGAGGGGTCGATCCGAAGAGAATGGTTGCTGCCTCTGAAGCGGTCTCGGCTGGCAAAGATTAGTTTCATCTTCGTGCCAGGGCATGCGAGAGTACAAGGAAATGAGCGGGCTGACAAGCTCGCAGGTGAGGCTACTGTGGAGGGCGGACGCGCCATGGACCAGGCTGACATTCTGAATGCTCTACGTGATGTGAGACTTTTGCGAGAACCAAGTGATGACAGTGAATCTACAACAATGGCCAGACTGCTAGTGCAGCAAATTAAAAGAGGGGTGGCCAAACAAGAACACTACGCAGGAAGCCAAAGAAGATTGATAAACCAACACAGAACTGGCGTCGTTAGCCGCTACACGCTGCGGGATTTGCTGAGGAGGGGATCCGAGCACTTATGGACTGAATGGTTCGATGTGCAACGAGGATGATCTGTCGACTAACTAACTAACACAATACCACATATCGGTACCACCCACACAATATCACATATCGGTACCACCCTCACAATACCACATATCGGTACCACGCACACAATACCACATATCGGTACCACCCACACAATACCACATATCGGTACCACGCACACAATACCACATATCGGTACCACCCACACAATACCACATATCGGTACCACCCACACAATACCACATATCGGTACCACGCACACAATACCATATATCGGTACCACGCACACAATACCACATATCGGTAAAACCCACACAATACCACATATCGGTGCCACGCACACAATACCACATATCGGCACCACCCACACAATACCACATATCGGTACCACCCACACAATACCGCATATCGGTACCACCCACACGATACAATATAGTCAGTAACCCTCACACAATACCACATATCGGTACCACCCACACAATACCGCATATCGGTACCACCCACACAATACCACATATCGGTACCACGCACACAATACCACATATCGGCACCACCCACACAATACCACATATCGGTACCACCCACACAATACCGCATATCGGTACCACCCACACGATACAATATAGTCAGTAACCCTCACACAATACCACATATCGGCACCACCCAAACAATACCACATATCGGTAACACCCACACAATACCGCATATCGGTACCACCCACACGATACAATATAGTCAGTAACCCTCACACAATACCACATAATGGTACCACCCACACAATACCACATATCGGTAACACCCACACAATACCAAATATCGGTTCCACCCACACAATACCACATATCGATACCACCCACACAATACCGCATATCGGTACCACCCACACAATACCGCATATCGGAAACACCCACACAATACCGCATATCGGTACCACTCACCCAATACCACATATCGGTACCACCCACACAATACCACATATCGGTACCACCCACACAATACCACATATCGGTACCACCCACACAATACCGCATATCGGTACCACCCACACGATACAATATAGTCAGTACCACCCACCCAATACCACATATCGGTACCACCCACACAATACCACATATCGGTACCCCCAAACAATACCACATATCGGTACCACCCACACAATACCGCATATCGGTACCACCAACACGATACAATATAGTCAGTAACACTCACACAATACCAAATATCGTTACCACCCACACAATACCGCATATCGGTACCACCCACACAATACCACATATCGGTACCACCCACACAATACCGCATATTGGTACCACACACACGATACAATATAGTCAGTAACACTCACACAATACCACATATCGGTACCACCCACACAATACGACATAACGGTATCACCCACACAATACCACATATCGGTACCACCCACACAATACCGCATATCAGTACCACCCACACGATACACTATAGTCAGTACCACCCACACAATAAAACATATCGGTACCACCCACACAATACTACAAATCGGTACCACCCACACAATACCACAAATCGGTACCTCCCACACAATACCACATATCGGTACCACCCACACGATACAATATAGTCAGTACCACCCACACAATACCGCATATCGGTACCACCCACACAATACCACATATCGGTACCACCCACACAATACCGCATATCGGTACCACCCACAAAATACCACATATCGGTATCACCCACATAATACCGCATATCGGTACCACCCACACAATATTACATATCAGTACCACCCACACAATACCACATATCAATACCAACTACACAATACCACATATCAGTACCACCCACACAATACCACATATCAGTACCACCCACACAATACCACATATCGGTACCACCCACACAATACCACATATCGGTACCACCCACACAATACCACATATCGGTACCACGCACACAATACCATATATCGGTACCACGCACACAATACCACATATCGGTAAAACCCACACAATACCACATATCGGTGCCACGCACACAATACCACATATCGGCACCACCCACACAATACAACATATCGGTACCACCCACACAATACCGCATATCGGTACCACCCACACGATACAATATAGTCAGTAACCCTCACACAATACCACATATCGGTACCACCCACACAATACCGCATATCGGTACCACCCACACAATACCACATATCGGTACCACGCACACAATACCACATATCGGTAAAACCCACACAATACCACATATCGGTACCACGCACACAATACCACATATCGGCACCACCCACACAATACCACATATCGGTAACACCCACACAATACCGCATATCGGTACCACCCACACGATACAATATAGTCAGTAGCCCTCACACAATACCACATAATGGTACCACCCACACAATACCACATATCGGTAACACCCACACAATACCAAATATCGGTTCCACCCACACAATACCACATATCGGTACCACCCACACAATACCGCATATCGGTACCACCCACACAATACCGCATATCGGAAACACCCACACAATACCGCATATCGGTACCACTCACCCAATACCACATATCGTTACCACCCACACAATACCACATATCGGTACCACCCACACAATACCACATATCGGTACCACAAACACAATACCGCATATCGGTACCACCCACACGATACAATATAGTCAGTACCACCCACCCAATACCACATATCGGTACCACCCACACAATACCACATATCGGTACCCCCACACAATACCACATATCGGTACCACCCACACAATACCTCATATCGGTACCACCAACACGATACAATATAGTCAGTAACACTCACACAATACCACATATCGTTACCACCCACACAATACCGCATATCGGTACCACCCACACAATACCACATATCGGTACCACCCACACAATACCGCATATTGGTACCACACACACGATACAATATAGTCAGTAACACTCACACAATACCACATATCGGTACCACCCACACAATACGACATATCAGTATCACCCACACAATACCACATATCGGTACCACCCACACAATACCGCATATCAGTACCACCCACACGATACACTATAGTCAGTACCACCCACACAATAAAACATATCGGTACCACCCACACAATACTACAAATCGGTACCACCCACACAATACAACAAATCGGTACCACCCACACAATACCACATATCGGTACCACACACACGATACAATAAAGTCAGTACCACCCACACAATACTGCATATCGGTACCACCCACACAATACCACATATCGGTACCACCCACACAATACCGCATATCGGTACCACCCACAAAATACCACATATCGGTATCACCCACATAATACCGCACATCGGTACCACCCACACAATATTACATATCAGTACCACCCACACAATACCACATATCAATACCAACTACACAATACCACATATCAGTACCACCCACACAATACCACATATCAGTACCACCCACACAATACCACATATCGGTACCACCCACACGATACAATACAGTCAGTACCACCCACACAATACCACATAGTCAATACCACCCACACAATACCACATATCAGTACCATCCACACAATACCACATATCACTATCACCCAAACAATACCACATATCGGCACCACCCACACAATACCGCATATCGGTACCACCCACACAATACCACATATCGGTACCACCCACACAATACCGCATATCGGTACCACCCACAAAATACCACATATCGGTATCACCCACATAATACCGCATATCGGTACCACCCACACAATACCACATATCAGTACCACCCACACAATACCACATATCAGTACCAACTACACAATACCACATACCAGTACCACCCACACAATACCACATATCAGTACCACCCACACAATACCACATATCGGTACCACCCACACGATACAATACAGTCAGTACCACCCACACAATACCACATAGTCAGTACCACCCACACAATACCACATATCAGTACCATCCATACAATACCACATATCAGTATCACCCACACAATACCACATATCGGCACCACCCACACAATACCACATATCGGTACCACCCACACAATACCGCATATCGGTACCACCCACACGATACAATATAGTCAGTAACCCTCACACAATACCACATATCGGTACCACCCACACAATACCGCATATCGGTACCACCCACACAATACCACATATCGGTACCACGCACACAATACCACATATCGGTAAAACCCACACAATACCACATATCGGTACCACGCACACAATACCACATATCGGCACCACCCACACAATACCACATATCGGTTCCACCCACACAATACCGCATATCGGTACCACCCACACAATACCGCATATCGGTACCACCCACACAATACCGCATATCGGTACCACCCACACGATACAATATAGTCAGTAACCCTCACACAATACCACATATCGGTACCACCCACACAATACCGCATATCGGTACCACCCACACAATACCACATATCGGTACCACGCACACAATACCACATATCGGTAAAACCCACACAATACCACATATCTGTACCACGCACACAATACCACATATCGGCACCACCCACACAATACCACATATCGGTTCCACCCACACAATACCGCATATCGGTACCACCCACACAATACCGCATATCGGTACCACCCACACAATACCGCATATCGGTACCACCCACACAATACCGCATATCGGTACCACCCACACGATACAATATAGTCAGTAACCTTCACACAATACCACATATCGGTACCACCCACACAATACCGCATATCGGTGCCACCCACACAATACCACATATCGGTACCACCCACACAATACCACATATCTGTACCACCCACACAATACCACATATCGGTTCCACCCAAACAATACCGCATATCGGTACCACCCACACAATACCGCATATCGGTACCACCCACACAATACCGCATATCGGTACCACCCACACAATACCGCATATCGGTACCACCCACACTATACCACATATCGGTACCACCCACACAATACCACATATCGGTACCACCCACACAATACCGCATATCGGTACCACCAACACGATACAATATAGTCAGTAACACCCACCCAATACCACATATCGGTACCACCCACACAATACCACATATCTGTACCCCCACACAATACCACATATCGGTACCACCCACACAATACCGCATATCGGTACCACCAACACGATACAATATAGTCAGTAACACTCACACAATACCACATATCGGTACCACCCACACAATACCGCATATCGGTACCACCCACACAATACCACATATCGGTACCACCCACACAATACCGCATATCGGTACCACACACACGATACAATATAGTCAGTAACACTCACACAATACCACACATCGGTACCACCCACACAATACGACATATCGGTATCACCCACACAATACCACATATCGGTACCACCCACACAATACCGCATATCAGTATCACCCACACGATACAATATAGTCATTACCACCCACACAATACCACATATCGGTACCACCCACACAATACTACAAATCGGTACCACCCACACAATACCACAAATCGGTACCACCCACACAATACCACATATCAGTACCACCCACACGATACAATATAGTCTGTACCACCCACACAATACCGCATATCGGTACCACCCACACAATACCACCTATCGGTACCACCCACACAATACCGCATATCGGTACCACCCACACAATACCACATATCGGTACCACCCACATAATACCGCATATCGGTACCACCCACACAATACCACATATCAGTACCACCCACACAATACCACATATCAGTACCAACTACACAATACCACATATCAGTACCACCCCACACAATACCACATATCAGTACCAGCTACACAATACCACATATCGGTACCACCCACACGATACAATATAGTCAGTACCACCCACACAATACCACATAGTCAGTACCACCCACACAATACCGCATATCGGTACCACCCACACAATACCACATATCAGTACCATCCACACAATACCACATATCAGTATCACCACACAATACCACATATCAGTACCAACCACACATTACCACATATCGGTACCGCCCACCCAATGCCACATATCAGTACCACCCACACAAAACCATGCACACAGTTAGTTAGTTGCATATACTTTAAAGGACGTCGTAGTCAACACTATCATTTGATTGCTGTTGTGTTCTCTTGGCAAGCTTACGTTCAGTAGTTAGATGCACCCAGTACCGCCCACCTAACACCATGAACTCAGTTCATCCCCCTAACATCTAGTCAGCACCAACCACCCAATACCACCCACCCAGTACCACCTACCTAATACCATGCACCCAGTACAATCAACTTAATATCAGTACCACCCATTCAATACAATGCACCCAGTATCACACACCCAGTACCATCCACGCAATACAATACACCCAGTACCACCCACCCAGTACCATGCACCCAAAAACATGCACCCAGTACCATCCACCCAATGCTATACAAACAGCACCACCCACCCAGCACCACCCGTCCAATACAATGCACCCAGTACCATCCACCCAATACCATACACCAAGTACCATTCACCCAGTACCATCCACCCAATTCTATACACCCAATACCACCCAACCAATACCATACATCCAGTACCACCCACCAAATACCACCTACCCATACCATCCACCCAATACCACCCACCCATACCACCCACCCATACCATCTACCCAATACCACCCACCCATACCATCCACCCAATACCATCCACCTAATACCTCCCACCCATACCACCCACCCAATACCACCCACCCAATACCATACACCCAGTACAACCCACCTATACCACCCACCCATACCATCCACCCAATACCATACATGCAACACTACCCATCCAATACCATGCACCCAATACCACCCATCCAATACCACCCATTCAGTACCACCCACACAATACCATACAACCAGTACCACCCATCCAATACCATACCCCCAGTACCATCCACACAATACCATACCACCAGTACCATCCACACAATACCACACACACAATACCACACACCCAGTACCACCCACCCAACACTATACACCAAGTACCACCTCTTAATACAATGCACCCAATACCCTCCATTCAGTACCATACACCCAGTACCACACACCCAGTACCTTACATCCAGTACCATGCATCTAGTACCATACACCCAGTACCCTCTACGCAATACGACACACCCAGTACCATCCACTCAATAATATACACCCAGTACCATCCACCCAGTACCATCAATCCAATACCATACATCCAGTACCACCCACCCAATACCGTACACCCACTACCACGCATCCAATACCATACACCCAGTACCACCCACACAGTACCATCTACTCAGTACTGTACACCCAGGACCATCCACCCAATACCATACGCCCAGTACCTCACACCCAATACCATACACCCAGTACAACCCACCCAATACCATGCACCCAATACAACCCATCCAATACTATCCACCCAGTACCATCCACCCAGTACCATCCACCCATTACCATATACCCAGTACCATCCATCCAATACTATACACCCAGTACTACCCACACAGTATCATCTACTCAATACTGTACACCCAGTACCATCCACCCAATACCGTATTCCCAGTACCACACATTCAATACCATGCACCCAGTACCACCCACACAGTACCATCCACCCAATACCGTATACTCAGTACCATCCACCCAATACCATACACGCGGTACCACACCCCAATACCATACACGCAGTACCACAAACCCAATACCATACACCCAGTACCACCCACATAGACCATCTACTCAATACTGTACACTCAGTACCATCCACCCAATACCATTCACCCAGTACCACACACCGAATACCATGCACCCAGTACCACCCAAGAAGAAAACCGTGGAGGAGAAACCGTGGGTTAGGAAGACCAGGAAAGGTGACCACCAGGAAAGAGGAGGATTGAACAAATGAAAGTCTTCGCAACAGGAAGCCCGTGACAGACGATGGTGCAAGAGAAAGACCTCGAAATAAGAACACCGTGAAATTAGGAGACCGTGAAATTAGAAGACCGTGAAAGGAGAGGACCATAAATGGAGAAGACTGCATAAGAGGGGCACCGCTCAATAGAAAACAAAGCAGAAGGATGATCGCGACAAAGGAAAGCCGTTCAAGAGGAAGACAGATAACAAAGAAGACTGTGTAAGGTGAAGACATTGCAAAAGAACATAATTCGGGAGGAAAACTGCAAACACACGTAAAAGAGAAAGATTACGTAAAGAAGACCCTGCAAGGGATTGACCGTACAAGAGAAAGATCTTATAAGAGGAAAAGCATGCAGTGGGAAGACTGCACAAGGTGAAGACAACTTGCCATATGAAGGAATCGGGCGTCAGGAAACTTGCTTGCGTTCACAGCTAAGAATCAGAACAGAGGGTTTCTTAGGCTCTGTCACAGAACTCAGTGGGTCCGCCTCGTGATGTTTCTGCCGAGGAAAGGTCCGGTGAGACATCGGAGATTCGGGTGACGAAAATTTACCAGTGAAAGGGAAGTAACCAGTAATTTGACTCTACCCGACCCGAATCGTTGCTCGCCCTTTTAGATTATTCAGATGTCCGGGCAAGACCGACTGCGCATGTCTGACTGCGCAGTCGATTGTCCCGGAACACCTGATCAGTTGGAGACAAAGGTTGCCGGCAGGCAGTCGACATTTTGGCCTAGTGCTAAGGGAGAGAGAGCAGGACGCCGTGTCTTGACGAGGGTTAAAGACTTCCGACATCATGTCCAGTTGCAGTGACAACGCTTCTCGTCTCCACTGTCGTGCTGTTTGTGTGAAGGTATGTGTACAACCGTTTTCATTAACTAGTGCGGTGTCGGTGATTCAAATTATGAGATTTCGCTAACGCGTGTACTGACCGGCGCGGGAAAGGAGGTCACGTGTGAACAGTGGCAAGCTTGTAGTTTACGACTGTAAAATTAAGCCTGTGGCAAACGCGTGTGTAGCAGCATTGTACTGCTAAGATATTTCATAGGTTAGCAGCGCGTGGCTTATTTACAGCCCCTGTTGATCGGGGAAATCGGGTTCAGGGAAGTGAGGCCTATAATTCGAGTTCACACATGGCCAACTTTATATCCTCGAGCGTCGGCGGGGCCAGCGCGGCCGAACCGTTACTCACAGCGCTAACGGAAGTAGATTAAGGAGTCGCTTCGGATATATCGAGTGATATATCGATGAAATCGGGCAAGTGCAACGAATCGACTGCACCGGTCGGCCGAACCCTCCGAGGTCGTTTCAAGGTCGTGCCGGGAGTCGAGCGTCTGATCCCCAGGTGGCCGACCACTGACTTTCTTCTTGGCTTTCCTCACATCTGTCTTGTGATTAGTTCCCTCGATGGAAGGCCAGCTTAATATAGTGGTGTCCTGAGAGGTTGACAGAAGGAGAAGGGACCATTGCGACAGAATTGTTCATATTGAACATGACACCGTTCTAAATGCCCCGACCTGGGACCAGGGAGGGGTGAACGGGGTGTGGATTTCTGCTACAGGGAGATCCCCCTGTATATTTATTTGGAGTTCTTGGATGGTGCCTACGGCCTGGTACGACATCAGCGTTGGCGGATAACAGGAAGGAGGTGAGGGAGTACTGCCATTAGCCCTCCTTAAGGGTGCTTCTATCTTTAAGTACAACTAACTCACTAACCACATGTGTTGTCTAGCTATGTTTCAGCAGAGACCCATATCTCCGACACCAACCTTGACCCAGTCCTACGTTCGTCTGAGAAAGAGGATGTAGGTGGACAGCTGCCACTTTGGTTCTAGGTCCAGTCTGTCCTCGACCATTGGAGCAGCCAGTGAAGGAGTGCGGCCCTTATGGGAAGGGTCCACATGTCTGAGTAATGGGGACTTAAGTGTATCTGCTGTGGGTAAGTCTGATTCATGGTGCTCTCACTGAGTATTATCCTCCACAGATTCTATCTTGTTGAGAGCAGAGCCATGATCTGGGGACGAGTCCAGTGATCCGGACTAGGGCGACAGCCGGTGTGAAAAGCTGGGAAGTCCACTACCGCAGCGAGCAGTACGTACAATCGAGAGTACGTCACAGGAGGGGCTCCAGCTAACGCCTCGCCCACTCCACGTCTGATAGCCCAGGTTATGTGTCAGGACAACACCATATCGCCTTGTTCGTTACTCCAGCTGGGCAAGTATCTGATTGTTGTTAGTGTCCAGGTTGTGACCCTGACTGACTGCCTGCATGCCAAATAATGCTGATGTCTCCGCTACCAAGTGCCTGGTACCCTGTGGTGCCTGATATTGTGGAAGAACTTGTGTCTGTTTTGAACTCTATCTAACGTGACACGTTTCAGCGGGAGAGGTATCTGTGCTGTGATATCTGCGCTATGAGTCAGAGGATCTGCGCGGGTTGCATAGACAGTTAGGACTGCTACTACCATTGAGTGAGAGATCATCCTCTTGCTATACCCGCAGTACCATCAGACTTTTCCAGACGCTTCGGAGGAGTGTTCTAGTTCCTCAGCTTCCGAGAGAGTCTTTATCCCTAAGGTGATCCAGACTTCAGGGACGTCATCCACCGAAGGTCCCAAGTACCAGTGAGTCAACTCGCCAGCCATCCTATCCAAGTGGAGAAACCTATACCTGGAGGGAGGCCTGAGAGACTTGGTGAGCGTGTCTGACTTACCCAATAGTGTGACTTGAGGCCCTGACGATGATGACACTTCCTCCAGGAGGCTACTCGATCCTTGCCACGTCTTATCTCGCATAGATACTGCAAGGTCTATCTCGGAATCATTATCATTCTCATTCATCCATTCATCTTGTATAATACACCATATTGTTAACATAGTTAGCTGCCAGAGTTGCGTCATGAGTTCAGGACGAAGTTTGAAAGGGGTAACGTCCCTTGGTTGAGAGTGAGGGAGATAGGGTTCCAAGGGTCGAAGGGGTTTGTGGACTGAGGTCACCTATGTCCCAGGGCTAAAGGTATCCCGTTGTTAAAGTGTGATAGCAGGTTCCCCTCACCCCAGGGAGTGCTATGACATTATTTGGGGGCTCGTCCGGGATTCAAAAGATTCAGCTCTGGTGATTATTGATAGGTGGTAGGACATATCATTCCTATCCTCACTATAGAAGTCTACGTAGGTCTTGGGTCCTATTTCTTTCTTGACGAAGACGGAGTGACTTGTGGTGTGCTGTGTGTTGTGGTGTATAGATTAGAGTTGTGTACTGACTATCAGTATATTGCACTTTTGGATATACACTAACACTACTAACACACCCACCCTAACTATGGCCTCTGGCAAACTAAATATGGCCGAAGTGCAGGCAACAGGCGAAGGAATGGGCCTGAGAGGTGATGCACTTTTGCAATATATACAAGAGGTGGAAAGAGACTTCCGGCAGGAAGAAAGAGAGAGGAAAAAGCGTGAAGCGGACTTGGAGGATAGAAAGTTAGCCTTGGAGGAAAAGAAGTTAGAAGCTGAGAAAGCAGCTAAAAAGTTAGACGCTGAGCAAAAGAAGTTCGACTCTGAACAAGAAGCTAGGAGACTTGAGCGAGAGCATGAGTACCGAATGCGGGAACTCGAGCTCAAGGCACAAACCAGTAGAAATACTGAGGGAGCAGTAGGAGGTTCTTCACTCCCTGGTTCACCCACCTTAGGTAGACATGGTTACCAGGCCATGAAGTTTCCTCTTGCAATTTTTGAGGAAGACAAAGAGAAGATAGATCAGTTCCTAAAGAAATTCGAGGCTATGTCTGTCGCAATGGGTCTCGATAAAGACAAATGGTGTCTGAAATTATCCCAAGGTTTGCGCGGAACAGCGTTCGAGGTCTATGCCCGTTTACCGGCCGGACACGAGAACGATTACGATGCGTTGAAAGAGGCGTTATTGAAACGGTTCGAAATGACTTCACACACATACCGGAAGAAGTTTCGGTCTGCGAACCGCGAACCTAGTGAGTTATTCGCCGCGTATAGCCTGCGACTCAAATCCTATTTGCATAAATGGATGGAGTTAGCCGGATTTGCGAAAGACTACGAAAGTCTCGAAGAACTAATGATCGTCGACCAAATGCGAAAGCATATGTCGAAACCGCTAAAAACTTTCTTGGGGGAACAGGGGGCGGAGAGGTTAGACGTCGTGGCAAAAATGGCTGAAAGGTACGTCGTAGTACATGGGGAGGCTAGTGATACCTGTCCCACTAGTACTAAAGGTCAGGACAAGTCTGACAAGAAGAAATTTAAAAGCTCTCAGCAGAAAAAGGTAGAGTCTTCAGAAAGGTCCACAGGAAAAAGTCCAGAGAAGTCAAAAGATGGGAGTAAGAGCCCACCTAAATCTTCCCCGAAGAAGAATTGGAAGGGAAGATGGTGTTCGATTTGCAAAGAGCCCTCGCATAATACGAAGGATTGCAAAGCGAAGGCTAAAAGCTCTCACTTCGCGGCCTGCCTAGTGGAACCAAAGGCGGTTTCCACCGAAAAGGTCGAGGTCGTTAACAGGACTGTGGACCAAGAACGACCACCAGTGGTAGAGCTGGTGGAAGTAAACGGCCAACAGGTGGAGTGTCTCTACGACACTGGCCTGGATGGCGAAGCCGTAATTGCTGCCAGTCTGGTGCGACCAGACCAACTCACGGGGGAGAACATCGAGATACAGCCTGCCATGAAGAGTGCTGTTGCCATGACATTACCGATAGCCAATGTGGAGATTAGCTCCAGATACGTCACGGGCATCATTCCAGCAGCTGTATTACTCGATCCCCTATATCCCGTGATCCTGGGAAGCAAATATGTATTTCTAGGGGTGCCGAAGGAGCCAATCCACCTAGGCGACATACATAAATGCGACCACGCGGGAAAAGACGAGGCAGATGCAACCAGCTCGGAACCCCTGCTAGGGGATTTGCGCACTGCCCAGAGCGATGACGCAACGCTGTGCCATTGCTACAAGAAGCTGCAGAAAAGTGCTGACCCACCGCAACGGGGCCAGTACTATCTGAAGAATCGGCTGCTCTACCGAAGAGCCGGACGGGGAAATGAACTGCACGGACAGTTGGTGGTCCCGAATGACTACCGTCTCCAAATTCTTCAGAGGGGACACGCCATATCCGGTAGTAATCTATCCGGGAGTGGACATATGGGTGTCAGAGCGACGCTGCAGCGAATTTCCGGTCATTATTATTGGCCCGGAATGACTGGCGATATACGCCGGTTAGTAAAGTCTTGCCCAGAGTGCCAGAAGGCTACACCCCAGAATCGGACTAAGACTAGATTAGTTCTTAAGGTGGGAGATGGAGCATTATTATGGGGTCCCGGAAGGACCGATATGCTCGAAGTAGGATGGCAAGGACCTTTTCCCGTGATAAGGGTAGTGTCCAAGTCCAACTACGAGATCCGGATCGGGGGAATTTTGAGAATTTTCCATGCAAATCTCCTACGGAAACCCGAGGAGAGGTCAGGTGAAAAATCTCCACACCTGTTGGCGATGGCAGTCGCAGGAAATAAGGTTACAGATCCAGACGGAGACCAAACAGACCCAGTACTACATAGGGAGGACTATGGGAACGTACGGGGTAGGTCCGATTGTCCACCCAGCGATAGGGGAACCATCATACGTCTGGAAGAGGCCCAGGGGGAAGGATTCTCTAGTAACCTAGTTCGGAAGGGATGGGTAGCGTCGGGAAAGGCGCGTGAGACCCGGAACTCCTTTCAATCACCGACTGACCAACCTCGCTGTCGAAAGAGATGGACGGGGAAGCCACAGTCCAGAGGGGTCTGGAAGACTGCATGGTCCATCGAGGACGATACCGTTGATCCCAAGGCGTGTAGCGTAGGGAAAACGAGCGGTAGTAACGACACCGTTACAGGCGGGATGAGAAGATCCACTTGTATTGCGACCCGTCGCGTACGCGAGTCGGTATTTCGGCCGGCCGAACGTAACAGCTCGACGGGCGAGCGCGAGTGTCTGTGGTAAGTCTGGGCTTGTTAGAAGTCCCAGCAATGCGTGTATGGGATGGTGTACCCTTTCGGGTACCTTCAGTCCATCGATCTTTGATGGATTTGGCCACCTCCCAGAAGCTCAACGCGCGCTTAATGCGTGGGTTGTTGGTGCTTCAGCCCTACAACATTACAGTTGAATACCTTCTCGGTAAGGAGAATGTTGGGGCTGATTGATTTTCTGTCTAGGCATCCGGTCCCGGAGGAAGAGGTTGAGATCACTCGGACCGAACCTCCTGAGGAAAAGAGTTGACCCGGTCAACTCTCTTAAGAGAGGGCCTATGTCACAGAACTCAGTGGGTCCGCCTCGTGATGTTTCTGCCGAGGAAAGGTCCGGTGAGACATCGGAGATTCGGGTGACGAAAATTTACCAGTGAAAGGGAAGTAACCAGTAATTTGACTCTACCCGACCCGAATCGTTGCTCGCCCTTTTAGATTATTCAGATGTCCGGGCAAGACCGACTGCGCATGTCTGACTGCGCAGTCGATTGTCCCGGAACACCTGATCAGTTGGAGACAAAGGTTGCCGGCAGGCAGTCGACATTTTGGCCTAGTGCTAAGGGAGAGAGAGCAGGACGCCGTGTCTTGACGAGGGTTAAAGACTTCCGACATCATGTCCAGTTGCAGTGACAACGCTTCTCGTCTCCACTGTCGTGCTGTTTGTGTGAAGGTATGTGTACAACCGTTTTCATTAACTAGTGCGGTGTCGGTGATTCAAATTATGAGATTTCGCTAACGCGTGTACTGACCGGCGCGGGAAAGGAGGTCACGTGTGAACAGTGGCAAGCTTGTAGTTTACGACTGTAAAATTAAGCCTGTGGCAAACGCGTGTGTAGCAGCATTGTACTGCTAAGATATTTCATAGGTTAGCAGCGCGTGGCTTATTTACAGCCCCTGTTGATCGGGGAAATCGGGTTCAGGGAAGTGAGACCTATAATTCGAGTTCACACATGTCCAACTTTATATCCTCGAGCGTCGGTGGGTCCAGCGCGGCCGAACCGTTACTCACAGCGCTAACGGAAGTAGATTAAGGAGTCGCTTCGGATATATCGAGTGATATATCGATGAAATCGGGCAAGTGCAACGAATCGACTGCACCGGTCGGCCGAACCCTCCGAGGTCGTTTCAAGGTCGTGCCGGGAGTCGAGCGTCTGATCCCCAGGTGGCCGACCACTGACTTTCTTCTTGGCTTTCCTCACATCTGTCTTGTGATTAGTTCCCTCGATGGAAGGCCAGCTTAATATAGTGGTGTCCTGAGAGGTTGACAGAAGGAGAAGGGACCATTGCGACAGAATTGTTCATATTGAACATGACACCGTTCTAAATGCCCCGACCTGGGACCAGGGAGGGGTGAACGGGGTGTGGATTTCTGCTACAGGGAGATCTCCCTGTATATTTATTTGGAGTTCTTGGATGGTGCCTACGGCCTGGTACGACATCAGCGTTGGCGGATAACAGGAAGGAGGTGAGGGAGTACTGCCATTAGCCCTCCTTAAGGGTGCTTCTATCTTTAAGTACAACTAACTCACTAACCACATGTGTTGTCTAGCTATGTTTCAGCAGAGACCCATATCTCCGACACCAACCTTGACCCAGTCCTACGTTCGTCTGAGAAAGAGGATGTAGGTGGACAGCTGCCACTTTGGTTCTAGGTCCAGTCTGTCCTCGACCATTGGAGCAGCCAGTGAAGGAGTGCGGCCCTTATGGGAAGGGTCCACATGTCTGAGTAATGGGGACTTAAGTGTATCTGCTGTGGGTAAGTCTGATTCATGGTGCTCTCACTGAGTATTATCCTCCACAGATTCTATCTTGTTGAGAGCAGAGCCATGATCTGGGGACGAGTCCAGTGATCCGGACTAGGGCGACAGCCGGTGTGAAAAGCTGGGAAGTCCACTACCGCAGCGAGCAGTACGTACAATCGAGAGTACGTCACAGGAGGGGCTCCAGCTAACGCCTCGCCCACTCCACGTCTGATAGCCCAGGTTATGTGTCAGGACAACACCATATCGCCTTGTTCGTTACTCCAGCTGGGCAAGTATCTGATTGTTGTTAGTGTCCAGGTTGTGACCCTGACTGACTGCCTGCATGCCAAATAATGCTGATGTCTCCGCTACCAAGTGCCTGGTACCCTGTGGTGCCTGATATTGTGGAAGAACTTGTGTCTGTTTTGAACTCTATCTAACGTGACACGTTTCAGCGGGAGAGGTATCTGTGCTGTGATATCTGCGCTATGAGTCAGAGGATCTGCGCGGGTTGCATAGACAGTTAGGACTGCTACTACCATTGAGTGAGAGATCATCCTCTTGCTATACCCGCAGTACCATCAGACTTTTCCAGACGCTTCGGAGGAGTGTTCTAGTTCCTCAGCTTCCGAGAGAGTCTTTATCCCTAAGGTGATCCAGACTTCAGGGACGTCATCCACCGAAGGTCCCAAGTACCAGTGAGTCAACTCGCCAGCCATCCTATCCAAGTGGAGAAACCTATACCTGGAGGGAGGCCTGAGAGACTTGGTGAGCGTGTCTGACTTACCCAATAGTGTGACTTGAGGCCCTGACGATGATGACACTTCCTCCAGGAGGCTACTCGATCCTTGCCACGTCTTATCTCGCATAGATACTGCAAGGTCTATCTCGGAATCATTATCATTCTCATTCATCCATTCATCTTGTATAATACACCATATTGTTAACATAGTTAGCTGCCAGAGTTGCGTCATGAGTTCAGGACGAAGTTTGAAAGGGGTAACGTCCCTTGGTTGAGAGTGAGGGAGATAGGGTTCCAAGGGTCGAAGGGGTTTGTGGACTGAGGTCACCTATGTCCCAGGGCTAAAGGTATCCCGTTGTTAAAGTGTGATAGCAGGTTCCCCTCACCCCAGGGAGTGCTATGACAGGCTCATTACAGCCGATCTTCCATGTGAAGATGGAACTTGAGCATGGTAATGGCTAATGTCAGAAGCAAATGATATACTGTAATCTTCACGAGAAAGTAGACGCTACTCTACCAGTTAATAAACAAATACACACGTACTGCTTGGCCCTCATAGAAGTAGGGGAATAATTTAGTGACTAGAGGACACACTAGATAACATAAAAATTGAAAGCTATTGTTACCGATCTGGATTCGAACTTGTAACCTCCAAATGACGATAGTGTCTCTCTGCTCTAATTATTTCTCCTATTTCTATGAGGGCCAAACAGAACGTATGTATTTATTAACTGTCTTAGTGGTCTTAAAGGGATCCCCTATTGCCGTTCTTCCAGTTTACACACAATAATATCTCAACCAATTATAGAAAGACGGCGGGTACTGTAAAACGCTGGGGAGTGAGATCCATTGAAACAACAGATTAGATTGAATCGCATGACACCACCGTTGCTCCGACAGCGGGGTACGGGGTTCATTCTCTGCATAGACCGGTTGGACTTCAACGTTGATCTCTCGTTCAGAAAACAATGGCAAACTACTGAACGTAAAATTGCTTTGTACATCAGCTTGATGGATGGGGTTGATCGCGAAGTCCAGCAAGGGACATGCAACATTTATTTCAGTGTTCCGGTGCCAGCGTTGCTGGTGAGTGGTTCCAATATCAGCGTTATTGATGTGTGGTTCCAGTACCAGCATTACTAATGTGTGGTTCCAGTACCAGCATTACTGATGTGTGCCTTGAAATACTGGCTGCTACACACTGTTATGCTATTTAATGTCTACATGGACAGAATATCCAAAGAAGCGGATTCAAAAAAATTAGGACTCTTTACTCCAGATGAAACAATTGACCCACAGGAAATAAATGAACTTCTATTTTCAGAGGATCAGTGCCTGTTTTACAGCGATGAGGGCAGACTACAAAATCATATTAATAATCTGAGTTCAACCTGTAGCAGATACAATATGAGTATAAAAACAGCCCAACCCGAAGATCGCCGGGCCCACTAAGTATACAGATAAATAGCACAACTCTGAAACAAGTAAAACAATTCAAATATCTTGGAAGTATGATCACAGAAGATGGCAGATTTGACAGAGAAATCGAAATCAGATGTCAAAAAGCTAGTGCACTTACATATCAACTATCACTCTTACTGAAATATCCAAATATACCCATGCCCACAAAACGACAGATAATAAACAGCATATTCACACCATCCCTACGCTACCAATCTCAAACTTGGAATTTATCCTAATCACACTTTCGCAAAATCAACACCTGCGAGGTGAGATGCATGCTGCCAACTTAACAATCCGAGATCGAGTAAGAAATGCTGTTATCAGACAGACAGTGGGATCAACATCTTGTGCCACATTTATTGAAAGACAGAAGATCAAGTGGTTTGGCCATGTTGTTAGAATGCAACACGAACAACTACCATCACTGGCCTTACATCAAAGATCGTCTGCGACGAGACCGAGACTATCCAGTGCAGCCCACCGGGCGCTGGAAAGCAAATTATTCCTCCCCACGACGCTTGACGGCAGAAGTGGAAGATGATGATGATGATGATGACACACTGTTAAGGGTGATCGTTGCTGAAAGAAGGAATATATACATATATATATATATATATATATATATATATATATATATATATATATATATATATATATATATATATATCAGGATTTCAAAGATTCAAACATCATAACGCTGTACAAGAACAAGGGTGATCGGAGCGACTGTAACAACTATAGGGGTATCTCACTTCTGTGTATTGTTGGAAAAGTATTTGCCAGAATTGTTCTGCGCAGACTTCAAGTCCTAGGAGATCAAGTCTACCCCGAATCACAGTGTGGCTTTCGACAGAACCGGTCTACCACTGATATGATATTCTCATTGCGACAAATGTATGGAAAAATGCCGTGAACAGAATCAACCACTGTTTATAGCCTTCATCGATTTGATTTGGTCAGTCGTGAGGGTCTGTTCAAGGCACTAAAGAAGATTGGCTGCCCACCAACTCTTCTGTCCATTGTGGAATCGTTCCACGCAGGCATGAAGGGTATAATCAAGTTTGATGGTGCAACTTCTGAAGAATTTGAAATCAAGAGTGGAGTTAAGCAAGGTTGTGTACTAGCTCCCACCCTCTTTGGAATATACTTTTCACTTCTACTGAAATATGCATTTCGTGATCAGGATGGTGGTATATACATTCACTCACGCTCAGATGGCGGCCTCTACAATGCTCAGAGATTGAAGGCTAAGACCAAAATTAGGAGGGTACTGATCAGAGAGTTGCTTTTTGCAGATGATGCTGCAGTTACGACCCACTCTGAGGAAGAATTGCAATGTCTACTATCTGCATTCTCCAATGCTTGTTCTGAATTTGGGTTAACAATTAGCAAAAAGAAGACACAGATTATGTCACAAGGTGCACATGGGGTACCATCAATCTTTATTGACGACGCCGAACTAGAGATAGTAGACCATTTTACATATCTAGGATCAGTGGTAAATAGCAAATTATCCCTAGATCAGGAAATCAACATCTGGATTGGTAAGGCAGCAACAACAATGAACAGGTTAAGAAAAAGAGTCTGGGAGAACAGGAAGCTTACTGCCAAAACAAAAGTCCTTGTCTATCAAGCCTGTGTCCTTAGTACTCTTCTCTATGGCAGTGAAACCTGGACAACTTACTCACACCAAGAGAACAATTTAAACAGCTTTCATATGCGGTGTCTGCGAAGAATTCTTGGTATTAAGTGGCAAGACAAAATCACAAATACTGAAGTATTGGAAAGATCAGGTTGTGTGACAGTTTATTCCATGCTCAGTCTTCGTAGACTTAGATGGATAGGACATCTTAGGAGGATGGATGATGGTAGAATACCAAAGGATATCTTTTTTGGTGAATTACAGATGGGTAAGAGATCTCAGGGTCGGCCTCTACTACGATACAAAGATGTGTGGAAGCGCGACATGATTGATACAGGCATTGATAA
>OY992886.1:99819097-99849097 GCA_963921405.1 Cepaea hortensis | reverse complement strand
TCTGTCTGTCTGTCTGTCTGTCTGTCTGTCTGTCTGTCTGTCTGTCTGTCTGTCTGTCTGTCTGTCTGTCTGTCTGTCTGTCTGTCTGTCTGTCTGTCTGTCTGTCTGTCTGTCTGTCTGTCTGTCTGTCTGTCTGTCTGTCTGTCTGTCTGTCTGTCTGTCTGTCTGTCTGTCTGTCTGTCTGTCTGTCTGTCTGTCTGTCTGTCTGTCTGTCTGTCTGTCTGTCTGTCTGTCTGTCTGTCTGTCTGTCTGTCTGTCTGTCTGTCTGTCTGTCTGTCTGTCTGTCTGTCTGTCTGTCTGTCTGTCTGTCTGTCTGTCTGTCTGTCTGTCTGTCTGTCTGTCTGTCTGTCTGTCTGTCTGTCTGTCTGTCTGTCTGTCTGTCTGTCTGTCTGTCTGTCTGTCTGTCTGTCTGTCTGTCTGTCTGTCTGTCTGTCTGTCTGTCTGTCTGTCTGTCTGTCTGTCTGTCTGTCTGTCTGTCTGTCTGTCTGTCTGTCTGTCTGTCTGTCTGTCTGTCTGTCTGTCTGTCTGTCTGTCTGTCTGTCTGTCTGTCTGTCTGTCTGTCTGTCTGTCTGTCTGTCTGTCTGTCTGTCTGTCTGTCTGTCTGTCTGTCTGTCTGTCTGTCTGTCTGTCTGTCTGTCTGTCTGTCTGTCTGTCTGTCTGTCTGTCTGTCTGTCTGTCTGTCTGTCTGTCTGTCTGTCTGTCTGTCTGTCTGTCTGTCTGTCTGTCTGTCTGTCTGTCTGTCTGTCTGTCTGTCTGTCTGTCTGTCTGTCTGTCTGTCTGTCTGTCTGTCTGTCTGTCTGTCTGTCTGTCTGTCTGTCTGTCTGTCTGTCTGTCTGTCTGTCTGTCTGTCTGTCTGTCTGTCTGTCTGTCTGTCTGTCTGTCTGTCTGTCTGTCTGTCTGTCTGTCTGTCTGTCTGTCTGTCTGTCTGTCTGTCTGTCTGTCTGTCTGTCTGTCTGTCTGTCTGTCTGTCTGTCTGTCTGTCTGTCTGTCTGTCTGTCTGTCTGTCTGTCTGTCTGTCTGTCTGTCTGTCTGTCTGTGTATGTTCGGCACGAACATAACAACAAAATATAGATAGAATAGAAGAATAGATAGAAAATATGATTGGAAGAGATCTATCTAAAGTAAACTTGGCTCCCGTTCCCGACTATCTGTCTGTCAGTCTGTCTATCTGTCTGTCTATCTGTCTGTCTGACCTGGCCCGGCTACACCCAGTCCCTGGTGGGGAGCATCTCATTTAATTCATCGTCAATCAACTCATTTAATCTATAGCCAGGGGACTTAACTTAAGATATAACAATGCTACTAAAAGTTATATCCCCTTTTTTAATATTATTTTTATATTTTCTTATGTTCAGTCATGTAATTACAAACTTAAATTTTAGGAAGGTAATAGCTGATAGCTGATAGATAAAACTATGACAGTTGGTTGCACAGGAATGAAAGCAAAACGTGTAGAAAATTTCATCTCAATCGGATGGACCGTTCGCGAACGCATAAAGGACGCATTCACATACATCCATACATACATACATACATACATACAACGATTTATATATATATATATGCCGGCTCCGTGGCCGAGGGGTTAGCAGCTTTCTCCACTAACCCCGAATACTCTCGTCACGTGACGCGACGAGAACTAGCAGTGGTTCGAATCGCAAAAGTGACTTATGAGAGTATGGAGCCGGTCGCTCAGAAAGTCGTGGCGTGCTGATGAGCGTAATCTAGCCTAGGAATCAACATACAGCTGAAAGATGCTGGTGTTGACCGCAATATCCTGAAACAGGATGGAAAAGCGGGAGAAAAAAAAACATATATATATATATATATATATATATATATATATATATATATATATATATATATATATATATATATATATATATATATATATATATATATATTTTGCATATCCTTTACAGGACATCGCTGTCAACACCTGCATCTTTCAGCTGTATGTTGATTTCTTGGCAAGATTACGCTCAGTAGTTTGCCATTGCTTTCTGAGCGGCCGTCTCACATACCCCGTAAGTTACCGATGCGATTCGAACCACTGCTGATTCTCACCGTCATCACGTCACCGACGAGAGTATACGAGATCACGGAGAAAAGTCATAACCTCTAAGCCACGAAGCCGGCATATATATATATATATATATATATATATATATATATATATATATATATATATATATATATATATATATATATATATATATATATATATATATATATATATATACTCCTTCTTTCAGCTACGATCACCCTTAACAGTGTGTCATCATCATCATCATCATCATCCGTCAAGCGTCGTGGGGAGGAATAATTTGCTTTCCAGCGCCCGGTGGGCGGCACTGGATAGTCTCGGTCTCGTCGCAGACGATCTTTGATGTAAGGCCAGTGATGGTAGTTGTTCGTGTTGCATTCTAACAACATGGCCAAACCTCTTGATCTTCTGTCTTTCAATAAATGTGGCACAAGATGTTGATCCCGCAGTCTGTCTGACAACAGCATTTCTTACTCGATCTCGGATTGTTAAGTTGGCAGCATGCATCTCACCTCGCAGGTGTTGAACCTCTTGATCTTCTGTCTTTCAATAAATGTGGCACAAGATGTTGATCCCGCTGTCTGTCTGACAACAGCATTTCTTACTCGATCTCGGATTGTTAAGTTGGCAGCATGCATCTCACCTCGCAGGTGTTGATTTTGCGAAAGTGTGATTAGGATAAAGTCCAAGTTTGAGATTGGTAGCGTAGGGATGGTGTGAATATGCTGTTTATTATCTGTCGTTTTGCGGACATGGGTATATTTGGATGTTTCAGTAAGAGTGATAGTTGATATGTAAGTGCACTAGCTTTTTGACATCTGATTTCGATTTCTCTGTCAAATCTGCCATCTTCTGTGATCATACTTCCAAGATATTTGAATTGTTTTACTTGTTTCAGAGTTGTGCTATTTATCTGTATACTTAGTGGGCCCGGCGATCTGCTAACTTGCATTACTTCTGTTTGGGCTGTTTTTATACTCATATTGTATCTGCTGCAGGTTGAACTCAGATTATTAATATGATTTTTTAGTCTGCCCTCATCGCTGTAAAACAGGCACTGACCCTCTGAAAATAGAAGTTCATTTATTTCCTGTGGGTCAATTGTTTCATCTGGAGTAAAGAGTCCTAATTTTTTTTGAATCTGCTTCTTTGGATATTCTGTCCATGTAGACATTAAATAGCATAACAGTGTGTAGCAGCCAGTATTTCAAGGCACACATCAGTAATGCTGGTACTGGAACCACACATTAGTAATGCTGGTACTGGAACCACACATCAATAACGCTGATATTGGAACCACTCACCAGCAACGCTGGCACTGGAACACTGAAATAAATGTTGCATGTCCCTTGCTGGACTTCGCGATCAACCCCATCCAACAGGCTGATGTACAAAGCAATTTTACGTTCAGTAGTTTGCCATTGTTTTCTGAACGAGAGATCAACGTTGAAGTCCAACCGGTCTATGCAGAGAATGAACCCCTTACCCCGCTGTCGGAGCAACGGTGGTGTCATGCGATTCAATCTAATCTGTTGTTTCAATGGATCTCACTCCCCAGCGTTTTACAGTACCCGTCGTCTTTCTATAATTGGTTGAGATATTATTGTGTGTAAACTGGAAGAACGGCAATAGGGGATCCCTTTAAGACCACTAAGACAGTTAATAAATACATACGTTCTGTTTGGCCCTCATAGAAATAGGAGAAATAATTAGAGCAGAGAGACACTATCGTCATTTGGAGGTTACAAGTTCGAATCCAGATCGGTAACAATAGCTTTCAATTTTTATGTTATCTAGTGTGTCCTCTAGTCACTAAATTATTCCCCTACTTCTATGAGGGCCAAGCAGTACGTGTGTATTTGTTTATTAACTGGTAGAGTAGCGTCTACTTTCCCGTGAAGATTACAGTATATCATTTGCTTCTGACATTAGCCATTACCATGTTCAAGTTCCATCTTCACATGGAAGATCGGCTGTAATGAGCCTAAGAAACCCTCTGTTCTGAGTCTTAGCTGTGAACGCAAGCAAGTTTCTTGACGCCCGATTCCTTCATATGGCAAGTTGTCTTCACCTTGTGCAGTCTTCCCACTGCATGCTTTTCCTCTTATAAGATCTTTCTCTTGTACGGTCAATCCCTTGCAGGGTCTTCTTTACGTGATCTTTCTCTTTTACGTGTGTTTGCAGTTTTCCTCCCGAATTATGTTCTTTTGCAATGTCTTCCCCTTACACAGTCTTCTTTGTTATCTGTCTTCCTCTTGAATGGCTTTCCTTTGTCGCGATCATCCTTCTGCTTTGTTTTCTATTGAGCGGTGCCCCTCTTATGCAGTCTTCTCCATTTATGGTCCTCTCCTTTCACGGTCTTCTAATTTCACGGTCTCCTAATTTCACGGTGTTCTTATTTCGAGGTCTTTCTCTTGCACCATCATCGTCTGTCACGGGCTTCCTGTTGCGAAGACTTTCATTTGTTCAATCCTCCTCTTTCCTGGTGGTCACCTTTCCTGGTCTTCCTAACCCACGGTTTCTCCTCCACGGTTTTCTTCTTGGGTGGTACTGGGTGCATGGTATTGGGTGTATGGTACTGGGTGAATAGTATTGGGTGGATGGTACTGAGTGTACAGTATTGAGTAGATGGTCTATGTGGGCGGTACTGGGTGTATGGTATTGGGTGTGTGGTACTCCGTGTATGGTATTGGGTGTGTGGTACTGCGTGTATGGTATTGGGTGGATGGTACTGAGTGTATGGTATTGGGTGGATGGTACTGTGTGGGAGGTACTGGGTGCATGGTATTGAATGTGTGGTACTGGGTGTACGGTATTGGGTGGATGGTACTGGGTGTACAGTATTGAGTAGATGGTACTGTGTGGGTAGTACTGGGTGTATAGTATTGGATGGATGGTACTGGGTATATGGTAATGGGTGGATGGTACTGGGTGGATGGTACTGGGTGGATAGTATTGGGTGAGTTGTATTGGGTGCATGGTATTGGGTGGGTTGTACTGGGTGTATGGTATTGGGTGTGAGGTACTGGGCGTATGGTATTGGGTGGATGGTACTGGGTGTACAGTACTGAGTAGATGGTACTGTCTGGGTGGTACTGGGTGTATGGTATTGGATGCGTGGTAGTGGGTGTATGGTATTCTGTGGGTGGTACTGGATGTATGGTATTGGATTGATGGTACTAGGTGGATGGTACTGGGTGTATATTATTGAGTGGATGGTACTGGGTGTGTCGTATTGCGTGGAGGGTACTGGGTGTATGGTACTAGATGCATGGTACTGGATGTAAGGTACTGGGTGTGTGGTACTGGGTGTATGGTACTGAATGGAGGGTATTGGGTGCATTGTATTAAGAGGTGGTACTTGTTGTATAGTGTTGGGTGGGTGGTACTGGGTGTGTGGTATTGTGTGTATGGTATTGTGTGGATGGTACTGGGGATATGGTATTGTGTGGATGGTACTGGTGGTATGGTATTGTGTGGATGGTACTGGGGGTATGGTATTGGGTGGGTGGTACTGGTTGTATGGTATTGGGCGGGTGGTACTGAATGGGTGGCATTGGATGGGTGGTATTGGGTGCATGGTATTGTATGAGTAGTGTTGCATGTATGGTATTGGGTGGATGGTATGGGTGGGTGGTATAGGTGGGTTGTACTGGGTGTATGGTATTGGGTGGGTGGTATTGGGTGGGTGGTATGGGTGGGTGGTATTAGGTGGATGGTATTGGGTGGATGGTATGCGTGGGTGGTATTGAGTAGATGGTATGGGTGGGTGGTATGGGTGGGTGGTATGGGTAGGTGGTATTGGGTGGGTGGTACTGGATGTATGGTATTGGTTGGGTGGTATTGGGTGCATAGAATTGGGTGGATGGTACTCTGTGAATGGTACTTGGTGTATGGTATTGGGTGGATGGTACTGGGTGGGTGATACTGGGTGTATGGTATTGGTTGGGTGGTACTGGGTGCATTGTATTGGACGGGTGGTGCTGGGTGGGTGGTGCTGGGTGTATAGCATTGGGTGGATGGTACTGGGTGCATGTTTTTGGGTGCATGGTACTGGGTGGGTGGTACTGGGTGTATTGTATTACGTGGATGGTACTGAGTGTGTGATACTGGGTGCATTGTATTGAATGGGTGGTACTGGGTGCATGATATTAAGTTGATTGTACTGGGTGCATGGTATTAGGTAGGTGGTAGTGGGTGGGTGGTATTGGGTGGTTGGTGCTGACTAGATGTTAGGGGGATGTACTGAGTTCATGGTGTTAGGTGGGCGGTACTGGGTGCATCTAACTACTGAACGTAAGCTTGCCAAGAGAACACAACAGCAATCAAATGATAGTGTTGACTACGACGTCCTTTAAAGTATATGCAACTAACTAACTGTGTGCATGGTTTTGTGTGGGTGGTACAGATATGTGGTATTGGGTGGGTGGTACCGATATGTGGTAATGTGTGGGTGGTACTGATATGAGGTATTTTGTGGGTGGTACCGATATGTAGTATTGTGTGGGTGGTACTGATATGTGGTATTGGGTGGGTGGTACCGATATGTGGTATTGTGTGGGTGGTACTGATATGTGGTATTGGGTGGGTGGTACCGATATGTGGTATTGTGTGGGTGGTACTGATATGTGGTATTGGGTGGGTGGTACTGATATGTGATATTGTGTGGGTGGTACTGATATGTGGTATTGGGTGGGTGGTACTGACTATATTGCAACGTGTGAGTGGTACAGATATATGGTATTGTGTGGGTGGTACTGATATGTGGTATTGGGTGGGTGGTACTGACTATATTGTATCGTGTGGGTGGTACCGATATGTGGTATTGTGTGGGTGGTACCGATATGTGGTATCGTGTGGGTGGTACCGATATGTGGTATTGTGTGGGTGGTACTGATATGTGGTACTGGGTGGGTGGTACCGATATGTGGTATTGTGTGGGTGGTACTGATATGTGGTATTGGGTGGGTGGTACCGATATGTGGTATTGTGCGGGTGGTACTGATATGTGGTATTGGGTGGGTGGTACTGATATGTAATATTGTGTGGGTGGTACTGATATGTGGTATTGGGTGGGTGGTACTGACTATATTACAACGTGTGGGTGGTACAGATATGTGGTATTGTATGGGTGGTACTGATATGTGGTATCAGATTCTTGCACCCATCGACGAAATTACCGTTTACTCAAACCCAATGCAAGCACTGTTCTTTTTTCGGAATTTGTAATAGTATACACAATTTCGCATTCAATTCCACTGAAAAATATTCATACATTTCAATGTTAGCGATAAGTGGTAAGATGTTTTTAAAAAAAACATATTAATCAGGTTTCATGAAATAACCCACATTTTGAGACATCTCTGAACAGTCCTAGTTTAAAACAACGCGGGTAGTTGGCATAAGGCCAATCCCGTGAAAATATTCAACATTGAGCGCTGATTGTCTGGCTACGCTGTAATACATTTAACATTATGAATTTCATTTCAGATTAGTAAATTATGTACCGCATATAAACAAACTTTGAAATCTGCTGTAAAATCTCCAGAACAAAAAATATTGTGTTGGGTGGACATAATGATAATGTTATATACTAAATCTCATAATTTTCCCTCTGTTGGTTACTGAGATATGGATGTTTATATTGAGGCAAACAAATGTGGACTTACTATAGTCATGGTTATAAAGAAAGAGCAGAGAAAAGTGTAGAGTAGAACCCCGATCGCTCTTCCAACAATCGCAACGTTAACGCACTGGCATATCGCGTCGGACCTCTTCGTACCTCGACCCGTCGTTCATTTAGGTATCGCTCTCCTTCACCTAATATATACGCCGCAATAGTACAGTATATATTAACACAACTGCATGATCACTACTAAAAGTAACTACACACTTTCCAGAAATGACACCAACATTATTTAGCAATCACAAAAATATCTGCATCACCTCCTAGTGTCTAGCAATACATGCTCTGCTTGAGATAGACGAATCACTCCGTTGTCCGAATTTCACACTCCATAAATCTACCTACATAATTCAAGAAGCACAAATAACAACATACAACAGAAACTGGCTTCACAAAGACACATCACGTAATAGCAGTAAACAGATTAACACACTTGTAAAGTTAAACTAATAAATGCAGTTTCTCACAGCCTGTAATCTGAATAGTAAATAACCAAAAATTGCCTCATTAAGGGACTTACACACAACCAATATAGTTAAATTATGCTTTCACAAATATCGGTCGTGACACGGCAGTACACACACGAACTACGGTCTATTCTCCAGTCGCGTATCGATCGCAAAGTGATTACTAATTCATGGGATTTCACATATATAATTAGCTGCATTACAATCGCGTGTTTCACTGTATTAAGCCACGAAAATACTTAAAGTTTCATTTACCTGAACCATTGGAGTCTTCACCAGTTCAGTTGAAATTACTGTCCGTTGCCAGCATGCCTCTTCTTGACAGTACGAGCCGATTTTATGATCGTCTGCTCTGGTGGAGAGATCCTGCGTGAATGATCACCAATATGGCTAGATCCGCTATTGCGCACTCATCTCTAAGCATGGAGAAGTGATGGATCACGGATTATTCCACGTGGAGTATAAAGCATGAATTCTCCCGAGTAGAGAACATTCCTCGTTCACTCAAGGGATAATTTGAGTGCACCCCGCGACTTCTATCTTGCAGTCTAGTCTCTTCGCGAACCTTCTAGGCTGAGTAACAAGCCGATTTTCCCCGTGTTATTTATAACTGGGAAACGCCCCTATGACGCTAACGGTTTTCTCTGGGGATTCCGAGCATGAAGCACAGTTGGCCTTGGCCAACTTGTGACAGAGGGTGGACGAAATATTGTATGAAATTGAGTGATAGAATGTTAGACTGTTAGAATGTCCAATTCTTAACCCTTTGAATATAAAGTTTATTCCTTATACACCTTGTACACTCTGTGATTCCCTGCGTAGAGATAAGTACTCCTTCATTTATCCGGACTTTAATTGTTGTATGTTTGTTGTTCTCTTTAAATATAAATTCTTCAGTCATCACGTTCACCCTTATCCGCTTATATTTGTCCATTCGTTAAGCCTCTTGTACATATTATGTGTCCTTGTTACGACACCCATCATATAACTTAACACGATAACGCGGCTGCGAGTACAACATCAGCTACCATTACACGACGGTTTCAATACATCTGGAGCTAGATGATAGTGAATCAAAGACCAGAGCAGTGATATTCAAGTTATAGTTATTATATCCTACAAAATGTCAGTGGCAGTAATTGACTTCAATTTAAAAACTACAACAAAGTTCAGCATTTTCGGTCGAAATGCCAATTTCTGTTCTCCCTAATAATTGGTAGGCTCACGGCGTCAGCTGTGCCGATAGGAGTGATGCATGTATTGTCCTTCAGTTGCAACCGAATGCAGCTAAACATATTGCATGTTCTTTACAATACGTCACATCAACTCTTGGTTTATTTTCTAGATAATTTTACATTCAGTAGTTTGCCACTGAAATCTGAATGAGTAGTCAACGTTTACGTCCAATTTAGTGCTGGTGTTAATGACACAATATTTGGACAATCACTCTAATGTTATCTCACATAAAATGACACGAATTCTCTTTGGACGTAATGTGCAATGAATTGGTCAACAATAAAACGAGAAGTAGAATCGAACAGCTTTGCTAGGACACAAGGCGACAAAATGGACTTTGCAGCCAAAGTCTTCAGCAGCACAGAAACAACACACACACACACACACACACACACACACGCGCGCACACACCGGTACAGCTACATGAACAACTCTACATGAATATAATTATAAGTTGCTCATCTGTTTCCTTGTTATGTTATTTAGATGTAAAGGGGCATTTCCCACGCCTTGCGGCTGTTTGGTAAAGTAAGAAAAGGACCCTGTTTCACACATATTGGGTATGTGGTTCTAGCAACAAATATTTGCCGGCTTCTGGGGCATAGGGGCAATGAAACCGTTTCACAATCGCGCAGAACGGGTTCCAAAATAACTGCAGTCAATTTGGAAACACATCGCTTTGCTTGACTTGTATCATTTGTATGAGAGACTGTCGTTCAGAAATCAATGGCAATCTACTGCACTTGACCTACCCTAGAGAATCACAAGCTTTCAAACAATGATGTAGTTTACTGCGACGTCCTGTAAAGGGCACGCAAGTAATGAACTATGTGTGTATAGACCAAAGGGAACTCGATGCATAATGTGATGAGGTTCAGGCTGGCGTCTTTACTTGCCAGCGAATTCCCTAGCACTTATTTTAGGCTGGGTCGACCTTGGAGCCAAGGTCAAATTTTAAAATAATCGCGAACTGGGTGGACTTTCGAACGCATAGTCACCACGTCGGGAGGAAAGCGTACTGGCCACCGTGATATCGAGGATCCCAATTCTCTAGTTTAAATTATATAATGGGTGTTCATTTGAAACCCGTTCCAATGGCTTTATTGCAAAAGCTTGAAAGAAAAATGAACAGGTGTGGTAGAATTAAACAAAGTATTCATTTTGAGTGAATTATGCACCATGGGTTGGTGAGAAGAAGTCGCCGGAGGCATTCAGGCAAATATCCCATTGCTTAGGTAGTCGGCGAATTCCGTCCTAAAAAAAAAAAAAAAGGATTGTGGTTGCTCACTGAACCGAGTGTTTACCGCGTTCATTACGTCTGCATCTGTATGAAATCTTTGCCCCTTGAGAGCTTTTTCTTAGAGGTCCGAACAAATGAAAATCAAATTGCGACAAATTAGCATTTTAGGCTGGATGTTGCAGAATTTCCCACTTCTTCCTTACTAATGCTTCCTGCACAATCTTTGCAACATGCGGATGAGCATTATCGTGCAACAAAATAACACCGCGAGATATCATGCCGGGTCGTTTATTCCTGATGGCTTTTTGCAGCTTCTCTAGTGTTTGCAAGTAGTGGGTAGGGTTGATGTTGACACCAGGTTCTTTAAAGTCGGCCAACAATAGCCTTTCATGGTAAAACAATGCGCTCAGCATAACTTTACCAGGGGAAACCTGTACCTTGAATTTTTTTGGCTTTTGGTGATCCAGCGTGCTTCCATTGCATGCTCTCTCTATTCCTGCTCGGCTCAAAGTGGTGACACTATGATTCATCGCCTGCCACTATGCGGAAGAGAAATGCATCACCCTCCACTCTGTAACGCAGCAAGTGGTTCAAACATCATCCCATGCGTTCCTCTTTTTGGTGGTCGGTCAGCATCCGTAGTACCCACTGTGAACACACCTTCCTATATTGCAGTTTCTTACGAACGACCTTTCGAATTGTCCCAAATTACTTTTTTCGCTAGCGAACGTATGCTTTGACAACGGTTCATCTGTACTGCTGCATCAATTTTGTCGATGGTTGTTTTTTTCCTGTTGCAACAACATGCTCTTGACCCGGCCGTCGAAGATCTGTCGTGAACTGATGTCCTTTCGGAAACATTCGTGCCCAGTCTGTCACTGTTGTCTTCGACACACATTTGTTACCGTACGCTGCCTGCATTCTTCGATGAATTTTCACTGGTCGACATCCTTTAGATGAAAGAAACTGTTTCACCGCTCTTTGAGCTTCTTTGGACGGATTTTGGATCAACCCTGCCATTTTCTAAACGGTCAGAAACAGAACATATGCATCAAGGGACGATAAGCACTTGCTCTTTTATTCAGTGGTCAGTACTTATCACATGACTATAACATTATCATGTTCAACGTACGCAATTACGCGCGGTGTGGCACGAACGGATTTCAAATGAACACCCTTAATACATTGGCACCTGGGAATCTTGACAGGCATAGTTTGTTAGATTGTGCTTCAAAAAGTGCATAATATCTACGGCCCTTGGCGGGGACTAGGGGTGGAGTTATACCTCTCCATAGCACACAGCCTGGGCTGAATTGTAGAGACCATGAGTTGCCCATGCAGCACGATATTTCTCTCTGCCTGCTAAGTTGACTCCAGAAGAAATGTAACACCGATACATCTGGAACAAGACTGGCTACAGACGCTCCCGGATCAGCAAAGCACTGCTCTAACTGTCCGTCTGTCGGAGATTCGAACCTAGACCAGTTACCGCCAAGGCTTAGGGACTGGTCTGCCCTGCCATGACATTTAGTCTTTAGATTGCATTTTCTTGCATCACAGTACGACGTGTACCGTTCCACTCCTCCTCCTCAGCCCAAAAAATATTACAACAAATTATGGCTGTGACATTTAGGCTCCCTGTTCGGCTGATAATTGCTGGACTGTAACGTGTATAATCTGCTCCTTATAAAACGTCAGCACCCAGAGCTTCCATGAAACATCGGCACCTGTCTCCGACCTAACCAGCGCTTGCAACCATCTGTTGGCATCAATATGAGCTCCTTGCTGATATTCTCTCTGCTGCTCTTGTCTCTGGCTACTATAGGTAAGTGCATACGTAAAAGTACGGGACCTTTTCTCCAGCCATCAGATGTATAAGTACATGGTGCTCGACGCATCATTTAGTAACATTTAATTGCCTGGGAGACGCGATAGCTTAATGACTTTAAGTGCAGTATGTAGATATAAAGTAAGACACGTGTACTTTTACAACCACGTTGCAATCAACGCTTTTATGTCTTGTTATTTGTGATTTATTTTCTAGGCAATGTTACCTTCAGTATTTTGTAAATTCTATGTGAAAGAACGGCGCTCATACTATTTTAAAAATCAGAGCAAAGTACTCTGATTCAAAATCGCCTGCTGTTGATTTCCCACCATTGAATTGTGAATTTCGTTCACCATTACAAAGCATATGCTATATAGAACATATTTTACTGTATGACAGTAAATCTTTGAATGTAAATGAACAATATAAGAAGAACTTGAAAGCGATAGAGACGTGGTTCCTGAGACGAATGTTGTGAATTCCTTGGACTGCCGAAGTAACTAACTATGATTGCATGAAAGAGGCTAATGAAACTAGAACAGTATATACAACATCTAGCTGACCCGGCCCGGCTTCGCCCAGTCCCTGGTGGGGAGCATCTCATTCAATTCATATAAGTAGTCATATAAGCTCCCGTTCCCGACTGTCTGTCTGTCTGTCTGTCTGTCTGTCTGTCTGACCCGGCCCGGCTTCGCCCAACTCCTGGTGGGAGCATCTCATTTAATTCATATAAGTAGTCATATAAGTTTCCGTTCCCGACTGTCTGTCTGTCTGTCTGTCTGTCTGTCTGATTGTCTGTCTGTCTGACCTGGCCCAGCCCTTGGTGGAGAGCATCTCATTTAAATCATATAAGTAGTTATATAAACTCCCGTTCCCGACTATCTGTCTGTCTGTCTGTCTTGGGTAAATGGAGGAGGGAGGAGGAAGAGGGAGGTGGAGGAGGGAAGAGGAGGGAGGAGGAGGGAGGAGGAGGAGACAGGGGGAGTAGGGAGGAATAGGAGGGAGGAGGAGGGATTAGGAGGAGGGAGGAGTAGGAGGGAGGGGGAGGAGGAGGGAGAAGGAGGAGGATGAGGAGGGAGAGGGAGGGAGGAGGAGAACTCAGGAGAAGGAGGGAGAGGAGGAGGGAGGAGGAGGAGTAGAGGAAGGAGGAGGGAGAGGGAGGAGGAGGGAGGAGGAGGGAGGAGGAGTAGGCGGAGGGAGAAGGAGGAGGAGGAGGAAGAGGGAGAAGGAGGGGGAGAAGGATGAGGAGGGAGGATGAGGAGGGAGGTGGAGGAAGAGGGAGGAGGAGGAATGTGGAGGGAAGAGGAGGAGGGAGGAGGTAGAGGAAGGAGGAGGAGAAGGGAGGAGGAGGGATGAGGAGGGGGAGAAGGGAGGAGGGAGGAGGAGGGATGAGAAGGAGGAGGAGGGGGAGGGGAGAAGGAGGAGGAGAAGGGAGGAGGAAGGAGGAGGAAGGAAGAGGAGTGATTAGGAGGAGGGAGGAGGGCGAGGAGGTAGGAGGAGGGAGGAGGAGGAAGAGGGAGGAGGAGGGAGGAGGAAGAGGGTGGAGGAGGGAGGAAGAGAGAGGAGGAGGGAGGAGGAGGAGTAGGGAGGAATAGAAGGGAGGAGGAGGGATTAGGAGGAGGAGGGGGGAAAGAGGAGAAGGAGGAGGAGGAGGAAGAGGGAGGAGGAGGAAGGAGGAAGGAGGAGGAGGAAGAAGAGGCAGGAGGAAGAGGGAGGAGGAGGAGGAGGAGAATGCAGGAGGAGGATGGGGAGGAGGAGGAGAGGGAGGAGGAAAGAGGAGGAGAAGAGAGGAGGTGGAGGGAGAAGGAAGAGGGAGGAGGAGAGGAGGAGGAGGAATGATGAGGAGGGAGGAGAAGGAAGAGGGATGTGGAGGAGGGAGGAGGTAGAGGGGGGAGGAGGGAGGAAAAGGGAGGAGGAGGGAGGAGGGGGGATGAGGAGGCGGGATGAGGAGGAGGGAGGAGGAGGGAGAAGGGAAGGGGAAGAGGGAGAAGAAGGAGGAGGAGGGAGGAGGTGGAGGAGGAGGAGGGAGGAGGAAGAGGGAGGAAGGAAGAAGAGGGATTAGGAGGAGGAAGAGGGATGAGTAGGGAGGAGGAGGAAGGAGGAGGAAGAGGGAGGAGGAGGAGGGGAAGAGGAAGAGTGTAGGGGGAGGAGGAGGAGGATTATAACGCATATGCCTGTTGATTTAATAATGGCTGAAGTTGTTCCATGTCTTCGTAGAGTTGGCGACAGTGTAAAGAAATATAAAATCTTCAAACTTGATAGAGATAAGGTAACTATTATTTATTTATTATGTTGTTAATCACCGACATGCTTGTAGGTAACTCTTTAAGCAATAAAAGATGAGTTACAATGTTATGCATTGTGCATTATTTTTATGAAAACTTTGAAAATGCCTTAAAGATTATATCATTATTTATTACAACTCATATGCCGGTACATAACTACAGACAAAGGATTTCTAAATCTTTGAAAACGATGCAACAATATGACTATAAGCTATACAGAAAAGCTATTAAAAGTTATGCCCCTTGAAATAACTTTTATAGAGTTAAGTCTCTTCGCAATATAGAAATTATAATAAAAAATGAAATATTAAATAATATTAAGTAAGCAGCCGATTTCACAATAAAAAAAATATAACAGTTGGCTGCGCTGGAATGAAAGGAAGGCGTGTAGAAAATTTCATCTCAATCGGATGGGCCGTTCGCGAACGCATAAAGGACATTCATATCCACACACATCCTTTTTTATTTATAAGACTAGCTGACCCGGCCCGGCTTCGCCCAGACCCTGGTTGGGAGCATCTCATTTAATTCATATAATTTATATAAGTAGTCATATAAGCTCCCGTTCCCGTTCCCGGCTATCTATCTGTCTGTCTGTCTGTCTGACCCGGCCCGGCTTCGCCCAGACCCTGATGGGGAGCATCTCATTTAATTCATATAAGTAGTCATATAAGTTCCCGTTCCCGACTATCTATCTGTCTGTCTTCTGACCCGGCCCGGCATCCCCCAACTCCTGGTGGGGAGCATCTCATTTATTTCATATAAGTAGTCATATAAGTTCCCGATCCCGACTGTCTGTCTGTCTATCTATCTATCTGTCTGTCTGTCTGACCCGGCCCAGCCCATGGTGGAGAGCATCTCATTTAAATCATATAAGTAGTCATATAAGATCCCGTTCCCGACTATATGTCTGTCTGTCTGTCTGTCTTGGGTAAATGGAGGACGGAGGAGGAAGAGGGAGGTGGAGGAGGGAAGAGGAGGGAGGAGGAAGAGACTGGAGGAGTAGGGAGGAATAGGAGGGAGGAGGAGGGATAAGGAGGAGGAGGGAGGAGTAGGGTGGAGGAGGAGGAGGGAGGAGGAAGAGGGAGGAGGGGGGAGAAGGAGAACGCAGGAGGAGGAGGGAGGAGGAGGGAGGAGGAGGAGGAGGTAAGGGAGGAGGAGGGAGGAGGAGGAGAGAGTAGGAGGAGGGAGGAGGCGGAGGGAGAAGGAAGAGGGAGGAAGAAGGAGAAGGACTATGGAGAAGGAGGAGGGAGGAGGGAGGAGAAGGAGAGGAGGAGGTGGGAAGAGAAGAAGGGGGAGGAGGAGGGGGAGGAGGAGGAGGGAGGATGAGGAGGGAGGAAGAGGAAGAGGGAGGAGGAAGAATGTGAAGGGAGGAGGAGGGAGGAGGGAGGAGGTAGAGGGAGGAGGAGGAGGGAGTAGGAGAGAGGAGGAGGATAGAAGAGGAGGGAGGAGGAGGGATGAGGAGGAGGGAGGATGAGGAGGAAGGAGGAGGAAGAGAGAAGAGAAGGAATGTGAAGGGAGGAGGAGGGAGGAGGTAGAGGGAGGGGGAGGAGGGAGGAGGATGAGGGAGGAGGAGAGAGGAGGAGGGAGGAGGAGGAGAAGGGAGGAGGAGGAGAGGGATGACGAGGAAGGAGGAGGGGGAGGAGGGAGGAGGAGGAGGGAGGAAGAAGGAGGAGGAGGGATGAGAGGGAGGAGGGAGGAGGAGGGGGAGGATTAGGAGAAGGGAGGAGGATGGCGAAGGAGGAAGGAAGAGGAGGGATTAGGAGGAAGGAGGAGGGCGAGGAGGTAGGAGGAGGGAGAGGAGTAAGAGTGAGGAGGAGGGAGGAGGAAGAGAGTGGAGGAGAGAAGAGGAGGAGGGAGGAAGAGATAGCGGAAAGAGAAGGAGGGAGGAGGAGGAGTAGGGAGGAATAGGAGGGAGGAGGAAGGAGGAGGAGGGATTAAGAGGAGGAGGGGCGAAAGAGGAGAAGGAGGAGGAGGGAGGAGGAGGGAGGAGGAGGAAGATGGATGGTGAGGAGGAGGGAGGAGGAGGGAGGAGGAGGAGGAAGTAGGAGGAAGAGGGAGGAGGGGAGGAGGAGGGAGGAGGAAGAGTTAGGAGGAGGGAGGAGGAGAGAGAAGGAGGAGGAGGGAGGAGGGAGGAGGAGAACGCAGGAGGAGGAGGGTGAGGAGGAGGGAGGAGGGAGGTGGTGGAGGGAGAAGGAGGAGGGAGGTGGTGGAGGGAGAAGGAGGAGGGAGGAAGAGGTAGAAGGAGGAGGGAGGAGGAGGAATGATGAGGAAGGAGGAGGAGGAAGAGGGATGTGGAGGAAGGAGGAGGAGGAGGAGGAATGATGAGGAGGGAGGAGGAGGAAGAGGGATGTGCAGAAAGGAGGAGGAGGGAGGAGGAGGGAGGAGGTAGACGGAGGAAAAGGGAGGAGGGAGGAGGAGAGAGGAGGAGGAGGAAAGAGGAGGAGGAGGGAGGAGGAGGAGGGAGGAGGAGAAGGAGGAGGAGGGAGAAGGGAGGGGGAGGGAGGAGGAGGGAGAAGGAGGAGGAGGATGGAGGTAGGAGGAGGAGGGAGAGGGAGGAGGGGGAGGGGAAGAGGGTAGGAGGAGGAGTGGAGAGGAGTAGAGAGGAGGAGGAGGGAGGAGGTAGGAAGAGGAGGAAGAGGGAGGAGGAGGGAGGAGAAGGAAGGAGGAGGAAGGAGGAGGAAGAAGAAGGAGGAGGAGGAAGAGGGAGGATGGAGGAGGAAGAGGAGGGAGCGGGGGGAGGGGGAGGAAGAGGAAGGAGGAGGAAGAGGGAGGAGGAGGAAGAGGGAGGAGGAGGAGGAAGAGGGAGGAGGAGGAAGAGGGAGGAGGAGGGAGGAGGGATAGGGAGGAGGGGGAGGTGAAGAGGAAGAGGGTAGTAGGAGGAGGGGAGAGGAGGAGAAGAAGGGAGAAGGAGGGAGGAGGAGAAGGAGGAGGAGGAAGGAGGGGAAGGAGGGAGGAGGAGGGGAGAGGAGGAGGGAGGAGGCGGAGGGAGAAGAAGGAAGGAGGAGGAGGGAGGAGGGAGAGGAAGGAGGGAGGATGAGGGAGAATGAGGAGGGGAGGAAGGAAAGGGAGGTGGAAGAGGAGGAGGACGGAGGAGAAGGGTGGAGGAAAGAGGTAGAGGGAGAAGGAGGTAGAGGGAGGAGGAGGAAGGAAAGGGAAGAGGAAGAGGAGGAGAAGGGAGGAGGAGGAGGGTGGAGGGAGGAGGAGGAGGTAGAGGGAGGAGGAAGCGGGAGGAGGTAGGAGGAGGAGGAAGTGGGAAGAGGGAGAAGAAGGGAGAAGGAGGAGGATGAGGGAGGAGGAGGGAGGAGGATGAGGGAGAAGGAGGCAGGAGAAGGAGGAGGGAGGCAGGAGGAGGAGGGAGGAGGACGGAGAGGGAGGAGGAGGGAAGAGGAGGGAGGAGGGGGGAAGGCGGAGGGAGTAGGAGGGAGGAGGATGGAGGAGGAGGGGAGAGGAAGAGGGAGAAGGAAGAGGGAGAAGGAGGAGGGAGAGGGAGGAGGGGGAGGAGGTAGAGGGAGGAGGTAGAGGGAGGAGGAGAAGAGAGGAGGAGGGAGTTCGCCATTCCGAATTCATACTCGTCTAGGTTCTTTGATTTCGGTCCTTCCATTAATTGTTCTTCCCTTCTACATGACTGTAGATAACTTCCTTACACATAAAAAGATGAATTGTTATTGATATTGCCGTGGCATGGAGGCATATATATCAGCAGCAGAGTTGATCCAGAAAACCAAAGACTGAGATCTATGGAGAACCATGAACGCCTACGCCAGCCGGCACGGCACTTGATGATGATGATGATTGCCGTGTGACGATTCTTTTTAGTCACGTCATTTTCTTCGCTTGTCCTATCGTTTTGGTTCGAAGATTCTTTCATCATCATCATCATATATTTACGTACGTATTTAGGGAGGGGGAGGAGGGAGGAGGAGGAAGAAGAAACAAAAATATGACAGTTGGCAGCGCTGGAATGAGAGGAAGGCGTGTAGAAAATTTCATCTCAATCGGATGGGTCGTTCGCGAACGCATAAAGGACATACATACAGACATATCCACACACATTGCCTTTTATATATAAGACTAGCTGACCCGGCCCGGCTTCGCCCAGTCCCTGGTGGGGAGCATCTCATTTAATTCATATAAGTAGTCATATAAGTTCTCGTTCCCGTTACCGACTGTCTGTCTGTCTGTCTGTCTGTCTGTCTGTCTGTCTGTCTGTCTGTCTGTCTGTCTGTCTGTCTTTCTGTCTGTCTTTCTGTCTGTCTGTCTGTCTGTCTGACCCGGCCCGGCATCGCCCAACTCCTGGTGTGGAGCATCTCATTTAATTCATATAAGTAGTCACATAAGCTCCCGTTCCCGACTATCTATCTGTCTGTCTGTCTGTCTATATGTCTGTCTGTCTGTCTGTCTGATAAGAAGGAGACAAACAGCTTTCTTTAGTCATGTGATGAGAAGAGAGGCATTGGAGAACATCGTGACAACCGGAAAGATCAATGGGAAGACCAAGAGAAAAGATGCCAGATGGATTGAGACGATGGCATGGGGGAATATAATCAGCAGAGTTGATCCAGAAAACCAAAGACCGAGATTTGTGGAGACACATGAACGCCTACGCCAGCTGATAGGGCACTTGATGATGATGATTCCTAAGCCACAGGCGCCGATGAGGATGTTGTTAGATACACAGACAACCCATTGTGTTAGCACCACAAGTGTACCTAGGCTTCACGGCACTCTCGTTGGGCAGAATCCTTACTGGGGAACAGGAGTACATTTCCTATGGTCACATTAAGTGGCAAGACAAAATCACAAATACTGAAGTATTGGAAAGATCAGGTTGTGTGACGGTTTATTCTATGCTCAGTCTTCGTAGACTTAGATGGATAGGACATCTTAGGAGGATGGATGATGGTAGAATACCAAAGGACATCTTTTTTGGTGAATTACAGATGGGTAAGAGATATCAGGGTCGGCCTCTACTACGATACAAAGATGTGTGTAAGCGGGACATGATTGATACAGGCATTGATAATGCACAGTGAGAGCAAGTCGCACGGAGGAAAAAGATCATAAATGGAATAAAGACAAAGGAGAAAATTATTGCAGATAAGTCACCCACCGAGCGTGTGAGACGTAAGATGGTGCATGATGGTGGAAATGACCACGTGTTCATACGCTACAGCCATAGGTAAAAGTTATTATGCCTTTTTAAAGCACAAACTATCGTCTGTCAAGACGGCAAGGTGCTAATGTGTAATGTGGTGTGATTAGATTGCCCAGGTTTCACTGCCATAAAGAAGACTACTAAGGACACAGGCTTGGTAGACGAGGTGTTTTGTGTTGGCAGTAAGCTTCCTGTTCTCACAGATAGACCAAATGACGACCAAGAAAAGGAATTTGATAAAGTAAATAGAAAAAAAAGTGTGGGAAATCCGTAAAGGATATGGAGTGAGTAAACATCTAACAAACTTATGTAGAAGCTTATACAACAACAGTAAATGCATAGTCTTGTGTCCGGTCTTCCCTCTTGTTCATAACCTATATAGACAGCATATGTAAAGAAATCAACCAAAAAGAGACCGTAACAACACCACACGACGAATAGAACACAGAAGAACAACCAATGTCAAATTACACCATTTGCGGACGATCGTGTACTAATAGCAAAATCAGAAGCAGAATTACAAAGCACCATGAATAGTCTAAACGAAGTGGGTAGGGAACATAACATGAAAATCAGCATCAGTAAAACAGAGATAATGACTATAACCAAAGAAAATAAAACACCAAAAATGCATCTAACAGAACACTCCATGAAACAAGAAAGGGGTTTAGAGTAGTTAGGAAGGATAATATCATCAAATGTCAATCAGAAGAAGAGATCGAAAATAGATGCAATAAGGCAAACCAACTCATTGGACTAATGACACCAATACTAAAGGAAAACACACGTATAAATAGTTCCTAAGAAAGTACTCTACAACACAATCTTCCTACCAACCCTATGCTACCAATGTGAAACCTGGACAATGACAGAAAGAGAGTGGAATAAATCACAACTGAACTGAGATTCCTGAGAAGAATACTCAACATATCAACAGGAGAGAAAATCAGAAATTATGAAACCAGGACTATAGTGGGGGTTAGCGCTAGATTTTATCAGGATGCAGCAAGTTAAATGGTTGGTCATGTAACAAGAATACCAACTATCAGTATACCACAACAAGCTATGATGTACAGACCAGCGGGAGGCAGAGGAAGAGGCTGACCACGTAAACGATGGACGCAGGGAATAACAGAGTCCATGGGAATATCGATACATGAAGCCCATACGCGGGCACCCTCCAGCTGTTTATGCTTCACCTCGACAGCGCAAGGTACAAGAGGAACCAGATGAGATTAGATGAGGCTGAAAGCCGCATTGACCGCCTCCACTTCCATTGTCGTGGTGGGTTTGAATATGCTCCTTTCTGTTCTGCATTGATCTTGCCCCTTTCTCTAGCTAGCTTTGAAATTCTATCAATTTCTTTCTTGTCTCACTGAAACACGCACGTGTATAGTTCTGCATTGATCTTGTCCCTTTCTTATGTTAGCTTTGAAATCCCATCATTTTCTCTCTTGCTTTACTGCAGTACACACGTATACTATTATGCATCTAGTTATGTTCAATTGCCATAGCTCACAATGTCCAAAGATTATGAAATGCTCTCGTCTGGCCTGGCCTAGGATCGGTTGATTGTTACTGTTAGCGAGCACATTGCAAACAATGGTATTGATACAATAAAGTGTTCAGTTGCATTATTGATGAAGATAAATAAGAGAAGTCAGCGTAAAGAAGAGTGCTGGTGGAGACTTTCTTTGGTACTATATGTTCGCAAAGTTGTCTCTAAATGGGCTCCAGATGTTAGCTGATTTTCAGTTTAGACCTGGACACCCGTGTCAGCAAATGTTCTCGCATTGTGTTTGTCTGTCACAAACATGTTTGTAGCATTATAGTGCTTGTTAACTCTTACTAGAATAATCTTCGACCCCTTGATTTTCGTAAACTGTACTGGGATTATCCCTGTGATATCTTACGGAGCAAAGCACAGCGCCCCTGGCTTTGGGTGACCAATGGCTGCATCTCATACTAATTCCTCAAAGTCAAACCATTTTATGGCGTTTTGATGATAATTCCATGTTTGACATAAATTCACTTTCCTTTCAGCTAACACAAGGTCAGTAAGAGAAAGCCCCGTGACACTTTGCCCAGACGAAGACGAACCAGTGTGTGGGATGGACGGGAGACCCTACAGGAACAGATGTATTCTGGAGCAGCAGAGCAACGGCATCGACATGGCTTACACCGGAGCCTGCAGACCTAGGGCACCATGTCCCATCGCGATCTATTGTGTATCATACCTCCACCTCGTGTGTGGCACTGATGGGGTGACCTATCGCAACTCTTGCGTCATGTTCGATCGAAATTGTGATAATGTCACTACAGCATATGATGGAGAATGTTAACTTCACTTCTGGAACATTGAAATGACATCACTAAAACAAATGGGGAATGGTGACTTTATGTGTGGAATATTGTGATGAGATGATTAAAACAAATAGAAAATGTTTTCATATCTGGACAATTGAAATGAGAACACTAAAACAAATGGGGAATGGTGACTTTATGTGTGGAATATTGTGATGAGATGATTAAAACAAATAGAAAATGTTTTCATATCTGGACAATTGAAATGAGAACACTAAAACAAATGGGGAATGGTGACTTTATGTGTGGAATATTGTGATGAGATGATTAAAACAAATAGAAAATGTTTTCATATCTGGACAATTGAAATGAGATCACTAAAACAAATGGGGAGTGGTGACTTTATGTGTGGAATATTGTGATGAGATGATTAAAACAAATAGAAAATGTTTTCATATCTGGACAATTGAAATGAGAACACTAAAACAAATGGGGAATGGTGACTTTATGTGTGGAATATTGTGATGAGATGATTAAAACAAATAGAAAATGTTTTCATATCTGGACAATTGAAATGAGATCACTAAAACAAATCCATCTATTCATCCATCCATCATGTGCCATGCCAATAAGCGTGGGCGGTCATGTTTTGCGATCTCACTCGATAACTAGAGTCGTGTATCAGCTTAGTGTTCCTGTCTCGACCATGCCACGTGGCCAAGCCATCCAGGTGTTTACTTCTTGGTCTTCTCCGTGGTCTCTTCTCTTCGATCTTGCCAGTTGTCACCAAGTTCTCCGAGTCATTTCTTCTCATAACATTCCCAAACAATTTTGACTGTCTACGTCTAATGTCTCTAATCAGCTTACGATCTTCATTTGTTTCTTGAAGGACTTATTCATAGGTTTTTCTGTCTGTTCCTGGTATTCTTTGAATTTTCCTCAGAAACCATATTTCCACAGCCATCAGATGTTTTTCGCCTTGACTGCTCATTGTCCACGTAAAACAAATGCAGAATGTTAACTTTACATTTGAAAAATTGAATTGAGATAACCAAACTAAATTATGGAGATGATTATCTTCCGAGCAGAAAAAACATATACTCCACAACTGATATGGACAAAATGTTTAGACGGAAAATAAAATCTCAAAAACTATTACAACTAATAAATTATTGAAAAGAAAATGCTTCAGGTTTTTTTTTCATCATCATCATCATCATCATCATCATCATCATCATCATCATCATCATCATCATCATCATCATCATCATCATCATCATCATCATCATCATCATCATCATCATCATCATTATCATCATCATCATCATCATCATCATCATCATCATCATCATCATCATCATCATCATCATCATCATCATCATCATCATCATCATCATCATCATTGTCGGATAAAGAATCCTCAGTTTCTCTTTCTTAATGTGATCCTGCCCGTTAAAATTAATTTTGCTGTTACTCGCTCAATGATTTGAGACCATTAAGTAGAGTTTTGGAGAACCAAGGAATACCTCCAGGAAAACAATGACATTTTTACTGAGTATCCCAAATTTGGTTCCTTGCCTCTCCTCTACCAACTAAATAATTAATCTAGGGTAATTGCTTACAACAATTTTACTATGACAATAGAACTCGCAAAATAGAAAATAACCCGTAATTTTCATCATTTATTATATATATAAATGGAGCTATTGATTATACATGTAATAACATACAACAATCAACGCAGTACAATTACAAGATTATTTACATATTCATATCTAACTAATTATCTATCTCCTGGCTGTGCCACTGTATCACACATTGTCCTCAGTGTTTTATCCGTTCTTAATTATAATTATTGGGCCTTTTCTGCTGGCCTAGTTATAATCTGTGGAAGAAAACTGGGTTCACCCTGGTTGGTCTCCCATCCAGTTCTTGGATCTCGGTAGAACTCAATCAGTGTAGACTCTATTCTTGAGTGTTCTTGTTTTATTTTTTGCCCTGTTAGATTTATTATGGCTCACTGGTTTTCTCCCCACTTTACCTAGACTAAAGGATATGTTATACCTGTCAGGGAACGGTTTGTGAAAATTGGCAGTAAGTTGCTGTGGAATAGTATTTGGTCTCACTATCTCAGCTGCCTCACTGAGTTAAGTGGGTACTGCATTCAGTCAAGCTGCTACTACTACTTTCACAAAGTACTGCATTCATAAAGTCAGGTCTGGATCTATCTGAGTAGGACCACTAACTGAAATTTAGGCATCCATCATAAATCTAAAGATAAATGAAATCACACATGAATGTAGTCGGATTTTGGAACTGCCTTGATCACAGAGTCTAGCTGCTCATAGAATGTATCCTTCACATCATCAGAGGAAGAGAGTGTCGGTGCATATGCAGTGATAATGGTGGCAAATCCACAAGAGATTGCCAAGCGCAGGGTCAATAAACTTTCATTACCTCCAGCTGGGATATCAATCATTCCCAGTAGCTAATTCTTCAATAAAAAGCCCACACTATGTTGCCTTTTTTTCTGCCTGCCCTCTACCCTTCCAAAAAAGGTGTAATTGTTTTCCCTGAGTGACCCTTCCTCGGCGAGGCGAGTCTCCTGCAGGCTAGCAATATCAATGTTAAGACGATTGACATCAGCATCAATCACAGCCGTTTTTCTCACATCGTTAATATTTGTCAAGTCAGTGGAAAATCCTGGACACATGGTTCTTACGTTCCAGGTTGCAAGCCGTAGCTTTAGGTTTCTATTATTCTTTTTATTAGTACCAGGTGCATTGGTTTTACAGACTGCGATGCAGATTTTGTCCTAGCCCCAAGCACCCATTGAAGCAGGCAGGCTGTGGCGGATCAGCACTCAATTGGCCGGGGGCTGCCCAGCTTGAGGCGGGCGGTAGCTGATCAGTGACACCTGTAGATGTCTCCCACCGTCAGAGGCAGCGCGTGGCGCCCCATGTCTACGCCAACTTACAAGGACTTATAATCCGTAACAGTTGCCTCTCGCTTTGATTCCGAGACCGGTTAAGACCAGGGATGGACTTATTGCCTCTCCATAGCACAAAGCCTGGGCTAAAATAAAGAAACCATGTGTTGCCATGCAGCATGATCCCTCTCTCGGCCTGCCTAGTTCACTCCAGAAGAAAGTTAACACCTATACATCTGGAACAAGACAAGCTGCAGAAGCTGCCGGATCAGCAAAGCAATGCTCTAACTATACTCTCAGCAATGACATAAATTTATGTGATCATTAGACATAATTATGAGATTCTCAAAGGATACTTCTTCATGTGTAGCAATAATGAAAATACAACCCCCCCCCCCCCCCTCCCATTGTCTCATGGATTTATGTGATCTACTCAGTCTACATTCAAGTATTGTGAATCTTAACAATTCTAACATGCTGGTTGACTAAGTATTATTGTGTGCCACAAATATTACTTCTCCATGTTTACAACATTGAAAATACATTTGACTCACCACTTGGGTGCTTTAACTCAACACACAAAATTATGTGAATTTATTTGGTTCTCATGTGTTCATGATACACAAGAAAGCTATTTGTTTGTCCATGTGCTCATGTTAAAAATCAATCTACTGACTAACTACACATTACAATAATTTCTCTATCAATGCTGGCACAGGTAAACTAGTTTTAAATCTTAAGTTACTCACCACTCTAAATCATTACTGAATGAGTTGCCTACTTAGGAAATATGTACAACTTCAGTCTAGTGTTTAACATTAACTAAGTTGTTTAACTAGGAGAAAATAAAACTCACTGTAGTTTTCTCCTAATGTACAGTTATTTATGACTATGATAACTGAATATAATATGATTTAGTTTCTATTAAATTAATTTCTTAAGAACTCACAACTCTAATTCATTATAGATTGAGTTTCATGCTTAAGAAATGAAATGTGCAACGTGTGTCTAATGTTTATACATTAATTAAGTTGTTTAACTGGGAGAAAAATAAAACTCACTATGGTTATTCTTAATGAACAGTTTACCCATAGGCTATGAGAACTGAATATATTATTTAGTTCTTACTAAATTAATTTAAGAACTTACCACATGGTCTTACAATACTGACTTACTTATTAATTCTGGGGAACAGACTCACAAACTAATCTAAGATTTAAATAAATATTTCTGTTTACCTTTCATGTTAAATGAATTTCTTCCAAACGCTTCGGAGATAGGATTCAGATTTTTCCCATGCGATGTCGTAGGCTGATGTTTGTCTTCCTCTACGTAACTAAGACCAAGTTATCTTTGGTAAGTTGATTTTGAAGAGACTATCACTCCCTCGCTCATCGAATCGTCTCCTGTTCCCCTTGCTTGGGCTGGTAAACAAAACAGGCCGCCGTCAGCTTTTCGTGTTGTATTTATACGCTGGCTTTTCCGGTCCACTTTTTTCGTTGCAAATGGGTTATATTAAATCTTGTATCGTACAATTGTGGAACAAACAATCCTGGTGATTGATGAGTGCCTGTGAATACATACATCTGTTCACCTCCACTGTCCCAATGACGGGTGCCTGTGAATCCAGTACCAACCCCACTGTCCCAGTGACGGGTGCCTGTGAATCAAGTACATCAGCTCTGCTGAGAAAAGAAAAGCCCGAGAAGAATTCTGTTAGTTTTCAGGTGAAACAACAAAACTGAAGTGGCAATATGCAAAAATAATAACAAGAATCACTTACTTCTTCACACATATTTCACAAGCATTGACAACCATGTCCATCAAATGGCTATGTATATTCAATGCTGCAGTATAAAAATTGAAACGTGGGCCTTGATTTTTTAAAAACAAATGGAGCATAAAATTTTGACTTCTAAAAAATAGGTCTTCAGAAGACTAGGGCGAGGTTCTTGCATAAAACAAACGAACGAATGAACAATCTTTATTTTCAAAGGGTTAAGAATCGGGCACGCAGGCCCGTCTGACATTCTGCCCTTCTTCTCTAATTCCTCTCATACATTATTTCATTCAACATCCCATATGAAGCTAATCTTATACCACTAAAGAAAAGAAACAAAATATAAATAAGAGCACTATTGGATAAAAGAATGTAATTATTGTACAGTTGGAAGACATAAAAATGACAATGCAGGGTCCCGGTTACCACGTCCCGCCTACATAGCTAAATGTTGACGCACAAGCACACAGCCCCTCGTGTGCAAAGTGCAGAGATAGTCACATAATCTACGGTTGTGCTCTAGACAGTAAGCTTCTAGCATATGGTTTTCCCAGTACACAGTGGTGACTGTTTACTCCGGATGCACCCAGATGGGCGGTGATATATCCTGGGTGAGAGCTGTTTGCGGCCCCCTTATATAAATAATTAGTTAGTTAGTTAGTTAGTCGACAGATCATCCCAATTGCACGTCGAACCATTCAGTACATAAGTGCTCGGATCCCCTCCTCAGCAAATCCCGCAGCGTGTAGCGGCTAACGGCACCAGTTCTGTGTTGGTTTATCAATCTTCTTTGGCTTCCTGCGTAGTGTTCTTGTTTGGCCACCCCTCTTTTAATTTTCTGTTCTCGCAGTCTGACCATGGTTGTATATTCACAGTCATCACTTGGTTCTAGCAGAAGTCTTACTTCTCGTAGAGCATTCAGAATGTCAGCCTGGTCCATGGCGCATCCGCCCTCCACAGTAGCGTTACCTGCGAGCTTGTCAGTCCGCTCATTCCCTTGTACTCCCGCATGCCCTGGCGTGAAGATGAAACTAATCTTTGCCAGCCGAGACCGCTACAGAGACAGCAACCATTCTCTTCGGATCCCCCCCCCCCCATCTCTATCCTCTTGATCATGTTCATTGAGTCGCTAAGGAAACAAGCCCTAGTGAATGTCTGTGTCTGGAGCGATGTTATTGCTTTACTTACTGCCATGACTTCCATAGTCAGGCTACGTGTGTTCTCAACAAAAGCACCAGAGCCCTCCTTCACAATTCTTCCTCCGGCCTGAGCCGTAAAGGCCCATGAGTTTCTCACATCTCTGTGTAAATGACAGCATCACCGTCTAGCGAATTCTCGAAAAGCAATGCTTGTACTTCCGCCTCCACAGCAGACGGGTTTTCTTGTCTGCATTTTCTGTCTAGCTGGATGCAAACTGAAAAGGATGTGCAGAAATCTGTTGGCACTTGTACCCACTCCTCCCCACGTTCTAAGTCCTCAAGTGAACACACCTGTTGAAGAATGTCTTCGGCTTGACCCATCCACGACCGTCCTCTTTTTAACCTGCTGCCCTTCACCTTCATAATTTTACTATGCAGTGGATGTTGTGTGTTTGCGTTAACTCTGAGGTAGGCGCGAGCTCTGCAGACTTGTATTCTGTCTTCAATGGTTGGAAAATCAAGAAGGTAGCGCATCGCCCTGCATGCTGTATCTCTTGTACATCCAAGAATAATGCGCATAGCTTTATTCTGTATCCTTCCCATCTTTTCTATCTGCTTACGGCTGAGAGTCAGGATTGCCATCGCATACTCTAAAACAGACATGACCAGCCCCTGGTATAGAAGACATAGATGGCGTTGCTCACAGTTTGCTGCCGCCATCACCCACATCGCAGCCAACCCCCGCTTGGCCTTTGTTATCACCTGGTCTATGTGCTCAGTATAAGCAAGGCTTCGATAAAACCGTATCCCCAGGTAATTCATTGCCTGCGTTCTTTCCACCGTCTCTGAACACAGATTTACAGTTGGTGTTGGAGTGTTGACAATATGATTATTCAACGAAAACCAAGTCACTGTTGCCTTTGTTGGGTTGACCATTGCCCCAGCCTCCACACACCAAGTACTTATGCGACTGAGTTAGGTTTGTAGTTCCACAGCAACCTTATCTGTATCCTTACCCTGACGATACACTAAAACATCGTCGGCATATGACAATGTCCTACCAGGTCCAGTGATCTGCTCACTGGTGATTCTCACAGTGTAGGCGTTGAACAGTACCGGAGATAATGGTGATCCCTGTGGTAGGCCAGGATATATTGTTGTTGGTTCCGACGTCCAACTGCCACACCTAAAAACTACTTTCCGTTGGAAGAGGGATGCAGCGATCCAACTAAGGAGGAATGGGCTTATTTTGAGTTCAAGCAGCCGAAGCATTAAAAAATTCAATGGTACTCTGTTGTATGCGTCCTCAAGATCAATCGCTGCAGCAAAGGTTTCAATGCCTGAGTGGAAACCTTCATAGACATCATGGGCAAAAACTGCTGCATTGGTCCAGGTTTCTCTTTTTGAACGGTACCCACCCAAGGTAGGTGGGAAAACACCTTGCCTCTCTAGTTGGCTTGATATTTTCCTGGCAATTACCTTCTCCAGCAGCTTGCCTATTGTATTCTGCATGGTTATAATTCGATATCCCTGAATTTTTGTGTGGTCTTTGTCAGGCTTCGGCAAGGGAATCAAATAGCTGTGTAACCACTCCTCCTTGATGCCAGCCCTCCCTATAGTGTTGTTGTACATATCTGCTAGTTCCTCTAGCTCGTTGTCGGTACACCTATTGATGTCGTCGTATCTTATGCCATCTGGCCAAGGAGCGCTGCTTTTTGATCGTCGAAGCACAGCCTTGATTTCTTTCACTGTCACTGTGTCTTCATCCGAAGTGTTCTGGATTCGCACCTGTCTGAGGTGACCTCCTTGGCAAGATTTCGGCCTCTCAAGTCTGTCTGGTTGCTCTGTTCTAGATAGCGTCTGTCCTCTTCCAGTTGAGGTCAGCACCTTGGAAGTCAGAA
>OY992886.1:99639097-99814097 GCA_963921405.1 Cepaea hortensis | reverse complement strand
CACATCGCATCAATATCGTCGACGTGTGCCAATTAGACTGGGCGTTCAAGCACCTCCACAGTTTACGTAGCATTACAACTGGAATTAAGAGGACAAGAATCATTTTTTTTATTTTAAACGCAAAGCGCATTGTAAAAACTGTAGGGTTAAAATAATAACAGCATACACAGTTATCATTGGAAACAGACAATAGTTGGAATGACAACTGTGGACTCACCACAATTTAGTTTAGTTTAGTTTAGGTTAGTCGACGGATGAGCATCACGGCCCACGGGTGTACCCATAAATGCTCCGTTCTACTCCTAACTCAAGTCAGAGTCCGGATAATCTCAGCTCAGTGCACGAACTCCGTAGCACCGGCGAAGATCCTGAAATACTTTGGGCAGATTTTAAACTCGAAATTTTGCCCGGGCAGCACCGCTAGGCAAACCTTTTTGGATTTCCAGCTGCCAAGAGATTTTGCACGTGTGCAGCAATACACAAGGGCGTAAGATGTCATTACCCGGAGACCAGGGGAAATTGTGTTACTAGAAGTCCACGTGAAAAACTCCCGGCCCTCACCGAGGCATGAACCCGGGACCTCCAGCACTCAAGGCGGACACCATACCTCGAGACCACTCAGCCCCGGACTCACTAGAATTCGAACTCATAACATTCGCATGACGACAGCGCTACATTGCAATAAAAGGTGCATCAGTTGCCTAGTTTATCTTGTCCTTAATTCTACTTAAACGCCATCCCTACATATAGATAGTGCATCAACATAAATTACTGGCTCAAGAGATTGACACCTGTACGAGGACGTGTGCTGATAAAACATACATATCTCTAGTTACATCTCGAACAGTGTATCATATTGCTAGTTTTGTGTATCTTCTGTTATGCTCGTAGTTAATCAGTTCTAATTTCTTAAATCAGCGTCCTATATAAACCCGTAGTCATGCGAGTAAAGACACTACCGATTTCTGAGGCTTGTGATCCTGTGTGAGACTAGAACGTACTGACTGCAACATCATGTTCAAGATGGCAATATTCACCTTGCTTCTAGTGGCTCTTCTTGATACAGGTAAATAATTGATACAGGTAAATAATTAATATAGGTAAATAATTGATATAGGTAAATAATGGATACATTTAAATAATGGATATAGGTAAATAATCATCATCACCCCGTGCCATGCCGATAAGGTGTGGTGTCATGTTTCACCACCTTACACGATCACCAGAGTCGTGGATCTGCTCCGTGTTCTTGTCTCGACCATGCCATGTGGCCTAGCCTTACAGGTATTTACTTCTCTGCCTTCCCTTTGTTCTCTTCCCCTCGATCTTGCCATGTGTCACCAAGTTCTCGAATGTATTTCTTCTCATAACGTTGCCAAAACATTGTGACTGCCTACGTTTAGTTTATCTAATCAGTTTACGGTTTTTATTTGTTTCTTGTAGAACTTGGTCATTGGTCATGTATAAATATCTAAATATTGAGCATAGCCTACGATGGGTAGCGTTGTGATGTTCTATTGTGATAATTTGGTGTGTCCAGTGTGTGCCGCCTGGTTACACACCCGCTTCACACGCGTGATCCGGGACTGTTTCTGGATCCGGTCATGGATATGCACTACTGACGAGCTCAAACAAGGGCGAAACTCGAGTATAGTGCTTCCATACTGACGTGGATAGGCCTTAGGTTCATACCAGAATGCGATCGGCGTTGCCAGTAGTGGGTTGTGCTCAATATTTAAATTTCAAATCCCGAAACAACCACATAATCAATTGATTATTGCTCACTGGATTTAGGAGGCCTGGTGTTCCTTGCCAGTGAGAAGTCCTGATCGTTCGGGTCCCATCGATTGACGGACGTCGGTCGCGGCGATTGGGCAATCTTGAGCATAGCCTACGATGGGTAGCGTTGTGATGTTCTGTTGTGATAATTTGGTGGGTCCAGTGTGTGCCGCGTGGTTACACACCCGCTTCACGCGCGTGATCCGGGACTGTTTCTGGATCCGGTCAGGGATATGCACTACTGACGAGCTCAAACGAGGGCGAAACTCAACTATAGTGCTTCCATATTGACGTGGATAGGCCTTAGGTTCATACCAGAATGCGATCGGCCTTGCCAGTAGTGGGTTGTGCTCAATATTTAAATTTCAAATCCCGAAACAACCACATAATCATGTATAAATAATTCATATGGGTAATTACGTGTTTTATACAAGTTATCTAGTTGACTAGATTTTGTTCAGTGACCTACTATATGGTTTCTCTTACAAACTCAAATCAACTATCAAATCAAATAGAAGGCAATTTTCTGTTGATTCTAATGAGTAAAGAGTTCATACGGGAATATATATATATATATATATATATATATATATATATATATATATATATATATATATATATATATATATATATATATATATATATATATATATATATATATATTTATATATATATCATCTCATCTCATCATGTTCCTCTTCTGCCTTGCGGTGTCGAGGTGAAGTATAAATTTCGTGAGAGTGCCCGATTATGGGCTTGATATATCGATATTCCCATGGACTCTGCTATTCCCTCCGTCCAATGTTTACGTGGTCGGCCTCTTCCTCTGTTTCCATTTGGTCTGTACATCATTGCTTGTTGTGGTATGCTGTTGACTGGTAACCTACTCGCATGGCCAAACCATTTGACTTGCTGGCTTTCTATGAAAGTGAGTGTTATGTTCTGTAGTTTGCCATTGCTTTCTGAATGAGAAGTCAGCGTTCTATTGACCTATTCTGCTGCTAATCTCTGTAACGATTCTTCAGTCTATTGTGTTGCCACCACATATTTGAATTTATTGACTTGGTAAAGCGATTTTTCTTCAACTGTAACATCACATTTTCATGTTACCTCTCTTCTTGGATAAAACCGTTGTTTCTGTTTTCTTGACATTCAAGGGTCAGTTTTGCAATAAAGTCATTCGTTCATCATGTGCCGTGCCAATAAGTGTAGGCGGTCATGTTTCGCCATCTCACTCGATCAACAGAGTCGTGGATCAGCTCTGAGGTCTTGTCTCGACCATACCACGTTCTCAAGCCATTTAGGTATTTACATCTCTTCTTTCCCCTCGATCTTGCCAGTTGTCACCAAGTTCTTCTCTTTATTTTTTCTCAGAACGTGATCAAAATATATTGACTGTCTACGTCTAATTTATCTAATCATTTGTTTCTTGTAGGACTTAGTTATTGTTTTTTTTTTCTGTCTGTCCATTGAATTCTTTTATGTTCACCAGAAACCACATTTTCACAGCCATCATATGTTTTTCAGCTTACCTGCTTATTGTCCACACTTCACATCCATACAATGTACCCATTCTATGTAGTACCTCAACGCTCTTTCTCTCGTTGTAAATGACGTTTTTTTTTTTTTTTTTGGTCAGTATATTTGTCATCTTGAAAAAGGTTAACTTCGCCATGGCGATTCTTGTTCTTGTCTCGACAAGGCATCTCCCATTAGATGTTATTACTGCTCCGAGATAATTTTAATGATTCACTTGCTTAAGAATACTCCTATTTATTTGTATATTATATTGTGGTATTTCCTTCTTTACAGTGACAACCATAATCTGTGTCTTCTTACAAATTAATTTAAACCCAAGTTGTTCACTATGTGCAAAAACCGCATCTACTAACTGCTGCAGATCCTGCTCATTGTCTGCAATCAATACTGTATCATCCGCATTCCTAATGTTATTTATGTTATGTTCCCGAATGATGATCCCTTTCATATCTTCTACATTTCTGAAAATATTTTCACTGTACAGGGAAAACAGATCTGGAGACATTACACATCCCTGTCTAACACCTTTTTTTAGTCGGCTGATATTTACCTAATTCATTATCAATCCTTATAGCATCTTGTTGTTTCCAGTATATTTTTTTTACAAGTCTAATGTCTTTCCCATAAATTTGTAGATCTGCGAGCATCATTGTCATGTTGACATGTCTCAATTTATCGAAAGCCTTTGTGTAGTCAATAAAGCAAAGGTGTAGGTCTTTGTTTACTTCTATAGAACGTTCAATTAATGTTCTCAGCATATACAGATAGTTTACTGTACCCTTGCCTTCTACAAACCCACATTGTTCTTCTCCTATTTCGGGTTGTATTTTCTTCCTAGCTCTTTGCATGGTAATTCTAAGCGAATTCTTCGTGATGTGGTTCATTATACTAAATGCTCGATGTTGATCACATTCCAAGGCTCCTGATTTCTTTGGGATTGCAATAAATATAAAATTACATAATTCAGGGGGTATATCTCCAGTATCATATATTGTGTTCAGCAGTCTGGTGACTTGGTTATTCCATATTATTTTAAGACATTTGCAAACCAATATGCGTATATTATTCTGAGATCTGTCCCATGAATGTTAATATTCTTGCACATGTTCATCATTTCACTATGTTTCACTTTTCGCATGCTTTAGTTTAATCTACAAAACACACGTATAAGTCTTTGATAAACAGCGTTGGCGCGGAGGCTGGTACTCTTACCCACTGCTGTGGTCGTTTGAGAACACAGGTTCAATGTCTGAATTACCAGCTGTGTGTGTTGAATGTATGTTGTCATCTCTGTGTTTACAGTCACAGCAAATTTCACCACCACGTGGCCGGAAAATCACATGGTTTTAAGCCACGTACTGGAATTGAACACATGTAAACCACGTGTTGATCCACTTCTATATATTTTAAAATACACAGGATTAGATTGAAGAATCAGTTTGATCGCACGCGAAATGGCCCAGTGCTCTGATCTTCTATTGGTTTAGTTCATTCAAGGTGCATTCTCTGAACTAATTTAAGGCTTGATCGATCTTGGAGTTCAGGGCAATGTAACATCAATAAGTCAATTAGATGCCGTCTCCACAATAAAGTTTGGCTTCAATGGATCTACAACACTGTCTCTCGTCTTGAATGTACTTTCTGACAGACTTCTGTTCGACAATCTCTTGATGTTATCTTCCCACTTGTATCGTTATCTACCTCCTGCTAGCTTGCCTTCAACCTTACCCTTCAGTACGGTTTTTATAAGAGTGTTTTGTCTTTTAACGTGTCCTAAATATATCATTAGCCTATTTTGTTTTTATGTTTCACATCAACTCACTTTTCATTTCCAGTTTTTCTAGAACCTCTGTATTTGATTGTTTTTGTTTCCATGACATACGATATATTATTATGTATATCCATATCTCCTTCTGTATATCCACATCTCCTTCTGTATATTCACATCTCCTTCCGTGTATCCACACCTCCAGTGCTTCCATGTTACAAAAATCAAAAGAAAAAAAAAACTGGAATCGAAATCGACCCATTACCACCAGTCGGAAAGGCCAGCATCTAGCCCCTACTCTTTCAAAGTCCTATATTCTGAAGTAGGTTTCGGTAATTTGGAAACGCATTAACTAACACAATGTATGGGAAAGAGTCATACATGGATCAAGCTCAGCCATGACTAATAGTTATCTGGATTGTGTTTTCTCAACACGCATGGATATTTTTGACTAACGGTTGACGCGTCAAGCTTAGGACAGGTTCAGAAAATGAGAATTATCTGATTGTTGTCTCTGAATTGTTTTGTAAGCGCTTAGTAATTTGATTAATTATCAAATGAAATGCAACACAAACATTTTTCACTACAATCGAAGACCAGTAAAGACATATGTGTGTGGATCAACTCCTACACCGGCGTGTTGGACTAAAACTTTGACTTCTCATTCAGAAAGCAATGGCAAGCTACTGAACGTAAAAATTGATTAGAAAATCAACCTGATCCTAGTGTCAATCTGCTGCAAAGGACATGCACGATTTAATTTTGGTGTTTTCTTCAAGTGTTTGTGTAGTTGTAAAAACTACCTTCTCGTTGGTCTTATTTATTTGTGCCCAATCAAGTAGGCGCTGTCTCCACAATGAAGGTTAGCTGCAATTGATCTCCACCTCTGTCTGTCCTCTTAATTGTACATTCTTTAAGACTGCTGTTCGTCCATCTCTTGATGTTTTCTTCCTACTTGTGTCAAGCACTTGATTGCTTGTCGTCAACGTTATTTTCCAATATGGTTTTTGTAAGAGCATTATGTTTTTTTTTTTTTTTAACGTGGTCGAAATATTTCATTTGCCTCTGTATTACTTTTTATTTCTTTCATCAACTCTCTATTCATTCATAGTTTTCTAGGACCTAAGTATTTGATTGTTGTTGTGTTTTCCCCCATGAATTTCGACATAGTCTTCTATATATTTACATCCCCATTGTCTCTATTCGACTTTCAGTTTGCTTGTTCATTGTCCTGGCTTCGCATTGGCACCTTGCCGTCTTGACAGACGATAGTTTGTGCTTTAAAAAGGCATAATAACTTTTACGGCGGTAGCTAATGTGACTGATAAGGCCAATTCGCGCTGTAAATGTTCGTTCACAGTGGGTGCATGTGAACACGTGGTCATTTCCACCATGATGCACCATCTTACGTCTCACACGCTCGTTGTGTGACTTATCTGCAGTAATTTTCTCCTTTGTCTTTATTCCATTTCTGATGTTTGCCCTCTATGCAACACGTTCAGCGGCGACTTGCTCCCAATGTGCATTATCGATGCCTGTATCAATCGTGTCCCGCTTACACACATCTTTGTATCGTAGTAGAGGCCGACCCTGAGATCCCTTACCAATCTGTAATTCATCAAAAAAGATGTCCTTTGGTACTCTACCGTCATCCATCCTCCTAAGATGTCCTATCCATCTAAGTCTACGAAGACTGTGCATGGAATAAAAAGTCACACAACCTGATCTTTCCAATACTTGAGTATTTGTGAATTTGTCTTGCAACTTAATACCTAGAATTCTACGCAGACACCGCAAATGAAAACTGTTTAAACATTTCTCTTCGTGTGAGTAAGTTGTCCAGGTTTCACTGCCATAAAGAAGAGTACTAAGGACACAGGCTTGATAGACAAGGACTTTTGTTTTGGCAGTAAGCTTCCTGATCTCCCAGACTCTTTTTCTTAACCTGTTCATTGTTGTTGCTGCCTTACCAATCCGGATGTTGATTTCCTGATCTAGGGATAATTTGCTATTTACCACTGATCCTAGATATGTAAAATGGTTTACCATCTCTAGTTCGGCGTCGTCAATAAAGATTGATGGTACCCTATGTGCACCTTGTGACATAATCTGTGTCTTCTTTTTGTTAATTGTTAAACCAAATTCAGAACAAACATTGGAGAATGCAGATAGTAGACATTGCAATTCTTCCTCAGAGTGGGTCGTAACTGCAGCATCATCTGCAAAAAGCAACTCTCTGATCAGTACCCTCCTAATTTTGGTCTTGGCCTTCAATCTCTGAGAATTGTAGAGGCCGCCATCTGATCGTGAGTGATTGTATATACCACCATCCTGATCACGAAAGGCATATTTCAGTAGAAGTGAAAAGTATGTTCCAAAGCAAAGAGGGTGGGAACTAGAACACAACCTTGCTTAACTCCACTTTTGATTTCAAACTCTTCGGACGTTGCACAATCAAACTTGATTATACCCTTCATGCCTGTGTGGAACGATTCCACAATGGACAGAAGAGTTGGTGTGCAGCCAATCTTCTTTAGTGCCTTGAACAGACCCTCACGACTTACCAAATCAAATGTCTTTGTGAGGTCGATGAAGGCAACACACAGTGGTTGATTCTGTTCACGGCATTTTTCTTGCATTTGTCGCAATGAGAATATCATATCAATGGTAGACCGGTTCTGTCGAAAGCCACACTGTGATTTGGGGTAGACTTGATCTCCTAGGACTTGAAGTCTGCGCAGAACTATTCTGGCAAATACTTTTGTTTAACAATACACAGAAGTGAGATACCCCTATAGTTGTTGCAGTCGCTCCGTTCGCCCTTGTTCTTGTACAGCGTTATGATGCTTGAATCTTTGAAATCCTGTTTTACTTGTCCTTCTCGCCAGCATAGCTCTATTAGCTGGTGGATCTGTAGAGTGGGTGTGTCTTGCCCACTCCTGATAACCTCTATTGGAATCCCATCCTTGCCAGATGCAAGTTTGTTTATAGCACACTTAACTTTTGTTATTGTGGGAAATGTGTCCAGGTGGTCAAGAGTTGGTAGAGCCTCTATGGCGTTGAGGGCATCATCCGCTAGTTTGGTCTCACTTGAGTAAAGCTCCAAATAGTGCTATACCCATCTGTCCATCTGCTGTTTCTTATCAGTTATGATTTCTCCAATTAAGGTATTCAATGGTGCACTTCTTTTGATCATTGGACCACAGACTTTCTTTATTCCTTCATACGTGCTTCTGATGTTTCCCTTATCATTTGCGATTTGAATGGACTCACATAACTTGATACAATTATCATTTGCACACTGCCTGGCAGCCTTTTGCACATCCTTCCTAACTTGCTTTAGCTCACTCAAAGTGTTACGCGTTGGTCTTTCCTTGTTTCTTAAGAGAGCTATCTACTTCTTATCAATCAAGGGCTGCAGTATCTGGATGTTTGCCGCAAACCAGTCATGTCTCTTATGATCCGCAGTGCCGTAAACCCCTACCGCTGTTTTATAAATAGTTTCCTTAAGTTTACTCCATTTATCATTTACTATACAATTTTCTGATGTATCATTGAAAGCGTCTTCAAGTTGCTGTTGAAATTCAAAGCACTTTCCAGGATCGTAAGTGTTAGTAATATTAATCCTGGGGCTAGACTTGTGTTTAGCTGTGTAGATTCTCTTTGGTCTCAGTCTAACCCTTGCAACAACCAAAGAATGATCTGTATCACAGTCAGCACTGTGGTAACTTCGAGTTAATGATGTATGGTTCAGATGTTGTCTCCGTGTGATAATGAAGTCCAGCTGATGCCAATGGCTGGATCTTGGATGTTTCTATGTGACCTTATGCATCTCTTTTGTTTTAAAAAAGGAGTTTGTAATACACAGGTCATTTCTAGTGCAATGCTCCAGCAGCCTTTGCCCATTATCATTCATGCGATCGATGTTGTATTTTCCAAGGCACACTGGCCATGAACTAGAGTCCTTGCCCACACGAGCATTGAAATCACCGAGCATATAAATGTAGTCAGATTTTGGAACTGCCTTGATCACGGAGTCTAACTCCTCATAGAACGAATCCTTCACATCATCAGAGGAATAGAGTGTCGGTGCATATGCAGTAATAATGGTGGCAAAACCACAAGAGGTTGCCAAGCGCAGGGATAACAGTCTTTCATTTCCTCCTGCTGGAATTTCAATCATTCCCAGTAGCGAATTCTTCACTGCAAAGCCCACACCGTGTTGCCTTTTTTTTCTGCCTGTCCTCTACCCTTCCAAAAACAAACGTGTAATTGTTTTCCCTGAGTGACCCTTCCTCAGCGACGCGTGTCTCCTGCAGGCCAGAAATATCAATGTTAAGACGATTGAGTTCGGCATCAATCACAGCCGTTTTTCTCACATCGTCAATATTGGTCAAGTCAGTGGAAAATCCTGGACACTTGGTTCTCACGTTCCAGGTTGCAAGCCGTAGCTTGAGGTTTCTATTTTTCTTTTTATTAGTAACTGGTGCATTGGTTTTACAGCCTGAGATTCAGATTTTGTCCTAACCCCAAGCACCCATTTAAGCAGGTAGGCTGTGGCAGATCAGCTCCCTATTGGTAGGGGGCTGCCCAGCTTGAGGCGGGCAGTAGCTGATCAGTGACACCTGTAGGTGTCTCCCACAGTCAGAGGCAACGCGTGGCGCCCAATGTCTACGCCAGTTGACAGGGACTTATAACCCGTAACAGTTGCCTCTCGCTTTGATTCCGAGACCGGTTAAGACCAGGGATGGAGTTATTGCCTATCCATAGCACAAAGCCTGGGCTAAAATATAGAGATCATGTGTTGCCCATGAAGCATGATCCCTCTCTCGGCCTGCCTAGTTCACTCCAGAGGAAAGGTAACACCTCTACATCTGGAACAAGACAAGCTGCAGAAGCTGCTGGTTCAGCAAAGCAATGCTCAAACTGTCCGCCTGTCGGAGCTTCGATCCTAGACCAGCCGCCAACCAAGGCTTAGGACCTGGTTTGCCCTGCCACGACATTTTGTCTTTAGGTTGCAATTCTTCGCACCAAGGTAAGGCTTGTGCCCTCCCAATTGCGCTCTTCCGCCCGAAGCCGTTGGCACAATGTGGGGTCCTGGTTTCTACACCTGATAGTAATGCTGAAAACACATAACATTCGGCAGTTCACATTTTTAATGCATTGTTTATCCCTTCGTATGTTAATACTGGTTTCCTGTTGTTGAAAACATGTTTGGCCACTTCTGTTCTCTTTTTCATTTCTGTTTCACTTCTATCTTCAACCCTTATTACATGTCCAAGATAGGAGAAACGTGTTACTATAAGAACTATTAACTGATTCAGTGCCAAAACAAAAAGTAGGCTTGGACCAAACATGGCATACAATCAATTGAACACGTTTATATTGTAAAGTTCCGTTCACTGATCAATGATACCACGAAACAAAACAAATGACAGGATGACCCTAGTATGGCGATATATCTTCCTTTATACTAATTGGAGATCACATGTGTCGATATATTATCCCTCGCCACTGAATCAGTTAAGTGACATCAAAGTTGAAGAGCTTCGATTTGCTTCCTTAATGATTGCTGGATCGCCCATGATTCACATCCGGGTGTCACTACAGGACTGTGTCGATGTCTCGGAATGTTTCCTCACTGTTGTTGGTTGTATTGTGCCACAGGTTCTTAATGGTCTTTATTATAATTGTATTTCTGAAATTGTTAAATATATCTTGCTGTTTGTTTTAGTTCATTTTACCAATTGTGGAAGGCTACGAACTGTGAGTGGTTGCTGTAGGTTTTTTAAAAGAGGTGTAAATGCATTAAGTTCGACTTCATTGCACAGGGTTATGTTTCATATTGCTCGGTTTCTTTAGGTAGAGCGGCCTCTTGAATGTGTTGCACATGGCATGAACTCCTTAGCTCCAGCGACGACCCCTGGGAGTCTCCGAGAAAGATTGCGTTCTTGAACCGAAAGGCGGAGACTAGAATCGAATCCGTAACCTCCTGAGTGCTAGGCAGGCGGTTTAACCACTTAACCATTGCGTCCAGAAGCTCTTTCTGTTAACTGCATTGTAATTTGCCATATTTTGACTGTATTTTAGGTTGCCATATGTTGACTATATTGCAGTTTGCCATTAGTAGACTATATTACAGTTTGCCACAAGTTGACTGTCTCGCAGTTTGCCATAAGTTGACTGTATCGCAGTTTGCCATAAGTTTACTGTATTACAGTTTGCCATAAGTTGACTATATCGCAGTTTGCCATAAGTTGACTATATGGCAGTTTGCCATAAGTTGACTATATCGCAGTTTGCCATTAGTTGACTATATCGCAGTTTGCCATAAGTTGACTATATCGCGGATTGTCATAAGTTGACTGTATCGCAGTTTGCCATAAGTTGACTATATTACAGTTTGCCATAAGTTGACTATATCGCAGTTTGTCATAAGTTGACTATATGGCAGTTTTCCATAAGTTGACTATATCGCAGTTTACCACACGTTGACGAGATACGACCTGTCAATATAATTCACTTTCATTTCAGCCTACACGTTGAGGCGGGCTAATTGTCCCAAGTATAAGTGTTCAACGGAGATAAATGAAGTTTGTGGGATGGATGGAGTCACTTACGACAACCGATGCTACATGTTGTCAAGAAACTGTGGAGACAATATTCTGTACTACACCGGTCCATGCAGTGATCCCGTCGAATGTGACATGGCAGTTAGATGTACCACTGACTACGCTCCAGTGTGTGGAACTGACGGGAAAACCTACAGGAACGGCTGCATCCTGCTCTCTCAAAAGTGTCACGAGGAGACTGTTGCATATCAGGGAGAATGCCAAAGTTAGATCTGACTAGTGGACACCGGATCCAGATAGTAACATACCCGTTACAATTGTTTCAGACAAGAAGACATATAATGTTTATGGCATTTAGTATAGGAATGCTGCTTAAAGAAAATTACTTAGCGCATTAGTCAAGCTTGCACCGTTTTAAACATGAAATCGGTGAGACTTAGGTTATTTAAATTCAAAATTATATTGAACATAATATACACAAATAAAATTCTAAAATAAAATTTGTTAGATTCAATACGTTCAGTCCTGTTTGTTTTATAGTACATGTTTTATATATATACTAGCTGACCCGGCCCGGCTTCGCCCAGTCCTTGGTGGGGAGCATCTCATTTAATTCATATAATTAGTCATATAAGCTCCCGTTCCCGTTACCGACTATCTGTCTGTCTGTCTGTCTGTCTGTCTGTCTGTCTGTCTGTCTGTCTGACCCGGCATCGCCCAGTCCTTGGTGGGGAGCATCTCATTTAATTCATATAAGTAGTCATATAAGTTCCCGTTCCCGTTACCGACTATCTGTCTGTCTGTCTGTCTGTCTGTCTGTCTGTCTGTCCGTCCCTCCCTCTCTGTCTGTCTGTCTGCCTGTCTGTCTAATCATTTATTGGTTGCAGTTAGAACAACCTTAGATAAACGAAGACCAACTTACAAAAAGCATTTGAAAGAGCACTTGAAAGATCTTTACATCTTCTCCCAACAATTAACTTGGGTAAATGGAGCGGCGGCAGCAGCATCAGCAGAAGAAGGAAAAGGAGGAGTAGACAACTGCAGCGAAAAGGTGGGTCTGTCTATCTATCTGACCCGGCGTGACTTCGCCCAGCTCCTGGAGTGTAGGGTCTCATTAAATTCATACAACAAAAAAAGTAACTTAAAAAAATGCCCTTCTACACACCATCCATTATTTTTAATGAAAACGCTTTCTAATCACCTGCATGACTACAGTAACTTCTTAAGCAAAAAAAGATGAGTTACAATGTTATGCATTGTGCATCATTTTTATGAAAACTTTGAAAATGCCTTACAGATTGTATCATTATTTATTATAACTCATATGGCGGTACATAACTATGGACAAAGAGTTTATAAATCTTTGAAAACGATGCCACAATATGACTATAAGTTATACAGAAAAGTTATGCCCCTTGAAATAACTTTTACAGAGTTAGGTCCCCTGAGATATATGAAATTATGATGAATAATGAAAAATGAAATAATACTGAGTAAGCAGGCAATTTCACACTAACAAAATATCACAGTTGACAGCTCTGGAATGAAAGGAAGGCGTGTAGAAAATTTCATCTCAATCGGATGGGCCGTTCGCGAACAAATAAAGGCCATACATACATACAGACAGAGATACATACAGACAGAGATACGCACATCCTAATTTATATATAAGATATACTAGCTGCCCGGCCCGGCTTCGCCCAGGCTCTGGCGGGGATCTATCTATCTATGTATCTGTCTGTCTGTCTGTCTGTCTGTCTGTCTGCTTGTCTGTCTGTCTGTCTGTCTGTCTGACCCGGCCCGGTTTCGCCCAGCCCCGGGCGGGGAGCGTCTCATTAAATTCATATAAGTAGTCATTATACATTCAAATACATTCTCTAAGCGTACAGAGTATGCGTTCGGCCCCTGGGCCCTCGCAGCTAATTTATTGGTTGCAGCTAGAAAATTTCATTTAATGTTAGGATTATTTAGTTTTTTAAATGTTGACGTATAATTTTTCAGTTATGGTCGAACACCAAATTTGATTTCTAATGTAGTGCTCTTTGATAAACAATATTTTTTGTTTTTCTGTCTGGTTGCGTACACAAATAAATCCGAAGGTTTTCCAACGCGTGAGCAGGCCACATATAGCTGTCCATGTGTGAAGCACGGATTTTCCAAATTTAGTCCACACACTTGTAGCGATTGTCCCTGTGCTTTGTTGATCGTCATGGCAAATGCAAGTCGCACCGGAAACTGCAGGCGTTTGAATTCGAATGGCATGTCTGTTGGAATCATTGGGATGCGAGGCAACAGTACATCAAAGGATAGGCTTCTTCTTTTTTTTAGACAAAAAAAACAACAACAACAACAACAACCTGCATTTTAACAGGCGTGCTGCGTGTAAGGTATGCATAAGGTATGCACACCCACAACATTGAATGAAAAATGTGATGTTGACACACACGCGGCCAACTTTTTTTTAAAAACAAAAACAAAATCAACAATATACCCATTTAATTGTGTACTGACCTTCTCTCTGCCAAGCGAACGGAAAAAACAAATGCTTCGATTACTTCAAAAGTTCCACTCCGAAAAAAGTACAGAAATAAAATTCTAACGTATCTAATCTAAAATAAATCCATTATTTTTAATGAACACTGGTTTTAAAAACATAAAAAGATGTGTTAGAAAATTTTCACTATTTAAATAGATGCATTACTTTTATAAAAATTATGAAAATGCCTTAAAGATTATATCATTATTTATTATAACTCATATGCCTGTAAATAACTATAGACAAAAAGTTTATAAATCTTTGAAAACAATGCAACAATCTATACATAAAATAATAGTGATGTTATTAAAAGTTATGACCCTTGAAATAACTTTTCTTATGTTAAGTCCCCTTGATGGAAACGATAAATATTAGCTGCCCGGCCCGGCTTCGCCCAGGCTCTGGCGGGGATCTATCAATCTATCTATGTATCTATGTATCTATCTATCTATCTATCTATCTATCTATCTAACTATGTTCGGCCCGTTCCCGTTAAAAATATAGATAGAATAGAAGAATAGATAGAAAATATGATTGGAAGAGATCTATCTAAAGTAAACTTGGCTCCCGTTCCCGACTATCTGTCTGTCTGTCAGTCTGTCTATCTGTCTGTCTATCTTTCTGTCTGACCTGGCCCGGCTGCACCTCATTTAATTCATATAGATTTCTATAGCCAGGGGACTTAACTTAAGATATAACAATGCTACTAAAAGTTATATCCCTTTTTTATATGTTTTTATATTTTCTTATGTTCAGTCATGTAATTACAACATTAAATTTTAGGAATGTAATAGCTGATAGCTGATAGATAAAACTATCACAGTTGGTTGCACAGGAATGAAAGGAAAACGTGTAGAAAATTTCATCTCAATCGGATGGACCGTTCTCGAACGCATAAACGACGGATACACATACATACATCGATTTATATATATATATATATATACATATATATATATATATATATATATATATATATATATAAATATATATATATATATATATATATATATATATATATATATATATATATATATATGTGTGTGTGTGTCTGTGTGTGTGAGAGAGAGAGAGAGAGAGAGAGAGAGAGAGAGAGAGAGAGAGAGAGAGAGAGAGAGAGAGAGAGAGGTCTTAGTCAGATATGACTGAGCTACGACTGAGCTACCGTATAACTGTAGACGGTACTACCTGCTTTCTGTCAACGCCGAACGTTGGGCGTCGCTTACCAAACCCGACACCCCACATTGTGCCAACGGCTTCGGGCGGAAGAGCGCAATTGGGAGGGTACAAGCCTTACCTTGATGCGAGGAAATGCAACCTAAAGACAAAATGGCATGGCAGGGCAGACCAGGCCTTAAGCCTTGGTTGGCGGCTGGTCTAGGATCGAAGTTCCGACAGGAGGACAGTTAGAGCATTGCTTTGCTGATCCGGCAGCTTCTGCAGCTTGTCTTGTTCCAGATGTAGAGGTGTTCCTTTCCTCTGGAGTGAACTAGGCAGGCCGAGAGAGGGATCATGCTGCATGGGCAACACATGATCTCTATATTTTAGCACAGGCTTTGTGCTATGGAGAGGCAATAACTCCATCCCTGGTCTTAACCGGTCTCGGAATCAAAGCGAGAGGCAACTGTTACGGGTTATAAGTCTCTGTCAGTTGGCGTAGACATGGGGCGCCACGCCTTGCCTCTGACGGTGGGAGACACCTACAGGTGCCATTGATTAGCTACCGCCCGCCTCAAGATGGGCAGCCGCCGGCCAATTGGGTGCTAATCCGCCACAGCCTGCCAGCTTCAGTGGGTTCTTGGGGCTAGGACAAAATCTGGATCGCAGGCTGTAAAACCAATGCACCAGGTACTGATAAAAAGAAAAATAGAAACCTCAAGCTACAGTTTGCAACCTGGAACGTGAGAACCATATGTCCAGGATTTTCCACTGACTTGACCAATATTAACGATGTGAGAAAAACGGCTGCGATTGATGGCGAACTCAATCGTCTTAACATTGATATTGATGGCCTGCAGGAGACTCGCCTCGCTGAGGAAGGGTCACTCAGGGAAAACAATTACATCTTTTTTTGGAAGGGTAGAGGGTAGGCAGAAAAAAAAGGCAACACGGTGTGGGCTTTGCAGTGAAGAATTCGCTACTGGGAATGATTGAAATTCCAGCAGAAGGAAATGAAAGACTGTTATCCCTGCGCTTGGCAACCTCTTGTGGTTTTGCCACCATTATTACTGCATATGCACAGACACTCGATTCCTCTGATGACGTGAAGGATTCGTTCCATGAGGAGTTAGACTCCATGATCAAGGCAGTTCCAAAATCTGACTACATATATATGCTCGGTGATTTCAATGCTCGTGTGGGCAAGGACTCGAATTCATAGCCAGTGTGCCTTGGAAAATACAACATCGGTCGCATGAATGAAAATGGGCAAAGGCCGCTGGAGCTTTGCACCAGAAATGACCTATGCATTGCGAACTCCTTTTTTTTAAACAAAAGAGCTGCATAAGGTTACATGGAAACATCCAAGATCCGGCCATTGACACCAGCTGGACTTCATCATCACACGGAGACAACATCTGAACCATATATCATTGGCTCGAAGTTACCACAGTGCTGACTGCGACACGGATCACTCTTTGGTTGTTGCAAGGGTTAGACTGAGACCAAAGAGAATCTACACATCTAAATACAAATCTAGCCCCAGGATTAATATTATTAATACTCGTGATCCTGAAAAGTGATTTCAGTTTCAACAGCAACTTGAAGACGCTTTCACTGATACACCAGAAAAGTGTACAGTAGATGAAAAGTGGGGTCAACTTAAGTAAACTCTTATAAAACAGTCGTAGGGGTTTACGGCACTGTGGATCATAAGAGGCAGGACTGGTTTGCGGCAAACAGCCAGACTCTGCAGCCCTTGATTGATAAGAAGACGATAGCTCTCTTAAGAAACAAGGAAAGACCAACGCGTAACACTCTGAGTGAGCTAAAGCAAGTTAGGAAGGATGTGCAAAAGGCTGCCAGGCAGTGTGCAAATGATTATTGGATCAAGTTATGTGAGTCCATTCAAATCGCAAGTGATAAGGGAAACATCAGAAGCATGTATGATGGAATAAAGAAAGCCTGTGGCCCAGTGATCAAAAGAAGTGCACCATTGAAAACCTGGACTCGAGAAATCCTAACTGATAAGAAACAGCAGATGGACAGATGGGTAGAGCACTATTTGGAGCTTTACTCAAGTGAGACCAAACTAGCGGATGATGCCCTCAATGCCATAGAGGCTCTACCAACTCTTGACCACCTGGACACACTTCCCACCATAACAGAAGTTAAGTGTGCTATAAATGAACTTGCATCTAGCAAGGCTCCAGGTAAGTATGGGATTCCAATAGAGGTTATCAGGAGTGGGCAAGACACACTCACTCTACAGATCCACCAGCTAATAGAGCTATGCTAGCGAGAAGGACAAGTCCCACAGGATTTCAAAGATTCAAGCATAATAACACTATACAAGAACAAGGGCGATTGGAGCGACTGCAACAACTATAGGGGTATCTCACTTCTGTGTATTGCTGGAAAAGTATTTGCCAGAATTATTCTGCGCAGACTTCAAGTCCTAGGAAATCAAGTCTACCCCAAATCACAGTGTGGCTTTCGACAGAACCGGTCTACCATTGATATGATATTCTCATTGCGACAAACGCAAGAAAAATGCCGTGAACAGAATCAACCACATTGCCTTCATCGACCACACAAAGGCATTTGATTTGGTAAGTCGTGAGGGTCTGTTCAAGGCACTAAAGAAGATTGGCTGCCCACCAACTCTCCTGTCCATTGTGGAATCGTTCCACACAGGCATGAAGGGTATAATCAAGTTTGATGGTGCATCTTCTGAAGAGTTTGAAATCAAGAGTGGAGTTAAGCAAGGTTGTGTACTGGCTCCCACCCTCTTTGGAACATACTTTTAACTTCTACTGAAATATGCCTTTCGTGATCAGGATGGTGGTATATACATTCACTCACGCTCAGATGGTGGCCTCTACAATGCTCAGAGATTGAAGGCCAAGACCAAAATTAGGAGGGTACTGACCAGAGAGTTGCTTTTTGCAGACGATGCTGCAGTTACGACCCACTGTGAGGAAGAATTGCAATGTCTACTATCTGCATTCTCCAATGCTTGTTCTGAATTTGTTTTAGCAATTAGCAAAAAGAAGACACAGGTTATGTCACAAGGTACACATGGGGTACCATCAATCTTTATTAACGACGCCGAACTAGAGATGGTTGACCATTTTACATATCTAGGATCAGTGGTAAATAGCAAATTATCCCTAGATCAGGAAATCAACATCCGGATTGGTAAGGCAGCAACAACAATGAACAGGTTAAGAAAAAGAGTCTGGGAGAACAGGAAGCTTACTGCCAAAACAAAAGTCCTTGTCTATCAAGCCTGTGTCCTCAGTACTCTTCTTCATGGCAGTGAAACCTGGACAACTTACTCACACCAAGAGAAACGTTTAAACAGCTTTCATAAGCGGTGTCTTCGAAGAATTCTTGGTATTAAGTGGCAAGACAAAATCACAAATACTGAAGTATTGGAAAGATCAGGTTGTGTGACGGTGTATTCCATGCTCAGTCTTCGTAGATTTAGATGGATAGGACACGTTAGGAGGATGGATGATGGTAGAATACCAAAGGACATCTTTTTTGGTGAATTACAAATGGGTAAGAGGCCTCTACTACGATACAAAGATATGTGTAAGCGGGACATGATTGATACAGGCATTGGTAATGCACATTGGGAGCAAGTCGCCGCTGAACGTGTTGCATGGAGCGCAAAGATCAGAAATGGAATAAAGACAAAGGAGAAAATTATTGCAGATAAGTCACACACCGAGCGTGTGAGACGTAAGATGGTGCATGATGGTGGAAATGACCACGTGTTCACATGCACCCACTGTGAACGAACATTTACAGCGCGAATTGGCCTTATCAGTCACATTCGCTACCGCCATAATGTTTGTTTTTTTTGCATATCCTCTACAGGACATCGCTGTCAACAGCAGCATCTTTCAGCTTTCTGTTGATTTCTTGGCAAGATTACGCTCAGTAGTTTGCCATTGCTTTCTGAGCGGCCGGCTCAGCCATCCCGCAAGTCACCAGCGGGGGACGAACCGCTCCCAGCTCTCGCCCGCTTATGAGTCTCTGCTTGATAAACGGGATTACGGAGAAAGTGTTGTAACCCCTCGGCCAGAGAGACCGGCCTATCGCCATAGGTAAAATTTATTATGCCTTTTAAAAGCACAAACTATCGTCTGTCTAATGCAGGGTGCCAATGAATATATATATATATATATATATATATATATATATATATATATATATATATATATATATATATATATATATATATATATATATATATATATATCGAGGGGGAAGAGAGGCAGATGCAGCCCAAAAGAAATGATGCTGGATGGATTGAGACGGTGGCATGGATGAATATCATCAGCAGAGTTGATCCAGAACACCAAATACCGAGATCTGTAGAGAGCCATGAAAGCCTACACCAGCTGGCAAGGCACTTGATTATATATATATATATTTCTGTTAGCGCCGAACGTTGGGCGGCGCTTACCAAACCCGACACCCCACATTGTGCCAACGGCTTCGGGCGGAAGAGAGCAATTGGGAGGGTACAAGCCTTACCCTGGTGCGAGGAAATGCAAGCTAAAGACAAAATTGTCATGGCAGGGCAGACCAGGCCCTAAGCCTTGGTTGGCGACTGGTCTAGGATCGAAGCTCCGACAGGCGGACAGTTAGAGCATTGCTTTGCTGATCCGGCAGCTTCTGCAGCTTGTCTTGTTCCAGATGTAGGGGTGTTACCTTTCCTCTGGAGTGAACTAGGCAGGCCGAGAGAGGGATCATGCTGCATGGGCAACACATGATCTCTATATTTTAGCCCAGGCTTTGTGCTATGGAGAGGCCATAGTTAAAAGTTTTATGCCTTTTTAAAGCACAAACTATCGTCTGTCAAGACGGCAAGGTGCCAATGATGATGATGATGATGATATATATATATATATATATATATATATATATATATATATATATATATATATATATATATATATATATATATATATATATATATATACCAACCACAAACCAACACACTACATACCTCACTGGTTACCAACCACCAACCAACACATTACATATCTCACTGGTTACAAACCACAAACCAACACATTACATACCTCACTGGTTACCAACCACCAAACAACACATTATATATCTCACTGGTTACCAACCACCAACCAACATATTACACACCTCATTGGTTACCAACCACCAACCAGCACATTACATATCTCACTGGTTACCAACCATCAACCAACATATTACATATCTCACTGGTTACCAACCAACAACCAACATATTATAACCGTCACTGGTTATCAACCACCAGACAACACATTACTTCCACACGTCACTGGTTGTATCTCGGTATACCAGAAACCCCATTGGTGGCCACATGAAGCAAATTTGATTTGTATAGTTACCAACCAGTATTTTCTATATTACAGTGATTACCAGCCAGTATTTTCTATATAACAGTGGTTACCAGCCAGTATTTTCTATATAACAGTGGTTACCAACCAGTATTTTCTATATAACAGTAGTTACCAACCAGTATTTTCTATATAACAGTTGTTACTAACTAGTATTTTCTATATAACAGTAGTTACCATCCAGTATTTTCTATATTAGAGTAGTTAGGAATCAGTATATTATATATACAAGTCGATACCAGCCAGTATATTTTAAATAGCAGTTGATGCCAATAAGAATATTATATATAGTAGTGGTTAACAACCACTGTATTCTAAATATCAATGGTTACCAACCAGTGTATTCTAAATACCAGTTTATACCAAACGGTATATTATACGAGGGTAAGCTAATAAGTAAGTCAAAAATGGTTGTAGAAAAATAACTAAATATGATAACAACTTGAAACGAGTTTATATTTGTACATACATTGTTCTTTTATTTCTCAACATAATTTCCACCTACATTGAAGCACTTATCCCATCGTTTCATCAGTCCTCCCAAACAGGCTGCATAGAACTGCGTGCTCTGTTTTCTAAACCACGTTTTCACTTCACATTCAACTTTGGCGTCATTCACGAAATTTCTCCCGCCAAGGTGTGTTTTCAGTGATTATTCTGACAAATGTTTGTCCCATAAAGCGGAGCATAGCTGCGTAGAAAACGTTATAGGGAGAGTCAATAAGTAAGTCACACAGTTCTGTGGGATGGCAGGGTAAATGAAAACTAAGCATGCAGTTTTATAGAGCCGGTTTGGGAGGACTGATAAAACTAAAGGATAAATGCATCAATGTTATCGGAAATTATGTTGAGAAATAAAGGGGCAATGTATGCATAAAAATAAACTGGTTTCAAGTTGTTATCATGTGTAGTTATTTTTCTACAGCCATTTGTGACTTACTTATTACCTTACCCTCGTATATACCAGTGGTTACCAATCAGTATATTATATTGTAAATACCAGTTGATACCAAACAGTATATTCTATATAACAGTGGTTACCAGCCAGTATATTCTAAATAGCAGTTGATACAAATCAGTATATTCTATATACCAGTGGTTACCAATCAGTATATTATACAGGTATGCACCGGTTCACGTCGGGTTTACGTTCTTGGAAAACGCGACGTTAAGTGAAACGACGTATAGCGAAACACTTTTTCCCATAGAATTAAATGAAATACAGTGTATTGTGAACTACAGTAATGTTTATTTTGATGACTGTTGATATTTATTGGCTAAATAGAGGTGGGTTGGAGGGCGAGTGGTAGAGTTATAGGGACGTAGAGGCATTAAATTCTGCCTCTTCATCTGAGGATGAAATTCTAACCTCTTCCTGCCTCTTTTCCTGGCTCTTCTCTGCTTTAACAAAAAATGTGTCCAATGACTGCTGCACAGTAACCACCCTCCTCAGTATCAGCACTCGCCGCTTCACCTGTTGTCTGAATGTTGTGCAGGTGTGAACGCTTCTTAAAGCGCTCACACCAACCACGACTCGCTCTAAAACTATCATCGGCACTACTAGTACTGCTCTCGCCCGCTTTCTTAGCTAGATCTTCATAGAGACTTTGCTTTCTCTTGGATAACCATCTTGCTCACAGGCATATTCCGTCGGTTCTGGTCTTCAATCCAGACGGCCAATAGTGCTTCCATGTTCTCCATAAGAATACTTCTGGTACATGTGATCTTGGAAGCACTCAAAGGGGTTACGTATTAGCACCCTCTTTGATTTTGTCAGCGCCTGCATGAATTGTCCTTACCGTCGTTGGAGGTAAACCATGTACTTTACCGATATCAACAGCCCTATCGCCAGCTTCAAAACGACGTTATGGTGAAATGTAGCGTCGTAAAGTGAAGTTAGTGCCCTATGTGACAACGACGTCATAGCAAAACGACGTATACCGAGGCGACGTATAGCGGGGCCTACCTGTATAAGCCAGTGCATGGAAACCATAATATTATATCCACCAGTGGTTTCAACAAGTATATTTTACATATCAGTTATTTTCTTTCTTTTTTTTATTCGCATATACTTTACAGGACATCGTTGTCAACAGCAGCATTTTTCAGCTGTCTGTTGATTTCTTGGCAAGATTACGCTCAGTAGTTTGCTATTGCTTTCTGAGCGGTCGGCTCAGTTATCCCGCAAGTCACCAGCGGGGGTAGAACCGCTTCCAGTTCTAGCCCGCTACGTGATAAACGGGATTATGGAGAAAGTGGTGTAATCCCTCGGCCAGAGCGACCGGCTATCAGTGATTACCAGTTACTAAATAATTTATGGAAGTGTTTATTCGCAAACGGTTCTGGTCACGTGACGTCTATATCTTCTATATTAGAGAGCAGTACAAACTGGCATATCGTTGGGGGCCAGTATAATGTATTAAGTTAGGGTTCGGATTAGGGTTAGTGAATACATGGTAGTAATACATGTTCCAGGGCCCCATCTGCGAATAAACTGTCCCATAATTTATACCAGTAGTTGTAAACCAGTATATTCTGCACGCCACTATTTACCAACCACTAACCAATACATTTCCGGCTCCGTGGTGAAGGCGTTACGGACACAGTTCGTAGTCCCGTATACCCAGTTCGAAACACAGCTGCGGGAGATTTGGCAGCAGATCGCATTGCGTTGGTTTTTTATGATAATGGTATGAGTGCCGGAGAACCAAGTGGTGACTGTAAATCTACGACCATGGTTCGACTAACTAACTAACTAACTAACTAACTAACTAAATAGCAAACTACAGAACGTAAGCTTGCCAAGAAATAAAAAACGGCCAAGCAATGATGGAGTTGACTGCTACGTCCAGTAAAGAATATGCAACTAACTAACTTTTGCATATTCTAACTAATTTTTATCTAATACATTATATACTCACTGGTTACCAACCACCAACTAAACAATTATATACGTCACTGGTTACCAACCAACAACTAAAACATTATATACGTCACTGGTTACCAACCACCAACTAAACAATTATATACGTCACTGATTACCAACCACCAACTAAACAATTATATACGTCACTGATTACCAACCACCAACTAAACAATTATATACGTCACTGGTTATCAACCAAGAACTAAACAATTATATACGTCGCTGATTACCAACCACCAACTAAACAATTATATACGTCACTGATTACCAACCACCAACTAAACAATTATATACGTCACTGGTTACCAACCACCAACTAAACAATTATATACGTCACTGGTTACCAACCACCAACTAAAACAATATATACGTCACTGGTTACCAACCACCAACTAAAACATTATATACGTCACTGGTTACCAACCACCAACTAAAACAACATATACGTCACTGATTACCAACCACCAACTAAAACATTATATACGTCACTGGTTACCAACCACCAACTAAACAATTATATACGTCACTGGTTACCAACCAACAACTAAACAATTATATACGTTACTGGTTACCAACCACCAACTAAACAATTATATACGTCACTGGTTACCAATCAACAACTAAAACATTATATACGTCACAGGTTACCAACCACCAACTAAAACATTATATACGTCACTGGTTACCAACAACCAACTAAACAATTATATACGTCACTGATTACCAACCACCAACTAAACAATTATATACGTCACTGGTTGCCAACCACCAACTAAACAATTATATACGTCACTGGTTACCAACCACCAACTAAAACATTATATACGTCACTGGTTACCAACCACCAACTAAAACATTATATACGTCACTGATTACCAACCACCAACTAAACAATTATATACGTCACTGGTTACCAACCACCAACTAAACAATTATATACGTCACTGGTTACCAACCAACAACTAAAACATTATATACGTCACTGATTACCAACCACCAACTAAAACAACATATACGTCACTGATTACCAACCACCAACTAAAACATTATATACGTCACTGGTTACCAACCACCAACTAAACAATTATATACGTCACTGGTTACCAACCACCAACTAAACAATTATATACGTTAATGGTTACCAACCACCAACTAAACAATTATATACGTCACTGGTTACCAACCAACAACTAAAACATTATATACGTCACTGGTTACCAACCACCAACTAAAACATTATATACGTCACTGGTTACCAACAACCAACTAAACAATTATATACGTCACTGATTACCAACCACCAACTAAACAATTATATACGTCACTGGTTGCCAACCACCAACTAAACAATTATATACGTCACTGGTTACCAACCACCAACTAAAACATTATATACGTCACTGGTTACCAACCACCAACTAAAACATTATATACGTCACTGATTACCAACAACCAACTAAACAATTATATACGTCACTGGTTACCAACCACCAACTAAACAATTATATACGTCATTGGTTACCAACCAACAACTAAAACATTATATACGTCACTGGTTACCAACCACCAACTAAACAATTATATACGTCACTGATTACCAACCACCAACTAAACAATTATATACGTCACTGATTACCAACCACCAACTAAACAATTATATACGTCACTGGTTATCAACCAAGAACTAAACAATTATATACGTCGCTGATTACCAACCACCAACTAAACAATTATATACGTCACTGATTACCAACCACCAACTAAACAATTATATACGTCACTGGTTACCAACCACCAACTAAACAATTATATACGTCACTGGTTACCAACCACCAACTAAAACATTATATACGTCACTGGTTACCAACCACCAACTAAAACAATATATACGTCACTGATTACCAAACACCAACTAAAACATTATATACGTCACTGGTTACTAACCACCAACTAAACAATTATATACGTCACTGATTACCAACCACCAACTAAACAATTATATACGTCACTGGTTACCAACCACCAACTAAACAATTATATACGTCACTGGTTACCAACCACCAACTAAACAATTATATACGTCACTGGTTATCAACCATCAACTAAACAATTATATACGTCACTGGTTACCAACCACCAACTAAAACATTATATACGTCACTGGTTACCAACCACCAACTAAAACATTATATACGTCACTGATTACCAACCACCAACTAAACAATTATATACGTCACTGGTTACCAACCACCAACTAAACAATTATATACGTCATTGGTTACCAACCAACAACTAAAACATTATATACGTCACTGGTTACCAACCACCAACTAAACAATTATATACGTCACTGATTACCAACCACCAACTAAACAATTATATACGTCACTGATTACCAACCACCAACTAAACAATTATATACGTCACTGGTTATCAACCACCAACTAAACAATTATATACGTCGCTGATTACCAACCACCAACTAAACAATTATATACGTCACTGATTACCAACCACCAACTAAACAATTATATACGTCACTGGTTACCAACCACCAACTAAACAATTATATACGTCACTGGTTACCAACCACCAACTAAAACATTATATACGTCACTGGTTACCAACCACCAACTAAAACAATATATACGTCACTGATTACCAACCACCAACTAAAACATTATATACGTCACTGGTTACTAACCACCAACTAAACAATTATATACGTCACTGATTGCCAACCACCAACTAAACAATTATATACGTCACTGGTTACCAACCACCAACTAAACAATTATATACCTCACTGGTTACCAACAGTAGATGTATTATGGCGGTTTGGGGCCAAAACAACCGGGGCACCACAGGAGCGCCAAAACAACAGCCCCCTAGGGATCCAACCCCCGGGGCCCCACCCCCCAGGGCCCCGGGGCGCGACCGCCCGACCGGGCCGTCCTCTGTATCCCGGAGCGCACGCATGGCGACCGAGCCGCCCGCCACGATATATTACTCAGACATATTTTGGAAAAGCTGTCATATCTCCCAACACAAGCCGGTGTGATATATCACTGCAGCCACAAAGCTCAAAAAAAAAACGGCGGGCTATTTTTTTTACCACCACACGTTCGTTAACAGAATGTGCTACACACAGCACGCTTATTTCCCCCGCTAACAAGTGACGTGGAAGTTAATCAATGCGCGTTGAGCCAGTGATATACTTTTATAAGCTTTTATTAATTTCTTTGCTTTTTTATAACATACATTGAAAAAAAAACATTGTATGTACAAAAAAATTATATACAAATGTATGTACAAAATTATATACAAATGTATACTACATATTTTAATAGTGATATATAACCACAAAATGTTGGTGTTACTTCGGTCGGTGGCGTGGTCAAGTTGGTTAAACCACATCACACTCAGCAGGTCTAGAAATTGAATGGTTTGCATGCTCAAACCCGGGTTTCCATTCAATATTCTAGGCTGCGGGCACCTTCTAGGTTTCGCTAGTATTTCGTTTCGATTAGCAACCAACAAGGGGGTCGCCTAATCTCTATACATGTGGTTTAACCAACACACCTCACATCTCTCGGAGGATGGCAAGTTGTGTGCATAAAAACCCGGGTTGTTGTCATCCTCTGAGAGGGGTGGGGGAACGAATCACAAAGCCGACTTTTGCATTTTTTTTAATTCTTTTTTTTTTTTTAAATTCGCGTGATGGTTTAGGCGGCTTTTTCTTCGTTATGGTGTTATATCTGAAAAATATTAGGGCGCGTCGAATTAGAGGCTGACTTATTGGGCACATACAGATGGAGACCTATGGATGTGAGTGGCCGAAGCTCGGCAAAGAACTTCATTGCGGCCGCCCAACCATCGGCCTTTATTGTTCTTGGCATGAGGCAAAGCGGGGCGAGGTGATAGAAGAGTGTATATTCTGTGAGAGGGGTGTTAGGAAACCATATGAGATGTGTGAGCGTTGCACACTAGACGCACTTCATAGGATGGTTTGGAAGTTTGAAAAGACGACTGGAATCAAACTGCTACTCTATAAAGGGGTGAAGTTAGATCCTCAATATAGCCCAGAGGGCCTATAGGTGTGACTTAGCGCAAATTTCGTCGGCCAACCACCATTGCGAGCAACCGTGTCACGCGGGAGAGAAAAAATGTTCATACACACCTTGTTTATCTGAGGAGTATATCCTTCCGCGCATTACTGAAATCCAGAGGCGGATCATTCAGTGGAGTAGGGGGTGGTTCCAAACTGTCCTGATCGTGTATACAGGTTATTTCGACCCTAAAGCTTTGACGAATTCTGCCCGTGCCGCGTCTCGGCCTTTCAGAATGAGAGATTTTTTTGTCTCTTCGTCCAGATCCGCCGGCGCCTTGCTCCGAATATCTTTTTTCAACTGGTGAAATTTATTTTCTTCAGCTGTAATTATTTTATACTCCACGTCTGAAATTCTCCCATCATCCAAAGCCTTTGAAACAAGGTCGGCTATACTAGAAAGCTTAGCCGTCGCCAGAGTGCAAATTTCATCATGCTTCTTAGCTTTTGATGTTAGTTTGCGGGACGCTAGCTTGCTCCCAGCGGACATGATTCCACAAGCTAGGGCAGCTATCTCGAGCCCGACAACTATAGGGGCAGCGATAACGGTGGTAAGAAGCCCAACACCCCCCACCCCCATACCAAGGCTAGCCGCCAGCATCGCGCTGTCCACAGCGTCTAATGCATTAACGGCACGCCGATATTTTTTATACAGTGCAGCCCGTTTGTCCCTTTCATCTTCCAGAGACTTCCGAAGACGGGTAAGCTCTTGAATACGATAGGCACCGCCGTCACTAGTATCGATTGTAGGATAGAGCGACATTATTCTTTGCGCGTCAAACCTACTTCTTCAACTGAGATATTAAATGTTCAATGCGAACGGTGCTAATCGACCCTGTAGTGAACAAAAGCCGGACAAAAGCAGTAACGGTAGTAAAAATGATTTCATCTACCGCAACCTCACCGAGCTCTACTATAATGTCCGTCTCTGTTGCCCGGGCCGCCCACGTTCCGTCGGCCGCGGAAGTAATGACGAGAGCAACATGCCTGGGGAGTGATGACGCACTCCATTTAATAGAGACCCCAGGAAGGACTGGGGCTAACTCTGTCTGTGCCACAGGCCCAATAACTAACTCGAGATAGATGGTTGACTCCTTAGGAGGCTTACCTAGCATATCAAGGTCAGCTTTACAATCTGTAACAGCCTTCAGACAATATTTAGTCCCCTGGACTTTAGCCTCAGTCACCGATACGGCATAGAAGAGAGCCCTGGCGCACTGCATTTTCAGAAATGACTGGTAGGTCACAACAGGAGACTTGTTGGGGCGTGTGACTGTCCTGCAGGCCTGATAACTCACAAACACCTTGCCCATGTTAGTTAACCTGATAAGTATCCCATTGGGCTCGAGGTGAGTATATCCCGTGCGAAGCTCAAGCTGCAGATCCCAGTCATCGTCGTCGGGATGGTCTATGGCGGCACGAGCATAGACCCCCTGGGGAGTGAGCTGGAGGCCATAGATCTTGTAGTTATGACCCGGCTCCCGCCACCCAATAGTGTCGGCCAAATCAGCAAAGGTTAGGGTAGAGCATGCTCTTGGGCGATGCCTTCCTGGACCTTCTGAATCAGCCATTGTGTTTTCTGATGTGGAGTTCACAACTTAGATATGCCAGCGGCACGGCTTTGCCTTGTTCATCACAGACTGAAAGTCTAATATCGTTTAGAGTTCCTGTCTCCAACTTCTTATAACGAGGCACAGAGAAAACCTCGTGTCTCCCTTGATTACATTCCACATTTTTAACAGGCACAGCCCTGAGGAGTGTGGAGGGAAGCGAATTATGACGGTTCTCATATGATGATAGACCCTCGAGATGAATGTACAACTCCTTATATATTAGGAGTTTAGGAAATGCTGTTCCAACCATAGCCTTATTAACCGAAACATAATCGAAAATCCCAAGAGTGTAGGCTAGGCCACCCTCTATCATATCGGGCGCATACAGACCAGCGAGAGTTACAAGGCCAGTTGCGGGGTTCAGCGTCAGAGAAAACTTGCGAGGCTCAAAGAATTGCTTGTTTAGGGTACATACGTCGTAGTACCCATCGGGGATAACAATCTGTTCACCCCCCACCTGGAATTTATTATTGGACATCTCCTGGGAAATATTAACCCACGCATGGTAGAACAACAATTCCACGATAGCTACCTCTAGGTCACCATCGCGGTTGTCTAGGACCGGGTTGAGGGGGATGGGTTCCCCACGCTGGATGTTGGTTAATGTGATGTACATCTTAGCACGTCTAATAATGATAATTTACGAGTTCAATAAGGATGGTAAATACCCAACGGAGCAACCATGTCTGATGTGAAGTACGCAGCTTAGATATGCCAGTGGCACGTCGTTACCCTTTTCATCTAGGACCGAAAGTCTTATTCCCCCTACCGTTCCAGTTTCTAGCCTTTTATAATGAGGCACAGAGAAAATCTCATGTCTCCCTTGATTACATTCCTCTTTTTTAACAGGTACAGCCCGGAGGAGTGTGGAGGGAAGCGAATTATGACGGTTTTCATATGATGATAGGCCCTCGAGATGAATGTACAACTCCTTATATATGATAAGTTTAGGAAACTTCTCCGCATGGAATGTAAACACCTCATTGAACCGCTCACTTCTGTAGTCTATGCCGAAACCAAGAACCCCACCTAGCCCTCCGAACCCTAAGGCCACCCCCGATTTTATACCACTGAGACTTACAAGGCCTGTTGCGGGGTTGAGAGAAAGAGAGAGCTTCCGTGGCTCAAAGAATTGTTTGTTAAGAGCACAGACATCATAATACCCGTCGGGGATAGTAACAACTTCATCATCAAGTTTGAACCAATTGTTTTTCAGCTTCGCGGAAATATTAACCCACGCGGGGTAGAACAACAATTCCACGATAGCCACCTCTAGGTCACCATCGCGATTGTCTAGGACCGGGTTGAGGGGGATGGGTTCCCCGTGTTGGACGTTGCTAAGTGTGAAAAACATATTAGCACAGCTAATAATAATGACTGCTTACGAGTTCAATAAGGACGCCAAATACCCGGCGGGTGGGGTATACCCGTTTGCAGAAATAAAGGATCTCACAAAGGTGGACATACAGGTCAACCTCCAAGGAGCCTTTCCGACACAGTTCCCCAACATGTTTGAAAAATACCGGTTGCCATACGTGGAGTCAGACCAGATCGTGCAAGCCTGGTACAGCAATCCGATGCAATTCTGGCAAAACCAACTCAACTTCGCAGTATGGTGTGCCACGGCGGGGTGTGGGGTGTCCGCGCAGGAGCATCTGTCCGGCCCTGACCCACTAACGCGAACCGTCTACATATTCCATGTCTACTACCAGATTCGTCGAATCCTCAAAGAGATGCGTGTGTCTCTACCACAAGACCAGGGTTGGAACGCCTTTGAAAATCCCTACGATGTAAGAGCCTATCAGCGTATATGCGCGGAATTTGGAATTCCCCAGAATGATAACTGGAGACGGCTCGGGAGGAATAACGGGTTGGGGAGCGTATACATTTACTGGACGAACACAGGTTATCGCGCCCTGCCTGATGGACATGATGGTGTATATGACCCAAAGCGCCATTCATTCACACAACAAACCACAAATGACATACTACACATAGATTATATCTCGCAAGACGATATTCACGCTGATTCTGGCTGGCAGGCTTTCATTCTTAACAAGTCACAGGGCTTCACACGCCCCGGTGTTGAGCGAATAAATGACAGCATTCGAACCTATGTGTGGGCCATCTTAGGGGCCCAGGCTCAGACTAGAACACGAATTCTGGGAACCGGAACGGCGTTTGATGCCCAGAAGCATTTTCTGGTATTAGTAGAAGACGCCATCTCTGCGCCCGTCGATCTCGCGGCGGCCATCAAAAGATATCAGGATGTGCTACAAAACGCGAGCTCAGAAGTTAATTATGTCTTTGGAACGGGGTTGTATATGGCCCCCAGCGACATGCTGCTCCGCATTGGCCAGATAGCTGGATATAACAACATGATCGTCATCGCAGAGCCAGGCCTAAAGCGTGGCCTGAATACAACCATTAATGCCCCTAAGCTGCCCACCATTGCACAGCCGACGGTAGAGCTGCCCAGCATTGCTCAGCCAGCGCTGCCGACCACTAGCATAGCTGATAAGGCAGCTGGGCTGCAGCATCAAAATGAAAAGATAGCACTCATTGCTGGGGGTGTCGCAGTCGGTCTAGTGGTCCTATGGTTTGTTCACCGCAATTAGCCGCTCTCTGATAGCCAGCAGCAGCAAGCCACCGAGTGCAACCACTAATGCCCAGAGATTTCCAGCCAGCCATCCCACACCCTTACTCAAGAAGTTAAGAAGCCAGGAGATAATACCGCCTATGATTCCTGGGAGTGCCTCCGCAGCCTTACCAGCTAGCCTGGCTAGAAGGCTCGCTAGGTCTTTCAGTTTCTGCCGAATCCATGCCTTAGCCCCAGGGCCAGGTGGCGGGCCAGGTGGTGGGATAGGTGGCGGGCCAGGCGGTGGGGTAGGACCACCACCACCAGTAATGGCTAGGGTGATAGTGGAAATTAAGAGGCCGATCGCTGTGAGAATGCTCGCTATGGTGATACCCTGCTCTCGGAACAGAGTCCGCAGCCTCGCACCCAGTGTGGTGTCTTCATTGACCACCCGATGAATGGTTTCACGGATCCGACTGAATTGGGTGCGTAAGTCTTCGTGTAACTCAGCGACCTCTATTAAAAGCCTCTTCTTAGCTTCTTCAATATCGGCAATCTTTTGCTCTTGAAAGTCCCTACTCTCCTCATTGGGTGCTATCAACATTTTCCGCCGCCTTATGGCGACCTCTTTATCTTGCTGGTCGAGAATAACCAGATAGTTTGTGAGTTTACCTTTAATCGTTGTCACCGCTTTGTCAAGCGCCATGAGCCCCCGGAGTTCTCTCACTGGAGGTAAGCCTTTCTCTCCCAGGTATTGGTCTACGTGTGAGGTTTCTAAAACCCGCTGCACTTCTGGACTCGACATAGCCCGTTCTAAGATGTTGCCAACATTTGAAGCTATTTGTGGGACAGCCTGAATATCTGCACCACTTAGAGCAGCTTCTTCCTCCGCCAGATCACTAGCAGTCTCCTCAAGGATGGTGACAACCTTTGGTGGTATTTTGTCCACAAATCCCAATACCTCTCTGGTACTCACTCTGAGGTTATTCACAGCTAACGGCATGCCATTATCATACTGTGTAATCCTTTGGTGGTTAACATAGAGAGCATTCCGGCGACCCAAACGAATTTTTGTATAATCTATACCAGTTATAGGTTTGATACCCCACATCTTCTCCACCCTTTTAAAATAGTCGTTAATAGCGCTGTTTTCTAGTTCTATGAATAAGTTGCGCTCCCCCTGTGACGTCTCCCCCTGTGACGTCTCCCCCTGTGACGGCCACTCGGTATTAACAATGCGGGGATTATCGACATCAAAATCGTCGTCGATGAAGCCTGTCTCTTCTTCCTCGCCCGTTTCAGGCCTCCCCTCTTCACCACCAAAATCAGTCAGCTCAACTCTATCCATATTAGATATTGCTACAAAGCAACAATAATAAACAACTAGCCATGTCTTCAAGTGCATATGGTCGTAAGCTTAACCCTTACCGCCGTCTCCGGGAGCCGCTCGGTGTGAAAGGATTGCGGCAAACGATAATCGTGACCAACAATCCTTCTACGATCGGTCCGAAGCAGCAGTTACTAGTTCGTTTTCCCAATCTCGGTGCACACGATGTTATCGTGCCTGGGTCGGTGCGGCTGGCATTCAATGTCGACCTCAGCTCCCCTGATGTCAACCGGTCCGTGGTCCAGAACCTCGGCCGAGCACTGGTTCAAAAGCTGACCGTCAGGCTATCGGGCAATGAAGTCTTCTCTCTTGTGGACAGTGACGTCTACAACGTCTATCTGGATCTTTGGAAGAGCCAATCGGTGCGGGCGAGCGCTGTGTATCAAGGCATCGATACAAGTACCGGCATGAATGTGACCAAGGCGCGTGTTGGTGCAGCGGATGCTGTTGTTCTGCCCCTCGCCAATGCGAGAGACGTGGCCATCGCGAAGGCCTTCAAAAACAGGTACTACATACCACTAGACTTTGAGCTGCTTGAAACGCATGCGCCCTTCTACCAATCTGCTCTTAGTGATCGGCTGGAGATTGAGTTGACCTTTAACGACGCTTCCCGTGTGATTCGCGCAACTGGTAAAGATGCCGGCAACTCCTCATACTCCCTAGAAAACATCTGTCTCGAGTACGAAGTAGTCACTGAACCCACGTTGGCCCGGCTAATTCGGAGCATGTATGAGAGCCGTATGGTGGTGTTATACGAGCGGGTCCTACGACATAGACGGATCCCTCAGAAAAAGGAGGACTCGATATGGAACATCAATCTGAACACACCCTGTAAGTCTTTGAAAGGCATTCTCCTATTATGGGAAGACCCCGCCCACCAAAAGGATTTTGCACGCCAACCAGAGTGGTTTTACAACCCACAGATCACCAAAGTTGAAGTCATCGTAGAAGGACAAGCCAATCAACTATTTGCGCACGGCTTAGCACCACACCAGCTCTGGGACGAAGCGAGGAAATTCTTCGCTGGTGGCCTCAAAAGGCACCCTGAGACAAGCGCAGTCGCCAAAGAGCTAGGATTGTTCGATGTTAGTCTAGGCGAGTACTTGACGTCAAAATTCTGCTTGTGGCTGGACTTCCGGACCTCCGACGATGACCATCTTCACGGCAGCGGCCGGCGTGTAGAGAACGGCTCTGAGGGCATCACTCTCCAGATCACGAAAGAGGCCGAACCGGCGGGGCCCCTGTACTGCTACGTTTATTTGGTTATGGACGGACAGCTGAACATCGACACCGGGAGATTCGTTAGTGCTGTTTATTAATGGAGTTCCCACTTAAGCCACACTCGGCCATCATCACAGGCCCCACATCGTGTGGTAAAACAGAATTCATTCTCGACCTCCTGGAAGGCCCGTACAGGGGTGTTTTCGAGCATATTGTAATTGCTTGCCCTTCGGTACGATACAATGAAACATACCGGGCCCGGCCGTGGGTGTGGTCAGATCGCGAGGTCTTCATATTTGACCCCGGTGATCGGCTGCTCAAATGGCTAGAGGCCTTCTATAAAATGTTTCAGGGGACACCAACGTTATACATCATTGATGACTGCAGCGCAGAGGACGCTATTGCGCAGAAGCGGACTATGTTGAATTATCTAGCTTTTAGCGGGCGACATGCCCAGCAAAGTCTGTGGGTTCAAACCCAGAAGTACAACGCCGTTGCGAAAGGCCTCAGAGCGCAGACACAATGGGTGGCGCTCTTCCATTCCAAGGATAAGGATAGCTTTGAAGACTGCCTGGATGAGAACTACATCATCCACTCTAGGGAGGAACGTGATGGGGTGCGAAAGCAACTCGAAACCAATGAGTTCTCAAAGCTGGTACTGAGGACCAAGTTCCCATTTTCTTATAAAGTGCTCAAAGCTGGTGAGGTTTGTTAGATACTAAGCATATGTTAAGCATCAGCTAAGCATATGGTAAGCATCAGCTAAGCATATGTTAAGCATCAGCTAAGCATATGTTAAGCATCAGCTAAGCATGTATGAAGCAGTGCTTTGTTACTCCGTAACAGCCTTAGTTGTATTACAACTGATATGCACATGTTGTGTGCTTGGATGGGCTGTGCATTCCTATATTAGAGTTAGACGTTGGGTATTTGCAAACGCTGTGATGGATTGTGACACCATACTCGACCAGCTGTTACGTGAAGAGGCAAAGCCGGTAGAGTCTGCTCCGGAACCTACAACAACACCACAGTCCGGACATGCATCACCACCTACCACAACGCCACAGTCCGGACATGCGTTGCATCGTGAAAGGCTGGCAGCACTTGCGGCTGGGGGACGTGCCGGGCAGTACATAGGTGGTAAGTACTCCAAACTTACAATGGAACAGGTTGAGGCCTTGCCTGATCAAGAAATTGAGAAGCTATATGCGAGGCATGAGGCGAGGCTTGGAGCTGCAATAACAAAGACCCTAGGCACAGCTATGCTACAGATGTACGCACAAGTGGCAAGTATGTTCCTCCCCATTGCTGATAATCAAGCTTTGGTGACAGACCTGGAGGCCGACCCGTTTCTAGGGCATGCGCTAAACACAGTTACATGTGAACTCTACCATAAGTTCGGTATGTGCTTAGCACCTGCAACTGTCGCACTAGCAACTTTTAGGCACTGCCATTTTGGACATATCTGTCCTAAGCAAGAACAAGATGGAGGAGGAGACCCCCGAAATTGCTCCACAGGAGAAACTAGTGACGAAGGACCCCAGGAAAGTTGCGGCTGGGAAGAGAGGAGCTGCTGCTCGAAAGAGTCGTGAAGCAGAGAGGCTGTCTCTAGCTCTGCAGCAGGCTGTTCGTGAGAAGAAACGAAAGTTAGCCCCCGAGCATGAGGAGGCCCCACCACCGCTGTTTCCAATGGTGCCAGTTGATTACCGTGGCTGGACTCCCTGGATTATTGGAGTGGCTGGCGTTGTCGTTGTCGTCGGAGTAATTAGGCAGAAAATGCGGCGGACTAAAGCACCTGCCCCACCTGTGCCCTCCAAGCGGCCGGAGACTAACATATTAAAGAATAGAGATCCATTTTATATGGAATAATGGCAGGCGTTGATGGGAAAGCTATTGTTAACGCCGTTTACCACGGCGCTGTGGTGGCCGCGCTTACGGTAGGCACCGCAAAACTGACCAAGCTGATTTTCAAAGGGGCAACCTTGCCCAAGCTAGACGCTGATATGTATGACATTGGGATGATGGTTTTAGACACGTCCATCGCCTTAGCACTCCGAGATTTGCTTATCAAAGAGGGCTTGATCCCCGCTGATATATTGCATAAACCCTTACAGTATCAACCCCGCTAGCTATGGCCTCTGTCGCAATGATGATAGGGGGCGCTGTTGTCAATGCCCTGGCGTTTACGGGGGGCAACTACCTCTTTTCCAAGCTAGGGCATGCGGACGCCCATGAAGAAATGAGGCGGCACGATGAGGCTGTCGAGCGGCTACAGGCGGCCCAGGCTGAATGGATGAGAAAGAGAACCGCGCGGCTGGACTGGCTCAACGATGAGCTACAGCGCGAAGGCCACGCCGTTCACTCTTTCCAGGATGTCGACCAGGCCATGCGGGAGTACAGCCTGATCTCTGGCAAACTTGTCGAGCCCCTCGAGCCTGAACCTCGCCTGTCGGATTTCTATGTGCCATCAGAGCCGCAGAAAGACCGCGAGATCACTTTTATCGTTCTTGGGCTGGCAGCGACTGGTATTGTTGCTTACAAGTTGCTTTAGAGATTGACCGCTGCTACCAAAATGAAAGATCTGGAGGATATCTACTACAGCCCTCAGGGCTACTGGAAAGGCTTGGCGGCCATTAAGAAGCTAGCTGCTGCAGCTAATGTTTCGGAGGATGTTGCCCGAGACTGGCTCAAGAAGCAAGCTATTTTTCAGATCTATTTACCCGCTCCTCGTTACATTCCGCGGCCATCTATTGATGAAGATAGACCGAATGCCGTCCATCAGGCTGACTTGCTCTACCTACCACATGACCGGGTTGGTCGTAAGACATTTAAGTATGCCTTGACAGTTGTGGATGTTGCCTCACGGTTTAAGGAAGCAGAGGCTTTGACAGACAAGAGCAGTGAAGGGGTGGCTTTGGCCCTAGAGCGAATTTACAAACGCGGGCCACTCAAATGGCCACGGCTTCTGCAGATTGATCCGGGGCGTGAGTTTATGGGTGCTGTGAGCCAGCTGGCAGCAAAGCATAAGACACAGATACGGCGTGGAGAAGCTGGGAATCACCGGCAGCAGGCGATCGTCGAGAGGTTCAATCGCACTCTGGCGGAGAGACTGTTCGGTGCCCAGTACGCCCAAGAGTTACTACTGGCGGCTCGAGGGTCCTCTGAACGTTCAGCTGAATGGGTTCGGGCTCTTCCTCAGGTGGTCGCGGCTCTTAACGGTGAGGTGACTCGTTTGACGGGTCGGAAGCCGGTTGATGCCATTAAGGACACTTCAGTATCCCATTCACCGGCCGCTCCTGCTCACCGTACTATCGGCCTCAAGGAGCCTGTGATTCCGTCTGAGGCTCTAGTTCGGTATCTGTATGCAAGCTCGCCTGGGGAGCATGAGCTTGAAGGTGGCCGGCGCCGGGCGACTGATCCTTCGTGGTCATTAACAGTACACGAGATTCGTAGAACAGTATGCCAGGATGGGCGGCCTGCGCTGTACTACCTGGTGGATGGGCCAGCGCGGGGCTTCGTTCGCGAAGAGCTGATGATTGTTCCTCCCGACACCCAAATGCCTCCTGACCGGATCCTCCCTAAGCGATGAGGCCCAGGCTGGCGATCTGCCCGTTATACATCCCTCGGTTCTCTACTCTATGGACTTCTACCTCGTAGATGGACCAGCTCGTGGATGTGAGGAGCTCCACAGCTACTCCCTAGCAGGATTCTAGGTAGCCGTAGGCCCTAGTGTTGATACCATCAGCACAAATCCATTTTTTCGTGTCCATGGGGCTCAGAGATGTTTTGTTCATCTCATAAACCCCTATCTGGTGGCCCTTGCTTCGTATGGCAACCTGTGTGTGCTTGTATTCCCGCTGACCGAACAGACTGTCCTTGTAGTGTTCGTGTCTGAGGTCCTTCTTCACAACTGCCCGAGCCACTCCTTTGGCTTTCTTGATGTTGGCGGCCTCCTCTAGGATTGAGTACATCTTTGGTCTGAGACCGACGAACTCAGCTATCGAGCGGCCGTTGCATTCATCTTTGAATTTGCCGACCACCTTTTTATTCGCAGTCGAATGGTTGGGGTGGTCACGCGGATAATCTGAGAAGTCGTACCAGTCGGGGTGAGTCTTCATGTCCGCGTACACATCCTCAGTCTCCACCTGAAGTAGAAGGGAGTCAGTATCAGTGTAGCAGAGCTGGAGTCTATTACCGTATTGGGGTTTAAGCCGATTGTACCAGAAGTCGTACATGAGGTACTTGGATTGGTCCAGGATGGCCTGCCCACAATAGACTGGTTTATTCAGCTGGACCTTGTTCTTGATGCTGTGCACCGCCACCAGTCCACCGTTGAAGATTCTACACGATTCGTAGTTGGGGCTGGCGATTAATTTTCGGAGTCGGTCAGTCTCGGTGCCTCTGATAAGGTTGACTCTGATGCGTTTGCGAACATTCTCCATACTCTTCCCAAAGACGGCATTGTTCATCAGCTTGAAGAAGTCCTTCTCAAATTCCGACTTGGCTTGGGCTCGTAGAGAGGTGTTCATCTCTATGTAGGGCTTCATCCATTGGGACTGATTGAACTTGATGGCTCGGTGGATCTGGGTGACCTCTAGACAGAGGCTGTGATAGAGTTTGAGATTGCGGTAGTGGACGACGTATCGCTCCTTGTTGTGGAGATGAGGTACCAGCTTTGTTTGCTCCGTGAACTTACCCCCCAGTTTGTTCTGGAGCTCGCGCTGATAGCTGCTCAACCAGGCCTCTGGGATGGTCATGGTTTCTGGAGCTAGCGGATAGTCACTGTGGGCTTCATGTAGGTGCGCTGGGTACTTCAAATCAACCTCAACAAGCCATCCCTCTGGGGCGTTGTCGGGGGTGTTGAGTACCTCCTCGAGAGTTGGATTGGCCCATTGGAACCCTCCGGTGGGGAGGTATTCCATCATGGCCCACCCATACAGGTTATTTGCATCTAGGTACATGATCCACGAATTGGGTGTTGTGGGGTCATAGTCTGAAGTCTTGGGGTTGTTGGCCTTAGCATACCGCTTGGAGACCATGGCCACACCCCCTCGGAGTCCCTTCTCAAAGAGGAGGTGCATATCCAAGTCGGTTAGGAGCTCGAGTTGCACCTTCGTCTTTTTTAGGAGTGCGTCCCATGCCAGGCCGGGTGCACTGATGTAGTGGGCTGGGTCGAGCTGATATACCTCCATGCAGGTGTCTCGGAATGCCTCGAATATATCAGCCAACAGACTGACGTCTGTTTTCAGGTATAGGTCATGGTAGCCTCCGAGTGTTTTGCAATCGAGCTCCTGCCACACTTTCTGGGCGTGGGCATAGTCAGAGTCACTGATTCCTTCTCGGGTGAGCTTGCTGTAGAATGCCTCTTTGGGTGGTAGGCGGTCCTCTGCAAAGCGCTCGAAGCTGTCCATATATTCGTAGGGGTATACACCCTTACGGAGAAGGAGATGTGACTGGCTCTGGCATAGCGTGGTCCTGAACTTGTTCATTAAGACAGCCCAGGGGGTGTGCTTCTCAGTGTTGCACGTCTCACATCTTGAGATTATATCGTTGCCTCTACGTGTCAGAGCCATTGATTTACCGCAGTGTGTCAGCTCGCTGAGGTTCCCTACCAGGGTGTCTAGAGAGCTATTCATGAACTGTAGACTGTCAATGAATTGCAGCTGACCGATGGTGAAGGAGGCGTACTTCTCTATGGTGTTTGGTATGCAGGTGATTGTTGTGTTGTCTACTTGTTTGGTTTGCCATTGGCCGTTTTTCTTCTTCTTGTAGACCGTTCTTTTTCCCCAGTCCAGACGGCCGGCCGCTTGCATGATGATGTGGGAGTCGTATCCTCTGAGGTTGTGAAAGACTACAGGTATCCTCAGCTTGTCTCTATTGATGCGCCATGCTAGATTACAGACATTGTGGGCAGCGCCCCGGTATTTGCCTGTAATATGGCAGTGGTCTCTCACCTTGTCCTCCTCCAGCGGCTCTTTACAGATGTGGCAGGTGGTGGCGGAGGCAAAGTCTTCACGGTCTTTTTGCCCCAGCACCATGAGAGCCGGCCGCTGTAACTTGTGGTGGATGGTGGCCTGCTCTTGTCCCAAGCGTTTGAGGAATTCGTCGGCAGCATCCTCCCCCCGATATACGACAGGGTTTGTGGTGAGCCCGTCGCAGCGTACAATGGTGTAGCCGAAGCCGCAGGGGGGCTGCTCAGCAAGTTGGCGCGTGTTGCTCTGGCTTGGATCCATTGCCGCACCATGTACTGGAACGTTCAAGGTCTCAAAGTCTGCGTATATGATGTATGGCGCCCTCATCTGTTTCTGGAGGGACTTGAAATTCATCTTTCCCTCTTTAGGCATGACATTCACCTGGCAGGCTGTGTTGATGCCTTGGCAGAGTGGTTCATGCCGGTCCAGGGTTTCCTGAGTGAAGTGTACATGGAGGCAGTTGAGGCATGGATACTTCTTACCCTCATGTTTGCTGTTTCCATACAGAAGCCGCCCCACATCCTTGACCCAGACATAGTGTCTATTCTCATCCTTGTGTAGGAGCATGAGGTTGATTTGGGTGCGCTGGAGTTTGTTGGTTCGGAGTATGGTCGGTCCTTCTTTCCACCCAAAGACCCGGATGGCTATGGTAGGATTCTGTTTTTCAAACTTAGCAATACTGGATAGCTGCACAGGGAACTCGATTCCTTCAAAGTTTAGCTCTCCCAGGTGGGTGCTATACTTGTTGAGCCTATCAGGATGCTCTCCATGTGCTACTGGGTAGAGCGCTGAGAGTATGGCCCATTCAAAGCAGCGGTTGTCCTCATTCTTCACATTCACAACACTGCGTGGTGGGATGAAGCTGGGGGTCGCGAAGTAGCTAGAGCCTCGGAATGGTTGGTATTTTGCGATGTAGAGGTCGAGCTGCACACACTCATCATAGTGCCAATCCGAGCCCTGTTCGGTGAATGCTTCACTGTCAGCGAATATCTTGGCTATGGCAAGGTCCAGCCCCTCAGCAGTTTCCCCCTCGTGCAGTACTTCATAGTTCCTGCTTCCATGGGTGGCGATTGCTGTAATCTCTTCACCTTCTGGAGTGGTGCGATAGTATTTTAGATGGAGATACAGCTGCATTTTAACACTGCCATAATCCCCCAACCCTTTTATCACCATGGCTTTGATGGCGGGCTCCATCGAAATCATAAATGTTGCAGGTTCATCATAGTTGCTACCTTCTGGGACGATTGCTTCATATTTTCTCAGGCTCCCCTCAATCTCCCGGGCGAGTTTCAATTCAGGTGCGTCGCGACTTAAAGCGGAACGCCTCTCAGCCACTTCATCTCGCACTCTATCAACTCGGGCAAGGAACTCTGCTTCGAGGTCGGCGTGTCGTTGAGCACGTTGTTGGGCGCGGTGTCGTCGCTCGGCGACGATCGCAGCTCGGTCCGCGGCGGTACCATGTACAAATCTCAGAGCGGTGGTAATCCCTGCTTCAAGTCGTGCCCCATGTAGATTGGGGTTCTTCTCGAGCAGGGAGGCCCTAGCCATCTCACGTGCTCTGGATATTTCCCCCTCAAGTACGGCCTTCCTCCTCCCACTGTATGGCATGCCATACTCGCGGGCTTGCTGTTTCAACTGAACCAGCGTAGGCATGGCTAAATACACAGATCAGTCAGTCTCTAACAGGTAGGTGTGTAAGTACACTGATGACTTTACATCTCTCTAATTGAAAGTTCAATCCACTATAATCTTAGCAATTCGCCGAATCTCTGCATTATAGTCCTTTACCCTCTCTTCATACCAGATTCGGTGATACTCCTTGTCATATCCACATTCTTTGCATAGTTCTAGGAGGTTGTTGACTCCCTTCCCACATTTCTGACATGGTTTAATAAATGAGCCCTTCCGTATTAGCACTGCATGGACTTTGCAGTAGTCCCTCATACAGCTACGATTGCAGGGCTCTGTGGAATGTAGCCGTAGCCACTTACAGTTGTTCTTCGCGGTACGCATCTTGGTATGTCATCGGATGATACCCTCTAAATCAATGGCTCGGTCACCTGTAGGTGACCCGTGCGTGCGCTCCGGGAGGATGGCGCCCCGGGGCCCTGGGGGGTGGGGCCCCGGGGGTTGGATCCCTAGGGGGCTGTTGTTTTGGCGCTCCTGTGGTGCCCCGGTTGTTTTGGCCCCAAACCGCCATAATACATCTACTCCAACCACCAACTAAACAATTATATACGTCACTGGTTATCAACCACCAACTAAACAATTATATACGTCGCTGATTACCAACCACCAACTAAACAATTATATACGTCACTGATTACCAACCACCAACTAAACAATTATATACGTCACTGGTTACCAACCACCAACTAAACAATTATATACCTCACTGGTTACCAACCACCAACTAAAACAATATATACGTCACTGGTTACCAACCACCAACTAAAACAACATATACGTCACTGGTTACCAACCACCAACTAAAACAATATATACATCACTGATTACCAACCACCAACTAAAACATTATATACGTCACTGGTTACTAACCACCAACTAAACAATTATATACGTCACTGATTACCAACCACCAACTAAACAATTATATACGTCACTGGTTACCAACCACCAACTAAACAATTATATACCTCACTGGTTACCAACCACCAACTAAACAATTATATACGTCACTGGTTGCCAACCACCAACTAAACAATTATATACGTCACTGGTTACCAACCACCAACTAAAACATTATATACGTCACTGGTTACCAACCACCAACTAAAACATTATATACGTCACTGATTACCAACCACCAACTTAACAATTATATACGTCACTGGTTACCAACCATCAACTAAACAATTATATACGTCACTGGTTACCAACCACCAACTAAACAATTATATACTTCACTGATTACCAACCACCAACTAAAACATTATATACGTCACTGGTTACCAACCACCAACTAAACAATTATATACGTCACTGGTTACCAACCACCAACTAAACAATTATATACGTCACTGGTTACCAACCACCAACTAAAACAATATATACGTCACTGGTTTTCCAACCACCAACTAAACAATTATATACGTCACTGGTTACCAACCACCAACTAAACAATTATATACGTCACTGGTTACCAACCACCAACTAAAACAGTATATACGTCACTGGTTACCAACCACCAACTAAAACATTATATACGTCACTGGTTACCAACCACCAACTAAAACAGTATATACGACACTGGTTACCAATCACCAGGCAACAAATAATCACATACGTCACTGGTTGTACCCCGGTATACCAGAAACACCATTGGTGACTACATGAAGCGAATTTGTCTGGCAGCCATATTGTCTTACACTTTCATGACGTCATATAGAGATAACAAACATCTATTGCATTCTATGAGAAAGCTGTCACTGAGAATAATATGATGACGACACAGTTTGAAAAACAATATTACAGCAGAGATTAGCAACGTACAATTCGGATTGCAGAGGATATGGATACTTCTTTTCGTTCATCCGGAGTGTTGGTTTTTTTTTTCAGATGTGATTGTTGTGTGTCAGTTATGCGCCCTTGGGCCGAAACCCGTAGGCCAACACATCCGGCTACAGCGTGCTTTTTTGACCAGGTAGCATTCCTGGGGGATATGGATACAACCAAGGGAAAATAAATTATAGCAACGTTCAACATAAATTAATAATAGAATATATGGAGAAAGGTGCAGATATTACAGGGCAAGCTAGACAACACACGGTGTCTTAGTGGTGAAGTAGTTACGCCGCTTGCCTGACGCTCCGAAGGTTGTGGAGTTCATCCTGGGCCACGTCGTTCGGTTCACGAGTGCAATTTTATCGTAGACTTTTGAGGGTCGTCGCTGGAGCTTCGGAGTTCGTGCTTTGTGTGATGCTTTCTGCGGAAAGAGATAGCCATATGCGAGAAGGGCGATCCTCTGGCGTGTTATACCCTTACCTAGACAACACATGAAATGACAACTTTGGACTCATTGAAACTCGAACTCGTAACATCTTCGCGATCAATCTCGCAACTATATATGTTTCACTAGTTGTATAGTATATCTTCTTAATGTACGAATACCTCACCCTCAATTGTTCGTAGCTTCGCTTTAATTACTGGCTTCAGAGGTTCCCAAGTTTGCTAGGATGAGTGCTATTTGCCAGTTCGAGTATCTTATAGTACTGTGGAGCATCATATGATTATGAGAAAGGTGTTAAAAGTAATATTACACCATAAAATAGCGATGGACAATGTGAACTTGCAGAATGTAATGATAGAACAAAGTAGTATAAATTATTAAAACGTCAGAAGTAAGTTAAAAGGCGAAAACGTTGGGAAATATGCCAATACCCTAAGGCAAGGGAGACCACAAACGGAACGATAACTTGGGGCACATCGGTAATCGAACTTACAACATCCACGTGATGACAGTGCCTCGAAGCAAAACAAGATGCACATGCTACATAGTTTATCTTCTTAAGTCTGCCTATATCCAACCTTCCAATATCCATAGTTCATCAGCATAAATCACTGGCCCAGTGGTTCCCAAGCTTACGAGGACAAGTTCTAAAAATACACAAATGTGTAGTCACTCCTCAGGTGGTGTTTCACATTGCAAGATGAAGTGTCTTGTGTTATGTTGGTAATTTATTGAGTTCAAGTATCTTTGTATCGGCTCCCTATATAAATTCGCAATCACAGAATAAAGAACACTGCGGAGTTCTGTGGCCTATGATCCTGTGTTACTTCAACATCATGTTTAAGCTGGCAATATTCACCTTGATTCTAGCGGCTCATCTTGATACAGGTAAATAACAGTTACAGTTAAATAACGAGTACGGGTAAATAATGGATATAGGTAAATAAGAGATTATCATCATCAAGTGCCTTGCCTGCTGGCGTAGACGTTCATGTCTCTCCACAGATCTCGGTCTTTGGTGTTCTGGATCAACTCTACTGGTGATATTCTTCCATGCCACCGTCTCCGTTCATCCAGCATCATTTCTCTTGATCTACCTCAACCTCTCTTCTCCTTGATTTTATCAGTCGTCACGATGTTCATCGCATGTTTGTCTCATTCTTTTGGTTGAATGTACTGTTCTAGCTTCATTAGACGCTTTCAGGCAATCGTTGTTGCTTATTATTATGCATGTAAATAATGGATATAGATAACTATTGGATCAAGATAAACAACGAATATGGTAAATAATGGATACAGATAAACAACCAATATGGTCAATAATTGATACAGATGGAAAGCGAATACTGTAAATAATGAATACAGGTAAATAATGGATGCATGTAAATAATGGATACAGGTAAATAATGGATACACTTAAAAAAGGATACATGTAAATAACGGATACAGTAAATAACGACTGTTTAGAAGTAATCCAGTAGTCCAGATGTTCTTAAAGAGACTTGCTACATATGTTTCTCATTCACATTGACTGGGTTTTCACCACTGGGTACGATAAGAGAGGTGTTGTCAGGTCCCTTTGGGATCATTGTAAGGTGTCACTTTGGGATCATTGTAAGGTTTCACTTTGGGATCATTGTAAGGTATCCCTTTTGGGATCATTGTAAGGTGTCACTTTGGGATCATTGTAAGGTATTCCTTTGGGATCATTATAAGGTGTCCCTTTGGGATAATTGTAAGGTGTGCTTTGGGATCATGTGTATAGTCTGGGAGAACAGAGACGCCATCACTGCTTGGAGAAAATGGTGCTGCCGGGAGTGACAAGAGAATCTCCTGAGTTAGCCACTTTAGTAACATTTTCTAAATTGCTTTTTAATTACGCAATCTGCATAGTTGGATACCTCTTGAAACAAGAAATCCAACGGTACCTTATTCAAGTCTATAGGTCTATTATAAGCTGAGATATTAATGTTTGTGTGTCAATTTATCACTTAATATCCACAAAGAGAAAATACTCTTTTCCTATTTTGAGAAGTTGTGACCAAAACACATTCGCTAAGGTTCAATGATATGGTCCGTTTAGAGTGATGAAAAATTGCACATATATACAATAATGGGTGTTGAATGTAAACATGCATTAATTATCATTGTAGTCCCTCGTAATATTCCATAAGAATATTAAATGTTCATAGCTGGAGTATGACAAGAAAAACTGCCATCTCCCGTCATTGAAATACTAATAAATATTACATTACAGCATGCGATCTTCATAATTTCAGTGTGACATTTATTGTCAACTTAAATGGTCCAAAATTACAAATGAGACATAAAAATGGATGCTAAAGTTAATAATGCATAGTATAACAATGTAGTAAGTCTCATAAAACGGTATTTACGGGTTTGCTTACCGCTTAGAATAAACACAAGAAATAGTTGCCAAACAAAACCGCAAGTATATTTTCGTTAAAATTCGGTAATCGGTTACTAAAGTGATGACACTCAGTTCTCTAAAGAAAGGCCAGATTGACACATTATTAGATTGCAACTGGTACCATTAGTATTGTGACTTGTCGCTGGTTGTTGAAGATGAGGGCGAATCTACGTAACCGGAATGTCCAGAGTGTTGCGATTTCGGTTCTATTCTTGTCAGTGCTTAATTATTAACCCTTTGAAAATAAAGTTTGTTCGTTCTTTCTAGACTCACCACAACTCACATCGATCAAATATCAAATTCAATATTATCCGATTTTGTCTCTCTTGGTTTTATTTCGCTTCTGCAGGTCTTTCTGATACAAAACAAACGAATCTCAGATTTAACGTTAGGCAAATTTCTCCTGAAGCGAATGAGTTTTACAGGGCATTCTCATACAAACTGACGAAATATCCAGTCCAGTATTAGACCTGCTTCTAATACTAAATGTTGCATGCCCATTGCAGGTCAAAGCTTATCAACCCCTACCCTACGTTGATTATCTAGGCAATTTTACTATCAGCACTTTGCTATTGCCTTTTGAAACATAAGTCAACACTGAAATTCGACTGACCATCGGTGTGGGGAATGAATCTCATACCGCACCGACAGGCACCGGAAGTTTCAGCGTACTAAGCTATTAATTTTATTGTACTTTGCTACATGTTTGCGAGACACGACCGTTTAGTGGCGTCTTCCTACACGCTTTCTTGCAGTGTGCCATATGTGGCCAGAATGTGACCGTTCTGTAGTTGGTACAGTTGTCTGTCTGTTTTTCTATTCTTGTTTGACATATATAGGCGGCACATGACTTTCCAGTAAAAATAAAAATGTAAAGAAACGTTAATGCCTTGAGTTTGTATATGTGTTTGGTTGTTTGTTGGTTTGTTTGTTTTTTGTGTAGACAGGGATATATGGTGCTAACCCCATGTTTTATAGACCATTCGGCATTCAGTACAAGATGTCAAAGCCAGGTCGTCGGCCTTTACGGTTGAAGAAATTTACAGGAATTGTTCCACCTGAAAGCCAGCGTCCATTCTTTGAAAATCCGACTCGATGGAGATTTGAACGTAGGACCACAAGACAGGCAAGTGTACTAGCTACTGCCGCTCCCACGAGCTGTCGGTAGTCGTTACAGATAGCTTCCTGATGGTTTTAGTGCAGTTTGCTTTTATGTTGCCGAGACATGACCTTTCAGTACAATACGCTTTCATTTCAGCTTATACGCAGACAACGACTCGTTGCCCTTTGTTTGAATGCCCATCGGAGAAAAGAGAAGTTTGCGGGACGGATTTAGTCACTTACCAAAACCGATGCGTCATGTGGTCAAGAAACTGTGGACAAGACGATCTGTTCTACACGGGTGCGTGCAGACCGCCCTCGAAGTGTGACATCAAAGTTAGATGCATCACAGACTACATTCCAGTGTGTGGAACTGACGGAAACACCTACCGTAACTCCTGCATCATGTTCTCTCAAAGATGTCGGGAGGTGACTGTGGCATATAAGGGACAATGTCGTGGCTAGTTCTGACAAGTGGATATTCGTCTCTCGTAGATTACATTACTCGTCTCCCATAGATCGGCTCCAGATATGAACATTTATATGACAGTGTACTGACATCAGGAAGAATATTATTTTTGCATTTAAAACACGAATATTTAACCAGACAAAGCAAGAGGGTATAGTATCATGTGTGATAAGATGCATTAGAAACGTGGCTTGAAAAACAAGAAGAGATAAAGATACAAATAAGATACTAAGAACAAGTGTAAGAACAATACCTATTAATGACTTTCAACAACACCGAAGAATTACAAGGTTCAGAATCTTAGAATGGAAGATCAACCGCGGCAGGACTGTTCTGCGTTAGAACATCGTTTTAATTTGAGAGGATGGCATAAAAAGAGTCGATCAGATGAAGTGAAAGAGACATTGAAGAAATCAAATATGGCGTTAGTACAAGCAACAACACAAGCGAAATCCAGAAAATTACATCTGGTACCCCTCTGCGATTCTTTACGACAAAAGAAGTAGGACAAATGAAACAGAAAATACATTAATGCTGTTTAAATGAAGAACATTATAGGTGCTCTGCCGTCATTCTGATGAAATCATTTAAAAAGACGTTATATTATTTCAAAACTATTTTGAATTTACTATATAAGAAAATCACACTCAAATATAGAAGACGTTGGAAGTTGCTGAAATACCAGTTATTTGATTATTTTCCGTCTGTGCTTATTTGTTTTATATTTTGTAACATGCTCTGTACATTCACTGATTATTTTGATTCGCTTATTTCGTTTTACAAAGTGCACCTTCACTGCACAAGGACACCTTCAGTTTTTCTCCTGTCTTCTCCCGTAGATCACACCAGTTGTCTCCCATAGATCACACCAGTTGTCTCCCATTGATCACACCAGTCGTCTATCATAGATTACATCATTCATCTCCCATATATTAAATCCGCCGTCTCACAAATATTATATCATTCGTATCCCATAAATTATACCAGTAGCCTCCTCAAGATTACTTCATACGTCTCCCATAGATTACATCATTTGTCTCTCATAGATCACATCAGTTGTCATCCATAACTTATATCATTCGTCTCACATATATTACATCCGTCGTCTCACATACATTACATCCGCTGTCTCACATATATTACATCCGTCGTCTCACATACATTACATCCGCTGTCTCACATATATTACATCCGTCGTCTCACATACATTACATCCGCTGTCTCACATATATTACATCCGTCGTCTCACATACATTACATCCGCTGTCTCACATATATTACATTTGCTGTCTCACATATATTACATATCCCGTCTCACATACATCACATCTGCCGTCTCACATATATTACATCCGTCGTCTCACGTATAATATATCCGCTGTCTCACATACATTACACCCGCTGTCTCACATATATTACATCCGTCGTCTCACATACATTACATCCGATGTTTCACATATATTACATTTGCCGTCTCACATAAATTACATCTGCCGTCTCACATACATTACATCCACTGCCTCACATATATTACATCCGTCGTCTCACGTATAATATATCCGCAGTCTCACATATACGAGGGCGAGTCAATAAGTAAGTCACAAAATTCTGTGGGATGGCAGGTAAATATAGCTGGTGTTTTATACAGGTGTCATTAGGTGACAGCAACATCGAAATTTATATTCCCGTTCGTCGGGTGGCGCTAGGTGTCTCATGCGCATGCACAGCGCATAAACTAAATGGCGACTGTACTTACGGCGTGTACAACAAAAGAGCAACGTGCTGTCGTGCGCTTTTTTGTGGGCGAAAGGACTGCCTGCAAAGGACATTCATAAGGAAATGCTTCCTGTTTTTGCTGACAAATGTTTGTCCCGTAAAGCGGTGCATAGCTGGGTAGAAAAATTTCCTCCAGGACGCTCTTAAATTGTTCATGAAATCCGATCTGGTCGTCCTGTTAAGCTGCAACAAAAACATCCATGCAGCGGGTAGAGGAGATGATTAGAGGTGACAGGCAAGTAACGATAGACTCTGTAGCATTTGCAATAAGGTGCTCATATGGCTCAGCATACAGTATAATGCATGATCGATTAAAATTTAAGAAAGTGTGCTCAAGGTGTGTACCCAGACAATTGAAGTAGGAACACAAAATGAACCGATTTTTCCTGTCGTTGCATCATATATGTCGATACGAAACTGAAGGAGAAGACATGCTGAATAGGACTGTTACTGGGGAAGAATCATGGGTGCATCACTACCAGTCCAAATCAAAGAGTGCTTCCATGCAATGGAAACATCCTTCTTCGCCTTGTGTCCAAAAATTCAAGTTTACGCCATCTGCAGGGAAGGTTTTGCCGACAGTGTTCTGGGATTGCCAAGTAGTGCTTTTAACCACTATCAAGACGAAATGTGATAATGTGAATTCTGAATCTTACTGTGAAGTTCTATCATTGCTTCATGGTGCAGTTTGAAGAAAACGTCCAGGACTGCCAACTAGAGGATTGCTTCTTCTACGTGACAATGTCAGACCACATACGGCTCGATTATTAACTCACGAGAAAATTAACCAACTGTGGTGGGAAGTTCTGGAACATCTACCTTACAGCGCCGACTAAGCCCCTAGCGATTTCCACCTCTTTGGTCCCCTGAAAACCCACCTTGGTGGGAGACATTTCGCGAATGACGAGGAAGATGAATTTGAAGAGAAAACGTGGTTTAGAAAACAGAGCACGCAGTTCTATGCAGCCGGTTTGGGAGGACTGATAAAACTACAGGATAAGTGCATAAATGTTGGTGGAATTTATGTTGAGAAATAAGGGGACAATATATGGATAAACATAAACTTGTTTCAAGTTGTTATCATATTTAATTATTTTTCTACAGCCATTTGTGACTTACTTATTGACTTCCCCTCGTATTACATCCGCCGTCTCAAATATATTACATCCGCCGTCTCACATATATTACATCCAAAATCTCACATATATTAAACCCGCTGTCTCACATATATTATATCAGATATACAGGTGTCATTGACCTGTTCATTGACCTCACCAAGGCTTTTGATACAGTCAGCAGAGAAGGACTGTGGAAGATTATGGCAAAATATGGCTGTCCACGAAAGTTTGTCCAAATAGTGCGGCTATTTCATGACGGCATGCAGGCAAGAGTACAAGAAAATGGTGAACTGTCTGAACCCTTTCCTGTAACCAATGGAGTGAAGCAAGGATGTGTCCTGGCACCAACACTGTTCAGCCTCATGTTTTCAGCCATGTTGATGAATGCCTTCGAGAACGACGACATTGGAATAGACATTAACTACCGTATGGATGGAAAGTTATTCAATCTCAGAAGGCTGAAAGCTAAAACTAAAATTGACAGCGGCACCGTCAGAGAGCTCCTGTTTGCTGATGATTGCGCTCTATACGCCAACTCAGAGGCGGACATGCAACATAATGTTTCAGCTTTCTCACATGCCTGTGCCAACTTTGGGCTCAATATCAACTTGGAGAAGACTGTAGTTATGTACCAGCCACCTCCAGGGAATAATCACACTGTGCCGCATATCAAAGTGAATGATCATAGACTAAGTGTTGTGGACAAATTCATCTATCTTGGCAGCACTGTGTCACAAGCTGCCACAATCGATGACGAAGTGAATGCAAGAATCTCCAAGGCCAGTGCAGCCTTTGGCAGACTGTACAAAAATGTATGGGACAGAACTGGAATAAGCCTGCAAATAAAGCTAAAAGTCTACAAAGCAGTTGTATTATCCACACTGCTATATGCTTGTGAAACCTGGACTGTTTATCAGCGACACGCTAGGAAATTAAACCACTTCCACACAGTCTGCCTAAGGAAGCTACTGAAGATTAAATGGCAAGACAAGATTCCAGACACTGAAGTCCTAGAAAGAGCATCCATGCCCAGTATCCACACTCTACTGATGAAGAATCAGATTCGCTGGGCTGGTCACTTGACCCGCATGCCAGATCACAGGCTCCCTAAACGAATTTTCTACAGCGAACTGCGTTGCGGTAAACGCTCCCAAGGTGGCCAGAGGAAACGTTTTAAAGACACTCTGAAAATTTCACTGAATGCTTTTGGAATTCATCATGACACCTGGGAGGCTGCAGCCAGAGACCGAAATTCGTGGCGTGCATCATTGCGCAAAGGTGCAGTCATATGTGAGGCAACCAGGACTGCAAGAGCTGTGAAGAAAAGGCAGGACAGAAAAACCACTGCAGGAAATCCTCCTCCAGAGACGTCAAGCATTCTTTGCCCACATTGTCAAAGAACATTTCGAGCCAAAATAGGCCTTATCAGCCATCTTAGAACCCACGGCTCCACACCTTCAACCCCACTGGATGAAATGAATGGTCATCATCATTCTTGATGGACAAACAACAACATTATATCAGACATCTTACATATATTAGGTCCGCCGTCTCACATATATTACATCCGCCATCTCACATGTATTATATCCGCCTTTTCACATATATTACATCCGGCGTGTGATATATATTACATCCGCCGTGTGACTTACATTACATCCACCGTCCCTCGTATTTTACATCAGCCGTCTCACATATATTACATCCGCCGTCGTACATATATTACATCCGCCATCTCACGTCTGTTACATCCGTCGTCTCACGTATATTACATCAGCCGTCTCACATATATTACATCCACCGTCTCACGTATATTACATCAGCCGGGAGATATATATTACATCAGCCGTCTCACATATATTACATCCGCCGTCTTACATAAATTACATCCACTGTCTCACATATATTACATCCGCCGTCTCAGATATATTACATCCGCCGTCTCACATATATAACATCTGCTGTCTCCCATATAATACATCCGCCGTCTCACATATATTACATCCGCTGTCTCACATATATTACATCCGCTGTCTCACATATATTACATCAGTCGTCTTCAAAGATTAACTCTCTCGGCTCTGAATGATTACATCATTCTTATCCAATATATTACATTAGCGGTCCCACATATGTTACATCGCTTATATCCCATATATTACCACCAGTCGTCCTCCGTAGATTACAACAGGCTCCCCAATTGCGTCTCCCATAGATCACACCATTTGTCCCAAAGATTACATCATATGTCTGCCATAGATTATATCATGTGTCTTCCGTATATTACATTAGTCGTATTCCATAAATTACATCATTCGACTCTCATAGATTAGATCAGTCGTCTCCCATAAATTACACCAATCGTCTCCCATAGATTACATCATACGTCTTTCATAAATTATATCAATCGTCTCTCATAGATTTCATCAGACGTCTCCCATATATCATAGATTATATCAATCGTCTCAGATAGATTGCATCAGTCGTCTCCCTATATTATATCAGTCGTCTCCCATAGATTACTTTAGTCGTCTCACATAGATTACATCAGTCGTTTGTCATATATTACATCAGTCGTCTCCCATATATGTTTTAGTCGTCTCCCATAGATTACATTACATTATTACACTGGGTTGATCGGCGGCTTGACTATCCGCCATCATAAAACTCGCCGTTGTTACAGAATCAGATTTCTGGTTCTAAATGTTAGCGCTACGCACAAGCATGGAGAGCCACGGCTTCTGCCCTATGCGCCGCCTTAGGCCCAAGAGGAAAGACTAGACTAGACTATAGATTACACTAGTCGTCTCCCATAGATTACATCAGTCATCTCCAACAAATTACACTAGTCGCCACCCATAAATTACATTAGTCTCCTCTCATAGATTACATCCGCCGTCTCTTATTGATTACATAAGTTATTTCCCTCAGATTATATCAGTTGTCTCTCATAGATTACATCAGTCGTCTATCATAGATTAGATTAGCTGTCTCTCATAGATTACATTATTCATCTCCCATAGAATACATCAGTCGTCTCCCGCAGATTACATCAGTCTTATGCTATAGATTACGTCAGTCGTCTCCCCTAGATTACATTAGTCGTCTCTCATAGATTATATCAATCGTCTCTCATAGATTACATCAGTCGTCTCCCATATACCATAGATTATATCATTCGTCTCACATAGATTGCATCAGTCGTCTCCCATATATTATATCAGTCGTCTCGCATAGATTACTTTAGTCCGTCTCACATAGATTACATCACTCGTCTCCCATAGATTACTTTAGTCTTCCCTCATAGATTACATCCGTTGTCTTCCATAGATTAGGTTAGTATCTCTCATATATTACATTAGTCGTCTCTCATAGATTAAATCGGTCGTCTCCCATATATTACTTTAGGCTTCCCTCATAGATTACATCCGTTGGCTTCCATCGATTATATTAATATTAGTCGTCTCTCATGGATTACACTAGTCGTCTCCCATAGATTACACTAGTCGTCTCCCATAAATTGCGTCAGTCGTAATCCCACAGATTACATCAGTCGTATGCCATAGATTACATCAGTCGTCTCCCCTAGATTACATCAGCCGTCTCCCTTAGATTACATTAGTCGTCTCTCATAGATTACATTAGTAGTCTCTCATAGATTACCACTTTTGCCTCTCGAAGATTACATCAGTCATCTCCCATGTATTACACAAAGCGTCCTCCATAGACTATAATCGTCGTCTACCATATGCTTTTCCCACAGATTACACCTGCCATCTCCCATGTAATACATCAGACTATCTATCTATCTATCTATCTATCTATCTATCTATCTATCTATCTATCTATCTGTCTATCTGTCTGTCTGTCTGTCTGTCGAGAGAGAGAGAGAGAGAGAGAGAGAGAGAGAGAGAGAGAGAGAGAGAGAGAGAGAGAGAGAGAGAGAGAGAACATTCACACCTATACATCCAGCTTGTTTCTATTTCCATTCACGAGGCATTCCCAAAGAGAATAACGTGCTGACAGAATCCATGGTTGAGCAGAGGCTAGCACACATGTCTGTAGGCCTAATGGTTGTGTGTTCGATTCCCCCTGAGGCATGTTTTTTTTTTTTAATTTACTTAATCTTGTAAGTCTACCCAGTTTCCCAGTAAATATCCGAGGCTCTCGCATGTGATCAATATAAACCCGGGTGGCGTTACATCGAAGCAAATTCTCGGGTATCCATTGTCTGAGTTAGCCTGGTATCTCAGGTCAAAGAAAAGCATCTCTGCCCCCAGTGACATTTGAACGCATGATACAGATTTTTCAAAAATCAGCCGCAGGAAATTTAGAGGCACATCGCTTTGACGACGGACTTTTAGCAAGAATCTACTGAACGTAACAAATTCCCTACGAAATTACAACCAGCCAATAAACTCTGAGGTTTATTGCAGCGACCTGCAAAGGAAATGCAAGTAACATATCAATAACATCGGGAAAATCAAGCAGGCGTCGTCAGAATATTGTCACCACTTGGTGAACAAACACGCCATTCGCAATCTATGTCTCAGCGATGCAAATTATGTAATAAACTAGAGCCTCTAGCTCTGGACTATGGCGAGCACTAATATCAGTTCCTGTCTGGGTCGTGTGCAGGCCCTAGTTAGTTAGCTAGTTAGTTAATTAGTTGTTAGTTAGTTAATTAGTTAGTTAGTTAGTTAGTTAGTTAGTTAGTTAGCAAGCTAGTTGGTTGGTTGGTTGGTTGGTTGGTTGGCTGGCTGGCTGGCTGGTTGGTTGGTTGGTTGGTTGGTTGGTTGGTTGGTTGGTTGGTTGGTTGGTTGGTTGGTTAGTTAGTTAGTCGACCATTCAGTCCATAAGTGCTCGGATCCCCTCCTCAGCAAATCCCGCAGCGTGTAGCGGCTAACGACACCAGTTCTTTGTTGGTTTATCAATCTTCTTTGGCTTCCTGTGTAGTGTTCTTGTTTGACCACCTCTCTTTTGATTTGCTGTTCTCGCAGTCTGACCATGGTTGTAGATTCGCAGTCATCACTTGGTTCTTGCAAAAGTCTTACTTTTCGTAGAGCATTCAGAATTTCAGTCTGGTCCATGGCACGTCCGCCCTCCACCTTAGCCTTACCTGCGAGCTTGTCTGCCGGCTCATTTCCTTGTACTCCCGCATGCCCTGGCACGAAGATGAAACTAATCTTTGCCAGCCGAGACCGCTCCAGAGACAGCAACCACTCTCTTCGGATCCACCCCATCTCCCTCCTCTTGGGCATGCTCATTGAGTCGCTAAGGAAACATGCCCTATTGAATGTCTGTGTCTCGAACCATGTTATTTGCTTTACTTACTGTTATGACTTCCATAGTCAGGCTACTTGTGGTCTCAACAAAAGCACCAGAGTCCTCCTTCACAATTCTCCCTCCGGCCCGCGCCGTGAAGGCCCATGAGCTTCTCACATGTCGGACGACCGACCCATCTGTGTAGATGACAGCATCACCGTTTAACGAATTCTCGAAAATCAACGCTTGTGCTTCCGCCTCCACAGCAGCCGAATTTTCTAGTCTGCATTTTCTGTCTAGTTGAATGCAAACTGAAAAGGACGTACAGAAATCTGTTGGCACTTGTACCCACTCCTCGCCAGGTTCTAAGTCCTCAAGTGCACATACCTGTTGAAGAATGTCTTCGGCTTGACCCATTCACGACCTTCCTCTTTTTAACCTGCTGCCCTTCACCTCTGAACGAACCCACTCTGACTTCAGAGGTAATGGCCTTAGTATTTGTTGTATTGCAGTTTGACACGTATGGCTAGGATACGACCTTTCAGTAGTGTTGGCATGGCTTTCTTGCTGGTTTTATTGCAGTTTGACATATCTAGGCAGGAAACGACCATTCAGTAGTTGAGGAAATTGCTTTCGAGTTGGTTGTATTGTAGTTTGACATTTGTGGCTAAAATACGATCTTTCAATAGTTAATAGAATTGTTTTCGTGTTGGTATTGCAGTCTGACATAGAAGGTAAGGAAACGACAATTTCTTTGTTAATACAATTGTCATCGTATTGGTTTTCAAAAGACATAGTCCAGCCATGATCACAACACCATTGCTACGTCTTGCGAAATTGGTTCTCACCCTTAATTTATTTGAGTTAAAGAGGCACTATTTCGACCATATTAGCGGGGTGGTCATGGGCCTAAGCCGGACCCGAGGTATGCCTGTCTATTCATAGGCATTCTGTAACATCAGGTATGGGATTAATATTCCCGTAGGCTCCCGGAGCTCTATGGGAGGTATATCGATGATTGTTTTCGTGTTTCAGACACACAATCCCTCCTACCCTCGTTCTTCTCATGTGTTGCTAAGGTTATCTTACGCGTGGCGCGAATGACCTGTGACCCATTTGCCCCACCCCTCCACATGAAATTAACGGTTTCGGATCAGGGCTATTTACATTTCCTACGGACGCAACGTTGAACTAACTACACAGTGCCAATTCCGAACAAGAAAACAAGTAAGTAACATATAGATGTATCAATGTGTATTTTTTTTTTTGTGTGTGTGTGTGCTGACGAAGCCTTTAACCGCAACTAACATTTTGCAACTTATCATCGAGCTCTGGTAAAGCTAACCGATTCTGCTTCTCGCTTTCATTAATTCATTCGTTGCAGTGAGCCGAATGTTAACCAAATACAAAAATTCAGTAGTTGATAAAAATGCTTCTGTGCGAGATTTTATTGCTGTCTGTCATCTGACAATTCGCTCTCATTTCAGCCTCCACGCGGAGTGCGACTGAATGTCCAAAATTGAATTGTTCATCGGAGGTGAAAGAAGTGTGTGGGTTGGATGGAGTCACTTACAGCAGCCGATGCTACATGTTGTCTAGCAACTGTGGGCGAGACGATCTGTTGTACACCGGTCCATGCAGACCAGCATCGGACTGTGACGTCGCTGTTGATTGTGCAGGAGACTACGTTCCAGTGTGTGGAACTGACGGAAATACCTACCGGAACGCCTGCCTCATGTTCTCTGAAAGATGTCGGGAGGTGACTGTAGCACATGAGGGAGAATGTCGCAAGTAGATTTGACAAGTGGATACTACAATTGGGTGCAGATATTAACTTTTCTGTGATAGAATAATGAAGCAAGAAAGAATATTATTTTTTAAATGAATATCCAAGAGCTGTTGGAAAAACATTATTGGCGTATTATTCAACAATGTTGCATTTTAATCAGGATATCACCGAGGCTCTATGTTAATTGAAAACTGTATTGACCTTAATGTTTAAGAAAGTCTGCTAAAATTGTAGATGTCACTGGTGATGTTGACAAAACAAGTATTTGAATCATTACTGGCTTGGTAATTGTTTTATATTCTGTAAACTGCAACACTCCTGCACACAAGCACAGTCGTCGCCATTGAAAACACACACAAAAAACAAAAAAAAACACGCTTTTAATATACAGTCGTCTCCCTTTAACACAATAAGTCTCTCTTATAGTTCTCACAGCCGTCTCCCTTGAACACAATAAGTATCTCTTTTAGTTCACACAGTCGTCCCCTTTAAATCCAAACTGTTTCTCTTTTAGTTCACACAGTAGTCTCCCTTGAACCCAACAGTCTCTCTATTAGTTCACACAGTCGTCTCACTTTGACAATGTAAGTTTCTCTTTTAATTCACACAGTCGTCCCCATTGAACATAATAAGTGTCTTGTTTAGTTCACACAACCGTCTCCATTGAACCCAAACAGTCTCTCTTTTAGTTTACAAAGCCGTCTTCCTTGATCCCAAACAGTTTCTCTTTTAGTTCACACAGTCGTCTTCCTTGAACCCAAACAGTCTCTCTTTTAGTTCACAAAGCCGACTTCCTTGATCCCAAACAGTTTCTCTTTTAGTTCACACAGTCGTCTTCCTTGAACCCAAACAGTCTCTCTTTTAGTTCACAAAGCCGTCTTCCTTGATCCCAAACAGTTTCTCTTTTAGTTCACACAGTCGTCTTCCTTGAACCCAAACAGTTTCTCTTTTAGTTCACAAAGCCGTCTTCCTTGATCCCAAACAGTTTCTCTTTTAGTTCATTAAGCCGTCTCCCTTGAACCAAAACAGTCTGATCGAGTACAACGTGCCGACAAAATCCGTGTATGTGCAGTAGCTAGCACACATTCCTGTCGGTCTAATCTACGTGTGAGTCATAGATTCCCATAGAGTCATATTTTGTGGTTATTTATCTATTTTTGCACGTCGACACGGTTCCCGGGGAAATATGCTGGGGATCCCATTATTCCGCATGTGATAAATATCAAGCCAGGTGCCTTTACATCGCCGGAAATTCTCTTGTGTCCAATGTAAGTCTGAGTCGATCTGGAATCTCAGATCAAACAACAAATCTCTGCCTCCAATTAGATTCGCACGCATAACTATCGGAACGACAGACACGCCTGCAGGTCATTGCACTATTGTGGTTTTCCCGTAAAACGGGACAGCTAGCTAATGCTACAAGTATATATCAAGGCTTAGGTGGTAATGAAACACAGTCTCACAATTGGCCGACATACTGAGTTGATTCTTCGAAATGAGCCGAAGGCGATTTAGAATCAAATCGTTTTTGCGACGAACGTTTAGCAAGAAATGACAAACTACTGAACGTAAAAAGTTCCCTACTTAATTACACACAGCCAATAAATCCTTAGGTTCATTGTGTTTTTCTATCTATGAGGTATTTTCATGCCCATAATCTCATTAAAGTCCTTTGTCCACCTTCGTATCGCTGTTGACTCTTACAGACACTACGCCTTCCAATACTATTCTTTCTATCCTACGGTAACGTTTGATGTAGTAACAGCTCTTCAATTTCGGAGGCATTATGCTGTTTCTGGTTTCGTTTTCTTCATGTTCAGATCGTGTACAATGTAAGTATCTCTCTCTTCGACATGATTGACTGTATTCTATGCGCTTGCAGTTTACATTAACGTTCAAAGGCTTCGATTAACTTATTCAATGATTGTGACATGGCAAATGATACATCAGTATGTTGCACAAGGAGTGATGCATGTTCTACACTTCGTACTTGTACGTGTTCGCTGGTCCTGTGCCATCGGATCATAATCGTGATTAAGACATTGGAGTAATATTGAAAAGTGTCTTTGTAGTGGTTTTAATGCAGTGTGTAATACGTTGGCGGCATACGGACGTTAACTAAGTGATAACATTTCTGTAGTATTTGTTGTATTGCAATTTGTTATATATGGTTAGGATACAATCTTTGCGTAGTTATAACATGGCTTTCATGTTGGATGCACTGCAGTTTGACAGTTGTGGCTGGTATACGACCTTTCAATAGTCAATGCAATTGGCTTCATGTTTGACGTTATTTCTGTTTGACATATCAGGACAGGAATCGACCATTCCGCAGTTAATACAATTGCCATAGTATTGGTTTTCACAAGCCATAGTTCCACCATGGTCACTACGTCTTGCGGAAATAGTTCTCAGCCTCAGTTCATTTGAGTTAAATGGGCACTATTTCTTCCCGATTAGCGGAGTGACCATGAGGACTAAGATGGGTCCGAGTTATTTATGTCTCTTTATGGGCTATCTGGAACATCAGGTGTGGGATTAATATACCTGTAAGCTCTCAGAGCTCTACATGAGAAGTGTCGAAGGCGGCTTTGGTGTTTTAGACACCCAACCCTCGTTCTCCTCTCGTGTTGCTACAACTGTCCGAGGGGTGGCGTGATTCACCATTGGCCCCTTGACCAACTCCTCCCAACAATGGTTACTGACCAGTCCTATTTTCATTTCCTGCAGACGCGGAGTTGACCTGCATACGTGCCAAGGCTAAACAAAGCAATAGAAAATAAACGTGTATATATTATCATGGAGAGTGTTTCATGTAGTTTAATCAGTGTCAGTTTGTTTGTGTGCTGACAAAGCCTTTAGCCGTAACATCCATTTTGTCAATTATGAATGAGCTCTGCTAAAGTTTACCGATTCTACTTCTCGCTTTCGTTGATTCATTCTTTGCAGGGTGTCGTATGTTAACTAGATACAACCTTTCACAAGTTTATAAAATTGCTTTCGTTTGGGGATTTAATGCAGTCTGTCATATGTTGACGTAAAATGATTTTTCAGCACAATTCACTCTCATTTCAGCCTACATGAAGACAGTAACTGAATGTCCAAAGTTGAACTGTTCATTGGATGTAAAAGAAGTTTGTGGGATGGATAGAGTTACCTACAGCAATCGATGCTACATGTTGTCCAGCAACTGTGGACAAGACGATCTACTCTACACCGGTCCATGCAAACCGCAGTCGGAGTGTGACATCAGATTCAAATGTGTCATAGACTACATTCCAGTGTGTGGAACTGACGGAAATACCTACCGGAACGCCTGTCTCATGTTCTCTGAAAGATGTGAGGAGGTAACTGAAGCATACGATGGAGAATGTCACAGTTAGATATGAAAAGTGGACATGACAAGTGGGTCCAGATATTAACATTTCTGTGACATAATATTGAAGCAAGAAATAATATTATTTGTATAATTGAATACACGAAAGCTGCTTGGGTAAAAATTACCTTGCGTATTATTTAACACTGTTCCGTTATAATCCTGAAATCACCGAGACTCTAATTATGTTAATTAAAAACTATATTGACCTTTGTGTGTAAGAAAGTCATGCTCAAAATTATAGATGTCATTGGTAATTTTGACAAAACAATTATTGGAATCATTACTGCCTTGGTTATTTCTTTTACAGTTTGTAACATATTTCTGTATCTTTATTGATAGTGATGCTTTTTATGTTGCGTAAGTTTGTTAAACTATACCACTCCTGCACAAAAGCAATTCATCAGTGCTCCAATTGCCTCCCATATGTCAGATTAGTGGTCTCCAATAGATCACACCAAAGGTCTCATATGGAATCCATTACTGATCTCCCATAATTACATCACTGGTCTTACATAGATCACAATAGTGTCCCAGTGGTCTCCCATAGATAGAAACAGTGCCCCCCACCCACATAGATCACGCCAATGGTCTCCTATAGATCCCACCAGTGGTATTCCATGGATAACGCCAGTGGTCTATCATAGATAATATAGGTGAGTTCCCGTAGATAACAACAGTGGTCTCTGAACAGATCTCACCAGTGGTCTCCCATAGATAATATAAGTGATCTCCCATAAATGACACCATTGTTCTTCCATAGATAATCCCAGTCGGCTCATATAGATAACATCTATGGCCTCCTTTAGATAATCCCAGTGGTCTCCTATAGAAAACCCCACTGGTCTCCCATTGTAAGGATTAACACTGTAAGGATTGACAGATTGATAGCTCTCTAACATCAGTGGTCTCTCATATATCATACAAGTTAACTCTCATAGATAAAAACTGGTGGTGCTACGTGTATCACAAAGTTGTCTCCCACATATAAAAGCAATGCCCCAATAGTCTCCCATATATTACGCTAGTGGTCTCCTATAGATAACATTGGTCTTTTTCTGTAGATCACAACAGGCTTGTCCTATAGATCACACCAATCCTCTTTCATAGAGCTCATCAGTAGTCTGCCATAGATCACACGAATCTCTCCATTAGATCACATTAGTCGGCCATAGATCACAACAGTCTCTCCTTTAAATCACATCAGTCTCAATTCATCACAGTAAGTCTAGCTGTTAGTTCACACAGCTGTCTCCCTTCATCACAGTAAGTCTCTGTTTTAGTTCACACAACTTCTCCCTTCCTCACAGTCAGTCTCTTTTTTTAGTTCACACCACTGATCACAATAAGTCTCTCTTTTAGTTCAAACCCTTGTGCAAAATAAGCCTCACTTAGTGCACATAGTCAACTCCCTTGTTCTCCTAAGTCTCACTTTTAGTTCACACAGCTGTCTACCTTTATCACGGTCAGTCTCATTTTTAGTTCACAGCAGCTGTCTCCCTTCATCACAGTCAGTCTCACTGCTAGTTCACGCAACCGTCTCCCTTCATCACAGTCAATCTTTCTGTTATTTCACCCAGCTGTCTTCCGTCGTGACAATCAGTCTCTCTGTTAGTTTACACAGCAGTCAGTATCTCTGTTAGTTCACACAGCCATCTTCCTTCATCACAGTCAGTCTCACTGCTAGTTCACACAACCTTCTCCCTTCATCACAGTCAATCTTTCTGTTATTTCACACAGCTGTCTTCCGTCGTGACAATCAGTCTCTCTGTTAGTTTACACAACAGTCAGTATCTCTGTTAGTTCACACAGCCGTCTTCTTTCATCACAGTCAGTCTCTTTGTTAGTTCACACTGACCACAGCTAATCGTTGCAGGCACAGTTCACAAACTCGGCAGCACGAGTGAGGACTTTTGTATAAACAAAAAGACTGCCATGAAGCTGAAGGGAGTATGTGTAACTGCTGAGAGGATGACCATTGAGCCCTTCCATGTGATACAGTATACAGACTAAAGTCATAACTACTGAAACCGAACTTGCACAACACGACACGGAGATTGTGTTTCTACAGTCTTCTTTCCTACGACTCTACAATTGACATGTCGATAACACAACCAATTGCTCCACAAAAAAAGTCACAAATATACCTAAAAATATCTACACATTCTATTCTATAAGAGCGGCGTTATGTTCGCCATGTTCCAGTAACAAGAACTATGTCCGACATTGACGCTCGCTCGCGTCTAACTGATCAACGGTGACGTTTTGCGCTTGCACCAAAACGTCTTGCGCACTTTCATGCTTTTGTAACCGATGCCGTGCAGAGTATGTCTTAAAATCGTCTAGCTTTTCACGTCTTGTCACAGGACTGTGCAAGACTCTAAGCTACCTGTACTTAATAACCCATATAGCCTGATCCAGGTCTATGGCAAACACCATATTGTATGAATATTCATTTCTCCGTGTATACATTTCCATTTTTTTTTTTTTTGGTGCTCTCTTTGAATTCGAGCATCGCCCACAAATAATTTACGTCCCCAAGTCAAGGACCAAAGGTCAATATTTAAGTCCAGCTGACCGGCGTGTGGAACAAAATCACTAAGAATCGATTAAGAAGTGAAAGGCTAGACACGCACGTAATCATACTGCAACTGGTACCATTAATATTCGGACTCTTCGCTGACTGTCGAAGCTGAAGACAGAGCGTGTATGCGAATGTCCTGGGTGTTGTAATGTCGATTGTTGAGACAACTCACGCGTGATAGACCTTTCAGACATCCCGATCTCTTTTCTTCATAAATCTAACCTCAGCTCGTTCCTGTTTGCATTCACGATGAATGTCCATGGAGCACGACGCGTTGACAAAATCTGTGTTTGTGCATTAGCTAGCATACATGTCTGTGGGCCTAAATTAGTTGTGGTCGATTCCCATCGAAGCCGTGTTTTTTTTTTTATTTACGTATTCTTGTACGTCGACCCAGTTTCCCATGAAATTCTCTTGCCTAGGATCTCGCATGTGATAAATATAAGGTGCGTTCATTTGAAATCCGTTCATGCCGCACCGCGCGTAATTGCGTACGTTGAACATGATCATGTAATAGTCATGTGATAAGTAGTGACCACTGAATAAAAGAGCACGTAGTTATCGTCCCATGATGTATAGGTTCTGTTTCTGACCGTTGCGAAAATGACCGGGTTGATCCAAAATCTGTCCAAAGAAGCTCAAAGAGCGGTGATTCAGTTTCTTTCATTTAAAGCAGGGGTGGCCAACACGAGGCCCGCGGGCCGCATGCGGCCCGCGGAATGGGAAACGACGATGTGGTTGAAGCTGTAGCACGCTTGCTTGTTTACTTTAATTTAATAAATAAAAAAAAAAACATTAGGTGCGTGGCCCAGCAGGAAATATTATTTCTGAAATTTGGCCCGCCTGCTGAAAAGGTTGGCCACCCCTGATTTAAAGGATGTTGACCAGTGCACAATCTTCGAAGAATACAGGCAGCGTACGGTAACAAATGTGTCGAAGACAACAGTGACAGACTGGGCACCAATGTTTCCGAAAGGACGTCAGTTCACGACAGATCTCCGACGGCCGGGTCAAGCGCATATTGTTGCAACTGAAAATACCATCGCCAAATTTGATGCAGCAGTACAGATGAACCGTTGCCGAAGCATACGTTCGCTAGCGAAAGAATTTGATGTGTCAATTGGTTCTCAACATTAATTACTTTGAGTTCAATGTGCACTATTTCGACAAGATTAGACGTGTTGTCGTGAGTACTCAGATGGGTCCGAGTATGCCTGTCTCTTCACTGACATTCCGGAATATTAGGTCGCTTAAAAGTAGACAGGGTCGATTTCATTGCACCGGGTTTTATCCCATATGGCTCGGTCTCTTTCCGCAGCACGTAAAGCGTCGCACAAAGCACGAACTCCGTAGCTTTTAGCGACGACCCACAGGAGTCTCCGAAACATTTAACTCGTAAACCGAAGGGCACGGCTCGGAATCGAACCCACAACCTTCGGAGCACGAGTCAAACGGCTTGACCACTTCGCCATTAGGTATGGGATTTATGTTCCGGTGGGCTCCCGTAGCTCTTCAGGAGGTATATCGATGACTGCTTCGTTGTTTCAAACACACCCCCTCTTATCGTGATGCTACGGCTATCCGTGGGGTGACGTGATTGACTTTTGATGCCATTGACACGTACCTCCCATTCAGTTCAGTGGTACTGGTTTTATTTTGATTTCATACACACGCGGCGTTGAACTGTGCACCCACCAACATTCATACAGATAAGTAAATCATATATATATATATATATATATATATATATATATATATATATATATATATATATATATATATATATATATATATATACATGTAGAGCTTTTCCTGTATCTGTATCGGTGTATGTTTATTGTTTGCGTGCTGACGAAGACTTTAGCCGTAGCATCCATTATGTCACTTGCGATGGAGCACTAGTAAAGCTTACAGATTCTACTTATCGCTTTCGTTGATTCATTCTTTGCAGGGTGTCGTATGCAAAAACAGATACAACATTTCAGTAGTTGATAAAATTGCTTCCTTGCGGGGTTTTATTGCAGTCTGTCATATGTTGGCGTGATATGATCTTTCAGTACAATTCACTCTCATTTCAGCCACCGCTCATTCAGCGACTGCGTGTCCAGATGTTGAATGTTCACCCAAGGTAAAAGAAGTTTGTGGACTGGATAGAGTTACCTACAGCAACCGATGCATCATGTGGTCTAGCAACTGTGGGCGAAACATTCTACTCTACACCGGTCCATGCAGACCACCGACGAAGTGTGACAAAACGGTCGAATGTGACACAGACTTCAAGCCAGTGTGTGGCACTGACGGGAACTCGTACCGGAACGACTGCCTCTTGTTTGCTGAAAGATGTCGGGAGGTGACTGTAGCATCATTTAAAGGAGAATGCCCCAGTGTGTTCTGACAAGTGGACACGACGATTGGGCCAGATATTAACATTTCTGTGATAGAATATTGAAGCTAGACAGAATATTATTTAGTGAATTTAATACACGAAAGCTGTTAGAAGACAACTACTTGGCAAATTATTAGACTCTCATCTCATCTCATCTTGTTCCTCTTATACGTTACGGTGTCAATGTGAAGTATAAACAGCCAGAGAGTTCCCGTTCATCAGCTTCATGTATCGAGATTCCCATGGACTCTGCTATTCATTCTGTTCATCGTTTCCGTGGTAGGCCTCTTCTTCTGCTTCCATTTGGTTTATACATCATTGATTGCTGTCTTATACTGTTGTGTGGTTATCTAATTACATGGCCAAGCTATTTAACATGCCGCCTTCTGATAAAATCCAGCGCTGCTATAACCCCCAATTTAGTCCTGATTTCATTAATTCTCATTTTCTCTCTTCTGGACAGAATAAGTATTCTTTTCAGGATCTAACTTCTGTTGTTGTTTTGGTTTTTCTTTTCTCTTTTTCTGTCATTGCCTAGGTTTGGCATTGGTTGCATAGAAAGATTATTTTGTAGTGTTTTCTTACTAACCGTTAATACGTGTTTGTTCTTTAGTAATTGTGCCATTTGGTTTGCCTTATTGCATCTATTTTCAGGCTCGTCGTCTGATTTACCATTTGATGATATTATACTAGCTAACATCTTGAAGCTATTTACTTGTTCCCAACAATCTTCGTTTAGCTATTCATGTGGTCTTGTAATTCTACTTCTGATTTTACTTTTTAGTGCTTGATCGTCCGCAAACAGGAGTTATTTAAAAGTGTAATTTAATTTACCGTTGGTTCATCTTTTTTGTTCTGCTCGTTATGCAGTGTTCTTGTTGTCTCTATTTGGCTGCTTCTTTTACATATGCAAGATATATGTCATGCACAGGAGAGGGGACAGGACACAACCTTGTCATACTCACGATCTTATGGTGAAGAGTTCTGGGTGTCCTCCATTTGTTATTACTATGCATTCACTGTTGTTGTATATCTTCTTCAGCGTTCCGAGCCATTGAGGTTCTTAGCTGCAGATACAAGCCGTCTCCATTCGTCTCTCTGGTTGTAGGTCTGTATATATATTATCTATCCACCGTCGGGGTCTACGGGGTCTATCTACCTCGGGGTCTACGGTCATTTACAGGGGGCTTCTCATAAGTCTTTAGTCTGACCATGAAGGAGTAAGAGGAGAAAATTGAAATTAGGCACATGTATAGCTCATTCAATCTGTAATGAACATGTGAATTATGAATGTCCCACCTCAACTGGTTTTCCCGATATGGTGCATGGCACAACACACCCTACTGACCAGATCTGTATATCCAACGGTTTGTCAGAACAATGGAGAAATCAGACGCCAGGACTGTGATAAAATTATTGATGTTACATGGTAAAACACCTACAGAAATACACAGGGATATGGGGCCAGTGTTTGAGGAAGTCTGTCCTTCGTATGCTTCTGTAAAAAATTGGTGTTTGCAGTTTACGTGTGGCTTTTCCCAAGTTGCAGATCTGCCAAGACCAGGACGACCGCCTCAGAGTGCAATGATGCAAATCCTGCAAAAGTGAAGAAAATCATAGACCAGGATAGGAAAATGACAATTGCAGAGATATCGGGTTCAGCTAAACTGAGTAAGAGTACAGTTTTTAGAATTTTACCCAACAGACTGAACATGAGAAAAGTTTGTGCCCCGCGCCTGCTGACATGTGAACAGAAACAAACACGGGTTGATTGCTGTGGCCAGTTGCGTATCGTGTGGCGGTCGAAAAAACATGTAAAAGACCATGGAGACGGTAGATGAGACTTGGATTCACCAAATCGTAAAAAAACAGCTGAAAGGAAATCGTCTTGACAGTGACGAAGATGTCATATTGGCTTGTGATAACTGGTTGAGTTCGAAAAATAGGTTGTTTTATTCTGAAGATCTTTTCAAGGTCACGCAGAGATGGCAGAAATGCATAAATTTAGGTGGTGGCTACATTGAGAAGGAATACGCACTGTGCCAAATTTCAATTTTCTCCGCCTACTCCTTCATGGTCAGGCTAAAGACTTATGTGAAGCCCCTTGTATTTCCTGAGTGTAAGCGAGTTTTGTTTCCCTATTGCCTTCCATTCTTTCTATATGCCCCAGTCATTGTAGTCTATTAGCCTTCATGATACCAGTGATTAGCGGGGACTTAAACAGATCATAAATGTCTTTGTTACTTCTTCTTTTCTACTTTCCACTTTGTGTATCCCTAATGGATCCAAAGATGCGTCTTAAAACTTTGTTGTATATGCTTCTACATAAGTTTGTTAGATGTGTACTCACTGCATATCGTTTAAGAATTTTTCACAGCTTATTTACATCTACTCTATCACATGCCTTTTTTTTTTTTTTTTGGGGGGGGGGGGGGGGGGTCGACATAGGCTAATTATAGTGTTTTATTAAATTCGATTGATTTTTCTTTCAGTTGTCTAAGAGCAAAGATGGCCAATGTGTATCCTTTGTTTTTCCTAAATCCACGTTATGTTTTGCTTAACTGGGGTTTTATTGTAGTTCGTAATCTTTTCACAAGAACTTTGAAAATTATGTTTCCAGTATGACTCCAAAGGGAAATGCCCCTGTAGTATGTGCAGTCTCATTTACTGCCTTTCTTTTGTCCAAATTGGAATAATTATGGCGTTTTCCTAGTCTTGTGGAGTCTTTTGTTCTACCCAAACTACCTGCTTTAATTAATTCATTTGATATTTCATCTTGTCCTGGCGATTTATTCAATGGGGCTAGTCTGACGGCTTCTCCAATTTCTTATTTTAGTAGTCTGGCTCTAGTTCTTCGATGGCATCTGTGTCGATATCCTGAATTCTGGTGGCATATGATGAAATGTTGACAAGTTGTTCGAAGTACTGCCTCCATCTTTGTTAGGATTTTTTTAAATTTATTTTTTGTTTTGTTTTGTTTACTTATTGGTTCTCCTTAGCGCTGTTAATTATTTCAGTCGGATAGAAGGGTTTTGCTCTGGTTCTCAGTGCACTGCCCTTTTTGTAGACGTTCCTAGCTGCCTCCTTGTAGTTTTTACTCAGGGATCTCCATATTCCTCTCAGTTATTTTTTTCTCTCCTTCCCTTTCCATTTCGCATATCTTTTTACTATTCTATATTCTATGTAAATAGGGTCTTGCTTGCTCTTCATCCACTTTTTATATTTTTCGTTGTCTTTTACAGCTTTCTTTACCCCGAGAATCAATTTTTTTTTTTTTTTAAATTTTCTTTATCCGTGTTTTGCGTGTTTTTTTTTTTGTTTTTTTTTGGTTTTTTTTTGTAGTTCCACGTGTTATTTTTCCATTTTTTTAAATGCTTCATTTTAACAACTCCCATTCTTCTCCCACTGTTTTTCTTTCTAACGGTATTTTTACAAAGCTTTCAGTTAGTTTGTTCCCATAATTTTTCCTCACTGCCTCATCTTTGAGTTTATTTATTTTTAATTTACAAATTCGCATGGCATATATTTGTCTGATCTTAGCTTCCTTATTCTGTTGGTTCTTATTGTGGTAATAACTGTTTTGTGGTCTGTGTTTATACTTAAGTTGGGCACTTCCCTTGCATCTAATATATTTCTCTTTCTGTTGTCTCTTGTTAATATAAATCAGTTTGGCTGATGGTATCTCGATCATTCCATTTGTATCAGTATATATATATATATATATATATATATATATATATATATATATATATATATATATATATATATATATATATATATATATAGCATATCCTTTACAGGACTTAGCTGTCAACACCAGCATCTTTCAGCTGTATGTTGATCTCTTGGCAAGATTACGCTCAGTAGTTTGCCATTGCTTTCTGAGCGGCCGACTCACATACCCCGTAAGTTACTGATGCGATTCGAACCACTGCTGATTTTAACCGTCATCACGTTACCGACGAGAGTATACGAGATTACGGAGAAAAGTCATAACCTCTAAATCACGAAGCCGGCTATATATATATATATATATATATATATATATATATATATATATATATATATATATATATATATATATATATATATATATATATATATATATATAGGTCGTGTTTGCTTCACAGCTTTATCAGTCTACTTCCATTATCATTTCTTTAATTGTGTTGGTCTCCAAATGCTCCAAGAAGTGTTTCTATGTCCGTTCTGTTATGTCCTAGTCTTGCATTGAAGTCTCCCATAACTATTATGTTGTTCTGCTTCTCTATTTTATTTAGTACGTCATGGATGTATTTGAAGAACTCCTGGCATTATTGCTCATTATTTGTTGTTACATGGTACGTATATGTATACATATGTATAAGGGTGCAGTCACGTGTCAGGCAACCAGGACTGCAAGAGCTGTACAGAAAAGGCAGGACAGAAAAACCACTGCAGGAAATCCTCCTCCAGAAACGTCAAGCATTTTATGTCCACACTGTCAAAGAACATTTCGAGCCAAAATAGGTCTTATCAGCCATCTTAGAACTCACGGCTCCATACTTTCTACCCCACTGGATGAAATGAATGGTCATCATCATTCTTGATGGACAAACAACTTACATATGTAGCAATTGTCTGTTATGATGCTTTATGATATATGTTTTATTTATATTATTCTTTGTGCTATCCGTGGTTCAATGATTATTCCTACACCTTGTTAACCCTTATTTGTTGTTCCACTCCGGAGTAGACAAACGTATAAGAGTGGTGGGTCTCCTTGCATCCTTTCCCTTGTATTAGGTGTTAGCTATTCCCATCAGTCCAATTTTCCTCTTTTCCATTTTCTCTATGGGTTCTTCTTCTTTAATATTAAAACCGTAGGTGTTCAGTGTCCCTGTGTTTTGAATCACTGAGCTATCTCGTAGTCCTTTAACATTACAGGGCCTATATCCATTTAAGACAGTCCGTTTAAACTTCTTAGTTTTTCTACGAACAGTGTGAACATATTATTAATATTGATACTACTATTCAACACTGTTACGTTTTAATCAGGAAATCACCGAGAGTCTAATTATGTTAATTGAAAACTATATTGATTTTACTGTATAAGCAAATCATGCTCAAAATTATAGATGTCATTGGTAATGTTGACGAAAAATTTACTGCCTTGATTATTTTTTTTATTTTCTGTAACATGTTCTGTACTTGTATTAATAGTGATGCTAACTTTGTTGCGTTAGTTTGTTAAAACACACCACTCCTGCACAAAAACACACTTTTCATTTCTTCCAATCGTCTCCAATATGTCATATCAGTGGTCTCATATAGATTCCAACACTGGTCTCCCATACGTACACCAGGTATCGTCCATAGATCACAATAATGTTCCAGTGGTTTCCCAAAGATCACACACGTGACCTCTTTCAGATAACTCCAGTGGTCTCCTACAGAAAACACAAGAGGTGTACTATTTACTGTTAACATCAATGGTCTCTCTTATATCACACAAGTGATCTCCCATACATAAAAACCTTTGGTACCACGTACATCACAAAGTGTTCTCCCACATAATAAACCAGCGAACCTATCGACTCCCATAGATTACGCTAGTGGTCTCCTAGAGATCACGTTTTTTTTTTTTTGGTTTTTTTTTTGGTTTTTTTTTTTTTGTAGATCACAACAGGCTTGTCGAATAGATCATAGCAGTCGTATTTCATGTAGCTTATTAGTTGTCTGCAATAGATCACTCTCCTTTACATAACAACCGTTGATCACAGCAGCCGTCTCCAACGATCACAGTAAGTCTATTTTAGTTCACACAGTCGTCTCCCTTGATCACAATAAGTCTCACTTTTAGTTCACACAGCTGTCTCTCTTGATCACAGTAAGTATCTTTTAGTTCACACAGTCGTCTCCCTTGATCATAGTAAGTCTCAATTTAGTTCACACAGCTGTCTCTCTTGATCACAGTAAGTCTCTTTTAGTTCACACAGCCCTCTCCATTGATCACAGTAAGTCTCTTTTAGTTCACACAGCCGTCTCCCTTGATCACAGTCAGTGTCTTTTAGTTCACACAGCCGTCTCCCTTGATCATAATAAGTCTCACTTTTAGTTCACACAGTTGCCTCTCTTGAACACAGCTATTCTAAATTGTATTTTACACTGCCGTCTCCCTTGATCACAATAAGTCTCACTTTTAGTTCATACAGCTGTCTCTCTTAACCATTCTTTCTTCTAGTTCACATAGCCGTCTCACTTTACCACAAAAAGTCTCTCCTTTAGTTTACACAGTCGTCTCACTTGATCACAATAAGTCTCTCCGTAAGTTCACACAGTCGCCTCTCTTGATCACGATAAGTCTTTCTTGGTCTTCACACATCTGTATCTCTTGATCACAAAAAGAATTTTTCTTAGTTCATACAGCTATCTTTTTTTTTATCACAGTCATTTTATCTTTTAATTAACACTGCCAGGCTCATTGATCACAATAAGCCTCACGTTTAGTTCACATAATCGTCTCTCTTGATCACAGTCAGTATCTCTTTTAGTTCACAATGTCGTCTCCCTTAATCCCACTAAGTCTCACCTTTAGTTCACACAGTCATCTCTCTTGATCACATTAAGTCTAGCTTGTAGTTCACACAGTCGACTCCTTTGATCACAATAAGTCTCACTTTTAGGCCACACATCCACCTCCCTTCACCACAATAAGTCTCACTTTTAGTTCACACATTCGTGTCTCTTGATCACAGTCAGTGTCTCTTATATTTCACACAGTCGAATCGCTTGATCACAATAAATCTCACTTTTAGGCCACACAACCGCCTCCCTTCATCACAGTCAGTTTTATCATTTAGGTCACAGAGCTGTCTCCCACTGACAACAGCTAATCGTCGCAGGCATATAGTGCACGAACTCTGCAATACAGGTTAGAACCTTTGTATACACACGGACCGAACATTTTATGAATATTTATATCAGAGGGTATATTTTTCCATATTTTTACCGTTCGTTCGCTTTGAATTCAAGCGTAGTCCTCACACAATTTACATACCCAAGTTAGGGACCAGAAGTCAACATTTAAGTCCAGCTCTCCGGCGTGTGGAATGAACGCACTAAGAGAGACACTTAATCATACTACAACTGGTACCATTAGTACTGGGACTCTTCTAAGCTGTCGAATCTGAAGACGAAGCGTGTATGCGAATGTTCCGAGTGTTGTCAAGTCGATTATTGAGATAACTCAAGCCTGCTAGACCTTTCAGCCACAACCATCAGTTTTCATGATAAATTTAACTTATACACCCAGCTTATTTCTGTTTCCTTTCACTATGCATTTGCAAATAGTACACCGTGCCGATATAATCCGCGGTTGTGCAGTGGCTAGCATACATGTCTGCGGGCCTTATAGTTTTGTGGTAGTTTCAAATCGAGGCATATTTGTTTGTTTTATTTACCTGTTCTTATACGTCGACACGGTTTCCCAGTAAATATGCCGAGGATCCCAGGATCTCGCATGTGATGAATATTAAGCCCGGTGCCTTTACATCGCAGGTGATTCTCGGGTGTACAATATAAGTCTGTGTCGATATGGGATCTCAGAACCAAAAAACACACACAACACACACATCTCTGCTTCGAATGAGATTCGAACACATGATTATCAGGCGCCAAACAAGCTTGCTAATCATTGCACAATTGTGGTTGTCCCGTAAAACGAAAGAACGAACGAACGAACGAACGAAAATCTTTATTTTCAAAGGGTTTAGAATTGGGCACGCAGGCCCGTCTGACATTCTGCCCTTCTTCTCTATTTCCTCTCATACACTATTTCATTCAACATCTCTTATGAAGCAAATCTTTGACAACCAAAGAACAATAAGCATTAAAACGCATGAATAATAATCAATAATACATGACTCACTGAGGCAATGTTTAACATGGGCATTAGCATTATAAATACCCAAGGAAGTTGTAACGTGCCATACATATGGGTATGTTTTTTGGCTAGTTGTTGTTCGAGATAATTTACCATTATTATTGTCTTTGCTTTTTTTTTTTTAATGGGGGAATGTAGTCTGTCCTTGGGTAGTGTTCAAACAGGTTGCGACTGTATGTGTAATGATTGGTGGTGTCTTTGATTTCTTGTGGAAGATTGTTGACAGCTAGCTAATTCTACGTGTGAATATCAAGGTTTAGGTGTTAGTGAAGCACATTTTCACAATTCGCTGACACACTGAGTCGATTCTTCGAAATAAGCCGAAGACGATTTAAGAAGGAAATCGCTCTGGCAACGGACGGTTAATAAGACATGGAAACTGTTGAATGTTCTGAATTCCATACTAAATTCTAAAGAGTCAATAAATGTTGAATTTCATTGCAACATCTTGTAAAGGGAATGCTACTAAAATATCAAGAGATTGGGAAAAAAGAAACATGACTTCCTTGGTGAACAGACAAACACGTCATTCGCCATCTATGTCTCAGCTGTGTCATTTCAGTAATGAAGTACAGCTTCTCGCCCAGGACCATTTCTAGCACTAATATCAGTTCCTGTCTGGGCCGTGTGCCGGCCCTCTTATCTACTAGCGATAACTTTGCGAAAAGCGACATTTGGGTAGTTTTTAACTTGCCCACTTGTTGGTTTGATTAGAGTTTACCATATGTTTGCGAAATATAAGAATGCATTAGTTTTAAAAAATACTTTCCAGTTTGATTTATTACACTTTGCGATGTGCGACATTTTAGTAGTTTTTAACTTGCCCATCCTTTTAGCTTTATTACAGTTTACTCTATGTTTGTGAAATATAACTATGTAGTGAATGTTAAAACTGCTTTCCAGTTAATATTTTTTATGCGTATCCATGGGTAAAGAAATGAACAAATGCATCCATACTTCAAGAGCTGAATATTGAAGAAGATTGGCCATAAAGGTGATACAGCAAAGAAAATCGAAATATTTTGGTCACTTGAAACTTCACGAAAGTTTGGAGAGAACAATAATGGAGGGGTATATGCCTGGGAAGAGAGGAAGAGGAAGGCCAAAGAGAAGATGAGTGCAGGATGTGGCAGATGATCTCCAGATGGGTGTATCGGACGCGGGACATCTTGCTTATGATCGAGAGTTTTTCCAGAACGTTGTTATGGGAGCGAGGTTCTGCAAAGGACATGCTACTGAATGAATGAATCCACTCGCTGGTGAAGTTTTGACCTGTCTTAGTTGTTAAACTTGCGCTCCTTTTGGTTTCATTGAAGGATGCCATATGTTGGAGAGATGAGACTTTCATTAGTTGCTTTAATTGTTCGCATCTTGGTTTTAATTGCACTTTGTCATATGATTTGGAGAAATGACCGTTAACACATCTAGCAGTACTTCCATTGCAGAACGGCCCTCTCATCACGGCCCCCGAAAGACTCTCGATCTACTTCCGTTCCCATACACGATGTATTTCCATGCCCAGGATCTCTTTTATGACCTTTGTCCCACTTCGTGTTCGTTGATCCCTGTCGATTCTTCCAGAGACTATGCCCTCATTACTGTTCTTTCCAACACATGGTGACGTGTGAGATTACACAAGCACTTCTACTTCGGAGGCATGTTGCTGTATACGAGACAATTTTCGTCATGTTCACATCTTGTCCAATGTAAGTATCTCTCCTCGTCTTTTTGGCTGTATTGTATGCGCTTGCAGGTAACATTAACGGTCACAGGTTTCAATTAACTTCTTTAATGACTGAGAAATGGCAAGTATGTTGCAAACGAAATGATGCATGTTCTACAAATCTTTTCTTGTATTTGTTCTCTAGTGTTGCGCTATCGAAACATAATCGTGATGAAGACATTAGAGTAGTACTGAAAATTGTCTTCGTGGTGGTTTTAGTGCAGTGTGTATTACGAAGGCGGGATAAGGGTGTTTAGTATTTTTTACATTACAGTTTGCTATATGTGGCTAGGATACGACTTGTCTGTGTTGGTTTTATTATAATTTGACATTTGTGGCTATGATTCGATTTTTCAGTAGTTAATATATTGTCTTCGTGCTTGATTTTATTGCAGTTTGACATATATGGACAGGAAACGATCATTTAGTAGTTAATGCAATTTCTTTCGTATTTGTTTTCGAAAGATATAGCCCAACCATGGTCACCATATCATTGTTACGATTTGCGGAATTGGTTCTTGCTTTCAGTTCATTTGGGTTTAATGGGTCAGATTAGCTGGGTGTAAATGGAGAGTAAGATGGGTCCGAGTTATGCCTCTCTATACATGGGCTATCTGGGGCATCAGGTATTGGGTTAATATTCTAGTAGTCTCCCAGAACTCTCAATAATGAAAATAATGAATGAAGTTGAATGAAAGAATGTATGAGAGGAAATAGAGAAGAAGGGCAGAATGTCAGATGGGCCTGCGTGCCCAATTCTTATCCCTTTGAAAATAAAGACTTTCGTTCGTTCGTTCTCAATATTGATGACTGCTTTAGTGTTTCAACAACCCCCCCCCCCCCCTCCTCCCTCGTTCTCCTCTCGTGTTGCTAAGTCTATCTGGGGTGTGGCGTGAATGATCTTCGACCCCTTGACCCACGCTTCAACTTAAAATCAATGGTTCCCGATCAGTTCTATTTACATTTCCTAGAGAAGCGGGGTTGAACTACACACGTGCCAAGTCTATAACAAGGAAACAGATAATTAACATTTATTTATATATTGCAATGTAGAGTTCTTCATGTAGTTGTGTCAGTGTTTGTTTGTTTGTTTGTTTATTGTTTGTGTGTGCTGACGAAAACTTTAACCACAACGTCCATTTTATCACTTGTGGTCTAGTTTAGTTTAGTCGATGGATTAACATCACGGCACACGGGTGTAACCTATAAGTGCGTCTGTTCTCCTCCTAACTCAACCCTGAGTCTGGAGAAACTCAGCTCAGTGCACGAACTCCGTAGCACCGGCGAGGATCCTGAAATACTTTGGGTAGATTTTTAACTCAAAATTTTGCCCGGGCATCGCTGTTAGGCTACTCTTTTTCGATCTCCAACTGCCAAGGGATTTTTTACATGCGCAACAATCAATATACACGGGCGTCCGGTCTCACTACCCAGAGACCAGGGGAAATTTTATTACTAGAAGTCCACGTGAAAAAAAATTCCGGGCCTCACCGGGTCTTGAAGCCGGGAACTCCAGCCCTCGAGGCGGACAGCATAACTCGAGACCAAGCAGCCCCTTGATTTGTGGTCAGTCTCTATTAAAGCTTGCCGATTCTACTTCTCCTTTTTGTCAAATCATTCGTTATAGTTTATTGTATGTTAATCAGATACATCGTTTCAGTAGTTGATAAAATGCTTCTGTGCGAGGTTTTATTGCAGTCTATCCTCTGGTGACGTTATATGATCGTTCAGTACAATTCACTCTCATTTCAGTCTCCACGCAGCCATTGATTAAATGTCCAAAACTGAATTGTTCAACGGAGATGAAAGAAGTTTGTGGGCTGGATAGAGTCACTTACAGCAGCCGATGTAACATGTTGTCTAGCAACTGTGGACGAGACGATCTGCTCTACACCGGTCCATGCAGACCGCCATCGGAGTGTGGTCTCAATATTAGATGTCTCTATGACTACTTTCCAATGTGTGGAACTGACGGAAACACATACCGTAATGGCTGCCTCATGTATACAGAAAGATGTGAGGAGGTGACTGTAGCATATTATGGAGAATGTTAAAGTTAGATTTGACAAGTGAACACGGCGATTGGATGCAGATATTAACATTTCTGTGATAGAATATTGAAGCAAGAAAGGATATTATTTTGAATTGAATACCTAAAAGGCTGTTGGAAGAAAATTATTGGCGTATAATTCAACCCTTCCGTTTTAATCAGGAAATCATAGAGACTCTATGTTAAGTGAAAATTGTTTTGACCTTAATGTTTAAGAAAGTTTGCTCAAAATTATAGATGTCATTGGTAATGTTGACAAAACAAGTATTTGAATCATTACTGCCTTGGTTATTTGTTTTATATTGTGTAACATGTTCTGTATTTTTATTGATAGTGGTGCTATAATTGTTAATGTGTTTGTTAATTGCGCCACTCTTGCACAAAAACACCTCAGTCGTCGCCTATAGGTCAGATCAGTTGTCTCCAGTAGTTCGCATCAATGGTCTCCTATAGATTCCATCACTAATCTCCCATAATTACTTCAGTGTTCCAGTGGTCTTCCATCGATAACAATAGTTGCCTACCATAAGATAATAACGGTGGTCTCCCATAGATAACATAAGCTGTTTCTCTTTAACACAATGAGTCCGATTTTAGTTCACACAGTCGTGTCCCTTGAACACAATAAGTCCTACTTTAGTTCACACAGTCGTATCCCTCGACAATAAGTCTTTCTGTTAGTTCACACAGTCGGCTATCTTGAATACAAACAGTCTCATCGAGTACAACGTGACGACAGAATCCAAGGTTGTGTAGTAGCTAGCACACATGCCTGTCGGTCTAATCTAATAGTTGTGTGGTCGATTCCCATCGAGGCAGATGTTTTTAGGTACCCATTCTTGTAGGTCGACCCAGTTTCCCAGGAAATATGCTGGGGATCCCAGGATCTCGCATATGATAAATATCAAGCCAGATGCCTTTACATTGCAGAAAATTATTGGGTATCCAATGTTAATTTGAGTCGATGTGGGGGTTTCACATCAAAGAAACACATCTTCGCCTCCAGTGAGATTCGAACACATGATTATGGGGTCACCAGACAAACTAGTCATTGCACAGTTGTGGCTGTCCCGTCACATGGGCCAGCTCGCTAATGCCACATGTGTATATCAAAGTTTCACAGTTCGCCGACATACTAAATCGATTCTTCGACTTAGAAACACATCGCTCTGGCAACAGACGCTTATCAAGACATGGCAAACTGTTCAACGTTCTGAATTCCCTAGTAACTTACTAACAGTCAATAAATACTGAGGTACATTGCAACGTCCTGTCTATGATGTATTTTCATGCCCATGGTCTCATTACAGTCCAATGTCCATCTGCGTGATAGTCGACACCTGTGTCCTGTTAATTTCCCGAGAGGAGATTGGAATCAACAAGCACATCTTTAAACTTAGTATCTGTTGGGATTATTGACTGACTTTGGTCTTCTGTCTTCCATTCCATATATCTATTTCTTTCTCTCTCTCTATTATTCCCTCAACACATACTCCGACAACAGTTCCTTTCAACGATAAGATAAAAGATTTATTAATAAAAACTATGTCTGGTGTATATATGGATATTGTCTATGTAGTTGGTATGTTCTTCTATTGTGGATGCCAGATAAGATGTTGATAGATAGTCTCCGTGTCTTCTCTCGTCTCTTCTCTCAGCTAGAGTACAGGACATTACATAGATACAACGGAACGATCTCACCCTGACAGCTCCGTCTGCTTGAGTCTGTAGATATATCCGTTTTTTGTAATGAAAAATGTTCACCACTGGATGAATGTATTTAACCCGATCACCATATGCTGTCAGCTTAAACGGAATGGTCTTTCTTATCTTATAGCGTTCTTAATTCCATCCTGGAAAAACACATCGAGTTTCTAGTATTATCTATTTTTGTCCTGTACAAGTTCTACACTGGATAGTTCTTAATTGGTATAGGCACTTTGTATGCACCTTGTAACTCTTCGATACTGAGTCATTTGAGTTTTTCTATTAGTTTAAATGATCTCTATTTTCCATTCTCTGTCCTCCTTACTTCTTACGATGAAAATTCCTTTCTTTCCTTTCTTATGCACAAGTGTCGTGCTTTATTACTTTAAAGTGCTTTCTTGTGGTTTATCAACACTGGGTGATCTTGACCACAGCCATCTGTGTTATATCTTAGTTGATAAGTCCCGCACTGGTATGGAAACCTGTGTGATATACATTTAATAATGAGATCTGTGTCTGCTTCCTCTTCTCTCCTATGTGAGTGTCTTTTCCTCCAGCCGAAATGAAAAGGCTTCCGAAAAAACCCACTCTGACATAGGATAGAAGATTCACCTAACGTCTATACTATTCCTACTAATAGAAAGCAATGTTAAATGCACTTCACGCCCATCTATATTCCTATGCTAAACTATATTCTAATATATTAATACCTTATAAACATCCTTTACTGAATTGGGAGTACTAATGCACCATAAATACACAAACGTTCTTCTGAACGCAGCACATCCCTTTTCATAATCCTTTGTCTCATGAAACCCAAGAATCACACTAAACTCCCACAAAGAGTTGCCACTCTTTATAGGTCATATTTGCCGCATAGTCCTTGACCTTGCTGGACACCTCACATCCAGACTTCATTATCATCGTTAGTGGAAAATTACAGCTCTGAACCGTTTCACATCCATACCGCAATATGCTGTCCAATAATACTGTCTGCCTTTGTCGCAAACCAATTTTTCCACTCGACAGTTTACCTGTGCGGTTAGCGGCCCCCTTTCGTGTCTTGACCTATAAACACATGCCTGGTCAACCCGTTGTTTGTTACCCTTACTGCTTCGTTTGTTAACCCTTCTTCTACCTGGTTAGTCGGTGTATACAGTCGTCTATCTGGGAATCATTAACTCTCAGTATTTCACGACACCCTGTCGATTCTTCTATTACTGTTCTTTCCAACAGATGAAGACGTTTGATATTGCTAAAGCTCTTCCATTTCAAAGACATTATGTTGTTTACGAGCCAGTTTTATTCAAGTTCAGATCATGCCCAATGTAATTATCTCTCTTTGTCTTGATTGACTGTATTCTATGCGCTTGCAGGTAACATTAAAGGTCAAAGGCTTCGACTTTTTTTTTTTAAACGATCGCGAAATGGCAAATAATACATAAGTATGTTGCACAAGGAATGGTGCGTATTTCACACATCCTTACTTGCATTTGTTCGCTGGTGTTGTGTCATCGAATCATAATCGTGATTAAGACATTAGAGTTTTTTTTTTTTTTTTTTTTTTTGCATATCCTTTACAGGACATCGTTGTCAACAGCAGCATCTTTCAGCTGTCTGTTGATTTCTTGACAAGATTACGCTCAGTAGTTTGCCATTGCTTTCTGAGCGGCCGGCTCAGTATCCCGCAAGTCACCAGCGGGGGTCGAACCGCTCCCAGTTCTCTCCCACTACGAGACTCTGCGTGATAAACGGGATTACGGAGAAAGTGTTGTAACCCCTCAGCCAGAGAGACCGGCAGACATTAGAGTAGTGTTGAAAAATATCTTCGTGATGGTTTTAATAGAGTGTGTAATACGATGGCTGGATACGGGTGTTAACTTAACGATAACATTTCTTTAGTATTTGTTATTGTGTTCGTTGTCTCGGATGGCTGTGTGAGGTGCACCAAAATGGGATCTTCCCAGCCAACGTGAGTTAGCGAGGCAGGCGTTTCAAGAATGTAACCGCATCGTGCAGCCAGGGTCGTGGTTTGAGCGGGCAAAAGAGCAAAATTTGTACGACCGTTCGACAAAGTCTCGATAAGCGCCCACTCTCTCTCGATGAGTAGTGGGCCTGCAGTCAGTAAGCTGGTATAGCTTTTTTTTTCGGTTAGTCCTGCCGGCGTAGCTTGAAAGCTCGTCGGTAGGCGTCCAGTGGTTTTGCATGTATCACCTTGTACCGGGAGGGCGCGCTTTAGCGATGCTACTCTTGGCTTGCGTGTGCGTGAATAGTCCGTCTGTCCGATAGATATCTGGTTGATCCTGCCAGTAGTCATATGCTTGTCTCAAATGCCAGTAGTCATTTGCTTGTCTCAGCTTTAGCGATGCTACTCTCGGCTTGCGTGTGCATGAACGTCTGTCCGGTCAGTCGCCATGTGCACATTTGCGCTGGAGAGGCTCAACCGTAAATCGGGAGATCTGCTCGCAATTTAGACGAGCAGTAACTCCTGTGGGCAGTTTCTCGCCTCATGCTTGTGTGTGGTCTGTTCTGGCGGTCAGTCCGTCTTCGGTGAAGGAAATCGTGTTGATCCTAAAAGTAATCATACGCTCATTGCTGGTCGCTACGTTTGTCTTAAAACTGAAAATTAAAGGAACTGACGGAAGGGCCCGAGGCTCCCGAGAGCTGATATAAACAGGGATAACTGGCCGTGGCAGCCTAACGTCCACTGCATCTGTGTCCGTCTTCCAGTCGTCTTGCCATGCTCGCCACTGGAGCCAGACGGACACAGACGAGGGAGCGGGGGCGAAGGTTTTGCGCGACCACTTCCTCGCTATACAAAACCAAAGCGCAAGTCATTCGTTCCTCATCAAATCAAAGATGCAGTGTAATGAATGGTCATCGTCAATGAATGATCAACGTCATTCATGATGGACGAACATCGTTATTATGCAGTTTGTTGTATATGGCTTGGATACTATCTTTCTGTAGATGTAACATGGCTTTCATGTTGGTTGTATTACAGTGTGACATTTGTGTGTAGAAAACGACCTATCAATAGTCAATGCAATTGCCTTCATGTATGACTTCATTTCTGTTTGACATATCAGGGCATGAATCGACCATTCCGTAGTTAATACAGTTGCTATAGTATTGGTTTTCACAAGACATAGTCCCACCACGGTCAGTACGTCTTGCGGAAATGGTTCTCAGATTCAGTTCATTTGAGTTCAATGAGCACTATTTCTTCCAGATTATTGGGATCCCATGGGGGACTAAGATGGGTCCGAGTTATTTATGTCTCTTTATGGGCTATCTGGAACATCAGGTGTGGGATTAATATACCGATAGGCTCCATGATTTCTACAAAGACGGATTTGATGTTTCAGACACCCAGCCCTCGCTTTTCTCTCTTGTTTCTACGGCTATCCCTGCGGTGGCGGTATTGACCTTTAGCCATTGACCACCATATTATCTCTCCACCGTCTTCTTGGTCTACCTCGGGGTCTTTTTTTTTTTTTTTTTTTTTAGCATATCCTTTACAGGACTTAGCTGTCAACACCAGCATCTTTCAGCTGTATGTTGATCTCTTGGCAAGATTACGCTCAGTAGTTTGCCATTGCTTTCTGAGCGGCCGGCTCAGTATCCCGCAAGTCACGAGCGGGGGTCGAACCGCGTCAGCTCTCGCTCCGCTACGAGACTCTGCGTGATAAACGGGATTACAGAGAGAAAGTGTTGTAACCCCACAGCCAGAGAGACCGGCCCCTCGGGGTCTACGGTCATTTATTTCCTGAGTGTAAGCGAGTTTTGTTTCCCTATTATCTTCCATTCTTTCTATATGCCCCAGCCATTGTAGTATATTAGCCTTCATGATACCAGTTATTATATATCTCTCTCTGTGTGTGCGTGTGCGTGTGTGTGCGCGCGTGCGCGTGCGTGCGTGTGCGCGCGCGTGCGTGTGTGCGTGCGTGCGTCCGTGCGTGCGTGCGTGCGTGGAGTTGTTCACGTAAATATATCTTTGTATGCATGTTTGTGTACTGACGAGTATTTAGCAGTAACATCCATTTTGTCACTTGCGACTGAGCTCTAGTAACGTTTACTGATTCTACTTCTCGCTTTCGTTAATTCATGCTTTGCACGGTATCGTATGTAAAACAGATACAACCTTTAAATAGTTTGTAAAATTACTTCCGTGCTAGGTTTTATAGCAGTCTGTCATCTGTTGAGGTGATATGATCTTTCAGTACAATTCACTCTCGTTTCAGCCTCCACTCAGACAGCAACTGAATGTCCAAAATTGAATTGTTCAACGGAGGTAAAAGAAGTTTGTGGGATGGATAGAGTTACTTACATCAACCGATGCATCATGTTGTCTCTGGACTGTGGACAAGACTATCTACTCTACACCGGTCCATGCAAACCGCAGTCGGAGTGTGACACCAGGGTTAGATGTATCTATGACTACATTCCAGTGTGTGGAACTGACGGAAACACCTACCGAAACTCCTGCCTCATGTTCACTGAAAGATGTCGGGAGGTGACTGAAGCATATACGGGAGAATGTCACAGTTAGATCTGACAAGTGAACACCACGATTTGGTCCAGATATTAACATTTATGTGATAGAATATTGAATCAAGAAAAAATATTTTTTTTTTAAATTAATACACGAAAGCTGCTGGAAGAAAATTACATGGTATATTATTTAACACCGTTCCGTATTAATCAGAAAATCACCGTTAACTGAAAATTGTATTGACCTTAGTATTTAAGAAAGTCATGCTCAAAGTAATAGATGTCGCTGGTAATGTTGACAAAACAATTATTTGGAATCATTACTGGCTTGGTTATTTGTTTTATAGTCTGTAACATGTTCTGTATTTTTATTGATAGTGATACATTAAAACACATTCATCAATGCTCCAATCGTCGCCCATGTATCAGATACGTGGTCTTCAACAGATCGCACTAATGGTTTCATATAGATTCTATCACTGGTCTCCCATAATTACATTAGTGGTCTTCCATAGATAAAAACAGTGGTCTCTCCATACAGCACCATTCTGTCTGTCCGTCCAATTTGGGAGAAAAACAAAACTTTCCATCTCTTGCAACCAGCTCTTGCGACGTTGGTTATAGTTGTGGTGATTCATAGTACGGTATAAATTGTCCTGGTCTTCTGCGCATTAGACGTCTTCCACTGACGTATGGTCCTCTATTCCATCATCCTCAATTCCTTCGTTGGTCGAGACATCCTCGATGCTTGTTCCGTTGCTACTGGATGTTCGTTACGCCTACAGTCGTTGGATTTGTTTTAATGGTTATTTATTTTTATTTTAAATATAAATTACTATCCCTGTTTTACTATTCCAGCCGTTATCCCTATCTTTTATATCTACTGATTTCTGTTTCACGCTGTTTTGATGATTTTTGGTGTTTATTTTTCCTATCGATTTACTTTTATACTTGGTTGCATATTGCTCCGTTTCTTAGTTATCTCTATTCGTAGAGTGTCTGCTGTTTCTTGTTGTTTTTGTTGCCTGTGGTTAATGGTTTTATGGTTTTGTTGGTATATACCTTTATCTAAATGTATCGTGTTTGGTATACTATTGCTCTAGTCTGTCTTTGATTAATTAGCTATTTATTTATGTGTTTATTTACTAGTTTAGTTATATTTGAGTTATTAGTTGGATATTCCGCTTGTATCTCCTTCTTGTGAGTGGTTTCTCTGCTGTATGTAAAGGAAACAAATAGGTATTTTAAACTCCTGCGAGAAAAAATGTACTGAACATCACAAGTTGCACATACCTTACAAGGAGATCCACGTGTCACGAAATACAGGTGAAAAATCCGAAATCAGAAGCACTCAATAAATATAAAAAAATGAATAATAAAATAAAATAAGATAAAATACACACGAACGCGTACAATACGACACACAGACGTTTCGATTCTCAGAATCTTTGTCAATGACAACACAGATAGTTAACGGCAAACAACGACAAAACACAAACACACGACCTATCACTTATGATGCACAAACTGATATTTACATGTGAGGCAGAAAAGGTGACTTGGCCAGGTGCGAAGACGCTTGTGGCGCAGAATTGAAAATGGGTTGCCAAAAAGGATTTGAGTAGCCAAAAATATGTGAACAGTCTGCTATGAAAATATAGAAATGTGGGGACAATTAAGTCTATATATCGGGGGGGGGGGGGGGCAGCATCTGCAAACGATGTGACATGAAATACATTGGCCAAACGGGCAGACGTCTTGCTGATCGTTTTAGAGAACACCTCAGAGACATAAATCAGGGCGCTGACAAACCTGTCCCCAACCATTTCAATTCCTCCAACCATAATGGTGCCGACGATGCATGTGTCACCGCATTAAAACCCTGCTTCTCCAATAGCTGCGTCAGACTTAAAATTGAATGCCTGCTCATCAACAATCTGGGATGCATCCACCCAGCAGGAATTAATACTGTCGTGGATGCTACAGTATAACTGTGGCATCTTCCCCAATTGTTTACACTACCTATTACCGTGCTGTCCCCCCCCCCCCCCCTGATATCTAGACTTAATTGTCCCCACATTTCTATATTGTCATAGCAGACTATTCACATATTTTTGGCTACTCAAATCCGTTTTGGCAACCCATTTTCAATTCTGCGCCACAAGCGTCTTCGCTCCTGGCCAAGTCACCTTTTCTGCCTCACATGTAAATATCAGTTTGTGCATCATAAGTGATAGGTCGTGTGTTTGTGTTTTGTCGTTGTTTGCCGTTAACTATCTGTGTGTCATTGACAAAGATTCTGAGAATCGAAACGTCTGTGTGTCGTATTGTACGCGTTCGTGTGTATTTTATCTTATTTTATTTTATTATTCATTTTTTATATTTATTGAGTGCTTCTGATTTCGGATTTTTCACCTGTATTTCGTGACACGTGGAACTCCTTGTAAGGTATGTGCAACGTTGTGATGTTCAGTACATTTTTTCTCGCAGGAGTTTAAAATACCTATTTGTTTCCGTTTCATATTGTTATATCCTGCTGCAGCCGCTGCTTTTTCTTTCTGCTGTATGTGATCGTCAGTTTTCCTCTTGTGCTGCACATGTTCTTGTTCCCCCTGTTCTGCTGTCTGCCAGTTCCCCTCCCTCTTGTATGGCGTTTTCTTGGGTAGCCATACTGGGATTTATTTTCCTTGTTTCCCGCTGTTGCTTGGTTTTAGTTTTCTTGCGTTGAGCCTTGAAATGGGTCCGTCTGTTATTGTATGTGTTTGTTGTCTTGTGTTGAACCCTGGATCGGGTCCGTTAATTTCTACGCCAGTTGTCTCCTGTATATAATACCAGTGGTCTACTATAGATAATACCAGTGGTCTCGTTTATATAACCCCAGTGGTCTCCTACGGAAATCACAAGTAATCTCCCATTGATAACATCAGTGTTCACACAAGTGATCTCCCATAGATAAAAATCAGTGGTGCCACGTAGATTATAAAATTTTCTCGCACATATAAAATCAGAGCCCCGGTCGTCTCCAATAGATTACGCTAGTGGTCTAATATGTGTCACATTGATCTTTTTCTGTATATCATAACAGTGCTGTCCTATAGATCATAATAATCTCTTTTAGAGCTTATCAGTTGTCTGCCTTAGATCACATCAATCTCTCATTTAGATCACACCAGTAGTCTCCCATAGATCACATCAGACTCTCCTTTGAATCACACCAGTAGTCTTACGTAGATAACGAGCCATCTCCCTTAAACACAAAATGGCTCTTCTTCTTCTTCTGCGTTCATCCGGAGTTTCTTTTTTTTCGGACGTGACTGCGTTGTGCCTGTTTACAGCAGAGCTGCGTTCTTGCGCCGTTAGGCCGATACATCCTACTTCTGCAGGCATTTGTTGACCGGGTTAACCATCCCGGCAAAATGGCTCAATTTTAGTTCATTTGTCGTCGCCACTGAAAACAAAAGATCTCTCTTTTAGTCGTCTCCCATGATCACAATCAGGCTCTCTTTTATTTCACACAGTCGTTGCCCTTGGACACAAAAAGTCTATCTTTTAGTTCACACAGTGTCGTTTCCTTTAATCATAGTCTGACTCTGTGTTAGTTTACACAGCCGTCTCCTTTCATCAGTTTGTTCCTGTGTTAATTCACACAGCCGTCTCCATTAATCATAATCTATCTCTCTGTTTTAGTAGTTGTCTGTTACTTTTCCCGCTGGGCAGACTCATGGCACACGGCTTTCATGTTGGTAGTATTGCAGTTTGACGTTTGTGGCTAAGCTACGACCTTTCAGTGATCAATGCAATTACCTTCGTGTGTGACTTATTTCAATTTCACATATATGTGCAGGAAACGATCACTCAGTAGGTGATACCACTGCCTTTGTATTGTTTTCGAATGACATAGTCCTGCCGGAGTGCCCATGGGGACTAAGATGGGTCTGTCTCTGTATGGACTTTCTGGAACATTACGTACGGATTAAAATACCGGCAGGTTTCAAGAGCTCTACAATGGCGGATTAGATGCTTTTGACACCCAGCCCTCATTATCCTCTCGTTTTACTACGGGTATCCCTCGAGTGGCGGTATTAACCTTTGGCCTTTGACCAACTCCCAACCCTCTCCCTCTTCAAATAAATTATTCTGGATCCATCCTAGTTTCATTTCTTGCAGAACTACAAACGTGCTAAGTCCGTAACAAGGAAACAGACGAGTAACGTAGTGTGATGTGTGAGTGTGTGTGTGTGTGTGTGTGTGTGTGTGTGTGTGTGTGTGTGTGTGTGTGTGTGTGCCAATATATATATATATATATATATATATATATATATATATATATATATATATATATATATATATATATATATATATATATATATATATATAAACAGATACAGCCTTTCAGTAGTTGATACAATTGCTTCCGTGCTATGTTTTATTGCAGTCTGTCATATGTTGGCGTGATATGATATTTCAGTGCAATTCACTCTCATTTCAGCCTCTATGCAGACAGCTACTGAATGTCCAAAGTTGATATGTTCAGCGGAGGTAAAAGAAGTTTGTGGACTGGATAGAGTTACCTACAGCAACCGATGCAACATGTTATCTAGCAACTGTGGACGAGACAATCTTCTCTACACCGGTCCATGCAAACCGCAATCGGAGTGTGACATAAGGTTGAAATGTAACGTAGACTACAAGCCAGTGTGTGGAACTGACGGAAACACCTATCGCAACGGCTGCCTCATGTTCACTGAAAGATGTCGGGAGGTGACTGTAGCATATAAGGGAGAATGTCACAGTTAGATGTGACAAGTGGACACAACGATTGGGTCCAGATATTAACATTTCTGTGGTAAAATATTAAATCAAGAAAGAATATAATTTTTTTGTAAATTAATACACGAAAGCTGTTGGAAGAAAATTACACGGCATATTATTTAACACTGTTCTGCTTTAATCAGGAAATCACCAGTAACTGTAAACTCTATTGTCCTTAGTATTTAAGAAAGTCGTGCTCAAAATTATAGATGTCACTGGTAATATTGACAAAACAATTATTTGAAATCATTACTGGCTTGGTTATTTGTTTTTTGTCTGTAACATGTTCTGTATTTTTATTTGTAGTAATTCATTAAAACACATTCATCAGTGCTCCAATCGTCTCCCATATATCAGATACGTGGTCTCCAATAGATCGCACTAATGGTTTCATATAGATTCCATCATTAGTTAGTTAGTTGGGGCTGTTGGCTTGCCGACACTCCTGTCTATTCCATTGTTCACATGGGGCAGCGAGGAGCATTTTGTGATATTCACTGGGACAGGAACGGAGCAATATGGGGACGACCCGTTGCCGTGAAGTTGGAACCCCGACTAACTAACTAACTACTTAGTTAGTCCTTCCTCTTGAGCCTAAGGCCGCGCGTAGGGCAGAAGTCATGGCTCTCCATGTCCGGCGGTTCGCTGCTACTTGTTGTAAATCCTGGATGTTCACTTGGCCGTTGAATGAGCCTTCTCTGATGATGGTTCTACGCAGAGTCTCTCTTGGTCTTCACCGTTATCTTTTCCCTACTGGTGACCATCAGAGGGCTTGGTTGGGGAGTCTTGTCTTGTCCATTCTGAGTACATGGCCGATGTAGTTCCAACGGCGTTTTCTTATAAAATTGTATACAATGTCTTGCTTAGTCTCTTGTCTTATTTGCGTATTGGTTCTGGAATCTGTCCAGTGGAGGTTTAGAATTCTTCTAGGACATTTGTTCTCAAAATTGTCAAATTTTTTATCTACAGCTACCGATGATTTCCAACTCTCACATCCATACGTTAGCACTGGAATCACACAAGAGTTGAAGATTTTAAGTTTCGTATGTTTGCTGAGTGTCTTTGACTTCCAGATGTTTGACAGTTTATTGAAGGCACCAGATGCCAGTGTGATTCTAGATAATATTTCTGGCGTTGAGTCCCCTGTAGATGTCATTTTGTTTCCTAGGTATGTGAAGCTGTTGACCTTTTCAAGAACATGGTTGTTTAATTTTGTGTCGTCTTAATTGTTGGTATGATCGATAGTTTTTGTTTTTGTGGTGTTAATTTGGAGACCAATTTGTCCTGAAACATTTTGGAGATGGTTTATTTTCTCTTGGGCATCTAGGTGTGTTGAACTTAAAAGCACTATGTCGTCGGCAAAGTCCAGGTCTTCTAGAATTTCGCCAACCCAATGGATACCCTTATTTGTGTTGTTTGTGCATTTGCGCATGACCTAATCGATAGCTATTCCAAAGCACATCGGTGACAAGACCCAACCCTGTTTCACTCCCGTTTCCACTGAGAACCAGTCAGAGTTGCCTGATTCTGTTCTTACGCAGCAACGTGTCCCCTTGTAGAAAGATTTTATGATGTTGATTCCATCATTGGTCTCCCATAATTACATCAGTGGTCTTTCATAGATAAATACAGTGGTCCCTCCGTCAATTCGTCCAATTTGGGAGAAAAACAAAACTTTCCTCCTCTTTCAACCAGCTCATGCGGCGTTGGTAATAGTTGTGGTGGTTCATAGTACGGTATAAATTGTCCTGGTATTCTGCGCATTAGACAATTTCCACTGATGTATGCCTGACAGGGTTTCTCTATTCGATCAGCCTCCATTCCTTCCCTCGTCGACGACATCCTAGATGCTTGTTCCGTCGCTACTGGATGCACCTTATCCTTACAATGGTTTGATTTCTTTTTATGGTTATTTATTCATCTCATCATGTTCCTCTTGTACCTTGCGGTGTCTAGGTGAAGTATAAACAGCGGGAGAGTGCCCGCTTATGGGCTTCATGTATCGATATTCCCATGGACTCTGTTATTCCTTGCATCCATCGTTTACGTGGTCGGCATCTTCCTCTGCTTCCCTCTGGTCTGTACAACATTGCTTGTTGTGGTATACTGTTACTTGGTAACCTATTTGCATGGCCAAACCATTTGACTTGCTGCCTTCTAATAAAATCTAGCGCTGCTATAACCCCTACTTTAGTCCTGATTTCTTTATTTCTGATCTTATCTCTTCTCGATACATTGAGTATTCTTCCCAGGAACCTCATTTCTGATGTTGTGATTTTTCTTTTCTATTTTTCTATCACTGTGCAGGTTTGGCATTGGTAGCATATAGTTGGTAGGAAGATTGTGTTGTAAAGTGTTTTCTTAGTAACTATTGATACATGTGTGTTCTTTAATATTGGTGCCAGTTGTTCTATGAGTTGGTTTGCTTTATTGCACCTATTGTCGATAGCGTCTTCTGATGTGCCATTTGATGACATTATAATTTCTAGGTATTTGAAAGTCTTTACTTGTTTCAGGGTATGTTCGTTTATATGAATTGTTGTTTTTTTCTGCTTTACTTATAGTCATTACCTCCATTTTACATTTGCTAATTTTCATGTTATGTTCCCTATACATTTCGTTTAGACTATTCATGTTGTCTTGTAATTCAGCTTCTGATTTTGCTATTAGTGCTTGATTGTCCGCAAACAGGAGTTCTCTAATTATGTAATTTGCAGATGGTTTTTCTTCTGTGTTCTCGTTATGCGGTGTTCTTACGGTCTCTGTTTAGCTAGTTTCTTTACATATGTTGTCTATATAGGTTATGAACAAGAGAGGGGACAGGACACAACATTGTTGTACTCCGGATCTTATGGTGAAGGGTTCTGAGTGTCCTCCAGTTGCTCTCACTATGCATTCACTGTTATTTTATAAGCTTCTACATTTGATTGTTAGATGTGTACTCACTCAATATTGTTTAAGGGATCCCCACAGCTTGTTCCCATCTACTCTATCAAATGCCTTTTCTTGGTCGACAAAGGCTAAGTAGAGTGTTTCATTAAATTCGATTGATTTTTCTATGTGTTGTCTAAGGGCATCCTACGGATATTTATTTATATATTTTACTTTTTAAAAAACTAAATTGCTATCTTTGTTTTCCTATTCTAATTATCCCTATCTTTTGTATCTACTGACTTTTGTTTCAAGCTGCTTTAGTGACATTTGGTGTTTATTATTCCAATCATTTTTACATTTACTCTTGGTTGCATATTGTTCTGTTTCTTTGTTATCTCTATTCGTAGTGTCTGCTGCTTCTTGTTGTTTTGTTGCCTGTGGTTATGGTTTTATGGTTTTTATTGGTATGTACCTTTTTATCTAAATGTATCCTGTTTAGTATCCTACTGCTCTAGTCTGTCTTTGATTATTTATTTATGTATTTATTTATTTGTTTATTTACTTGTTTAGTTATATTTGAGTTATTAGTTGGAAATTCCGCTTGTATCTTGTTGTGAGTCGTCTCTCTGCTGTATGTGATCGTCAGTTTTCCTCTTGTGCTGCACATGTTCTTGTTCCCCTGTTCTGCTGTCTGCCAGCTCCCCCTCCCCCTTGTAAGGCGTTTCCTTGGGTAGCCATACTGGGGTTTATTTTCCTCGGTTCCCGCTCTTGCTTGGTTTGAGTTTTCCTGCGTTAGAGCCTTTAAATGGGTCCGTCTGTTATCGTCTGTATTTGTTGTTTTGTGTTGATCCCTGAATCGGGTCATTTGTTAATTTCTACGCCAGTCGTCCCCTATATATAACACCAGTGGTCTACCATACGTAAAACCAGTGGTCTCGTTTAGATACCTCCTGTGGTCTCCTACAGAAAACATCAGTGATCTCCCATTGATAACATCAGTGTTCTCGCATGTATCACACAAGTGATCTCACATAGATAACAATCAGTGGCGACTCGTAGATTACAAAATTATCTGGCACATATAAGATCAGTGCCCCGGTCGTCTCCAATTGATTACGCTAGTGGTATAATATAGATCACAACAGTCTTGTCCTATAGATCATAACAATCTCACATAGAGCTCATCAGTTGTCTGCCATAGATCACAATAATCTCTCATTTAGATCACATCAGTTTAGTTTAGTTTAGTTTAGTTTAGTTTAGTCGTTGGATCAACATCACGGCACACGGTTTAACCCATAAGTGCTCCATTTTCCTCCAAACTCAAACCTGAGTCTGGAGGCACTCAGCTCAATGCACGAACTCTGTTGCATCGGCGAGGATCATGAAATACTTTGGGTAGATTTTTAACTCGAAATTTTGTCCGGGCAGCGCCGTTAGGCTACTCTTTTTCGATTTCCAACTGCCAAGGGATTTTTTACGTGCGCAACAATACACACGGGCGTCCGATCTCACTACCCAGAGACAACAATACACACGGGCGTCCGATCTCACTACCCAGAGACAACAATACACACGGGCGTCCGATCTCACTACCCAGAGACAACAATACACACGGGCGTCCGATCTCACTACCCAGAGACAACAATACACACGGGTGTCCGATCTCACAACCCAGAGACCAGGGGAAATGTTATTACTGGAAGTCCAGGTGGATTTTTTAAATAAATCCTGGTCCTCACCGGGGCTTGAACCCGGGACCTCCAGCACTCGAGGCGGACACCATTCCTCGAGACCACTCACCAGCAGTCTCCCATAGATCACATCAGACTCTCCTTTAAATCCCACCAATCGTCTTGCGTAGATCACGTCAGCCGTCTCCCTTGAACACAAAAAGTATGTATTTTAGTTCACTTATCGTCGCCAATGAAAACAAAAGATCTCTCCTTTAGTCGTCTCCCATGATCACAATCAGACTCTCTTTTATTTCTCACAGTCGTCACCCTTGAACACAATAAGTCAATCTTTTTAGTTCACACAGCCGTTTCCTTTAATCATAGTCTGTCTCTGTGTTAATTCACACAGACGCCTCCTTTAATCAGTATGTCCCTGTGTTAATTCACACAGCCGTCTCCTTTAAACATAATATATCTCTCTGTTTAGTAGTTGTAACATGGCTTTCTTGTTGGTAGAATTGCAGTTTAGGGGCGCTGCGTGGTCTAGAGGTATGGTGTCAGCCTCTAGTGCTGGAGGTCCCTGGTTCAAGCCCCGGTGAGGGCCGGGATTTTTTCACGTGGACTTCTAGTAATAAAGTTGCCCCTGGTCTCTGAGTAGTGAGATCGGACGCCCGTGTGTATTGTTGCGCACGTAAAAAATCCCTTGGCAATTGCAAATCGAAAAAGAGTAGCCTAACGGCGCTACCCGGGCACAATTTGCTACGGAGTTCGTGCACTGAGCTGAGTTTCTCCAGATTCAGGTTTGAGTTGGGAGGAGAACGGAGCACTTATGGGTTACACCCGTGTGTCGTAATGTTGATCCATTGACTAATAAACTTTAAAAAAAAAAAAAAAAAAAAAAAAAAAACTACTATTGCATTTTGACGTTTGTGGCCAAGTTACGACCTTTCAGTGATCAATGCAATTGCCTTCGTGTGTGACTTATTTCAATTTCACATATATGTGCAGGAAACGATCATTCAGTAGTTGATACCACTGCCTTTGTATTGTTTCGAATGACACTGTCCCGCCGGAGTGCCCATGGGTCTAAGATGGGTCTGTCTCTGTATGGACTTTCTGGAACATCAGGTACGGGATTAATCTGCCGGCAGGCTTCAGGCGCTCTGCGAGGACGGGTTGGATGCTTCAGACACCCAGCCCTCGTTATCCTCTCGTGTTACTACGGGATATCCCTCGTGTGGCGGTATTGATCTTTGGCCCTTGACCAACTCGCATTCCCCCCCCCCTCTTCAAATGAATTATTTCGGATCAGTCCTAGTTTCATTTCTTGCAGAACTACACAATTGCCAAGACCGTAACAAGGAAACAGATGGGTAACGTGTGTGTGCGTGTGTGTGTGTGTGTGTGTGCGTGCGTGCGTGAGTGTGTGTGTGTGTGTGTGCCATTGGCACCTTGCCGTCGTGACAGATGATAGATTGTTATATTGTGCTTTAAAAAGGCACAATGACTACAACCCATGGCGGTCGGTTAAGACCAGGGAAGGAGATATACATTACTCTCCATAGCACACAGCCTGGGCTGAAATTCAGAGACCATATGCTGATATATATATATATACATATAAAACAGATACAACTTTTCAGTAGTTGATACAAGTCCTAGGTTTTATTGCAGTCTGTCATATGTGGGCGTGATATGATCTTTCAGTACAATTCACTGTCATTTCAGCCTCTATGCAGATAGTTTGTGGGATGTACAGAGTTACCTACAGCAACCGATGCTACATGTTGTCCAGCACCTGTGGGCGAGACAATCTACTCTACACCGGTCCATGCAAACCGCAGTCGGACTGTGACAGGAGGATGAAATGTGCCGTAGACTACAAGCCAGTGTGTGGAACTGACGGAAACACTTATCGCAACGCCTGCCTCATGTTCACTGAAAGATGTCGGGAGGTGACTGTAGCATATAAGGGAGAATGTCACAGTTAGATCTGACAAGTGAACACCACGATTTGGTCCAGATATTAACATTTATGTGGTAGAATACTGAAGCAAGACAGAATATTCTTTTTGAAAGCTGTTGGGAGAAAATTACTTGGCATATTGTTCAACGCTGTTCCGTTTTTATCAGGAAATCACCGAGACTCTAATTATGTTAGTTGAAAACAATATTGGCCTTAGTATATATAAAAAAAACTATGCTCAGAATTATAGATGCCGTTGGTAATGTTGACGAAACAACTATTGGAATTATTACTTCTTGTGGTTGTGTGCTTTATACTTTGTAACATGTTGTGTTATAGCAAGATGAAAAACATTCTGACCAATAAAAAGATGTCAACTGAAACGAGAAAAAGATTGTTGGGGGATACATAGAGCCTGTTCTTTTGTATGGATGTGAAACTTGGACAATGTGCAGTCAAGCTGAAAAACATCTGATGGCTGCAGAAATGTGGTTTCTGAGGGAAATGCAAAGAATACCATGGACATACAGAAAAACCAATGACCAAGTACTACAGGAGACAAATGAAAATCGTAAATTGATTAGAGAAATTAGACGTAGACAGTCAAATTTTTTGGACATGTTATGAGAAGAAATGGATTGGAGAACTTAGTGACAACTGGCAAGATCGAAGGGAACAGGCCAAGAGGAAGACCGAGAGGAAAATACCTGGATGGCTTGGCCATATGGCATGGACGATACAGGAACACTGAGCTGATCCACGACACTGGTGATCGAGTGAAATGGCGAGTCATGACCGCCCACGCTTTCCGACATGGCACATTATTGATTGATATGTATTTTTATTGATGGTGATGCTATCTTTGTTGCGTTACACCATTCCTGCACAAAAACACCTTAGTCGGTAATCTTGTCGTCTTCTATAGATCAGACAATTGTCTCCTGTAGATCACATCAATGGTCTCCTATAGATTCCATCGCTGGTCTCCCAAAATTACCTCAGTGTTCCAGTGGTCTCCTTTAGATAACAATAGTGGTCTCCCATTGATAACGACATTGGTTTCTCGTAGATGACAAAAGTGGTCTCCCATAGATCACACCAGTGGTCACCTCTTAGATAATAACAGTGGTCTGCCATAGATCACACTAGTTGACTTTTAAGCGACTTTTTTATAACAACAGTGGTCTCTCTACAGATAATACACAGTGATCTCCCCTAGATAACATCATTGGTCTTTCATAGATCACACACGTTGTCCCTTAGATAACAATAGTGGTCTCCTATTGATAATACCAGTGGTTTCCTATTGATCACATCAGTGATCTCTCATAGATCGAAAAAAGTGATCTCACATAGATACAAACCAGTGGTGCCAAATAGTTCACAGTTTTCTCCCACAGATAAAATCACTGCTCCAATCGTCTTCCATTTATTACGTTTGTGGTCTGGATTAAATTTGTCTTTTTCTGTAGATTACAACAGGTGTGTTCTATAGATGTCGCCTCTCATAGCGCTCATAAGTTGTTCTGCCATAGATCACATGAATCTCTCAGCTATATCACATCAGTCTTTATCATAGATCACAGCTCTCATTTAAATTACACCAGTCGTCTCCCGCAGATCACACCAGTCTCTCCCTTAGTTCACATCAGTAGTCTCCTGGAGATCAATTCAGGTTTGTCCCAATAGCCTACATCAATAGTCTTCCATATATCACATCAGCCGTCTCCCTTGAACACAGCCGTCTCCCTTGAAATATAAGTTGAGTTGAGTCACGTAAAGAACCGATATAGCGCTCGGGACATTCTCTTGTACGTTCCGTCCTCAACGTTAACCGCCAGCGAAGAGTCCCAATACTAATAGTTCCAGTAGCAATCTGATTATGTGTACGTCTGGCCTTTCCTCGGTGTCCTGATTGTTGGTCAGACCCTCTGGTCACTCCCTGCAGCATCATCCTCTCCAGGCCATGATGGCATATCTGTTCTTCCGCATTATGCACACGATCCCAGAGGACTCGGACAAAGCCTGCCTTATCATGCAATATCCCGCCTAGCGGTGCAGACTCCACCAATCTGTCCGCCTGCTCAAGAAATTAGTATTGAATATTAGTGTTAAAGAAGATTGTTTAAAATGCATTTGACGAAAAGGATAACAAACAAATATACTCAAAAAGAACTCAGTATTGAAGAAGATTTGTATTTAGTCAAATACCATTGAGGGAAATGGTCGTGTAAAATATATGATTGTCTGGAAGTTATTCTCTACAGCTGTATCACGTTTCACGCTTAAATTGAAATTCCCGAGGAGTCATTATCCGTTTATTTTACTACTGATACAGAATTTGGTTAAAAGCCCAAAGTAGCGTTAGATCCGACCTGGTAGAATGTGAGTTCAGGGTTAAAATGCAGATAGCGTTAAATTTGATTCTAGCAGATGGGAGTTATGGATAAAAACACGAAGCAGAGTTATGTGTAAACTTGGTAGCATGTGAGAAAATGGTAAATAATGCACAGTAGCGACAAATGTGACCAAAACAGCATGTGAATTCAGTGTCAGATACAGATTAGCGACAAATGTTACCCTAGCTGCATGTGAATTCAGAGTTAGATAGATTAACGACAAATGTGACCATAACAACATGTGAATTCAGTGTTAGATACAGATTAACGACAAATGTGACCCTAGCTGCATGTGAATTCAGTGTTAGATACAGATTAACGACAAATGTTACCTTAGCAGCATGTGAATTCAGAGTTAAACATGGAGTAGCGACAAATGTGACTCTAGTGATTTCAGAGTAAAAATTCAGAAAAGCCTAAAAGCTGACTAGAGGATAGACGAAACAAAATTAAAGTCATACACAATTGGACTCATTCACAAACGTATGTCTCAGTGAACATAAAAGTTTTCTAAGAGCCAAAACAGTGCATCAGTACAGTGCACAAAACAGCTGATTCAAGTGTGAAAGGACTGTCGATGACTGCTAACCAGCAGTTATTGTCTTACATTGACTTTACATTTAGATAAGCGACAATTGCTTGACTATACCGGAAGCAAATCGCCTGTTAGAGCTTCTATAATTTATATTTAAGCTTCGAAGACAGGCTTGGTAATAAGTTCAGTGTGGACTAAATGGGACCATTCCTTGTAGAACAAGCAATGAACAAATGGGCTACTGAATCTGGTAAATCCTTCTCGGGACCAACTCAACGCAATAACGAACATGTCAATCAGCATGAGCATCATAAGATTCAACCGTACTCCACGAACACAGCGGGGACAATATAAACAGCCCTGTTTAGGACTAGCTCGAAAGAAAGCAAAAATAGACAGAAGATCAAAACTCACCCTCCAAAAAAAATGGAGTTCAGTTATAACAGACGCTGAAAATAGTATGTTGAACGAAACAGAATTGTTTTGTTTCTTTGGTAAATATTGAACTGAGCTTGACGTTATAAGTTAGCACTGCTTCCTGAACGACCGATGTTCATGCCACTGTATAAGAAACAGCCGGGCGGGGGGGGGGGGGGGGGGGGGTTGAGTGGTCTCGAGGTATGGTGTCCGCCTCGAGTCTAGAGTGCTGGAGATCCCGGGTTCAGTCCCTGGTGAGGACCTCGAATTTTTCTCGTGGACTTCTAGTAATAAAATTTCCCCTGGTCTCTGGGTAGTGAGATCGGACGCCCGTGTGTATTATTGCGCACGTAAAAAAATCCTTTGGCAGTTGGGCAGCGAAAAAGAATAGCTTAACGGCGCTGTACGGGCAAAATTTCGAGTTACAAATCTACCCAAAGTATTTCAGGATCCTCGCCGGTGCTACGGAGTTCGTGCACTGAGCTGAGAGTCTCCGGACTGAGACTTGAGTTAGGAGTAGAACGGAGCACTTATGGGTTACACCTGTGTGCCGTGATGTTGATCCGTCGACTAAACTAAACTAAACTAACTACACTAAACTGACGTTATAAGCCGGCAAACAGTAGCTTTCAGTAATTTAACTGCCTGGGAGTTAAATGGTTAGTTGGATGTCCTTTACACGGCATCGTAGTCATCCCCTGCATTTTTTGGCTGTCTGTGATTTACTAAGCAAGTTATGTTCTATAGTTTAGTACTGCTTTCTGAATGACCGACGCTCATACCACTGTATGAAAAACAGCGCAAAATCGGTCTGCTTCCAAATCGCCTGCAGCGGTGTTTTGAACGCGTTATGCTGGATTGGAAAACTTGCTTGTAACACCTTCGCCACAGCGCCTGCCATGATATATAGCTTGATATAAACTAAAAATAAAAATAAATGTCATCAAGAAGTGTTATAAAATACAATAGTATATTCATTGTGCATATTCAACAAAGACATTTCAACGCTTTCTGACGGAAATATGCCCTAATGCTTAGGGGGAATCTTTACAACGGCCCTTGGAGATGACCTTGACTTCGCCACAAGACTGCTTGTACATGATGCAGGAGTTTTTGTATGTATTGCCGTCGCTGCCACAGACTGGACTGTTGTGGGTGAAGCACTGCATCTTCACCGGGCAGGGGTCTTCATCGTCTTCATTGTGGCCCAGTGCTGGAATAGAGGACATGTCGTCAGGTTAACAGATAATTGAAGACAAACATGAACTACCTGGGAGGACATGAATCGAGCAAAGGAGAGGACGGCCTCGTGTGAGTTGATTGAGGAGCGATGTCTCAATGGGGGGATAACAGGTGGATATATATAAGATATATACGGCGTGAGTTGGTTGAGGAAGATGTCCCAATGGGGGGAGGGGGGGAGAATAACGGGTGGATATATATATATATATATATATATATATATATATATATATATATATATATATATATTCTTCTTCTTCAGCTTTCCGAGCCATTGAGGTATATATATATATATATATATATATATATATATATATATATATATATATATATATATATATATATATATATATATATAGGATATATACGGCGTGAGTTGATTGAGTAGAGATGTCCCAATGGGGAATAAAGGACAAAAGAAGAGGAAGACTCAGATTAAAGGTTGACAATGGTTAATGAAACGGTGAAGAAACTGGAGACGGTAGAAATGTGGCTTTTGTTTTTAAAGAATGTTAAGAATATAGAGGACTGAGAAAAAAAAAAACGCTGATGTATTCACAGTTGTATGTGTTGCTCCATCATTCGTTACAACAGTAAGGGCACGACATATGAAATTGCAGCCGCTTATTTGCTGTACTTGTGTTACTGGACGAAGAGTCTAATGAAACGAAACGTTCAGTCCGTCTCGTATTTGCTTACAATGCGTGAATTTAACAATTGAGCTGAATAGAGAAATTCGCCTAGAGTTGGAAGGCAAATGAAAAAGCGCAACAGAGAGCTACAATATGTAACTGAAAGCTTAAACAACAGGACAAGGTGTTAAATTGATATAATTTATATATTCATTATATAATATTTATTCTTTATTTATTTACAGTCTTGTTTTTCAACAGCCGGCTTCCATTTTCATTTTATCTTTTGTAAAAATCGTTTATTGGGACCCATGGAAGCGCAGTGGTTAGAATACTTGCCTGTCGGCCCGCTGTCAACTGTTCGATCTCAAGCCGTGTCAGATGTTTGTTGTAAACTTACATGGACCCGGCTTTAAATAGGTACAAGAAAATGTTATGGGAAGTATATGTTTTACAATGATAAAGTCACCCGTGAAGTGACAATTAGTCCATAAAAATATGACTTGCAATACCGGGAAGGTTAACCCGGTCAACAAATGCCCTCAGAAGTCGGATGTGTCGGCCTAACGGCGTAAGAACGCAGCTCTGCTGTAAACAGGCACAACGCAATCACGTCCGGAAAAAAAAATTCCGGGTGAACGCAGAAGAAGAAGAAGACTTGCAATATGCCCAATGTAACTTAAGAAAATCGATTATTTACTTTATAACATAAAACATATAAGGCGTATGAAATGGACGTTTTACTTTCAAACACGGTTAATTTACTGTTGTGTGTTACTAACGAAGATGCTAATTCATCCTACCGTCTGTCCGTCGGTATTTGTTTACATTGCAAAATCAATATCAAACCCGCTGTTGCATTTCCTATTGGATAATAATGTAAACACCATTAACTTCAGTAAAGTATGAGGGGACAGAGAAGACTGCAGAGTCCAGAAAAGGTTTACAGACGAGAAGATAGACTTCAGCGCACCGAGTTATATCCCATATTACTCGGTCTATTTCCACAGGGCAGCCTGCAGAAAGCGTAGCCTGCAGAAAGCGTAGCACGAACTCCACAACTCAAGCGACGCCCCCCAGGAGTCTCCAAGGAAACTGCACCTATGAATCGAATAACGGAGCCCGGAATTGAACCCATAACTTTTGGGACGAAGGCAGGCGGATTAACATCTCGGTCACGAAGACCCCCAATCAGCCTGCGGAGTCATGATCGCCGATGTAACACTATGACCGTACATGTAACACCATGATCGCCGATGTAACACCATGATCGCCGATGTAACACCATGATCGTCCACGTAACACCATGATCACCGATGTAACACCATGATCGCCGATGTAGCAAAAGGATCGCATGTGTAACACCATGATCGCAAATGTATCACCATGATCGCTCATGTAGCACCAGGATCGCAGATGTTACACCTTGATCGCCGATGTAACACTACGACCGTCCATGTAACACCATAATCGCTATGTTACACCATGATCGCCGATGTAACACCATGGCCGTCCATGTAACACCATGATCGCCTATTTAACACCATGATCGTCGATGTAACACCATGATCGCCGATGTTACACCATGATCGCCGATGTAGCAAAAGGATCGCATATGTAACACCATGATTGCAAATGTAACACCATGATCGCTCATGTAACACCATGATCGTCCATGTAACACCATGATCGCCGATGTAACACCATCATCGCCAAATGTAACAATATGATCGCCAATGTAATACCATGACAGCTGATGTAACACCATGATCGCCGAAGTAACACCATGATTGCCGATGTAACACCATGCTCGCCGATGTAATACCATGACTGCCGATTTAACACCATGAAGGCCGACGTCTGCACCAGACAAGGTAGCAGAATGTGAATGAGTCTATAGCCCATTTACTTTTGTCTGCCCTAATATAAAATTCCATATCTCAGTAACCAGCTGAGGTAAAATGATGAGATTTAACATATAATCTTATCATGATGTCCACCCAACAAAACAATTTTTGTTCTGGAGATTGTACAGCGGATTTCAAAGTTTGTTTATATGCGGTATATAATTTACGAGTCAGAGATTAAGGTCATAATTTTAAATGTATTACACCGTAGCCAGACAATCAGCGCTCAATGTTGAATATTTGGCGGGTTTCACGGGACTGGCCTTATGCCAAGAACCCCGCGTTGTTTAAATTGGCAGTTTTCAGAGGTGTCGTCAAAATGTGGATTATTCCATGAAACCTGATTATTTTTATTTTTAAATCTTACCACTTATCGCTAACATTGAAATGTGTGAATATTTTTCAATGGGATTGAATGCGAAATTGTGTACACTTCAAAGCATCGCTGTGAAGTTGTACACATATTTTTGTCAAGGAGCTGATCGCAGGAAAATGTTTTATACTATTACAAATTCCGAAAAAAGAACAGTGCATGCATTGGGTCTGAGTAAACGGTTATTTCGTCGATGGGTGCAAGAATCTGGAATTAAACCACCACGCAATAACCAATCGGTAGGTAAAAAGGTTATTGTAGTCAGCTTTGACAAGGATTTCATAAGACGAGCTATTATAAAAATGCTTTAAAAAGTCGCTTAAAAGTCGACAGGATCGACTTCATTGCACCGGGTTCTATCCCATATGGCTCGGTCTCTATCCGCAGCGCGGAAAGCATCCACAAAGCACGAACTCCACAGCTCTAGCGACGACCCACGGGATTCTCCGAAAAATTTAACTCGTGAACCAAAGGATGCGGCCCGGAATCGAACCCACGACCTTTGGAGCCCGGGTCAAAAGGCTTGACCACTTCGCCATGGAGCCTCCTAAAATTATAAAAATTTTGGATTTTATATCCAGGATTATCCAGCATTATAAAAATGCTGGATGCCAAAGAAACAGTGACTGTAAGAAAACTTAGGGTTTGGTTGAGAAAGAACAATAACATAGAGCTATCCAAAACAAATTTGTGGAAAATTATAAGGACATTATCTTCACTTTTAGAAAGTACAAGGGAGGTAGAAATATTCTTTGCGAGCAGCCGCATTTAGGAGCCATGAGAAGCAGATACCTACGTGAAATAAGGGAAATGCGCAAAGAAAATTATGGCATAGTGAATTTGAATGAAATGTAGATCAATGTGGACCACACAAGTGATAAGGAATGGCAATCAGTGGATGGACAGATAAAGCGACATGTGCCCAGTAGTATAGGACAGCTTTTGGTAATACGCATAATGGCTTACAACAGAATGCTGGGCTCGTGTTCGTATCAAAGCATACAGACTGTCACAAAATAGACCACCGTGATTAACCGGTGATGACAATAAAATGCGTTCGGATTAACGACATGTTCGAGGCCACCGGTTGTTTCAACAAATACAGAACAAACAGTCCGGGTTACAGCTGCACGTGTTTACATCTGGTCGACAGATTAGGAACATTCGGTGGTGAGGGAGATAAATCCCTGCATCGCTTTGACAGTTTATCAACATTCGAATACAGATAGAACCCGTCAGATCCTGGTTACAATCAGATGTCAACCATCACAGGTCGGGCAAATTTAACAGCTGCAGATGTGTAGGGGAAGTGAGTGAGATGACTCAATACACCACTTTGATAGTTTATCAACAGGCCGGATCAATGTAGAATTGCCAGCTAGGGACATGAAATAGTCCCGTCTGTCATTTAGAATTTCCGGACATCACGCGGATTGGCGGCGTGTTGTGGAAGCTCGTTGTTGGGATCGTACAGGAACTCGCTGGATTGTTTTGGGAGTCAAAACAAGTGATGACAACTCTGACAGTGACTAAGCCAGGGGAGATGGATTCCTGACAAGGGATGATCGGCCCAAAATAACACCTGTGTGCACATCTAAAATAACGTCACGTGACCAATTTTAGGCGGTTGCCAAAAACCAGATTGGGGACAACTAGTGTAACTCGAAACGTCGATCTAGGAAGACGTGCTTTGGCACTGCGGTTAGGGAGTTAATAACATCTAACGTGTGCTGGATATATTATATTTATTTTACACGTGCCTGTCATGGCAAACTTAGATGTGATTGAGTAAATACTGCAGTGCCGTATAAGGTAGAACCTATTATAATTAGTTCTAATTAATATAGGCTGTAGCCTTGTTAAAACTAGAGTGTGATGATTAGCACTGTTAGTGGAAAACTAGCTAGAGTAGGGAAGTGATACTTGGCTCTGTTAGTTGAAAATAGATTAGTGTAGTGTTGATAAGCTCTACTAGTTGAGAATTGAGTAATGGGGGATAATTGGGATCTTCCAGTGGGTGCTCACTGGTGGGGGGGGGGGGCGGGGGTTCCGCACGCTGTTGGTTGTTTTTTTTTCTTCTAGTCTTGGCCTGATGAAAACCTATGTGTTCAGTTCATCTGACCCTGACGGAGTTAGGTTCATTGTATTTTGCTGAGCAAGGGCCAATGGCCACGATCATCTAATAGAAATCAGTGACGGGGAGGCTATCACCAGTTGTATGATTTAATTTACAGGTTCCCTCTGGTTGGAAGGAAGAACACGGAACCAAGGAAAAATCCGATCCCGGATAAAGTTTGGCGCTGGAAGATTGGCCAGCAACTTTATCAATGGGTCTGTGCTAGAAGAAGCTGATAAACATTGCTCAGTGGAGCTGAATGGTATATGTATCCCACCGGATAAATACCGAATGAGTTTTAGGTCATACCAGTTTTAACACACCAGTAGTGATGGATATTCAGTTCACTTATGACTAGAACAAAAATAAAGGACTCTGTTGGAGTATAGACAATAACTGTTTAATAGTGAGAACTATAGAACATTTCGCAAGAAGACAAAACGTCATGTCCATAGGACAGTGTTCCATGTTTTTTTACTGCGCAGAAATTATGAAGTCTGAGTTTCTATAAACTATTAGGAACAGTTGTGTTAGGAACAATAATATTATTTTTTCCACGGATTATATAGTTGAATGGGATTCAGAACTCATGGTCATCAGAGCTCCTGGAGGAGGACATGTCTGGAGAGAAGGACACGACTTCGGTGAGGTCCATTGTACTGATTCTTGTGATGTCGTGTAATCCTTGCCATGATGAGTGGACTCTGAACATGAACTCTGTGGTCTGACCTATACATTTACATTAGAATACACGACACACATTTTCTTCGCATACACGTCTCATATACGTTACACTTTTCTTTTAATAAATTAATCTTTATTAATTTTTAGAATCAAGAGTTGTTGAATATGTTGCGTGGGGAAGAATGAGAGGGGGCATAGTGCGACAGTGAGAGAGAGGGGGGAAAGGGTGTCCACGGGCTGATGGAGTGTGTTGGACGGAAGCTGGTGGATTCTTCAGGATATGGATAGGAAAGAAAAATTATAATGTGGGTGTTGACTCCCCTCACTCCAGGGACGACACTTTAAAGGAAGACACGACATTATTGGGGGCTCGTAAACGGGATCTTTGGACAGCGGGATCTCTCGTAAACGGGATCCTTGGACAGCGGGATCTCTCGTAAATGTGATCTTAGGACAGCGGGATCTCTCGTAATCGGGATCTTTGGACAGTGGGATCTTTCGTAAACGGGATCCTTGGACAGCAGGATCTCTCGTAAACGGGGTCTTTTGACACGGGATCCTTAGTTATAAGAGGGAGATATCACATTGGAGAATCCAGCTAGAGTGAATGTGGATAGGGGTTAGGACAAATATCTTACCTGTTCACACTTCACACGTCTGCATAGGTCTGTGGTCCTGATTCTACTCTTGTCACTGAGTGATTGTGTTGTGGTGTGCTGGATGTGGAGCATATATAGATTTATAGTACTTGTTCATCTATCTATATATTAATTTGCAGTAAATAGATACTCAACCTGCAAGCTTACCTCTCTGTAAAATGGCCACTCCGAAACTAACCACTGCAGAACTAAGGGCAAAGGAGGAAGAAATGGGATTGTCGGGTTCTGCTCTAACGGATTACATACAGGAAGTGGAGAGAGAGTATCGTCAGGCAGAAAGGGAAGATCGAAAGGCCGAGTTGGAATTGAGAAGGATGGAGTTGGAACAAGAAGCTAGGAAATTGGAAGCAGAGCAGGCTGCTAGGAAACTTGAAGGTGAGCAGGCTGCTAGGAAACTTGAAGCGGAACACGCTGCTAAGAAACTTGAAGCTGAGCAAGCAGCTAAGAAATTAGAAGTTGAGCAGGCAGCTAAGAAACTGGAAGCTGAACAAGAAGCTCAGAAAAGGGAGCACGAGTACCGGATGAGGGAACTCGAGTTGAAGAGTCAATCTAATGGAGAAACTGAGGAGGCGGTTGGAGGTTCCTCCGTCCCAGGCCCAACCCCAGCAGGTGGACATAGTTACCTTGCTATGAAGTTTCCTTTAGCGGTATACGAGGAGGATAAAGAGAAGATTGACCAGTACCTTCAACGCTTCGAGGCCATGTCTGTTGCTATGGGTCTGGACCGTAACAAATGGAATCTCAAGCTATCCCAGGGATTACGCGGGACCGGCTACGAGGTTTATTCTCGCCTGCCACCAGGACATGAGAACAATTACGACGAATTGAAGACGGCTCTGCTGAAACGATTCGAGGTTACGTCACATACCTACCGGAAAAAATTTCGAGCAGCGAAACGAGAACCGGGGGAGTTGTTTGCCGCCTACAGTTTGCGTCTAAAATCGTATCTCCATAAGTGGATGGATTTGGCTGGGTTCGCACATGACTATGAGAGTCTGGAAGAGCTCATGGTGGTAGACCAGCTGAAGAAGCAAATGTCTAAACCTCTCAGGATGTTCCTGGGAGAACAAGGAGCGGAACGTATGGACCTCGTGACAAAATTAGCAGAACGGTTCGTCGAGGTACATGGGGAGGCAGGGGAAAACCTTTCCACCAACACCAAAAGTCAGGAGAAACATGATAAGAAGAAAGCCAAAAACTCAGGAACCAAAAAGTGGGAACCTTATGTGCAAAAATCAGAGGATAGTTCAGAGAAGAAGAAGGAGGGAAGCAGGAGCACTTCAAGCTCTACACCAAAACGATCGTGGTCGGAGAAGTGGTGTTCAATTTGTAAGTCACCCTCTCACAATACGAGGGACTGCAAATCTAAGGCTAAGAACCCTCACTTCGCAGCATGTCAAGTGACTTCCAAGGAGGTTGTAAGGGAAAATGCCAAGGTCGACAAGGAAGCTCGCCACCAGGAGAGCTCACTCAAGTCCGGCAATAGAAAATCTAGGACAGGGAAATGGTGCAACCAATGCAAGTCAAACACGCACAATGCTATTGACTGCAAGGGAAAGTCAGGAGACTCTAAATTCGTCGTGTGCCCCGGGAAACCTAAGGTGGAGCCCACTGAACAGGTCGAGGCAGAGGAAGAGACTCCAGACCAGGAAAAACCACCTGTAGTGGAATTGGTAGAGGTTAACGGTCGTCAAGTGGAGTGTTTTTACGACACAGGACTGGACGGGGAGGCCGTGATTTCTGCGGATCTGGTACATCCAGAACAATTCACAGGTGAGACCATGGAGATACAGCCTGCACAGAAGAGTGCTGTGGCCATGAAGTTGCCCATCGCTAATGTGGAGATTCGGTCAAGGTATGTCATCGGCACCATCAAGGCCGCTGTATTGACCGATCCCATTTTCCCAGTAATCCTCGGTTGCCGGTATGTCTTTCTGGGAACGCCCAGGGAGCCAATCCATATGGGAGCAATACAGACTCGCTCTCAGACAAGAACGGAAGAGGCAGAAGCAATTGTGACTAGCCCACTGTCGGGGGAGCTACGAACTGCCCAGAGTGAGGATGCTACTTTACGTCCTTGCTACAAAAAGCTGCAGAAAAGTGCTGATCCGCCAGGACGGGGTCAGTACTACATGAAGAATAGGATACTCTATAGGAGAGCAGGAAGGGGAGACAACCTATACGGTCAGTTGGTCGTCCGGAAAGCTCACCGGGCCCAGATTCTTCATATGGGGCATACCATCTCCTTTAGTAGACATATGGGTATTGCCGCCACCATGCAGCGAATTTCCTGCCACTACTATTGGCCGGTAATGACAGATGATGTGCGTCGGTATGTGAAGTCATGCCCTGAGTGCCAGAGGGTGACACCGAAACACTGGACAGCACCAGTGGTGTTGGGTGAGATGTCCATCATGAACTCTCCTTTCAAGAGGGTAGCCATCGATATCGTGGGTCCACTTCCCAGGACTAGGAAGAGGAACATGTATATATTCACAATGGTGGATTGCTGTACAATGTGGGGTGAGGCCATACCGTTGACCACGATTGACTCGAAACGAGTGGCGTACGCACTGATGGAGGCCTTTACCAGATTAGGCTTACCTGATCAAATTCTGACGGATAATGGGTCCCAGTTTTGTGGAAAACTCATGGAGGAGGTATTTAGGGTGTTTCACTCTAACCACATACATACCAGCCCTTACCATCCTCAAGCCAATGGACAAGTAGAGCGTTTCAACGGCACGTTGATGACAATGCTCAGGAAACTAGCGCAGGAAAAACCTGATAGGTGGGATGAATATTTCCCAGCAGCCCTCTTTGCCTATCGGGAAGTTCCTCATGGCTCAACAGGACTACCACCCGCTACGTTGCTGTTTGGTCGTCCAATCAAAGGACCGTTGGAAGCCATGTTGAGGAGTTGGACTGAAGAGGGTACGTCAGAAGAAGTGATCTCATCCTACAAATATGTGGAGGAACTGAAAGAAAAACTTCACAAGGGATGGACTCTGGCGAATCAAAACTTGAAAAAGGCCAGGAAAAGACATGCGGCTTACTACAACCGTAGGTCTAAAGAAAGATCTCTAGAGGTGGGAGACAAAGTCTTGTTGCTACTCCCAACGGGAAACAACAAACTGGAGATAGGTTGGCAAGGACCATTTCCCGTGGAAAGGGTGATATCCAGAACCAACTATCAGATCCGGATCCGGGGAAAGTCGAAGATTTTCCATATCAATCTCTTGCGGAAATATGAAGAGAGACCGGGAGACAAGGCAGCGCACCTCATGGCAATGGCAGTTGCAGTGGAGACGGAAGTGGGAACCAACGAGGGCAGGGAATATCCCTTGGTACACCAGGAAACCTATAGGGAAGTGCAAGTGAACCCTGATCTGACCTCCCAGGAGAGGGAAAGGATAACCCAGGTTCTCAAGTCTCACAAGGAGATACTGACTGATAAACCAGGACGAACGAGGTTGGTGGAGTTCGAGATGACTTTGACCACGCAGTAACCTGTTCGTCAAAAGGTTTACCCAGTGCCATTCTCTAAAGAAAAGGCCCTGGAGGAGGAAATACAGAAACTGTTGGAGGATGACGTGATTGCGCCATCCACATCCCCATACAACGCGGGGGTAGTTTTGTTACATAAACCAAGTGGAGAACACCGGTTGTGTATAGACTACCGACTTCTGAACAGTGATACACAATTTCAGGTGGAACCTTTGCCGAATCCAACGCAGTTATTCGCTAGGCTCCATAAGGCTCGGTACTTTTCAAAGGTAGATCTGAGTCGGGGGTATTATCAGATACCAGTCAAACCGGAGATTCGACCACTGTTGGCTTTCAGTACACTCAGTGGACACTACGAATTCAAGGTCATGCCCTTTGGACTCAGCAATGCACCTAGTGTGTTTACACGCATGATGAGGACTTTACTTGATCCTTTACAGGATCCGTCCATCATCTCTTTCATGGATGATATTCTGATTTCCAGTGACAGCTTGGATGACCACTTACAATCCTTGGAGAGAGTGTTTAATAGACTCAAGGAAGCAGGGCTTACCGCTCGCCCAACCAAGTGCATGATCGGTTACCAGACTCTGGAATTTCTAGGTCACACCATCACTCCAGGACACATTGTCCCAGAGGAAAAGAACCTAGAGAAAATCAGAAGTGCTCCAAGGCCAAAAACGAAGAAGGATGTGCGATCTTTTCTCTCGTTGTATGTGTTCTACCACAAATTTATCCCACATTTCACTGAACTGGGAGCTCCATTGACGGAAACCTTGAAAAAGGGATTCCCGGACCAAATCATTTGGACACCAGAATGTGAGACTGCCTATAGCCGGTTAAAGGAGGCCTTGGTCTGCAAACCTGTATTACAGCTCCCTGACCTTTCCAAACCATTTGTGTTGAGAACGGATGCGAGTGCGATTGGGATTGGGGCAGCCCTGTTACAGGAAGGGAAAGACGATGCTTCGGTTTTGAAACCTGTGGCATACACAAGCAAGAAACTACTCCAGGCTGAGAGGAATTATTCAACCGTCGAGAGAGAGTGCCTGTCTCTTGTATGGGCAGTGCAAAAATTCCAGCCTTATTTGTATGGAGTTAAGTTTCGAGTCCAGTCGGATCATCAGCCTCTGATGTTCCTGGCTACTTCTCAGAAGCTCAACGCCCGTTTGATGCGGTGGTCGTTGTTACTTCAACCTTATAATTTCACAGTGGAGTACATTCCTGGGAAGGAAAATGTTGGAGCGGATTTCTTGTCAAGACACCCAGCTCCTGAAGAAGAGGAATGAATCACCTGGATTAAACTCACGGTGGAGAAGAGTGAGATGGACTACTCTCTTAAGAAGGGGCCTATGTCACAAAATAGACCACCGTGATTAACCGGTGATGACAATAAAAGGCGTTCGGATTAACGACATGTTCGAGGCCACCGGTTGTTTTAACAAATACAGAACAACAGTCCGGGTTACAGCTGCACGTGTTTACATCTGGTCGACAGATTATTAACATTCGGTGGTGAGGGAGATAAATCCCTGCATCGCTTTGACAGTTTATCAACATTCGAATACAGATAGAACCCGTCAGATCCTGGTTACAATCAGATGTCAACCATCACAGGTCGGGCAAATTTAACAGCTGCAGATGTGTAGGGGAAGTGAGTGAGATGACTCAATACACCACTTTGATAGTTTATCAACAGGCCGGATCAACGTAGAATTGCCAGCTAGGGACATGAAATAGTCCCGTCTGTCATTTAGAATTTCCGGACATCACGCGGATTGGCGGCGTGTTGTGGAAGCTCGTTGTTGGGATCGTACAGGAACTCGCTGGATTGTTTTGGGAGTCAAAACAAGTGATGACAACTCTGACAGTGACTAAGCCAGGGGAGATGGATTCCTGACAAGGGATGATCGGCCCAAAATAACACCTGTGTGCACATCTAAAATAACGTCACGTGACCAATTTTAGGCGGTTGCCAAAAACCAGATTGGGGGGTAACTGGTGTAACTCGAAACGTCGATCTAGGAAGACGTGCTTTGGCACTGCGGTTAGGGAGTTAATAACATCTAACGTGTGCTGGATATATTATATTTATGGATTCCTGACAAGGGATGATCGGCCCAAAATAACACCTGTGTGCACATCTAAAATAACGTCACGTGACCAATTTTAGGCGGTGGCCAAAAACCAGATTGGGGGTAACTAGTGTAACTCGAAACGTCGATCTAGGAAGACGTGCTTTGGCACTGCGGTTAGGGAGTTAATAACATCTAACGTGTGCTGGATATATTATATTTATGGATTCCTGACAAGGGATGATCGGCCCAAAATAACACCTGTGTGCACATCTAAAATAACGTCACGTGACCAATTTTAGGCGGTTGCCAAAAACCAGATTGGGGGGTAACTAGTGTAACTCGAAACGTCGATCTAGGAAGACGTGCTTTGGCACTGCGGTTAGGGAGTTAATAACATCTAACGTGTGCTGGATATATTATATTTATGGATTCCTGACAAGGGATGATCGGCCCAAAATAACACCTGTGTGCACATCTAAAATAACGTCACGTGACCAATTTTAGGCGGTGGCCAAAAACCAGATTGGGGGGTAACTAGTGTAACTCGAAACGTCGATCTAGGAAGACGTGCTTTGGCACTGCGGTTAGGGAGTTAATAACATCTAACGTGTGCTGGATATATTATATTTATTTTACACGTGCCTGTCATGGCAAACTTAGATGTGATTGAGTAAACACTGCAGTGCCGTATAAGGTAGAACCTATTATAATTAGTTCTAATTAATATAGGCTGTAGCCTTGTTAAAACCAGAGTGTGATGATTAGCTCTGTTAGTGGAAAACTAGGTAGAGTAGGGAAGTGATACTTGGCTCTGTTAGTTGAAAATAGATTAGTATAGTGTTGATAAGCTCTACTAGTTGAGAATTGAATAATGGGGGATAATTGGGATCTTCCAGTGGTTGCTCCCTGGTCGGGAGGGGGGGGGGGGGGGGGGTTCCGCACGCTGTTGGTTGTATTTTTTTTTCTTCTTGTCTTGGCCTGATGAAAACCTATGTGTTCAGTTCATCTGACCCTGACAGAGTTAGGTTCATTGTATTTTGCTGAGCAAGGGCCAATGGCCACGACCATCTAATAGAGATCAGTAACGGGGAGGCTATCACCAGTTGTATGATTTATTTTACAGGTTCCCTCTGGTTGGAAGGAAGAACACGGAACCAAGGAAAAATCCGATCCCGGATAAAGTTTGGCGCTGGAAGATTGGCCAGCAACTTTATCAATGGGTCTGTGCTAGAAGAAGCTGATAAACATTGCTCAGTGGAGCTGAATGGTATATGTATCCCACCGGATAAATACCGAATGAGTTTTAGGTCATACCAGTTTTAACACACCAGTAGTGATGGATATTCAGTTCACTTATGACTACAACAAAAATAAAGGACTCTATTGGAGTATAGACAATAACTGTTTAATAGTGAGAACTATAGAACATTTCGCAAGAAGACAAAACGTCATGTCCATAGGACAGTGTTCCATGTTTTTTTTCACTGCGCAGAAATTATGAAGTCTGAGTTTCTATAAACTATTAGGAACAGTTGTGTTAGGAACAATAATATAATTTTTTCCACGGATTATATAGTTGAATGGGATTCAGATCTCATGGTCATCAGAGCTCCTGGAGGAGGACATGTCTGGAGAGAAGGACACGACTTCGGTGAGGTCCATTGTACTGATTCTTGTGATGTCGTGTAATCCTTGCCATGATGAGTGGACTCTGAACATGAACTCTGTGGTCTGACCTATAAATTTACATTAGAATACACGACACACATTTTCTTCGCATACACGTCTCATATACGTTACACTTTTCTTTTAATAAATTAATCTTTATTAATTTTTAGAAGCAAGAGTTGTTGAATATGTTGCGTGGGGAAGAATGAGAGGAGGCATAGTGCGACAGTGAGAGAGAGAGGGGGGAAAGGGTGTCCACGGGCTGATGGAGTGTGTTGGACGGAAGCTTGTGGATTCTCCGTGATATGGATAGGAAAGAAAAATTATAATGTGGGTGTTGACTCCCCTCACTCCAGTGACGACACTTTAAAGGATGACACGACACAGACAATAGGGATTATCAGAATAAGATGAATGGTAATGTGTTTAGGGATTGGCTCGTGAATACTGTGCTTCCATCCCTAGATAGACCGTTGTGTCCATTTATGGACAATACATGATATCAATGTTGTTGCCCAAGAAGACAAACTACCTACAGCATAGAGCACAAAGGGAGCAATAAAGATATGGTTCCGAATGCAAAACATACCATTTCCAGAAAGGTATTTCTAGCTAGAATTGTAATCACTTGTAAAACAGACGCCAAAAAGCAAGAAATATCAAATCGACAAGTTGATAGAAGAGCATCGTCATGGGTGCTTGAGACTTCCGCCATACCACTCTCATTTGAACCCTATAGAACTTGTATGGGCTAACATTAAAGGACAGGTGGCGGCTGACAATACTATATTCAAATTGTCTGACGTCAAGATACTAATCCAGTCCACGCTATTAAATATTGATAAAAGTTACTGGGAAAATGTGAGGACCATGTGTTGAAAGAGGAAGAGGATTATTGGAGAAAGGATGGATTGAATTTTATGCAAACGAGAGCAGTCATCAACCTACTGGAATGGTCCGACACAGATTAAGGTCTGAGCAGATCGCAGACCTTAATCCGCGTGCACGCTTACTGGGATATTTTGCTCCAACAATTCAGACTAATTGCAGGCAATAAACATTACAGCATCAGCACAATGTCAATGGCAACAGTTTGTATTCAACAGTGATGAATTTTCAATTCCGCAAGCCCTCAGCGGTGACAAACAACTGGTATTGAAGAAACAAAAACAACACTAAACGCATTGAATACCAACAGAAGAGTAATATTGCGGTGGAAACTGACATATTGTGGCATAACAAGAAACTTGAGAGCACACACGTTGTCAAATTAGTGGACAACACACGTGCAAACGAATCAATCTATAAACTTAAATGAAAAGAGGACCAACATCTTGGTCGTTAAAAAGAAAGCCCACTACAGAGACACTGACAACTATTTTCATAGTGCAAAACAGGTAATCATGTTCCGTCTCTGAACAGTAAACAGCAGAGCAGACAATCTTTCACGAAGACTCAAAGCGGGTCTGTCACCCATGTGTACGTATGAACAAACTACACAGACAGCTGAACAGATCCTTAAAAATTGACACATTATGACTAAATTGCGGTATCATTTCTGGTCACTCCATACCCACATTAACGCACAGGTATTTGGAAGCTTTCACGAACTCAATATAAAAAGCTAAATGCATCCTAGTAACATGAATACTTGTGTACAATTATTAACCAGCAGCTGAAGAAACAAGAAGGAAATGAAAAATAAGGTAAGAAATATATTCCTTCTACTTTACTGTCAATTTACACATTATTTACCCCATGCCTCTGTAAATTCTCTCTCTTTACTAATATTACACATTGCACCCCTCTAGGGAGTCTCTGCGGTGAAGTAGTCAAGCCGTCTGACTCGGACTCCGAAGGTTGTATGTTCGATTCCTTCATTTCACGAGTGTATTTTTTCGGAGACTTCCGAGGGTCGTCGCTGGAGCTACGGAGTTCGTGCTTTGTGCGACGCTTTCCGCCCTGTGGAAAGAGACTGAGTTATATGGGATAAAAACCCGATGCAATTTAGTCGACCTTGCCGACTTTGTACTTGTGTCCTTACTAGAAATAACGTGGTTTACTGTAATACAAGTTTGTTAGCGTGAATTCACTACATTTTCCCCAAAACATCAAAGAAATGTCTCCGCTTTTGATAATTTAAGTTGCTTTTGGACCTATCAAAGACATATTCCTTGGGTGGAGGTAAATATAAGACGGCAGGAAAATTTTCATAACGATGCAACAGACAGTTTTCAAATTAATTGATCGTGAATGACGGCATTCATTTCTGGACATACTATAGCTGTTACAGCCGACAGATTGACAAAGGAGGCGAAAGACTACGTCAGCCTTATATGGCGATAACCAATGATGAGGCCAAGAGGTTTATCATAAGCAGTTGCAGAACCAAATTAAAGTCCGATCATTCAGGTCACCAGACAGATAATGCTTTATACCAACTCAACCGAAAAGAACAAGCAACAGTCTTCAGACTGCGGGCAGGATACAACAGGCTGAAATACCACATGTGTAATAATCTAAAGAAATGAAATCATGATGAATGTAATTGTGTAACTGGTATAATGACATTTAGACATTTGTTGAAGGAGTGTCAAACATTTGCAGAACAGAGAAAAGATTTCTTTTCCTGCACCCACTCCATTATAATACAATCTCTGTGGGGACGTCAACCAGCTTAATGTATCTGCTGCTTTCTTTGCATTTATTTATACTGACTTCTGAAAGTAAACGAAGAAGACGAAGAAGAAGATTAACTATTACACGAGAAAGAGAGAGAGAGAGAGAGAGAGAGAGAGAGAGAGAGAGAGAGAGAGAGAGAGAGAGAGAGAGAGAGAGAGAGGGGTGGGGGTGGGTGGGAGAGAGGTTAAAAGCCAGAAGATCGGATTAATTCCACCGGGTTCTATCCCATATGGTTCAGTCTTCTTTCTACTGAGCGGCCTGTCTTAAGCGTCCAATAGAGCATGGACTCCATGGCTCCAGTGACGAACCCCCAAGTTTCTCCAAACAATGACACCTGCAAACTGCGAGCTGGAAAATAATCCGCCACGACCTCCGCAGTGGGAAGCAGGCAGGTTACCACTTAGTCACGGAGACTCCTAAACATAAATATGTCCCAGTTTCATGCTATGGGCTTGTGATATGATAGGGCCACCGTATTGTATTTTCCTGAAATGCATGGAGGAAACATGCTCAATCTTTCCCTCACTTAACGAGGCGACGGTGAACCCTCGTCCGACTACGTTCATGGCATTTTCAGCGCAGCTTTCTATCAACCACGCTAATGTGCCCGCTGATGATCCTGTGTTAACTATTAATAAATGTGTGTCGTGCGGGTGATATTTAAGTACAGGAATAAGACCAAGAACAATATGATGAGTTATATATTATAGTGAATAGATGTATCGATTACTCAAATATGCCGAGATTTCAACAATTAAGTTATTAAAACATGTGTTGTGCAGACAGAAAGACCTATAGTAAATCCGCGAGGATAAGAAATGTTATACTGTATTAGTGACTATGCGTGTTATCTGTTTAAGCCGAGATGATTCATCTATTCACTTCATATGATTTATAACTCCGCAGCATTAATACGACGAGATGCAGCGGGATATTCCAGGCAACAAATTGTGCAATCATATGTTTGTGGCTTTTTTAAAATTTAAATTCACTAAAGGAATACATCGTTTTGAATTTCTGAGTCTAAAAGATAGCTCTTTTTGTTCTCTGTCATCGTTTTATCAGCATGCTAGAGCAATGTGTGAGAGCAGTGTGTGAGAGAAATGTGTGAGAGCAGTGTTTAAGAGCAATGTGTGAGAGCAATGAGCGAGAGCAATGATTAAGAGCAATGAGTGAGAGCAAAGTGTGAGAGCAGTGTGTAGGAGCAATGTGTGATAGCAGTGTGTAAGAGCAATGTGCGTGAACAATGGTTTAGGGCAATGTGTGAGAGTAATGTGTAAGAGCAATGTGTAAGAGCAATGTGTAAGAGAACAATGTGTAAGAACAATGTGTGAGAGCAATGTGTAAGAGGAATATGTGTGAGCAATATGTAAGAGCAATGTGTGAGAGCAATGTGTAAGAGCAATGTGTGAGATCAGTGTGTAAGAGCACTGTGCGAGAGCAGTGTGCACTAGCATTAAAGTCTTAAGACGTTAAGTGTGAAAGAACAGTGTATAAGAGCCATGTGAGAAAACCCGGGTCAATGAGGTCTTTCTGGTGAATGCCGATTCCATCGACGATGAATTGTAGTTTTCGTGGAGGACTTTTGTGTTGGCATTCTGGTGGCGGAATTATGCACAGTATACCTGTGCGGGCTGTTGGATTGCCGAGACTCTTATCTGTTCCAATTTTCACATTGGACAGTGGGGGAATTTTGTGTGATATTCACTGGCACAGGAACGGAGCATAATGGGGGTGACCCGTTGCTGTGAAGTTGGAACCTCGACTAACTAACTAACTATAAGAGCAATGTATAAGAGCAGTGTGTAAGAGCAATGTATAAGATGAATTTGTAATAGCAGTGTATACAAACAGTGTAAGTGTAGTGTATAAGAGCCGTGTATTAGATTAATTTGTAAGAGCAGTTTATAAGACTAATTTGTAAGCGATGTGTGTACGAACAGTGTGTAAGAAGAGTGTGTAAGAGCAGTTTGTAAGAGCAGTTTGTAAGAGAAATGTGTAAGAGCAGTTTATAAGAGCAGTGTTTAAGAGCAGTGTTTAAGAGCAGTGTGTAAGAAGAACAGCGTTTCAGAACAGTATGTAACAACCGTGTATATAATAATTTGTTAGAGCAGTGTATGAGCACACTGCCGTTATTTATACTGACCAAGTAGAAATAAAGTATGCACAAGTCGGATTAAGTTATTTTACAATTCAAACATATGCTAGTAGAAGTGAAACAAGAAAGAAATGAAAATCGTAAACTAGTTAGAAAAATTAATCTTAGACAGTCAAGATTTTGGGCATGTTATGATAAGAAATAAACTGGAGATTTTGGTGACAACTTTTAAGACTGAAGGGTAAAGAAAGAGAGGAAGGCTAACAGATATATATCAAGATGCTTTGACGACACTGCATAATCGAGACAAGAACGCAGAGCTGATCAATGACTCTGGTGATCGTATGAGATCGCGGAACATGACCGCCCAGGCTTATCGGCGTGGCACATGATGATGATGATAAATAAAACGTGGAAACGGAGTATACTTACTACACAGATATATCAGTCACTGGAAAACCGTTGCTTTTAAACTAACATGCGGAAAAAAACCGAGCCATATGGGATAAAACCCGGGTCAATGAAGTCTTTCTGGTGACTGCCGATTCCATCGACGATGAACTGTAGAAGGACTTTTGTGTTGGCATTCTGGTGGCGGCATTATGCACATTGTACCTGTGCGGGCTGTTGACTTGCCGAGACTCCTGTCTTTTCCACTTTTCACATTGGGCAGTGAGGAGCATTTTGTGTGATATTCATTGGCATAGAAACGGAGCATAATGGGGGCGACCCATTGCCGTGAAGTTGGAACCGCGACTAACTAACTAACTAACTATCTAACTAACTAACTATCTAACTAACTAACTATCTAACTAACTATCTAACTAACTAACTAACTAACTAACTAACTATCTAACTAACTAACTAACTAACTAACTAACTATCTAACTAACTAACTAACTAACTAACTATCTAACTAACTAACTAACTATCTAACTAACTAACTAACTGACTAACTATCTAACTAACTAACTAACTAACTAACTATCTAACTAACTAACTAACTATCTAACTAACTAACTAACTAACTATCTAACTAAATAACTATCTAACTAACTATCTAACTAACTAACTAACTAACTATCTAACTAACTAACTAACTATCTAACTAACTAACTAACTATCTAACTAACTAACTAACTAACTATCTAACTAACTAACTAACTAACTAACTAACTAACTATCTAACTAACTAACTAACTATCTAACTAACTAACTAACTAACTAACTATCTAACTAACTAACTAACTAACTAACTATCTAACTAACTAACTAACTATCTAACTAACTATCTAACTAACTAACTAACTATCTAACTAACTAACTAACTATCTAACTAACTATCTAACTAACTAACTAACTATCTAACTAACTAACTAACTAACTAACTATCTAACTAACTATCTAACTAACTATCTAACTAACTAACTAACTATCTAACTAACTAACTAACTAACTATCTAACTAACTAACTAACTATCTAACTAACTATCTAACTAACTAACTAACTATCTAACTAACTAACTAACTATCTAACTAACTATCTAACTAACTAACTAACTATCTAACTAACTAACTAACTAACTAACTAACTAACTATCTAACTAACTAACTAACTATCTAACTAACTAACTAACTAACTATCTAACTAACTAACTATCTAACTAACTAGCTAACTAACTAACTAACTAACTAACTAACTATCTAACTAACTAACTAACTATCTAACTAACTAACTAACTATCTAACTAACTAACTAACTAACTATCTAACTAACTAACTAACTAACTAACTAACTATCTAACTAACTAACTAACTATCTAACTAACTAACTAACTAACTATCTAACTAACTAACTATCTAACTAACTAACTAACTAACTATCTAACTAACTAACTAACTATCTAACTAACTGACTAACTATCTAACTAACTAACTAACTAACTAACTATCTAACTAACTAACTAACTATCTAACTAACTAACTAACTAACTATCTAACTAACTAACTATCTAACTAACTAACTAACTATCTAACTAACTAACTAACTGACTAACTATCTAACTAACTAACTAACTAACTATCTAACTAACTAACTATCTAACTAACTAACTAACTATCTAACTAACTAACTATCTAACTAACTAACTAACTAACTAACTAACTAACTAATTAACTAACTAACTAACTAACTAACTAACTAACCAACTAACTAACTAACTAACTAACTAACTAACTAACTAATTAACTAACTAACGACTGACTAACATAAGAAATACATTCACAGATAGAGATAAGCACTTATAGATATAAATGAAAGAAACATATATCTCAGAACAGACTAGATGTCATTGCCTCTCCTGGATTCCAACTTACCTTGTGGGATAAAAACTGTCAGAAATAAAATGCACGAAACAATTGTAAACATATTTGTCTTTACTGTGAGGTTATCTAGAGGACAGAAACCTTAGTGCGACTAGGCGGCCCAGACTGGCGACTTTCTATATATTTGTGACCAGAACATAAGATAACACAATGCAAGATTATAGATTTCGTTTGTGGTGGGAGGTGCGAGGTATAAGTCCGCGGTGGTGAACATATTATTAATTACGTGTTGTTGATCGGGCAAGGTTTGATATTATTATACACAAAGGGAGTGGAGTTGGGGGAGGGGTGGGAGGGGTCGAATGTTCTTATTCTTCTTCTTCTTCTTCTTCTTCTTCTTCTTCTTCTTCGTTGTCGTCGTCTTCTTCTGCACTTAATCTCAAATTGGGGTAGAGACCCTCAACCAAGTCACTTCAAGCCGTGCTATCTTTTGCTATCTCCTGCAGTTTCCGCCATCGTCATCATGCACCACGCCGATAAGCATGGACGGTCGTGTTTCGCCATCTTACGCCATCACTAGAGTAGTTGTTCAGTTCTGTGTTCTTGTCCGGACCAAGCTCTTTTCATGTCCTCCCAATATTATTTATTTCTGTCTTTAATTCTCTTCTATAAGTGTTTATGTCTCTGGCTATTTCGTTTCCCTTGTGGTTTTCAGAGAATAGAGTATCTAGTGAGTGTAGAGGTGGAATTTGGATACTAGCATAAGTTTCTTTAACTCGGCGTAATCACCAATAACATTCATTGTTGTATTGGACAGTTTCAGTTTACCAACTCCCTGATCACGCATTCGTGTCTCATTTCTGAAAGCAGCAATACATCACACACATGTGACAGTGGAGACGTTGGGAAATGTCCAGCTGTGATGCACAGGGCGTTGTTTCTACAGCTTTGTTATAGCTCTAATTTCTATTTATCATAACTATATTTGAGGGCTGAATTGCAGTAGCTTAATTTCGACATATTTTTACTTCTGAATTTTGTATTTGGTTCATCCAACATTGATTTCAATATAGATGAACTAATGTATACAGACTCTAATAGACCGAGTTTAACATAGATGAACGAGTGTATACAAACTCTAGCACTCAGAGTTCAACATAGATGAACGAGTTTATACAGACTACAGCACATCAAGTTGAACATAATTTTGAACGAGTGTATACAGACTCTAGACATTTCATAAATAAACACACACAGTATTGTTTAGCACTCATAGAAGTGAGAAGAATGAAGTAGAGACTAGAGGACGCAATAGACAACATAAACATTGAATGCTATAGCTACCGACCGGGATTCGAACCTGTCACCTCCAAAGGACCACGGCCTCTCGCTGCAGGAATAAACGTACTTCGACTGGGGTTTGTAGTTGGTCATGCGTCGAAGTACAATTGTTCCTGCTGCAAGGCGCCCTCCTTTGGAGGTGACAGGTTCGAATCCTTGTCTGTAACTATAGCTTTCAAATTGTGTGTTGTCTATTGCGTCCTCTAGTCTCTACTTCCTTCTTATCACTTCTATGAGCGCCAAACAATACTATGTGTGTTCATTTATGAACTGTCTTAATGGTCTCTAAGGGTCCCCCAATTTATTTCCTGTATTATATAGGCTCTAGCGCACAGAGTTCAGCATAGATGAATGAGTGTATACAGATTCTAACAGATCAATTTCAAAATAGATGAACGAGTGTTTACAAATTTTAGTACATCGTGTCTAACATTACTGTGCGAATATAGAGTAACGCAAGGTGTTCTACGTAGATGCACGAGTGCATAGAGACTACCTCATCTAGTTCAACATAACACTCGCCAGCAGGCCAGGTTTTCATTGGTTAGATCCGCATCCGGGTGAATTCAAATTTTCCAAATATGGCCCAGTCTAAATGTGTACGAGGAAATGTCTCCAGAAGTAAAGGCGACAAATCGTGATGCTGCCCACTTCACCACCCAGTGTCGAGTGGTCTATAAAAATATGGGTTTAGCACCTCATACCCAATGCACCTTAGAAGATGTAAATGGGTCCTTTACATCTTAATTGTTTACCCAGATCGAACAAGTCTATAGAACTGGTATCATGAAATGTGCTGGAATGTAAAGGTAACTATCGTGATATTGACCATGAATCTGACCCAGCGCCGATTGGTCTAAATAAATACAGGGCTAGCATCATATAGCAAAGATCCCTGTAGGTATTCTAGGGTCATTTACTCAGTTGTGACCTGCAAAAAGCAATATTTATATTCTGCGTTGTTGGTGTTCAAATCAAATGTGTCACCACCGGTAAAGAGGTTATTGTATCCACACAAACGCAACCTCTCCAATGCATAGGTTGCGAACTCTGCAGAGCTACATTATCAATAAATAAAACGTTTAGTTCGTTGCATTTTCTTTACAGGATGTTGCAGTCAACCCCATAACATTTTGGTTGTTTGTGATTTACCAGGCACTTTTATTTCAGTAGTTTGCCATTTCTTACTGAAAGTCCGACGTCTTACACCATCGAAATCAGCGCAAAACTTTCTGCTTCTAACTCGTCCACAGCTGATTTCGAACCCTAGATGCGCTATATCGGGGAATAGTGAAACAGTACTCTCATTATCCTCTAGCCAGAATACACGTTAGAAAATATAAAACAAATAACCAGAAACAGTAATGAATGCAATATTTTTATTCAACATTACCAATGACGAAAATTTCTTTGCATTGTTTCCTTATATGATAACTTTAATAGTTTGAATTAATATAACCAAAGACTCAATGATTAAACTGGCGCAGCGTTTACCAAACCACCAGGTAATTTTCTTCAGGAGTATTCGTGTACTAAATGCTAAAATAATGTTCTTTCTTCCGAGAATATATCGTCACGTGAATGTTATTATCTAAGCAGGAATGCCGTGTCCACTTGCCAGATCTAATTTTTGCATTCTCCCTCATATGCAACTGTCTCCTCGTGACATCTTTGAGAGAGCAGGATGCAGTTGTTCCGGTAGGTGTTTCCGTCAGTTCCACACACTGGAGCGTATTCTGTGACACAATTAACTTTGATTTCACATTCGGCAGGCTCTCTGCATCGACCGGTGTAGAACAGTTTGTTTTCTCCACAGTTGCTTGACAACATGTAGCATCGGTTGGTGTAAGTGACTCCATCCATCCCACAAACTTCATTTATCTCCGTTGAACACTTAAACATGGGACAATCAGCCCGTCTCAACGTGTAGGCTGAAATGAAAGTGAATGATAATGACACATAGCGTACGCTAGTATTTAACAAAATACGATACAAAGGGAAGACAGTTTTAACAAATACTGACATGTCTTTAACAACTATAAGAGACTTTGGAACCACGCCAGGAAACTATAACAGTAAAGTTGTGAGACCATGTATAATTGCTGTCACAACATATCGGTGTGAATCATGGGTCATTACGCAATCATTTAAGAATAACTATGATTCCCTCGCTCTGCTACTGGGTTGAGTGCGTGGAGCGACACTGTGAGCTTTGAATATCGTGTGGAGTGCTTTTACATCTGTCCGCAGTTGTTTCTAGCGTGAACTGCATGTACAGACAAAATTGTGGCTGGCCGGTCGCTGAACTAACTGGGTTGCCTTATGCAATTATGTGTGGCTGCTGGTTTTCAAGTGACTGCCGCTTCCTTCGACGATAAACTGTATCTTTTGTTGCGGACTTCTATGTTGGCATTCTGGCAGCGGCAACTATCCATAATATACCTGTGCGCGCTGTTGGTTTGCCAAGACTCCTGTCTGTTCCACTTTTTACATAGGGCAGTGAGGAGCAGTTTGTGTGCTATTCACTGGCACAGGAACGGAGCATAATGCGGCAACCCTTTGCCGTAAAGTTGGAACAGCGACTAACTAACTAAAGAATAAATACGAAGCTGTTCAACTTAAACGTGACTTAACATTTCTCGTTCATCCAAAAAAGGATAATATCTACACTTTACGAGATCTGAACATGAAGATAAGGGGCACATAAACAGTATCTCATAATGTAAATTACTTGTGACATTTTGCCATGGGTTGTAGTATTTTTTTTTTTTTTTTGAAGCACCATGTAACAAGGTATAGTCTGTCATGACGACACAGTGCCAGTAGTAGTATACATTGTCCACGTCCCAAGGAGACGGGTGAGTGTATTCTATCGGGAAGAAGACACGTCCCAAGAGGCGCGTGCGTGTATTCTCTAGGGAAGAAGACACGTCCCAAGGAGATGCGCGTGTTCTTTAGGGAAGAACACGCGTCCCAATGAGATGTGTGAGTGTATTCCCTAGGGAAGAACACGCGTCCCAATGAGATGTGTGAGTGTATTCTCTAGGGAAGAAGACGCGTCCCAATGAGATGTGTGAGTGTATTCTCTAGGGAAGACGAAACGTCCCAAGGAGACGCATGAGTGTATTCTCTAGGGAAGAAGACAAGTCCCAAGGAGACGCGTGAATGTATTATCTATGGAGATCAGCTGATTCTGTCATGAGGTCGGTCGGATGAGGGTTCAGCACCTGAGTTCGTCGTCCGCTACAGCGCAGGCAAGAAAGGCCACCTATCCCCCTTTGCATTCAAGCCTATAGAATATGATACACCTGGCACATCACAGCTGCTAATAGACTGGAAGGAATGCACCCCTTGTACACATGAAATGTGGTCGAACGCCTGTGGGACCAGGTGGAGAAAGCGAGGGAACAGATTGAGAACCCGTATGTGGAAAGAATGAAATTGCGGGGGATCGGCGGAGGTTCTGGAATAATCTCACAACTGAGAGGGAAGACCAGGAGAACTTTCAATCAGATAGCGGTGGGAACGATTAGTAGTATGTTTCTTCGCTGGCTGTTGAACGAGGGAATGGAGCGCATGTGGAAGTGTCCTGAGTGCAGTGATGTCGGTTCTTAGCTCAACATAATAAGCTCAACATTACGGACTCTCGGCAAGTTTACTATTTTTCCACCGCTCATGAAAACCCAGTTGGTTTTTTTTTAAGCTTAACATTGGGAAGGACCCCTCTGCCAGACATTTACAGTGAAAATAGCCATGTGGTAACAGATCGGGATGAGAGGCTCTATACCAGCCTCAGCCTGATAGCTGCAGAATACATTTTAAAACTTGTGTGACTTGAATATCAATGTATCGGACTTAAAACCTCAAAAATTATTAGTTGGGGAAACCTTTGAGGCCATAAATGAACACATTGATTGGCACTCATAGAAGTTGAAGAAAGTTAGTTAGTTAGTTAGTTAGTTAGTTAGTTAGTTAGTTAGTTAGTTAGTTAGTTAGTTAGCTAGTTAGTTAGTTAGTTAGTTAGTTAATTATAAGTTAGGTAGTAAGTTAATTAGTTAGTTAGTTAATTAGTTAGTTAGTTAGTTAGTTAGTTAGTTAGTTAGTTAGTTAGTTAGTTAGTTAGTTAGTTAGTTAATTAGTTAATTAGTTAGTTAGTTAGTTAGTTAGTTAGTTAGTTAGTTAGTTAGTTAGTTAGTTAGTTAGTTAGTTATAAGTTAGTTAGTTAGTTAGTTGGTTAGTTATAAGTTAGTTAGTTAGTTAATTATAAGTTAGTTAGTTAGTTAGTTAGTTAGTTAATTAGTTAATTAGTTAGTTAGTTAGTTAGTTAGTTAGTTAGTTAGTTAGCTAGTTAGTTAGTTAGTTAGTTAATTATAAGTTAGGTAGTAAGTTAATTAGTTAGTTAGTTAATTAGTTAATTAGTTAGTTAGTTAGTTAGTTAGTTAGTAAGTTAGTTAGTTAGTTAATTAGTTAATTAGTTAGTTAGTTAGTTAGTTAGTTAGTTAGTTAGTTAGTTAGTTAGTTAGTTAGTTATAAGTTAGTTAGTTAGTTAGTTGGTTAGTTATAAGTTAGTTAGTTAGTTAATTATAAGTTAGGTAGTAAGTTAATTAGTTAGTTAGTTAATTAGTTAATTAGTTAGTTAGTTAGTTAGTTAGTTAGTTAGTTAGTTAGCTAGTTAGTTAGTTAGTTAGTTAGTTAGTTAGTTAGTTAGTTAGTTAGTTAGTTAGTTAGCTAGTTAGCTAGTTAGCTAGTTAGTTAGTTAGTTAGTTAGTTAGTTAGTTAGTTAGTTAGCTAGTTAGTTAGTTAGTTAGTTAGTTAGTTAGTTAATTATAAGTTAGGTAGTAAGTTAATTAGTTAGTTAGTTAATTAGTTAATTAGTTAGTTAGTTAGTTAGTTAGTTAGTTAGTTAGTTAGTTAGTTAGTTAGTTAGTTAATTAGTTAATTAGTTAGTTAGTTAGTTAGTTAGTTAGTTAGTTAGTTAGTTAGTTAGTTAGTTAGTTAGTTAGTTAGTTAGTTAGTTATAAGTTAGTTAGTTAGTTAGTTGGTTAGTTATAAGTTAGTTAGTTAGTTAATTAAAAGTTAGTTATTTAGTTAGTTAGTTAGTTAGTTAGTTAGTTAGTTAGTTAGTTATAAGTTAGTTAGTTAGCTAGTTAATTATAGTTAGTTAGTTAGTTAGTTATAGTTAGTTAGTTAGTTAGTTAGTTAATTAGTTAGTTAGTTAGTTAGTTAGTTAGTTAGTTAGTTAGTTAGTTAGTTAGTTAGTTAGTTAGTTAGTTAGTTAGCTAGTTAGTTAGTTAGTTATAAGTTAGTTAGTTAGTTAGTTGGTTAGTTATAAGTTAGTTAGTTAGTTAATTAAAAGTTAGTTATTTAGTTAGTTAGTTAGTTAGTTAGTTAGTTAGTTAGTTAGTTAGTTAGTTATAAGTTAGTTAGTTAGCTAGTTAATTATAGTTAGTTAGTTAGTTAATTATAGTTAGTTAGTTAGTTAGTTAGTTAGTTAATTAGTTAGTTAGTTAGTTAGTTAGTTAGTTAGTTAGTTAGTTAGTTAGTTAGTTAGCTAGTTAGTTAGTTAGTTATAAGTTAGTTAGTTAGTTAGTTGGTTAGTTATAAGTTAGTTAGTTAGTTAATTATAAGTTAGTTAGTTAGTTAGTTAGTTAGTTAGTTAGTTAGTTAGTTAGTTAGTTGGTTAGTTATAAGTTAGTTAGTTAGTTAATTATAGTTAGTTAGTTAGTTAATTATAGTTAGTTAGTTAGTCAGTTAGTTAGTTAGTTAGTTAGTTAGTTAGTTAGTTAGTTAGTTAGTTAGTTAGTTAGTTAGTTATAAGTTAGTTAGTTAGTTAGTTGGTTAGTTATAAGTTAGTTAGTTAGTTAATTATAAGTTAGTTAGTTAGTTAGTTAGTTAGTTAGTTAGTTAGTTGGTTAGTTATAAGTTAGTTAGTTAGTTAATTATAGTTAGTTAGTTAGTTAATTATAGTTAGTTAGTTAGTTAGTTAGTTAGTTAGTTAGTTAGTTAGTTAGTTAGTTAGTTAGTTATAAGTTAGTTAGTTAATTATAAGTTAGTTAGTTAATTAGTTAGTTAGTTAGTTAGTTAGTTAGTTAGTTAGTTAGTTAGTTAGTTAGTTAGTTAGTTAGTTAGTCGACAGATCATCCTCATTGCACATGGAACCATTCAGTCCATAAGTGCTCGGATCCCCTCCTCAGCAAATCCGCAGCGTGTAGCAGCTAACGACACCAGTTCTGTGTTGGTTTATCAATCTTCTTTGGCTTCCTGCGTAGTGTTCTTGTTTGGCCACCCCTCTTTTAATTTGCTGTTCTCGCAGTCTGGCCATGGTTGTAGATTCACAGTCATCACTTGGTTCTCGCAAAAGTCTTACTTCTCGTAGAGCATTCAGAATGTCATCCTGGTCCATGGCGCGTCCGTCCTTCACAGTAGCGAAGAAAGAAAGAGAGACTAGAGGACACACTAGACAACATAGCAATTGAAAGCTATAGTTACCGACTGGGATTCGAACCTATCGACTCTACATGAACGCAGCAGATCGCTGCAGGAACAAGTGTACTTCGATGCATGACCAACTAGACACCCCTAAAGATTGTGTCTTCATTAGTCATGTCTATCATTCAACTGAACCCACAATTATGGAACACTGACAGAATATATATCAAACCATTGAAATAGCAACATAGGTTTCAGAATGTTATATTAAACTAGCATAGGTCTAACAACAAATACACAGGGCCGTAATGCTGTGTCCAGTGTGTTAAGGGACATTTTAAGAAGAGAAATGATTGGTCTGTTCCATTGTTATGAGAGGCTGTCATTATTTGGCGGTGACAGATTCGAATCCCGGTCCTTAACTTTAGCTTTCAATGATTATGTTGTCTAATGCGCTCTTTAATCCCTTATTCTTTCTTCAACTTCTGTGAGCGCCAAACAATTTTTTAGTTGCATGTCCTTCACATGACGTAGAAGTCAACCCCAGGATTTTTGTTGTTCGTGATTCCTGGGCAAATTTTACGTTCAGTAGTTTGCCATTGCTTTCTGAACGACCGGCGCGTATACCTTTTTCGAAAAAAACCAGCACCGCAGTGTTTCGAACCCGGGTATACGGGCTCACAAACCGCGTTCGCCAGCCCCGGCCAAACAATAATGTGTTTTTATTTAAGACTTCAGACTCAGTCTTCCATGAATTTACAACGAATCGACCACTAATACCTAATGTTACATTTACCCCCTGCATAATGCATACCTATAATGTATGTGTAAAGCAGAGCACAACTCGTTTGATCAAATAGGAAAATTTATTGCCATGAAAAATTGATCAAGTAGAGTTTTGAAGTGCCTCTAGCACGATGTTAGCTTTTCTATTGTTTAGATTCTTCTATAGTCCATGCTCTGTAACGTTGGTTATCATACCTGTCCACAGCCTTCAGCCTTGTGTGCTGCCAGTCTAATACTGATGCTCCTCCAGGCCATGATGCCAAAGTATTGGTCTCGTCGTGCTTCTCTTGCCCTCCAACTTTCTTGTTGTGACGACATACTCTAGCTTTCCCCTTCTCAGGACATTCCCAAAGAGTGTCACTGTCTTCTTCTACTGGTGCAAGTAACCAGTCCCATTCGCATCAGAGCAGGTTCGAATTTTCTGTAAACTAACTGGACCCCCCGAAAAATGGTAGCAATCATTTCTTAGGAAGTAAAGAGGCCGACGTGGCACCGATCACAGTGCTCGCTGAGTGACTTTTGGTCTGTAAAACTATGGTTCTTTTTAACTCCATATTCTCAATGCGCCTTTGGTGTGTAAAAATTACCTTTACTTGACTATTGTTTGAAGTTGTGCCTGATTTCATGGAAACTGTCTAAAAAGTCTACCTCAGATTTGAAAAAATAAAAGTGTTCATTGAACGTTGTTATTTTGAGATACTTAGATCTGTTCATTGTAAAGTGGACATTTTAATCTTCAGATATTCACATATTTTCGTAAAAGAAGATAAATCGTGTCACTTTAATATTTATGAAATTTTTCATTATGATGTGTATTTCCCAAGTAAACAATTAATATTTTTGTGTTTAGTATAAGAAGAAAATGATGTAATACAACAGTGACAATTCGTCACTGTTTATAAGAAAGATGCAGAAACATATTTGAATCAGGAGAACATTTGCTGATGCTGAATGTGATATTTTGAAAGATTGTATGAGGAAGACTTGTAGAAACTCATTAGAATTATAACCAAAATTGACTAGTGCTGAATTTGATATTCCGTGAGTTTGAATGGGAAAGAATCAGGAGAACATTGGCTGATGCAAATTTGAGTTTGTGTGAAAACCCTATTAGCAAGTCCCCTGAAGAAATTCTGGACAACTTGCTTGCTTGCTTGCTTGTGTTCGTTGGCTTGAGCTCCAACGCGAAGTCCTGTATGTCAGATTAATGCAGCCTGTTGTCCAACATCAGTCTGATGTTGTACAGGACCTGAGGTTTGCGTGAGTATCCGTTGTCCCATGTCTGTCTTACTTGATAACTTGTATAGAGTTGTTTTATTTGTCTAACCTGTATCCATTATATCGTGTATCCATTATTTACCAGCATTCATTTACCTATATCTATTATTTATATTATCCAGTATTTACATGTATCCATTTATTTACCTGTATCTATTATTTACCTGTCTCACTTATTTACCTTTTCCATTATCTACCTGTATCCATTATTTAACTGTGTCCATTATTTACCTGTACCCATTATTTACCTGTATCCATTAATTACCTGTGTCCTTTATTTACCTGTATTCATTATTTACCTGTATCAAGAAGAGCCACTAGAAGCAAGGTGAATATTGCCAGCTTGAACATGATGTTGCAGTCAGGATGGTCTAGTATCACACAGGATCACAAGCCTCAGAAATCGGTAGTACGCTGTATCGCGTCAGTGTGGGTTTATATAGGGCGCTGATATCAGAAACTAGAACTGATTAACTACGAGCACAGCACAAGATACGCAAACAGGCGATGTGATAAGTTGTCCGAGATGTAACTAAGACATGTACAGTTTATTAGCACACATGATTGTACATTGAGGACCTGTAAAGTCAGAAATGTTTACTGACAAACTACGGATATTGGAGGGTGGGGTATAAGCAGACTTAAGATGATATACTAGGCAACAGGTGCATCTTGTATTGCAGTGAACCGCTATGATCACGCGGATGTTACGAGTTGGAATTCCGTAGTGTCCCGAGTTGTCACTTTGTATGTTGTCTGACTTGCCTTGTGATATTTGCATCTTTCTCTTTCTCTACTCTCATGAAGCAGAGCTCTGTGAATCAAGATCATTCGTCGCCAATTTCACGTGCAGTATTTCTTTTTCTTTCTTTCTTTCTTTTTTTTTTTTCACAAACTGTTCTCATAATCATGTAGTTTCATCACTGCATTGAGCAACAATAGAATCAGAAATTGACAGTACACGTGTCAGAAGGTTGTGGATAGACAATAGTTTGATACAAGAGAGACAACTGCATTTTATCCTGCATTTATTAATATGCAAGAGTTAGCTGGTTTATTTTGTTTAAAAGCAGTATTCTTTCTTTCTTTCTTTCTTTTTTTTCATTCGTTCAAACGGCATGAATTATGAAGATGAATATCATTAAGTGTTCACTGGTAATAAGAAAGCCCCGGGTGGATTACTTCATCAGCCTAAACATGAGATCAAGTAGCCCGACCTATATCATTTCAACTTGTTTGTATTTTCTCTACCTTCGGGATTAGAACCACGGTGCCGGTAACTGTCCCTTGAGCGTGGTCTACTGGCGAGCTATATAAATGTTTCATTTGTCCTTGGCCCTAACTGAACAGTCACCTCGGGTCTAGAGCGGGCGTCTTATTGCTTATCAGTTTGATCATTGCAAGTTTCATGTTTGTGGGCAGAAAGCGTGATCAAAGGCAGCTGCGCCGACTTCACCTTTGGAATTTGTCAATGTGCTCTTTGGCAGCTGCGGTTTCGCATCGAGGTGGAGTTGTGAACTTGGCCTGGACTGACTGGTCGATACAACCTAACTTGGGCACCAACATATGTCTTGGGTAGTGAATGCGCCTCGTATGTTATCAACCAGGTCATCCCCGAGTACCGACTGGTTTATACACATGTGGAACCTGTGCTGTATGCCTTATACACCTCGAGGTGTGTAGCAAGATTGTTTTACTTTTACTTTAACTATTACTTTTACTTTTAATTTTACTTTTATGTACCATATGCCCAATAGGCATTTAAGGAGTTTCAAAGGGTCTCCCTGCGAAGGAGTTAACGACTTTCTCCGTAGTAACGTATATCTCCGAAGGGGAACACAGCAGCTGCGAGAATCGGCAGCCGTTCGCGCCGCTCTGTAACTTACAGGGGTATGTGAGCCGGTCGTTCAGAAAGCAATGGCAAACTACTGAACGTAACACTTGCTTAGTAAATCAACAGCAGCTGAAAAATTCTGGTGTTGACTGCAACGTCCTGTAAGGGATATCCACATTAAATAATAAAAAGGGTACTTTCGTTAATTGTATATTTACTCAATGAAGCCATTGTGTGGCATTGCTAATAGTTTTCTGACAAACATCCATTTTCTGGAGAAAAGATAGAAGGGCGGAATTATATGACATATTGTGGATTAACGGGAAATGTGTAAGTTGGCGGAGATTACTGAAACCAGGGCATTTGTTACGTTTACGGCAATGACTTCACGGAAGTTGAAATCATAGTATATGTGATTGTAAATCAAGCCTGAGAGACCAACTTACTTGCATGAGATCACTACAACAATTTCTTTGTTGGTATTTATTTTGTAAAATTAGGTGTAATAACATATTGACATAGAGTACTGCTTCGATTGTCACTGTCTAAGCCTGTATCGTGTCATTACTTTAAGTCGTCACTATCATGAGCTGGGACCGAAGCAACAAGTGTGACAGTAACCCACAGCCTGACAAGTATACGATGGCAGACATTCGCTGGGAAGGGGCACGTCATAAATTACCCGATGTCTGGTACTAAAGGAGGTAAAGTGAATATCCTGATATGAGATTGATGAGGACATGGAAAGAGAAGTAGACAATTGGTACTGAGGACGCACTTAATGGTTGAACTTTCTTCTACACTGATAAACGAAGATACACTAGTTGGTTGAACTTTCTTGTACACTGATAAACGAAGATACACTAGTTGGTCGAACTTTCTGGTACACTGATAGAAGACGACACACTTAATGGTCGATCGTCTAGGTACATTTGCTCTTTCCGCGACGTGTTTAGGTAATTTAGACGTGATAGTTTTCTAAACTATCTTCCATCTAGAATGGTCATCTAACACCTCGCTCGACATTTCCACGCATCAACAGTACTCTTACATGCAGGCATGTACACTTGGGCCACAGATAGATGCATGTACGGCTCGCACTCTTGTAAGCGACGTTCTACGCTCATGTGCGGTCAGTGCACCGTTATCTCAAAGTGATTTGACGACCGTCGAGTCGGCGGTTCAGATGCCATCAGTCCAGTAGAAGGGGGACACCTTCCTATAACTTCCATGCCAGGCTTGTTCGAGTGAGTGATTCGTGAATACAGTGCGGGAGCGTGAGATGACAGTGAAAGCCTGAAGACTGAATCTGCATAAGCGTTCATTACCGACATCTGTTGTTCACCAGTCGCCAATACATACGTGACTGTTCACTGCACCATCGCCTCAGGCTGTCGTCGTTCTCTATTGGTATGTCTTGCCCTTGTGTGATGTGTTGGTAGTCTAGAGCAGACCTGCCGGGCTTGCTCTGATGGTCATCAGCGCAATGGAAATATTGACTCACTTAAAGGAAAAAGCCCAACAGATGGGGCTGGTTATCAACCAAGATAAGACAGAATATATGGTAATTTCAAGAGAAGGAATGGCTAAAAACTCTGGCCACATTCAAATAGATAATATGACCATTAAAAGAACGGAAACATACAAATACCTGGGTACAATCTTCAACTGCTCCAACATCATAAGGGAAGAAATTCAAACTAGAATCAATTCTGGAAATAAGATATACTATGCACTACAACATCTGCTAAAATCAAAGGCGCTATCTCGTAACACCAAGATCACCATATACAAAACACTGATCAGACCAGTTGTGCTGTATGGCTCTGAAACCTGGAGTACAACGAAAGGAGACGAAGCCTTGCTACAAACCTTTGAGGACAAAGTTTTAAGACGCATCTTTGGACCCATTAGGGATACACAACGTGGAGAGTGGAAAAGAAGAAGTAACAAAGACATTTATGATCTGTTTAAGTCCCCGCTAAACACTGGTATCATGAAGGCTAATAGTAATATGCTAATGCCTGTGGTGGTGGTGATGGGAGGGGGGGGGGCTGTGGGCGTGGCGAAGGTTGGTGGACGGTATTTGGTGAAGGAGAGCCTGGCATATGATACCACAACATCAAGTCTGAGGATGAAGGCAGAGACAGTCACGGCGATGGGCTGCTGGCTGGAGGGCAAACAGCACACGCATGTCGTGATTGTAACGGAATCACAAAGTGTGATGAGACAGGTGAAGACAGACCTGCTTCGGGCAGAGTGGTATGTTTTAATTCAACAATAACAAACAGAGAGCATCGGTTGGATTATTTCCCCAGGGGATAAAGCTCGCCTATCATCATCGTATAGCAGGTTCTGTACAACAGGTCACTTTATAACGCCAAAAATAAAACGTATCTACGAGGGTTATTCCAAAATCAAACGCCGTTTATGTGGTAAAGATGTAAACAAATTGACAATAACATCTAAATACATATACAAGTTACATACATCACGGCATTACTTTTCCACATAGTTACCACCTAAATCAGACACTTCTTGTAACGGGCACAAGGTTGTGTAACCCCTCGTCAAGGAACGGCGCCGCCAGAGTATTTAACCAGTTGTTGACTCCATCCATGTGCTCCTCGGTACTGTCGAAGCACTGGGTAGCCAGCCAGAACTTCATCTTACCGAAGAGATGATTATTGCTTAGTGCTAAGTCAGGGCTGTAACGGGGGTGGTTGAAAATTTCCCACTTAAACTGCTCAAGTAAGGCGCTTGTGTGAGCAGCAAAGTGAGACCGCGCGTTGTCGTGCAGGATAATGGTGCCTCTGGTGAGAATTCCGTGCCTTTTGTTTTGGATGGACCGACAAAAGATTCTTCAGAGTTTCACAATAAACCTCTGACGTTATTGTGGTCCTTAGTGTCATGAATTCCTTCAACAACATACCCTTGCGGTTCCAGAACACCGTAACCACCAAGAAAGAGTTGGGTTAAGTCAAGAAACGACATCAAACACTGGGTACATAGCACGCTTCGTCCTTATCTTCAACGGCCATCGAAGATTTCCAATACTAATTGCACTAGTTGTATGATCACATGTCCGTCTGGACATTTTTCGGAGTACCGAGTGTCGGTCAGATCCCCTGAACACTCCCTGCCGCGCCAATCTGTTGAGGCCTTGATGATTTATCTGTTCGTCCACACTATACACATTATCCCAAAGGGCCCTGGCCACATCTGACCTATCGTTAACCAATATCGAAACCAGCAGCGCAAACTCAGCCAAATTATCAGCCTGCTTGTTGCCCGCCACACCTGGGAGAAAAAAAGAAAGAAAGTAAAAAAGAAAGAAAGAAAGAAAGAAAGAAAGAAAGAAAGAAAGAAAGAAAGAAAGAAAGAAAGAAAGAAAGAAAAGCACTTTTGTTAACAATACCACTAACTCTTGCGTGCTACTAAGCGTAGGATAATCTGCAGTTATCTCTCTTACCTCATTAACATGGATCAGTCACAAATTTTTGTTTTTTGCTTTAGCTGGATTTGGATTCATTCGTACTCCATAACCGTGGTCTGCTTCTATTGCACTAGGCTGGTAATTTGCGAGTGGTTTAGCTTTCCTTATTACCAGTGTACCTCACCATCAGGAGAGCACAATCCGACTTCAGAGGTTCTTGTAATTTACGTTCCCAAGTCAATTACGTAGAAGTGAAGAATCGTTTTGGGGTCTTGATGTCTATACAGGAGTAATTGACACCTGATGAATTGGCAGTGCAAGCCAGAGGTATATTGATAATTGCATCCGAAGATTTAATTCCGACAAAGAAAAAGCAACATAAGCCATGGAATACATCAGAAACGTTAGAATTAATAAAACAACGAAGGGAACTAAAACAGGAAGGCGGTGAATCCGATAACAGCAGGATGAAGTATAAATCTTTAACTAGAGAAATAAGAAAGAACACAAGAAAAGACAAACGACAGTATATACACGACCGCTGTGCCAGAATTGAGCAATATCATAAGACTGGGATATATTACGAAATGTTCAAAAATAATGAAGTTATTGACAAGAAATGTTTAACCTCAAAAAGTCGCTTAAAAGTCAACATGTTTAACCTCAGTTGAATGTTATCTGTGACAAGATGGGAAATACCTTAACAGAATCTAGACAAATTCTAGCAAGATGGCAGGAATACTGCTGTGGAATGTATGACATGAATGACAGTGAGGATATGAATGAGATACATGAATCAATGACAGCAGAGACAGAACCTGAACCCTCATTAGATGAAATTGCATAGGCAATAAAGAACCTGAAGAATGGTAAATCACCTGGATGTGATGAGATACCATTCATTCATTCAGTAGCATGTCCTTTGCAGAACCTCGCTCCCATAACAACCCTCCGGAAAACCTCTCGATCATAAGCAAGATGTCCCGCGTCTGATACACCCATCTGGAGATCATCCGCCACATCCTGCACCCATCTTCTCTTTGGCCTTCCTCTTCCTCTCTTCCCAGGCATATACCCTTCCATTATTGTTCTCTCCAAACTTTCGTGACGTTTCAAGTGACCAAAATATTTCAATTTTCTTTGTTTTATCGTCTTTAATAGCCAACCTTCTTCAATATTCAACTCTTGAAGTATGGATGCATTTGTTCTTTTCTTTACCCAAGATATTTTTAGAACTCGTCTATAACACTTATATTCAAAGGCATGTATGCGCTTTTCAGCTTGTTTAGTAAGTGTCCATGTCTCACAGGCGTATGTTGCAATGGGAAAGATGCATGCTCTTAAAAATCTAATTTTTGTAGTTCTGTCTGTCCCACTCCATAATTTATTCAGCTGTTTTAGTCTTTAAAGAGCAATTGATAGTCGCCGTTTAATTTCTTTCATTGTGTCCCCGTTGTTGGTAATCAATGACCCAAGATATTCAAAATTTTCCACCACCTCCAATTTTTCCCCATTAATGTATATTTCTTTCTCCATGGTAGTTTTATCTGTATGCATTATCTTTGTTTTTGCTATGTTAAGATATAAGTTGTGATTTTCACTATTCAATTGGGTTGAGGCTATTAGGTTTTCCATGCCATTCTGTGTTGTGGATAGTAATACTGTATCATCAGCATATCGAATCTCCGGTATGTCATGACCGCCGATATTTAGGGCATCATATAGCTCCCTGTTTATATCATCTCTTACATTTCTCATTATATTTTCAGTTTACAGGTTAAACAAATAGGGTGACAGCACGCAGCCCTGACGGACTCCTTGCTTGATGTCAAACCAATCTGATGCCTCGCCATCTATTCTAACTGCTGCTTGTTGGTCTAGATAGAGCATTTTTATGAGTTGTACTACATGTGATGGAAAGCCCATAGTCCTCATGATTTCCCAAAGTTTCTGATGCTGTACACAGTCAAATGCCTTTGAATGATGAGATCCAAGCTGAACTAATTACAGCGGGACGAGAAGAAAGCATACAAATCTATCACGCATTATATAAAACGATATGAAAATATGGTTTATGGCCAAAAGATTGGAAAAGAACTATCTTCATTCCAATACCAAAAAAGGGCAACCTTACATTATGCACCAATTATAGAACTGTTGCCCTGATCAGTCATGCAAGTAAAATTCTTCTAACAATCATAATGGGAAGACTTCGTAAGAAAATGGAAGAAGAAATTAACGTGGTTCAAGCTGGATTTAGACAAGGAAGAGGAACAAGAGATCACATTCTTAACATGCGTTTAATAATAGACAAGTGCAGAGAATTTAATGTAAACCTATTCTCGTGTTTTGTGGATTATTCAAAGGCATTTGACTGTGTACAACATCAGAAACTTTGGGAAATCATGAGGAATATGGGCTTTCCATAACATATAGTACAAGTTATAAATATGAATCTTATCTAGACCAACAAGCAGCGGTTGGTCACATGAAACGTCACGAAAGTTTGAAGAGAACAATAATGGAGGGGTATTTGCATGGGAAGAGAGGAAGAGGAAGGCCAAAGAGAAGATGGGTGCAGGATATGGCGGATAATCTCCAGATGGGTGTATCGAGAGGTTTTCCGGAAGTTTGTTATGGGAGCGAAGTTATGCAAAGGGCATGCTACTGAATGAATGGATGAATGAATGAATAAATGAATGAATGAATGATTGAATGAATGAATGAAAGAATGAATGAATGAATGAATGAATGAATGAATGAATGAATGAATGAGTCAAGGACGGGAAGTCAACATTTTAATCCCAATTGAAATAACACAAAGTGATGCAGCTTTACAGAACAGAACTAGGAAATAATACAAGGACGTTATGGCGACTAGCCTTCATCAGCAAACAAATGCATACACAAAACATAACATATAATCACGGATAAAAACCCCCAGTGACTACAATGAGGCATAAGAACGGGATGAGAAGAATAAAAAGATGACAAACATTAGAACAATGAAGAGAAAATGAAAATTTAAAAAAAAAATATTTGTTACTCGTCTCATAATCACAGGTTGTGATACTGACATGAATAGGGCCTTGCTACTCTTATATAGACAGCCGTGGGAGTCTGTGGGTCATGAGGGATCGGGTAAGGGGATGGTGACTGAGCCGAGAAACTGGTAGCAATGGAGCTGTTCTGGTAATCCGAGAGTGAAAACTAAGGAGTGCTCCAGTGGCCGTCCGCACAATATATGAGTGGGTGCCAGTGAAAAGTGGACCATAGTGGAAGAATATTAAAGAGCAATGATGTGTGTACCAAAGTATGATGGTCTTAATAACGAAACTAGTTTTATGTGCTCCTTTATATGTGTACCAACAAAGTCCTAAAGTCTGTGTGGACTGGTATGTATGAGCGCACATACATACACATACACACATCATCAAGCATTCAAACAACCTTAAATGCACATATGGATATGGTATATATGAGAAAGGGTTCCCTGCTGTCAAGGAAACCTCCGCAACAGGTCAACTATTTCGTTCACCATTATGTATCTGGTTCTATGCAGAACATCGCCTTCATTACTGCCTAAAGACAAGAATCTCGATCTCTAGCCATTGATCCCAACCCCTTCACCCTCATGTCCACGGTATGGGCAACGCCCCGTGTCCATCTTCGTGCTGATCCACCCCTGGCCATTCTTCCCGAAACCATGACATCACTGTTTTCCCCAAACCCTGGCGTTTCATATTGCAAATGTATGTCAGTATCCCCATACCCTGACGTTTCATATGGCCAAAGTATGTCAGTTTCCCCAAACCCTGGCGTTTCATATGGCCAAAATATTTCAGTTTCCCTAAACCCTGGCGTTTCATATGGCCAAAATATGTCAGTTTCCCCAAAACCCTGGCGTTTCATATGGCCAAAATATGTCAGTTTCCCTAAACCCTGGCGTTTCATATGGCCAAAGTATGTGAGTTTCCCCAAACCCTGGCGTTTCATATGGCCAAAGTATGTCAGTTTCCCCAAACCCTGGGGTTTCATATGGCCAAAATATTTCAGTTTCCCCAAACCCTGCGTTTCATATGGCCAAAATATTTCAGTTCAGGGTTTCATATGGCCAACATATTTCAGTTTCCCCAAACCCTGGCGTTTCATATGGCCAAAATATTTCAGTTTCCCCAAACCCTGGCGTTTCATATGGCCAAAATATTTCAGTTTCCCCAAACCCTGGCGTTTCATATGGCCAACATATTTCAGTTTCCCCAAACCCTGGCGTTTCATATGGCCAAAATATTTCAGTTTCCCCAAACCCTGGCGTTTCATATGGCCAAAATATTTCAGTTTCCCCAAACCCTGGCGTTTCATATGGCCAACATATTTCAGTTTCCCCAAACCCTGGCATTTCATATGGCCAAAGTATGTCAGTTTTCCCAAACCCTGGCGTTTCATATGGCCAAATTTGTCAGTTCCTGGCACATGATACTGTTTCTAAACCTGTTTGCTTCGATGTTAAGCTCGTGTAGAATTTCAGCATCTGTCTTCTTCTTGGTCCAAGATATCCCAAGACTTTTTCTGTAACAGTCAACTTCAAACGCCCTTATTTTCTTTTTAGCAACTTCGAAACGGTCTATGACTGATGTCTGTATGTTGTCCCAGAAAAGATGCACTCCCCCAGAACTTTATCTAATTATATAGGAAGGCCCCGGCTCACGTCGGAGATACGTTCTTGGAAAATGCGACTTTAAGTGAAACGCCGTATAGCGAAACATTATTTCCCAAAGAATTAAATGAAATACAGTATATTATGTGTTTATTTTAATGGTTGTTGATATTTATTGGCTAAATAGAGGTGGGTTGGCGGGCAATTGGTAGAGTTATTGGGACATAGATGCATCACATTTTGCCCCTTCATCTGAGGCTGAAACTGTAACCTCTTCATGGCTCTTTTCCTGGCTCTTGTCTGCTTGAACAAAAACTTTGTCGAATGTCTGCTGCACAGCCTGTTTCATTTTCTCTAAGTAAAGCTCCTTGTAACAGTTGATGGCGCTTATTACTGTTCTCGACACTTTGGAGCTCTGTTCTCTGTCCTTGGTGAGCTGTGAGAAGGTGCGACGCAAAAAATAACTTTTGAAAGTTGCAATTACACCTTGGTTCATTGGCTGGATCAATGAAGTTGTGCTTGGTGGCATGAATACGAACTTGACGTTCTAGGACAAGTCGTCCAGATTGACTGGATGACCAGGGGTGTTATCCAATAGCAGCAATATCTTACATGCTAGGGTTTCTCTAGCACTATATTCCCTTGAGCAGGAATGGCGTAAGCAGTTACCCAGTCCTGGAATAACATTCCTGTTATCCAAGCCTTTTTTGTGTAACGCGCAAGTGTTCCTTTGATTAGCCCTTCAGAGTCTCTGAGTGGTACTCCAGTAAGAGCTTGAACTTGAAATCTCCTTCAGCGTTGCATCTAAAAGATGAGTAAGCCTATCTTTGGCTGCTTTGAAGCTAGGTGGAGTCTTCTCATCTTTCATAATATAAGTCCTTGGTGGCAGTCTTCTTCAATAAAGTCCTGTCTCGCCAACATTGATGACTTGCTTGGAAGAGTAACCACCCTCCTCAATCATGGCCTTTAACTCTGCAGGGAAACGCCCTTCAGCTGTTGTATCAGCACTCGCCGTTTCAACTGTTATCTGAATGTTGTGTAGGTGTGAACGCTCCTTAAAGCGCTCAAACCAACCACGACTCGCTCCAAAATGACGTTATGACGGAACGTAGCGACGTAAAGTGAAGTTTTCTCCCCTATGTGACAACGACGCTATAGCGAAACGACGTAAACCGAAGTGACGTATAGTGGCGTCGTCCTGTATCTTCTATCTCTTTTGCCCATCCCTCTCAGTCATCTGCCATTTCAATGAAGCCAGTGCTGCTTATATTATCATTTGTTTCTTATTTGGTAAACTTCCCACACAATCTTTCTTTGTCTTCCTCTGCTTGCCAAGTGTTTTTTTTTTTCATTTTAAACATAAGGCTATTTTTTTTCTATTTCACCTCTTCTCGTAAAGTGCCTCTGTAATTTCATTTGACTTTCCCTTGTGACTTTGGTCAAATTAAATGTCGAGCAACAAACTGTAATGTTGAAATAAAAGAAACAGATAATGCCTAACTGTACAATTACGATTAATTGTATGAATTTAGGATAAATATGAACCTTGGCGTGTCTATGCACATGGATAACATCAGATGGAAGAGTGTCTCAAAGATGAAGGACTGAATAGAACAAACATAGACCGTAAAAAAGAAGAACATCTCATCTCCTCTAATTTCATCTTGTTCCTCTTGAACCTTCCAGTGTCGGTATGAAGCATACACAGTGGAAGAGTACCCGTTTATGGGCTTCATAAATCGAGATTCTCATGGACTCTTGTTAATCTCCCTGTTCATCGTTTACATCCAGTTGGGTCAGTCCGATGTTGCTTTATTCTTTTTCTTCGAGAAGTAGAAGATAAAGTACATTTCAGGCAAAATATCCCTGTCATTTTAGGTAAGAAAAAGAATTCTTTCATGATACATAGAACCAGTTCAAACATTTGTCTGTGAATCCTGGACAATTAATAACCAAGCGAAACAGCCTCTGAGATGGTTTTACAGATGATCGCTTAAATTTAATTGAACCGCTGAACTGAATGAAGTAAAAGTTGTGAAAAAGGCTAAGACATAAAGAGAAGTTATCACAAGCATCAGAATAAGGCAGTCGACATTAATGGCAACATTGTTAGAAGAGAAAAATATAAAGTTAAATAAACAAGATAATAATTTACAGAAGAAAATCGAATACACGAGATGATGTGTTGCTTAATACATGTGAATATACTATTCACTAACAGCCAAATTGAACAATGAAATGTGTTGAAAAGGCGAAGAAACCAGAGAAACTAGTCAAAGACATCATACGGCAACACTCAGGTTATGTGGTCAAGTCATGAGAAAGGAAAACTGGAGTATATTATCACAACATGTCAACGTAGTTTGAAATCTTTAGCAATTAAGCAGTTCCTGTCAATGTTGTGCAGACAGAAAGACTTCTGTTTTACATTTGAGATTACAGTGAGGATAACAAATTCCGCATTCAACAATCTGATTGACTGTCTATTTCAAGTATTTCAGTCAAATTATGATTCATTTATTCACTTCAAGTGAAAGCAGTGAAGAAAGCATAGAGGAATTTTATAATGACGTGGAGTCTGCTTTGAAGAACTGCAAAAAATCAGAAATAAATATCATAATGGGTGATTTCAACGCAAAAATAGGACAGCAAGGCGATGGATGCAGTGTAGGCAACCATGGTTTGGGAGAGAGAAATGAAAGAGGATACAGACTTGTAGAATGGGCAAAAGAACAAGAAATGGTTGTAGGAAACACCTGGTTTAAACAGCATCCTAGAAGATTATGGACATGGAGGAGTCCAGACAGCAGGATTAAAAACCAGATAGATTACATCCTGATTAGCAAAAGGTTTCGAAATGCGTTAACAGTCGTAAAAACAGTTCCAAATGCAGACTGTTACAGTGATCACAGATTAATTACAGGCACATTGAGGGTAAAGTTAAAGAAAGTCAAGTATACAGCAGGAAACCCTAAATATGACTGGTGCAAATTGAAAACTGACAAAGAAATACAAGATAATTTTAACATAGAAGTAAAGAACAAATTTGATATATTGTCTGATCTAGAGATCCTGTTTCAAGATGTAGATGATCAATGGGAAACGATGAAGAATCCAATCAGTTGCGCAGCAGAAAAAACTATTCCAAAAGTAAAGAAAGTGGGCCGTAAGACATGGATGACTGAAGAAATTTTACAACTAATGGAAACAAGAAGACAGAACAAAAATAATCCTGCCAAATATGAAGAAATTCACAGAAAAGTGAGAACCTTATGTAAGGAGGCAAAAGAAACATGGCTTGAGAAAAATTGCAGAGAAATTGAAAAACAACACAACAGTAACAATGCGAACCTAATGCACAAAAGAATTCAGGAGCTTACTAATCAAAGAACACGTACATCAGCAGGCTGCCTAAAGACAAAAGATGGAAGAGTCATAATAGAAAAAGATCAGATATTACATGAATGGTCAGATTACGTGAAAAACCTGTATGACGACAACAGAGACGAACAGTATGATGTTCAAAATAATAATGAAGCAGGGGCGTCACTAGGGGGGTGCGGGGGTTGCGGGCCGCACCGGGTGAAACCATCAAGGGGTGACACCAAAATAAAAAAATTGCAAATTTGACAAAGCAGACATAGCAAAATAAAAAAAAATTAACTTTGTCGAGTTTGTCGAAGTTCTTTATTTATGTTTTACCTGAAGAAGTGAAGTTATATTGTTCAATTTGTTTTCTTTCTTATGTCCTTATTAACTTTTTGACTTATTTTACAAACATTACTGTATGCGATTATATATGGTACAGGAACACTTGGAAGAAGACCATGGTGAAAGTCTAGATGGGTGACACCAAGAGTTTACCGCACTGGGTGACACCAACCCCAGTGACGCCACTGTAATGAAGGACCAGCAATTTTGAAGATGGAGGTTCAGAATGCTCTTAACCATATGAAATCTGGCAAGACCCCCGGTTCAGACAGCGTCACAACAGAAATGATTAATGCTTTAGAAGAATATGGAATAGATAAAGTTACCAGTCTGCTTAATACAATATATGATACTGGAAATATACCTCAGGAGTTATGTAATTCTGTATTTATTGCAATCCCAAAGAAATCAGGAGCCTTGGAATGTGATCAACATCGAACAATTAGTATAATGAGTCACATCACGAAGATTTTGCTAAGAATTATCATGCAAAGAGTTAGGAGGAAAATACAACCTGAAATAGGAGAAGAACAATGTGGGTTTGTGGAAGGCAAGGGTACAGTAAATGCTGTGTATATACTGAGAAACATAATCGAACGTTCTATAGAAGTAAACAAAGATCTACACCTTTGCTTTATTGACTACACAAAGGCTTTTGATAAAGTGAGACATGTCAACATGATAAGGATGCTTGAAGATCTACAAATTGATGGAAAAGATCTTAGACTTGTAAAAAACATATATTGGAAACAACAAGCTGCCATAAGAGTTGATAATGAAGTAAGCCAATATCAGCCTATTAAAAGGGGTGTGAGACAGGGATGTGTAATGTCTCCAGATCTGTTTTCCCTGTACAGTGAAAGTATTTTCAGAAATATTGAAGATATGGAAGGAATCAACATTGGGGGACGATGCATCAATAACATTAGATATGCAGATGATACAGTCTTGATTGCAGACAATGAACAGGACCTGCAAAATTTAGTAGATGCGATTGTGACACACAGTGAACAACTAGGGTTAGAATTAAATTGTAAAAAGACACAGATTACGGTCGTCACTAGGAAGGACGAAATACCACAATGTAATATACAAGTAAATGGGAATATTCTTCAACAAGTGAGCAGGTACAATTATCTCGGAACAGTAATAACATCTGATGGGAGATGCCTTGAAGAGATTAGAACAAGAATCGCCATGGCAAAAGTAGCCTTTAGCAAGATGAAAAACATATTGACCAATAAAAAGATGTCAATTGAAATGAGAAAGAGAGTGTTGAGATGCTACATTGAGCCTGTACTTTTGTATGGATGTGAAGCGTGGACAATGAGCAGTCAGGCTGAAAAACATCTGATGGCTGTAGAGATGTGGTTTCTGAGGAAAATGCAAAGAATACCATGGACAGCCAGAAAGACCAATGAACAAGTCCTTCAAGAAACAAATGAAGATCGTAAATTGATTAGAGAAATTAGACGTAGACAGTCAAAATTTTTTGGACATGTTATGAGAAGAAATGAATTGGAGAATTTGGTGACAACTGGTAAGATCGAGGGGAACAGACCAAGGGGAAGACCTAGAAGCAAGTACCTGGATGGCTTGGCCTTGTGGCATAGTCGAGACAGAAACACGGAGCTGATCCACGACTCTGGTGATCGGGTGAGATGGGAGAACATGACCGCCCACGCTTACCGGCATGGCACATGATGGATGGATGGATTCACTTCATATGATAAATAACTGCAGTTTACATCTGACTTGATGTAGAAAACTATGCCAGGCAATAAATCGTGCGGCCTAATGTTTGTGGCTTGTGTGTTTAATTCACTACAATAATACTTTGTTTGAATTTGAAAAGAGCTAAAGGAAAACAGAGAGAAAACAAAACAGAACAAACTTACTTCAATTTGTTTAAACATTACGTCAGATATAACACCAAAGACAACATGGCAAAGAGATCCGATGGACATGATTGCCTACATCGGCTGACAAGGCACTCGAGGACGAAAGGAATGAAGAACGTACAACGGATGTTTATGTACAAGTTACAAAGTAGTTTGACAAAGTTCAATGTGTGTGGTCGTCTGCGGAATGTGATATCAAAGATCGGTATCTGGGATATGGAACTCTTTCATCGTCTGCAATAAACGGCTGCGTCTAACCGTCTAGATTCATGGGCAGTGGCGGTTGGTTCTCTGTGATGAGGTTAGCATATAGTTCCATGACAATGAACATCGTAGATGTCGCATCATTATCAACATGATCATTATTACTATCGTCTCCAGTTCTCCAACAATTTGTATCCAGGGGGAGCAAATCAGTTTTTGGGTCTATCTTATCATCTCAGATGTTATTTTTAACAGTTTTACTGCAGGCGCTAGGCTTAGAGTTGTATACTTGTCTTCTGCGTGTTCCTTTGAAGTCATGCTTGTTCCTGAAGCAGCCTTAGCATATTTATTTTCATTACATGTGGTACTGCTGTCTGTTTTCTGGGAAATATCTGCTAAGATCTAGAACACATTTTGGACACTGTAGTAAAAGACGGGGGAAAAGAGAGGACGTACCTTGAATATCTAGTAAACAGGAGCAATGATTATATCCAAGAAAAAGATGACAACAAATTATGATAAAGGGTGATTTTTAATGACTGTGCAGTGTTTGAAAATATTGCCGGTCCAAGTTTTGTATTCACCCTCTGTAAAGTTCATGCAACATAATAGGTAAATACAAAACATGGACCGACAATATTTTCAAACACTGCACAGTCATTAAAAACACACCCTGTATAACAATGGAAGGCAACGTGCTTAACCATGTTGACATGTTTAAATACGTAAAGGCAATTATAACACCAGACGAAAGATCCGTGACATTGGTGTTGATCAGGATAGGTCAAGCAAAGGCTGCATTTCAGAAGATTTTTTTTTTTTTTTTGAGGGGGGGGGGGGGGGGGGGGTGGTCGCTCGCTTTGAATACAAGCGTAATCCACATCCGTGCTACTAGTTCTAGTGCACGGGACTTATTTTTGCGTGTAGTTTTTCTTTCCCTATTACCAGTGTCCCCCGCCATCAGACAATCCCACTCCGACTTCAGAGGTACTTGTAATTTACGTCCCCAAGCCAAGGACGAGAAATCAACATTTTAGTCCAACTGACTAATGTAAGGATTGAACCCGCTACCTCGGCATCAGCTAAGACCTTTGTCATAAACCACCCTCCAAATTTCTTTTAAACATGTGTCATTCTATTTACATAATAATGGATATAAGGTATCCATAGTAGGTGGCATGTTTGACTTCTTTGTGATTTAATGTGTGTTTGACAAGTATTCCCTGAGTGGGCGCATTGGTGTAACGGTTAGGAAGTTACTCTGTCAATGGCATTAGCGGGATCTGACTGGGGGTTCAGGAGGGGAAGACTGGCCACCTTTTCGTCCATACACTCAGGCGTACACAATACAATATTCCTAACACATCACATAGTTAGAGCAGTTTACTGCTATGTGATTGTTCTAAAAAATGTAGTCCCTGAGAATTTATACTCATTTTCTAAGAATCTATACTCATTCCCTGAGAATCTATACTAATTCTCTGATAATCTATACTCATTTCCTGAGAATCTATTCTCATTTCCTGAGAATCTATACTCATTCCATGAGAATTTATACTCATTTCCTGAGAATCTATACTCATTCCCTGAGAATCTATACTCATTTCCTGAGAATCTATACTCATTCACTGAAAATATATACTCATTCCCTGAGAATCTATACTCATTTCCAGCTTCTGGTCTATAACATATTAATTATCGTTTTTTTTGTTTTTGGTTTTAGTTGGAAGAAGGACCTGTCTAGCCACATCACCATTGTTCTCGGGCGTGTATCTTTCTGCTTCCCTGCAGTGACATGACGATGAACGAACGAACTTTATTTTCAAAGTGTCACAAATTGGGCACGCAGGCCGGTCTTACATTCGACTCTTCATATCACTTATCGTTCGTACATCAATTACCTATTAGGTATGTTACATTCACACGGGGGAAAATAACATTTTCAAAAGAATGTTGTGAACATACACAATGCATATTACCAAATTACGACAGCATAATCAAGTGACCAGATAGTTCTGGTTTATCTCCAGCGTCCAATATTCTACCGCCGATTGTACCCAGTCAGATTGCATCTGTCTCTTGGACTTATATAAGTGCTAATCAGTACCTGTAAATGCATTAATGTCACGATCTTGATAGTTTTGGGGATTTCTACTGCTGTAAATGTTTTAAAAATCAAATAATTCCATGGCTATGCTAAAATAGCAAGCGTACTTCAACAAGCACAATACCAAAATAGCAAGTACTCGACTGCTCGAGCCAATAATATATAGAAGCGTTGAGGAAAAGAACTTGCCACCTCAACAAAGTAACCTGGTATATCTGAAATCTTTACCATTTCACACCCTGTGTCAGTATTTGCCTCGAGATGACCTTTACCTTTCATACATGGAATCAATGTTTGCTACAGTATGGATATAATCGAAATCATGATTGAAAACGACCTTCGCGGAATGTCCCAATAATGTACGACCACCCAAACCACAATTTGATGTAAAATATGGACAATCATTTGTACAAAAACATGCAAATATTGTCGGTGAACTTTTTGGTCTCCAGTCCCGCCTTCTTTTAGAGGACCACTACAAGTTTTTCTACTTATTCATTTGCCCAACTTGAGTAGCTCGATTGAATTGACGAATCAACGTTGAGACAATCTTCAGTGCGGTATGTAAATACAACATGGCGGCACGAAAATGTGGGAACGCAAACATGACGACGATAAGAGTGACGACAGGAAAAAAAAGGTAGCGGTGAGGATGGGAGAACAAATATTATTGAGACGTTTTGTAACAACTGCCAATGTTTGATGTACCCCCAAGTGAGGGTGGCAGCAAACTTGGGGACACCGAAGAAAGCAGGTCTGTTACACTTGTATCTACCATGTCTGCGTGCCCTTTCGGATATCGAAAATGTTTCTGCAGAAATGTGTGTGTGAGAAACAGCACTGAAAACATTGGGCCATCTATAGCCGTATTGAACGTTGCTTGTTTTGATCGTCTAACTTGAAAGAATATACAACGTGGTTTACGGAACAGAATCATTAGCATGGCCGAATGGGTAAGAAGGCGTGTTCTTAAACATTCAATGTGTTGATGCCGAGGTAAGGGGTTCAACCCCTACACAGGACAGTTGGACTAAAATGTTGACCTATCGTCCTTGACTTGGGGACGTAAATTACAAGTACCTATGATGTCGGAGTGGGTTCATCTCATGGTGAGGGACACTGGTAATAGAGAAAGCTAGTCCTACTAGAAGTAGTGTGTGTGGACTAAACTTGAGTTCAAAAGTTCAAAGCGAGCTAGCGCAATAACACAAACATTAGTATTTGAATCCTCTTCTTCTTTCGTCCGCTTGAATTATGTCTATAACTGCAATGTTGTCTCTTGTATGAATTTATGTGTATGTATGGGCATCTAAGCAGCGACATTGTGCGGTTCTAACAAATGATCGATAGATAAGAGTGATGGACGACGTAAAGAAGCATTTGAGATGTGGTAAGTGATGAAAGCAAAAGCTGCCCTTACACTCTTTCAGACGTATCTGGCAAATGGTGCTCGCCTCATATCGTATACACCAGTCAGTACTAGATGGTTGGTGTGGTAACTGTCATGCCAGCTGCCATACTTCCCGGGAAAGTTCCTGGCACCCATTTTAGGATGGGTCAGTCCAGGTTCATTTTAAATATACACATGGGGTTGGAACATGTGACCACACACTCATGAAATACAAAAGGCAAGGTTTTTATTACCAGATCTATCTTGATCGAAACATTGACAAATAAAACAGTTCTGGAAAATGTAACCACTAAAAGATGTCTTAATTAAATACAAAAGCAAAGGTTCATTTAGCGTGGCCACATCATAAAATATGAAGAAACGTCAAGAGATTATAGTAGTGCTAGAAGGCATAAGCGCTCGCTCTTAAACTTCCAGTGTGCTGATGCCGAGGTAGCGGGTTCTAGCCGTACACAGATGAGTTGGACTAAAATGTTGACTGTACGTGGTAGCCCGGGATCGAAGCCACAACCTACGGAGAGCGAGGCGGCGGCGTAACTACTTCACCATGGAGAATACCAGCCCCACTGTAGATATTGCAGTAAAGGTGTGAAATATCCGCTCTGTGTATATTCTAGATCACGGTCTATTTACGTGAGATGGCTAGGTCCCCTCTTCTCCGTTTTACCCTCAAAGTTAATAGCCAGAAAATTATGCAAAAATAAAGGTACTCACTGCATGATCCTGGGAAAATAGAGCCCTACCACTGTTGGGGATCGAACCCAGACCAGGGTCTTGCTAAGTTAAGTAGCTATCATCTGTGCTACTACTGCTTCTAAGCGCCGGACAAAACAGACAGCCGTTCTTCAGATGCGGATAGTCAAATCTGTTGAAGGAGAATACAGGAAGATTCTTTTCTAACAAAGGCCAGGGCACATCAAGCTTAGCGGGCGCGTTAACGGAAGGTGATTGCAAACTCCGCTGATAATGTCGTGTGCATGGTAGAACGCGGATTGGACACCTGGGCTCGTCGCCAGCTAAAGTGATGAAAAGATAGACCACTTAGACATCACTGCATTCAGGCACGATGTGATGGTGCTATAACATCACAGACTCACAGCAGGAAACTGCTCCACGATACATATTTCTTTAATAACATCAAATCTGAAATCTGCCGGTCTCCGTGGATAAGGGTTTGCGGATGCGATACGTAAGCCCGTTTACCCACGTTCAAAACACAGCTGCGACCGATTTGAAAGCAGACTGCGTTGCGCTGAGTTTTAACATGTTGGTAAGGGAGCCGGTCGTTCCGAAAGCATTCGAAAACTACTGAACGTAAACTTGCCAACAGCAGCAGTAAAATTCTGGTGTTGTCAGCGATGTCCTGTAAATAGGATACGAAAAAAACCCTCAAATTTAATGACAACAATGAAATGAAGTAAACATCAATAGATGTGCCAGGATGCAGATGTTGCTCATTGCCCTCACGGACAACATTTCATTTCAGCATCCACCATTGCCCTCAAAGACAACAATTCATTTCAGCATCTACCGTTGCCCTCAAATACAACAATTCATTTCAGCATCCACCATAGCCCATAAAGACAACATTTCTCTCAAAGACAACAGAAAATCCATTATTGCCCTTAAATACAACATTTCATTCAGTACCCATCATTGTCCTAAAAAAAAAAAAAAGCATCTATAATTTCCCTTTAATACATTTCATGCTGCATTCAACATTGCCCTCAAAGACAAGATTTCATTTCAGCATCCACCATTGCCCTCAAAGACAAGAGTTCATGTCAGCATCCACCATTGCCCTCAAAGATAACATTTCATGTCGGCATCCATCATTGCCCTCAAAGGCAACATTTTATTTCATCATCCACCATTGCCCTCAAAGACAAGAGTTCATGTCAGCATCCACCATTGCCCTCAAAGATAACATTTCATGTCAGCATCCACCATTGCCCTCAAAGACAACATTTTATGTCAGTATCCACCTTTGCCCTCAAAGAAAACATTTAATTTCAACATCCATCATTGCCTTCAAAGACAACATTTCATTTCGGCATCCACCATTGCCCTCAAAGATAAGATTTCATGTCAGCATTCATCATTGCCCTCAAAGACAACATTTCATTTCAGCATCCATCATTGCCCTTGAAGACAACATTTCATGTCAGCATCCACCATTGCCCTCAAAGACAACATTTCATTTCAGCATCTATCATTGCTGAAAGGGCCGGCTTCATGTCCTAGAGGTTAGCGACTTTTCTCCGTAATCCCGTATACTCTCGTAAGTAACGTGACGACGGTGAGAATCATCAGTGGTTCGAATAGCGTCGGTAACTTACGAGGTATGTGAGCCGGCCGCTCAGAAAGCAATGGCAAACTACTCAGCGTAATATTGCCAAGAAATCAACAATCAGCTGAAAGATGTTGATGTTGACAGCTGTCAAGGTCTCACACCCGAGGTTGCGACGCGTTGTCTGTACCAACGCCAGACACCATAACAATACGCAACCCTGAGTAATGTGAAACACGGCAGAGAGAACGCGGCGTCTTTGCCGACGCCCGGATAGGTAGCCACGCACAGCAATTGAGTTCACCCCGTGAACCGTGCAGGGGACACCAGCTGACATGTGCGTGTAAGCGTGTAGGAACTGGCAGACGGGCTGAGATCGTTGAAAGGACAGGTCGCAAGGGAATGCGAGTCGAGTTTGAATCTGCCTTGAGAGCTAGCCTGTACGACAGTGGGAGACTGAGTCGAATGCTTGTATAAGTTTAACTGTAAGTGAGATGTTTATTGCTTGCATGTATTATTATGTATTGTAGTGATCTTGTTCATGTTGAAATGATTGCTATAGATTGTCAGTGTGCGATGTTTGTGCGATAATTAATGCAACGCGTCAATAAAGCGTGTGAATAATACTTTCGGATATTCACTTCGTGTGATTTGATAGTTTGATATTACTTCACACTTGCCAGAAAACGAGCTACTAGTCTTGTGTTATGCAAGACTCTGACAAGTGCGAATGTGGGGGCTCGTCCGGGTTTTGAATCAAATGCGAACGTATAAATTTTTTTGTCCGAGTTTGAAGCGAATGTGAACATGCCGATAGAAGTGCGCAAGTCATAGGTTAAGGTAAAGTAACGAATTAATAGAGTTGATTTAATTAAATTATAAGTGTGAAGATATTATTTGAAGCCAACCGAGGCGTCTTCAGACTTAGCACTAAATTCAACAAATTGTGTACCTAAAATCCAAAATGGCGGCCGTGCCCTTGAATGTCATTGAGTAGAGGTAGTGTGAGCGTGAAAGTTGTTGAAAGTGGTAACGACTAACAATAATACTTGACAGCATACAAACCTTTACAGACTTCAGTGACATTACACACACCATACATTTACAAACGTTCTAATTTCGGTTAGTTTAAAAAGTGCAGGTTTTTTGGGTCAACTTTACCTGAGTCTGGTGAACTTCAAAAATTTTTTTGTGCGTCAACCCGAAAGACGTTCCAGTGTGATTTCGAGCACCACTGAACAGCACAGTACCCAAGGATTACTTGAGTATAAAATTTTTTTCCAGCTTTCTTTATACTTTCGTTAGTCTGGCTTTGGACATTAACTGTGCTATAAATATTTGTAACTTACTAACATCATAAGTAATTTTGTTTATATTTATTCCATCATATCTATTGTTCATTATGTCTTCTTTAAACGATTTCATTGAAATGGGTTTAAAATTGAATATGGCTGGTGAGGAATTGAGAGCCTGGAGTGAGAATAAATATGCAGAATATCTTCTGGTTCAAGAAGAAGAGTGGGAACGTGAGGATAGAGCTGCCGAAGAGGCTTTCAAACAGTTGGAATTAGATTTGGCTGTTAAGCAGGCAGAATCAGATACTGCTTTGAAGCGTCAACAAGCACAATCAGATGCTGCTCTAAAGCTTCAATATGCACAAGCAGAAGCTGCACTAAGCTTCAACAAGAACAATCAGAAGCGGCTATAAAACAGTCGGAAGCGGCAGTGAGGCAAGCTGAGATCTTAGCACAAAATAAGAAAGAAGAGCAAGAAACACAAATGAAAAGTGAACAACTTAAAGCTGAATGTTCTAAAGAGAAAGTGAATAGAGAAACAGACAAATATCAACCTCGTAAGAAGTACCAAGGTCTGATCAGAAGTTACAACACAGGTGATTGCATAGCAGCATTCACCCAAAATTTTGAATTTGTTATGGATCATTACAAAATCCCAAAACCTGAATGGGGGATATTATATGTAAGAAGTCTTTCTGGGGAACCTCTTAAAGTCATAGAGTCGATCCCAAATGACCTGATAGAAGATTATCGTTACATTAAAGCAAAAATTATGTCACACTTTTTGCTAATGAATCAGGTTATAGAGAACAGTTTAGGAAGTTGTCTCCTAAGCCAACACACACGTTCTCTGATTACATCTCAGAAATTCAAAATATTTTTTCTAAATGGCTGTCAGCAGCCACATTCGCACTTGTCAGAGTCTTGCATAACACAAGACAAGTAGCTCGTTTTCTGGCAAGTGTGAAGTAATATCAATGTGTGATGAGAATGATCGTTGCGATATTACAAATGCAGTAAGCAGATCTACTGCCCAAATGCAAGATCGAATCGATCAAACAGAGGCTTTACAACAAATAAGTCCAGTTGTGACATCTCCTGAAACAACCAGGGAGAAGTTTATAACAGCCCAGAAAGCCGATCGATCTTTGCAGAAGTATTTTAAACTTATAGGCCAAAAGCCACGAGTAGCAAAGAATGCTAAATGGTATTTTGCTCTGAAAAACGGAATTCTGACACGGTACTATACCAAAGGTTCTAGCACTACAGAACAAACGGTGCTACCTGCAGAAAACCGCAATCAAGCATTAAAGCTAGCACATGACATACCCTTCGCAGGGCATATAGCTGATGCTAAAACAAGAGCAAGATTACTTACTCAATTCTATTGGCCTAAGTTTCGCAGTGATACCAAACGGTATTGCAGAAGTTGTGACATCTGCCATAAGCTTGTGAAGAAACACTCGCAAGCTGAACTGCAATTAACAGAGTCAACAAGCAGACCTTTCAAAAATATCTCTGTCGACAGAATTGATCCTCTTGACCACATAATATCAAGAGGTACTAAATTTCGCCAGAAGCGAGTCCTTCTAAAACCATAACTTCCAAAGACATCAGGGAAGTCTGTTCCCATATTAGAACTAAGTTAGGGAGCCATAATACCAATTTCACTCACTCCTCATTAGTAATGTACCAATCTATGTTGACTGAAAGTGCAACTTTGTCTATACCCATTTCACCATATGAACATGTAACATCATTGCGTGATAGAATTATGAAAACATGTATATTAGCCAAAGAAGCTCTCCAAAAATCAGGAGCTATTTACCGACAATATGCTAACAGAGGAAATAGAACTATTACACTGACGCCAGGACAGGACGTGCTTCTTCTTTTGCCAAGTGATAGACATCTCCTAACTGACTCATGGCAAGGACCGTTCAAAGTGCTACGACAAATTTCGACGGTAGATTACGAGATTGCAGTTAGGGACAAACATAAGATTTTTCATATTAACATGCTCAAACCATATCACCACAGGCAAGACGAACAAGTAGAGGCTGCAGCAAGCACCTCCATAGTGGACCAGACGGACGACAACGACACTGACGAGATACCGACACCAGGTCTTGACACGGCAACCAACTTACAAGACATTAAGGTAAATCCTAAACTGACTCAGACACAAACTGACAGTTGCAGACAACTGATACAAGACTACAGGACGATCTTTTCTGACAGCCCAGGACAGACAGATTTAGTGCAACACCAAATCATCTTAACATCTGACGCTCCTATTAAGTGTAGACCATAGCCCATCCCGATACACTATAAGATCTCAAATGGCTTTATATCAACTGACGATAACATCATGTCCAGAATTTTGAAATTGTCGCTTCCGACAACTAAGAAACAGTTGCGAAGTGTGTTAGGTTTGTTAAACTGTTATAGACAGTTTATTCCTCATTTTGCTGAATTGACCAAATGTTTCACTGATCTACTAACAAATAAACAACCCAATGTGATTGTAAACAGTGAATGTTTAAGGCCAGCATTTACGAAAATTCTTTCTTATTTTTCTAAATCACCTATTTTGAAATTGCCAAATTTGAATATTACTTTTAGATTAAGATGTGATGCGAGCTCCGTATCCATTGGAGGTGTGCTTCTCCAAGAACACGACCAAATCTTGTACCCAGTATACTACGTCTCTCGAAAACTGAACACCAGCGAACGAAATTACAGTACACCGGAACTCGAGGCTCTTGCCATGGTATTTTCGGTACGTAAACTTTCTAGATTTCTGTTACGCAAACATTTCATTATTGAAACAGATAATACTCCGCTGACAATTGTTACCAGAGGAACGCCTAGTAACAGCAGGGTGGCAAGATGGTCCCTTCTTTTGCAGGACTATAGCTATGAGGTTAACCACATAAAAGGTTCACAAAACTGTCTTGCAGACCTTTTGTCGAGATGTACATACAACGAACCTAATACCCAGTCGACACCAGAGCACAGTGCAGAGGGTGTATAAAACTGCAACGTAGATAGTGCTCAGTACCACAGCCAATTGGGACAATGTGTCAGTAACGCTGTGTACACCATTGTGATGGGGAAGATTGTACCTCCCAATGTATATAACTTATGTACATATTGTAATTCTTATTATTATCATGCGAATGAATGCGTATATAATTGTGAGATATGTGAAAGAATGAAATCAGTATTATGTAAACTAATGTGTTGTATAACTGTGAGATATGAGAAAGAATGTAATTATTATTGTAAATACATAAATATTTTAACAACCAGACACTATGGAGAAGTGCCACGGGACAACACTAGAGGATCCAAGAAGTTACCAAGCCACTAAAACGTGAGGTAATCCTAAAGTATCCAGACCGAGGTGCCCAAGACGTTTTAACAAGGTACGAAAGATGACTGCGACAGTACAATCCGAGCAGAAGACGGAAGAGATGATCCAACAGCTGATAGTAACAACTACTACTCCGTTGATAGAAGATCCTTCCAGAACGGACCAGCTTTGTTTGAATGACAGCACAACACATGTAATAGTTGTAACTGTGTAACAGCTGTATACTTCCGAGTTTTTGCATATTATTAAAAGTATATAAATGTATGACGTTGTATTAAAATGTGATTTAAAATATTTCCATATACGGAATTGTATATGTCGATTTTTTTTAGGATGTAATCTCAGCATCGTAACTTGATTGCTTCTTTACAAACGTGACTTTTTGTGCACATTTGTCAATAAGGATCAAATTATGACACTAAGAAATGAGTTTGCAATTGTAATTTATGTCTTGTAAACGACGATAAATTATTGTTCCTAATTTTTCAGTATAATAACCAGGGGACATTATTCTAAATTATTGGTGATATGTAAATATGTATTGTAACCATGAACATGTGTGCTTGATAAATAACATGTCAATGTAACATCGTTTAGATATGGACAGTATATTGCCAAAACTGTTGACCTTCATTAGAAACTCTAAATAGAGGTCTGATGGAGGAGTCATCTCAGAGGGAGATGCTCACGGCTTGACCTGATTATTTTAGTATTTTTGTTCTTGGTTGTGAGGTAGGGGCCAGTTTAGCCGATACCTACCGGACTAGCTGGGTCACAGCGAGGTAATGCCCATGAAATAGATTGTAATTGACTGTTGTACTTCATAGTCCAACATAAGTGGTGTATACATATTGTTGACTATTCACCTGTACATATTTATTATAATTGTTAATCTATAATGTTCGACTTTGACATGTTTAATAACACCTAGATATAGATTGTACATGAAAGGAAATCCTTTCATGAAAAAGGGGTGTGGAGAGTGTCAAGGTCTCACACCCGAGGTTGCGACGCGTTGTCTGTACCAACGCCAGACACCATAACAATACGCAACCCTGAGTAATGTGAAACACGGCAGAGAGAACGCGGCGTCTTTGCCGACGCCCGGATAGGTAGCCACGCACAGCAATTGAGTTCACCCCGTGAACCGTGCAGGGGACACCAGCTGACATGTGCGTGTAAGCGTGTAGGAACTGGCAGACGGGCTGAGATCGTTGAAAGGACAGGTCGCAAGGGAATGCGAGTCGAGTTTGAATCTGCCTTGAGAGCTAGCCTGTACGACAGTGGGAGACTGAGTCGAATGCTTGTATAAGTTTAACTGTAAGTGAGATGTTTATTGCTTGCATGTATTATTATGTATTGTAGTGATCTTGTTCATGTTGAAATGATTGCTATAGATTGTCAGTGCGCGATGTTTGTGCGATAATTAATGCAACGCGTCAATAAAGCGTGTGAATAATACTTTCGGATATTCACTTCGTGTGATTTGATAGTTTGATATTACTTCACACTTGCCAGAAAACGAGCTACTAGTCTTGTGTTATGCAAGACTCTGACAAGTGCAATGTTCTGTAAAGGATATGTAAACATTTTTTTTAGAGTGAAAGGGCTGGTGACGCGTCGAAGGTGTTACAGACGCTGTCACAGTCCTAGATCTCTAGGGGATTGAAACTCGGGCTCATACAGGCAACAAACTCCGTTCAGATACAATCGAGCATCATTTATTTACATTTATATTACAGTACGCTGGCGAAGCGAGTTTTCACAAGCCAGCAATTAGCAAGTTGCGTATCACAGGAGTTTACAATGAACATGATTATCACAACAACTCTATCAGCTATCTAACATATGTATAAGACCCCTAAAACACTTGGCTCTGAAACTATCAAGTCCCCTTAAGGTAAGCCCTGTTGCTTCCTCGATGTCCAGTCCGTGTCTGTCCTTCCACACGTGTCGCAATCCGACACGGGTGGGAACTCTCTCTGAGTTTCTCGTGGATCCCGCAATCGGCGGGCCCTATCAGTGTCCACGTGGCTGTGGACACACTGACCGTTCCTTCGAGAAGGCTCTGGATTATTCGAGCCTTCGAGTGACTCGGTTCTTTCCCTTTAGCTGGAGTTCTATCCCTTCGCCAGTATCTCTTTGTTTTATGTTGGTACCGCCCTTTAGGTGAGGCTGTGACAACGCAGTTCGTGATCCCCTTACCCAGCTCGAAACACAGCTGCGCGCGATTTCGCAGTAAACCGCATTGTGTTGGTTTTTTACGAAATGGTACGGGTACCGGTTGTTCAGAAAGCAATGGCAAATTACTGAACGTAAACTTGCCAAGAGACCACAACAGCAAATAATGCTGGTGTTGACTGCAACGTCCTATAAAGGATATGCAACTAATTAACTAAGATTGAAAGGGCTTAGTGCGTACACATTCGTGGCTTTATGTGACGAGGTGACATTGCTGCTCGGCTGCGTGGTCTCGAGGTATGGTGTCCGCCTCGAGTGCTGGAGGTCCCGTGTTCAAGCCCCGATGAGGACCGGGATCTATTTCACGTGGACTTCTAGTAATAACATTTCCCCTGGTCTCTGGGTAGTGAGATCGGACGCCTGTGTGTATTGTTGCGCAAGTAAAAAAAATCCCTTGGCAGTTGGAAATCTAACAAGAGTAGCCTAACGGCGATGCCCGGGCAACATTTCGAGTTAAAAATCTACTCAAAGTATTTCAGGATCCTCGCCAGTGCTACGGAGTTCGTGCACTGAGCTGAGTTTCTCCAGACTCAGGTTTGAGTTAAGAGGAGAACGGAGCACTTATGGGTTACACCCGTGTGCCGTGATGTTGATCCATCGACTAAACTAAACTAAACTAACTCTCTTCCTTAACTCACTACTCTGTGTAGTAGACACGAGCAGAAGCGATACCATGCCTGGTTTCATACAAATCACAACACCCCCGAACGACAAACCCTGTAACTGCTAAACAAATCGAAAGCTTTCCAGCACAGTAAGATCCCCCCCTAAATAAGTCCGGTAATTATTCGTTTTCTCGCACCCATGTGACCCACTCAGCTTGTGGGTTAACCCACTTAGCGTCTCGGTTAAGTGTCTAATATGGCCCTCGTCAACTAGCTGGTACGATCACACGGCTTGAACGTTGCATTTGAATAAGGCCATCAGTGGGATCATTTAAACGGTTTAGTCCAATGGGATGCAACTTCTAGCCGCGAGTGTGAGTCTTTCCGTTTGGTTCTTGAGCACGGAAGACTGTTTGGATTACATTTCTAGTATCTTTAGGGTGACAATTTGGTGGTTCTGGCAACATAAGAACACTTATGGCAATCGAACATAGCGCGCCCTGCGTCGGCCTATTTTCGTCCGGGGCTTGTTTTCATGCTCATACACACGGTAAAGGAAGTTATAGAATGCTTTCTTTGAGGTACTTTAGCCAGCAAGTTCACTATTATCCTTTACTATTGTTGGTTAAATTTATGCCAAACAATTTTACCGATAACATTACTTCTTCTTGGTCAACATTCTTTCAGTCAAGCATTTCCAGTATCATTATCTTTTCTTAGTCAATATCCTTTCAGTCAACTATTACAGTATCATTGACTGTTCTTAGTCAATGTCCTTTCAGTCAACTATTACAGTATCATTGACTGTTCTTAGTCAATGTCCTTTCAGTCAACTATTACAGTATCATTGACTGTTCTTAGTCAATGTCCTTTCAGTCGACCATTATAGTATCATTTAATGTCCTTAGTACATATTCATTCAGTCAATCGTTACCTGTATCATTGGCTGTTTTAGTCACTATTCTTTCAGTCAATCGTTACCTGTATCAATGACTGTTCTTGGTCAACGTTCTCTCAGTAAATCATTCTTTCATGAAACAGCTACAAATATCTTTCTTGGTCAAAATGTTGCCTAGCAAAAGTTATCAGTATCGTTAACACATCATGGTCAACAATGATCCAGACAACAGTTACAAGTATCGTTAACCGATCATGGTCAACGTTCTTCCAGACAACGATTACAAGTATCGTTAACGGATTATGGTCTACATTCTTCCAGAGAAGAATTATAAGTATCGTTAACCGATCATGGTCAACATTCTTCCATACGCAGCTGGACACAGCTTACAATATGTACAATGAAATGTCTCGGGAAGAAAGGCGACCGACTAATATACCACATCACCCATCTAGTAACATCTAGTAGTAGTGTATAAAAATACAGGACTAACATCATATGCTTTATATACCACAAGGAGTATTACACAATATGTTTGATAGTACATTACAATGTATTATAACACATTATGAGAAGACAAAAACTAGTACATGTTGTGACAACCGGAAAGATTCGTGGAAAGAGTGATATGGGAGACAGCGAGAGAAATTATTTGAAAGTCTTATGTCATGGCACGGAAGGGAGTCAACACACGAATTAATTCATGACGTCGGAGATCGCAGTTTGTGGAGAAGCATGATCACCGCCGCCAGCCGGAAGGCACTTCATGATGAATGAATTATAATTGCTGAGCAAAAGATGTCGACAGACTCAATGGATATAACTGAATTATTATGACATGGCATTAGTGGACCGCTAGAAAGCACAATAATGATTCAATAATGTATCCATCGTTCGGTAGAAAAGACTGCGTGCTAAATTGACAAAATGCAGCGAACGAATAACTGGAAGATACATATCAAGTCTGAAGGACATCTTTTAGTCAGTGACTTTTTTTGTTTGTTTCGCATACCCTTTACAGGACATTGCAGTTAACACCAGCATTTTTCAGCTGCTGTTGATGTCTTGGCAAGTTTTACGTTCAGTAGTTTGCTTTCTGGACGACCTGCTCACATATCTCCGTAAGTAACCAACGCGACGCGATCCGCTGTCGAATCTCACGCAGCTGTGTTTCGTACGAGAGTATACGGGATTACGAACAACGTCCTAAACCCTTCGCCACGGAGACCGGCAGTCAGTGACTTAACGTTGTCGTTTTTCCTCTACCTCTACCCCGTTTAACCTGAGATGAGAAGTTGTAATTAGGGCCCATCCCACCCTCAGATTACAAATCCCGTGACATGTTGAGCCACATTTCGGATATTAATTTCAAAGGGATTGTCGTCCATGGGAGTAATGGCTAATATGATGTTTCAAGTTCTACAAGTTTGAGCTTTGGTAATTGATCGACAGATATTGTAACCACGCGACTGCCTCTCGCAACTATCGGTCCAGATCCATCGACTAGTTCGCACCTCGGCAATGATGTCCACCTCTGAATGAAAGACAAGGACAGCACATGGGCAATTCCTGCCGTCCTTCGGGGTTGTCCTATAATTCAGAATCAATACACAGTGCTGTGAGCTCTCTGCTATTCCATGAAATCAACAAATCCTATGAAAAGCCGCTTTCTTATTTCCCTCTACCAGTCTGTCTGTTTAAGAAGAGCTTTACCACGCAAAAATGTTCGGCAATGTAAACAAGAACCCCAGTTCTTGTCGTAGGCGCGTTTGTCGTCTACTCTGAAATAAGCACAAGCTCTCCATGACGTCAAGTTAAGACAAGTGTTTGCCTTCAGTCCAGACTCGGGAGCCCGGAGCTAACGAGATGTCTACAAGGAACCTCTGTTGATATTGGCACTAAAAATACACTTACGATTATTATTCTTCGGGATTGCGTATCCCACACTCATCCTTTCCTTTCACAATTTATACGCTCTGGTAAATATGAGTCCTGCAGGATGTCGGGCAATGTCAGAAAAGTGTGTCAGATTTAGTATAGAAGCGGAGCGGAGTTGCAATTGTCGTGTCATTTTCAGAGTAGTGGACAACACGTCAAAGTGGATATGACGTTTGCCTTTGCCTATTCGTACAACGAATATAGATAGTATTTATTTGTGGCCTTTTTCATGTTTCTATATAGCTAAGTCTTGTGTCATGACACGGAAGGGTGGCACGGAAGGTAGTCAACACACGAATTGATCCATGACGTCGGCGAGGCATGATCGCTCACACCAGCCAGCAAGGCACTGGGTGATGATATATTTCTTCTTCTTCTTCTTCAGCGTTCCGAGCCATTGAGGTTCTTTGCTGCAGATACAATCCGTCTCCATTCGTCTCTCTGTTTGACCTTCTCTTGCCAGTCGTTGATTCCAAGTGCTTGTAGGTCTGTATATATATATTATCTCTCCACCGTCTTCTTGGTCTACCCCGGGGTCTACGGTCATTTATTTCCGATGATATAGTTACGTAAAGTAAATAAAGGACCTCTTAATGGGCGTTGGGGTGCATTGGGGTTATGGTGCTAGAACCATATTTTATAGACCAATCGGCAGTCAGTGGGTGGTATAGCCAGTACTAGGACGCAAAAACAATTATTGGTGACATCCTGAACTGGGACAGAGCTACGTAATAAGAAATATATTAATTAAGGGTGCGCATTATTCGTCTGTCTATACTTAGGAAAGGGTGAATGGTTTGATGCACCTTTGTGTATCTATGTGTATAAAGGGATACATTGATATTTGTGGTAGACATTTGTCTCTGCGTAAAAGGATATAAAATGGCATTTGTATTCTGTATTTATATGTGTGTGAAAAGAAATGAACTGACATTTGGGTTATTTACTTTTCTCTTTGTGAAACGGAATAATTTGACATTATGGTCCTTTATTTATATCCATGCCACGAAGAGTAAGCTGGTATTTTGATCTTTTATTTATATCTGTATAAACGGATTAAATGTACATTTGGGTCCTTCATTTATCTATGAATAAGAAGCAATTAACTCAATGATGGGTCGTTGTTTGTCGCTGTGTATGAAGTAATAAACTGAAAGGTGAGTCCTATATTACATGTTCTCTGAAAGAAAGACTAACCTGGCACATTTATTCTTGTCTTATTTGTCTAATAGAACAATCCAGAACTCAGACACTTGAAGGAATGGACGAGGTCGCAGAGAAGGCCTCCCACTGACTACGGAACAAGCGAAACGATAAACGGAACAAATCTGTGGTGTAAAATGGTCCAGATCGTTACCCGTCTCTTAGCCAATCAATGTAAATCAATCTCTCAAACCATAATAGAATAAGCCTTTACTGTCTCGTGTCGATCCGATAGCCACCCCACTAAGTAAGTACAGTACATCTAGGCCTGGGACGCTATGGAATGGTCGGAACACAGGGATCGGAAAATCTCGTCTCAAGTCCAACCTCTCTAGCCAAGAAGTCTTACGGGGATCGCACTCGGCAGTAGAGACAGGGTTAGTGAAGTGGAGCCCAATCCATATTTAAATTAGCGCAGAGAAAGAGCTGGCTTCCACTTGGTGCATGCAGGAAAGCGGCTCCTTCAACAGTGAGCGGGATACAAAGAAGATAACATGGCGGGAATATCGTCTGTTGAGCAATAGCGAATCATAACTGTGGAGGAGGCGACAGAGGCAAAGGGCTGGAGAAGGAGTTGGATATCTCGCGTTCCAATGGCGCTGTGATATTTATGGCAGATTACGATGAAACGGGTGTACTGTGTGTGTCCTCCTGATGGCGTGATAGCTTGTGGGCAGGCACAAATAGCAGTGTACATGAAGGATAAGAGCGAAATACAATTAAACATCTCGAAGCTGGATGTGTGAACGCACACTGAATATAGATACGCAGGAGTCATGACACGGGTAGGCCCACACCCTGAGATGGTCACAGACGTAAAATGGCCGAAACATTCGGCGATGAAAGACTACTTATAAGGATCGAAAGCTTCCTGTCATGCTAGCTCTGCGTTGGACTTCATACTCTGATAAGAAGTCAAAACACATTAATTCACACGTGGGTCTTTCAATCAGCAATATTTAGTCAAGAATACATTAACTTAGCATGGGGTCATATATTTTAAGACATGTCAGAAAGAACGAACTGTTTCATGTAAATAAATAGTGCTAAGAGGTTCAATTGCTCATAGTTGACACGTTTCTGATCTGATCTGTGATACGAGATTAGAGCATTGATGCTTGCGTGTACTCTTGTGCAAATTACTTTGATAATGTGTAAATAAAAATAAATCAAACCAAACCAAAATAAGTTTTAATTTTTAAAAAAATATTGAAGAACCCGTCACTATGCCTTGAAGCCTTGATAAATGTACAATTTATCACTCCTTGAATTTTACAGGATATATGATAAAACATACTTCTTCTTCTTCTTCTTCTTCGTTCATCCAGAGTTTTATTTTCGGATGTGATTGCGTTGTGCCTGTTTACAGCAAAGCTGCGTTCTTGCGCCGTTAGGCCAACACATCCGACTTCTGCGGGCCTTTGTTGACCGGTTTAACCATCCCGGGTGTAAAACATACAATTCATCACGCCTTGAATTGTACTGAGTATATGGTAAAACATACAATTCATCACGCCTTGAATAATACTGAGTATATGGTAAAAAATACAATTCATCACGAGTTGAATTGTACTGGGTATATAGTAAAACATACAATTCAACACGCCTTTAATAGTACTGAGTATATGTTAAAACATACGATTCATCCCGAGTTGAATTGTGCTGGGTATATGGTAAAACATACAATTCATCACGAGTTGAATTGTACTGGGTATATAGTAAAACACACAATTGATTACGCCTTGAATTGTACTGAGTATATAGTAAAACACACAATTGATTACGCCTTGAATTGTACTGAGTATATAGTAAAACACACAATTGATTACGCCTTGAATTGTACTGGGTATATAGTAAAACACACAATTGATTACGCCTTGAATTGTACTGGGTATATAGTAAAACATACAATTGATTACGCCTTGAATTGTACTGGGTATATAGTAAAACACACAATTGATTACGCCTTGAATTGTACTGAGTATATAGAAAAACATACAATTCATCACGAGTTGAATTGTACTGGGTATATAGTAAAACACACAATTGATTACGCCTTGAATTGTACTGAGTATATAGTAAAACACAAAATTGATTACGCCTTGAATTGTACTGGGTGCATGGCAACACGCAAAACAAAGTACTCTTGTCCACGCTTTAACTTATATTCGGTATATTCTACTAGCTCCCTATTGTTATAACCAGTCGGCACTGAATGGGTGATTCGGTCAATATCACGCAAGCTCCTGCATTATTATTATTATTAATATTATTATTATTATTATTATTATTATTATTATTATTATTATTATTATTATTATTATCATCATCATCATCATCATCATTATGATTATCATTACTTTTCGTTCGCTTGTTTTGAAATCAAGCGTATTCCATACACTTGCTACTACTACTAGTGAGTGTACAGGACTGATTTTTGCTTGTGGATTAGTTTTCCCTATTACTAGTGTACCTCGTCATCAGGGAACCCACTCAGACTTCTGGTGTACTTGTAATTTACGTCTCCAAGTCAAGGACGAGAAGTTAAAATTTTAGTCCAACTGACCACTACGCCCGGCTACCTCGACACCAGCACACCGGAAGTTTAAGAGCGAGTGCTATTATCCAATCGCCTAAGCTCCTTTACGTTCCAGATGATTTATTTCCTAGTACTGATGGGTAGATGGATAGCTCAGGTTTGAACCACTTGAAGTGACATGGTTAAGGACCTATGTCCCAATGTGAAATAAAGTGTGAAAGAAGGAGCAATATATGTAGGGCCTAAATCAGTTTAAAACAAACACCGCCACGGTAAGGATTCGAACATGTGATTACCGGTGATGCTAGCCACTGTACCATCTCGGCCCCAGGGTATAAAATGAAAATGTAAACATTAAATTAATCTTGTCCACGCTTTGGGATATATGATGTATTTGGTGCTGGCCCCATAATTTTATTGAAAAATTATCAATTGATTGGCCATGTAATCAGTATCCATCCATCATGTGCCATGCCGATAAGCGTGGGCGGTCATATTCTGCCATCTCACTCGATCACCAGAGTCGTGGATCAGCTCTGTGTTCCTGTCTCGACCATGCCACGTGGCCAAGTCATCCAGGTATTTGCTTCTAGGCCTTCCCCTTGGTCTCTTCCCTTCGATCTTGCCAGTTGTCACCAAGTTCTCCAATTCATTTCTTCTCATAACATGCCCAAAAAATGTTGACTGTCTACGTCTAATGTCTCTAATCAGTTTACGATTTTCATCTTCATTGTTTCTTGAAGGACTTGTTCATTGGTTTTTCTGTCTGTCCATGGTATTCTTTGCATTTTCCTCAGAAACCACATTTCCACAGCCATCAGATGTTTTTCAGCTTAACTGCTTATTGTCCACGCTTCACATCCATACGAAAGTATAGGATCATGTAGGCCGAATTAACTTCCCATAATATTTCATGGAGACAATTCTTGGCTGGGTTGACCTGGTAGCATAGTTCAATTGTCTTTAAAATCTCTCGAGGGTGGTTGTAACACAAGTCCAACAAGACGGCTGTTAAACATGATAGTCCTTGCGCTGCTTCTTCTCAGATGGCACCGATACATAAGAAAACATATGTCTCTACTGTTTTCTTATCGTCAGGCACAAGTCAAACTGGAAATAAGGCAAACAGGACTGGTGTATGGTCGGTCTGTCTGTCGATCGATCCGTCGATCCATCCATCCATCCATCCATCCATTCATCCATCCATCCATCCATCCATCCATCCATCCATCCATCCATGCACCCATCCGTCCTTCTGTCTATACGTCTGTATGTCCATTCACCTCACAGCCCCGTTCACATCGCCCCGGGGTTAGGTATCCCCCATACACTCCCAGACCTCATCACACAAGTTATCATTGAAAGTCAACATTGACTACTCATATTCACCCATCTCCATTCTCCCTCTGTCTGCGTCTTATTGTACCTGATAATGATGTTTTCTTTCTATCTATTATTTTAACCACATTTTTCGATCACGACACGTCCTATCCTGCCATTCATCCTCATTTTTTTCCATCATTATCACTCACTGAATTATTTTTTAGGTCAGCTAACGTCCGTGATACACTAACCGGGGGACGATACAAAATACCACACTGACAAAAACAGTTGATTTCGGCTGGGCGTCTCTGTGTCCAGAAGTGATGGGGCTTGTGTAGGAATGAACCAAGCATGACGGCCAAACAGAAGACAAGTAGGCTACGTCTGCCAACAACAAGGACACTGAGCTGTCACAGACAAAGTGAAATCAGGCGGGACGGATGGCACATGAGATACGGTCCGGAGTTAATAAAGCAGTTATAGGAACGCTATTAAAATAAAATTTGTAGTTGGGGTTAATGTCCAGTGTCGTTGACTCTGCTGTGAATAGGCGCGGGTGGTCCTGTGGTTGGGTCAGCATCGTGTGCTATGCCGAGCTGCGTTGGGGGGTCATGTTTCTCAGGAAACATCTGTCCTTAGAGCTCTCGATAAGATCGACTGTGGTTTGGGTATGGGGTTGTCAGCTTGCCATCATGGACCGAGTCCATAGTTCGAAGAGGCATTTAGTATCTGCTGGGAAGTCTAGACGGGTACTCAAATTATCAAGAAGAGAGTTAATCAGAGATAATGACATCAGGACTAAAGTGAGGGTTACATCAGCGCTAGATGTTATTAGGAAGCAGCAAGTGAAATCGTTCGGCCACATAACTAGGCTGCCAACTGACCGTACATCACAACAAACAATGATATACACTCAATGGAAACAAAATAACACACCAGTCATGTAAACGATGGAGAGGTGGAAATAAAGAGTCTCGATACATGAAGCATATAAACTTACACTCTCCCACCGTTAATGCTTGACTTCGACACCGCAAGGTAAAAGGGAAGAAGATGAGCTTGGGAATCGAACCTGTACGCAAGATGGCTAGTGTTCTTCTTCTTCTTCTTCGTTCATCCGGAGTTTTTTTTCGGATGTGATTGCGTTGTGCCTGTTTACAGCAGAGCTGCGTTCTTGCGCCGTTAGGCCGACACATCCGACTTCTGCGGGCATTTGTTGACCGGGTTAACCTTCCCGGGGGTTTCTTAGGACGTTTGACTCTCACTGTTGTGGTGTTATCCCCCATCCCAGCTGGTCCATATAGAACAGCCAAAGATCCTGGTCAGCCCTCAAGGGAAGGCAGGGGCAGACCATGGGCATTCCCCGCCATCCAAGGAGGCTTCCATACTTGCAGAGCCGATACATAGCGCTCTGGTACTGGGCTCACCCAAGGAATCGTCACGTCCTGCACATGGCTGCTTAGCCTCACTTCCGTATATTGGGCCTTCCGTTCACCATAGGCTGTTCTTCCGGAAACCAGAAGTATGCAGTCTGCAGATGACATCCACACAGTGAGCTTTCGATTCGGACTTTCCATGTAATGGATTTGCTAGCCAAGCAATATTCCATTTCGTGCCACTAGGACACTTTTCCACCTTTTATGAAGCCCACACAGTGGGCTTTTGATTCAGACTTTCCACGTAATGGATTTGCTATCCAAGCAATATTCCATTTTGTGCCACTAGGACACTTTTCCACCTTTTATGAAGCCCACACAGTGGGCTTTTGATTCGGACTTTCCACGTAATGAATTTGCTATCCAAGCAATATTCCATTTCGTGCCACTAGGACACTTTTCCACCTTTTATGAAGCCCACACAATGGGCTTTTGATTTGGACTTTCCACGTAATGGATTTGCTATCCAAGCAATATTCCATTTCATGCCTCTGGGTCTTCATGCACCTTTAAATGTCAACCTGTATATAGTTAAAGTAATCTGCGGTCAACTTTAGCTTGTTGATATCTCCATAGAGCTTGTCCTCAAATGAAGCAGGTGTGGGCCAAAATATCTTTCTCTGTTCTGCATACGTTGGGCAATCCTGCAGCAAATGTTTTGCTGTCATTTTTCCAGTTCTACAATTACATTCATCGGTATCTCCTATCTTTAGTTTATTGAACAAGTGGTATTTCAGCCTGTTGTGTCCTGTGCGGAGTCTGAAGATTGCTACTTGTTCTCTTCTGTCGAGTTTGTAATATGCATCATCCTTCTGATGGCCTGGATGCTCTGATTCCCATTTGGTTCTATAAGTGCTTTTTATCAACCTCTTTGCCTCATTATAGGTTATGTCTATGTCAGGCTGTGGTAGTCGTCCGCCCTCTTTTGCCAGTCTGTCAGCCTCTTCGTTTCCAGGTATACTGCAATGTGATGGGATCCACTGTATTACAACTTTTTTGGATTTCTGGCATAGACCATGGAGTGCTTCTCTTAGGTCAGTTAGTTCTGTGCTGTTATTGCTCTTCAGTATTGAGACAGCTGACTTTGCATCTGTGAAGATAGCTATTTGCTTCTCTTTATTTTCCTCCATCAGGAGCATTTCTGCTGCAGTTTTCAGAGCCTCTACCTCCGCTTTGAAGTTACTTGAAAATTTTCCAGTTGCCATTGAATGTGTTTTTTTCGCTCCATTTTTTAAATTTAGGAGAATTCCTCCTCCTCCATTCTCTATTGAATTTTTGGCTGATCCATCTGTATATGCATGGGTCCAATTCCTGCTTGGGTAATGTTCTTTTATGTAGTTTAGGGTTATTTCTCTTCTTTCGGTTTCATGCTGAGTGTTCTTTTTCTCAATACCAGGAATGTTTTCTATCATCTCAGGCAGTTGCTGCTGTCTCCAAGCTGGGAACTTGTGTGCATTGTGTATAGGCTTGACTGTTGATATGTTAAGAATAGGATCTGACCTAATCCTTCGTTTTGCAGTTTCTACAAAGTTGCTACGCTTCAGTCTTCCCTTTCCAAAACCATTAAATCTGTTGTACATAGGGTGGTCTGTCAATCTTCTAAATTTTTCTGCTTGTTGCTGGGCTCTGCTATCTCTTCTATCCTGCATTGGTTGTAAACAAGTGATCTTTTCTAATTCATTAATAGGCGTTGTCTTCAGGCTTCCAGTTATGATTCGCATTCCTTGATTTTGGACTCTACTTATTTTGTTAAAGTTTGACTTAGCTGCTGTTGCCCAAGCTGCAATGCCATATTCCAGTACTGGCCTCACCCGCCCAGTATATAACTTCTTGAGAACTTTCTCATCTGCTCCCCATGTTGTACCAGCAAGCTTTTTCATGATTGCCATTCTTTGCCTTGCTCTTGTTCGATTTTTCTCAACCTGTGTCTTCCATGTCAGGCGACGATCAAAGGTGACTCCTAGATAGTTTGGATTTTCTTCATGGCGCAATATTTTTCCATTCAATACCAGCTTAGGTTGCTGAGTTTTAGTTGAGAGGGAGAACACTGTGCATGTTGTTTTCTCCTCACTTATCTTCACTAGCCATGATTTTGACCAGTCCTCTAGCGCTAATAGGGCTTGCTGTATTCTGCTGTTAGCTGTACTAATATATTCTTCAGATGTCCATATGGCTAGGTCATCTGCAAAGGATGATGTGTGTACTCTGGCTGGAAAATTTTCCGTGATGTCGTTTATATATGCTAGGAATAATGTTGGTGAAAGAACTCCTCCTTGGGGGACACCTTGCTCCAACAGCATCATTTTGCTGGTTTGTCCTTGTACTTTTGTCCTGGCAGTTCTGTTCTCAAGGTAGTGGCTGATCCATTTGTACATTTTCCCGCAAACATGCATTTTTTGCAGTTTTACTTTCAGTCCTTCCTTCCATACTTTATCAAATGCTTTTTCTAAATCTATCCAGACTGCTAGTGTGTGCTTTTTCTCTTGGAAGGCATCCTCTATTTCCTGAGCTATATAGGTTATTTGATCTTCAGTAGATCTGTACTTTCTGAATCCTGCTTGGTGAGGTGTTAAGAGTTGGTTTTCTTCCAGATGCCATGTTAGCCTGCCATTGATAATGCGTTCCATTAATTTTCCTACACAGCTAAGAAGACTGATAGGTCGATAGCCATTTGGTTCTTCCAGGTCTTTTCCTTTCTTTGGGACTGGTATTAGTATAGCTTCCTTCCATGCCTGTGGGACTATTCCCCTCTTCCAGCTGTAATTTAGGACTGCTAGTAGTTTCTTTTTTGCCTTAGTGCCTAGTCCTATTAGCATTTCATTTGTGATTCCATCCTTTCCTGGTGATGTCTTCTTTTTTAGGGTATTCATTGCCTGTTCCATTTCTTCCATTGTTAGATTTGCCATCATATATTCTGCTGCTGTCTCTGTATATGTATGATGCATCTGTTTATCTTTGATTGCTTTCTTCTGTTCGGCTGTAATATCAATGTGGTTTGCACTGGCATAGTGTTCCATTAGTGCATTTGCAGCCTTTTTTCCTGTAAGCAAGGAATTTCCTTGTTTAATTGTTATTTGTTTGTTTCTAGGTCCTTCATTGTTCATGGCTTTCACTAGTTTCCATAGTTTGTTTCCATCCCTGTCAAAATTCAGGTTTTCTGTTTTTTTCCTCCAACAATCTCTTGTTGTTTGATTTACTGTTCTTTTATATTTTGCTGAGATGGCTTTGAGAGAGATGTTCGCTTCAGTTGTTTGTTCTCTCTCTGCGGTCTTCCTAGCATCTTCAACTTTGTCCTCCAAAAATTGTAGTTCTTCAGTCCAGTATGGTTTGTAATTTTTCCTTGCTCCTCTTGGAATAGACTCAGTGGCTGCCTGTATTATTGCTCTGTTTAGACTTTCCACCATTTGCTTCATGTTGCCATATCGTGTATTTACGTTTTCACAATATTTGTCTGTTAGTATGGCAAATCTGTCCCAATCTGCTCGTTTGTAATTCCAACGGGGCAAAGGCTTTTGCTCCTGTGGAACATACTCCATATTTATTACAAGCTTGATTGGTCTGTGGTCACTACCTGCTAATTGGTCCAGCACATGGCGATCGATTTTGTGGAGGATGTCTCCTGTGCAGAAAGCTAAGTCTGGAGTAGAAGTGGTAATCCATCTTCTGGAGTAGAAGCTCGGTGTGTCATCCGCTTTGTTAAGTAGATGGAGATTTGAGTCTATTTCCCAGTCCTCCACTTCATCTCCTCTTTTGTCAGTATCTGGGTATCCCCATCTTTCTGAACGGCTATTAAAGTCTCCGACAACAATGCAATTTGTGTCAGTTATTTCCATGTTTGAGAGTGTAAGATCCTTATCTGCCGGGCTATATAGATTGTAAATTCTTATTTTCACGTCCTTTATCATTATATCAACACCTATAATTTCCGTTTGGTTGTCAGAGATCACAGATACTTCGCTGCAAGGTATTGTATTTCGTGTAAGTATTACAACTCCTCCTTTATGTCCTTCGCGGTCGAAACGTGTGGCCTGATATCCCTCGACTGAAAATGTGCGATTGGCGTTGAGGTGTGTTTCTTGAATGCATGCCACATCTATTCTATCTTTATGAAGACGCTGTGTTAGGGAGGCTTTCTTGTTATAAACTCCTTCTGCATTCCATTGTAGTATGTTGAGTGTCCGGGGTGTTTGGTCAATAGCTCTTAACCTACTCCTCTGTGCCTTGACTCCACAGCACAGGGGAAGGTGACCACCAGTAGTCATGGGTGGACCCCCTCGAGGCAGGGGGCCCGGCACTATCACCGCCTGATGGGACTTCACGGGATTAGCACCATATCGATTAACTTTCATCTGTGGCATCATGAAATGATAAAGTTACGTTGCACTTCTTTGTCAAGCCTGTGGCTCAGTACATCCGATTTCGACAAGCATTTGTTCGGGATGCTTTCCCTAGCCTTTGACTGTCCCCAGTCTACCTACAAGGCAGCAGGTTTGTGCGTCACTTCGTCTGGTCCCTCTCCCTTGACCTGTCCGACATGGGTGACCCTACCAGTAGCTGTGCTACCGTCGGCATAGCTCTTGGGGTCATTGGAACGCTCAAGCCCCTCTACCTCGTCAAGGTGGACGCACGGCAGAGGGGTGGCTAGTGTTCAAGGGCGTGGTTTTATACCCAATTCTTCTCTCTGGATGGAGTCGCTATAGCGCAATGGAAAGCATGATAGCCAACCGGCCCGGTGACCATGTTTTAGAATCCACTCTGAGACAGGATATTTACAAATTTACCGGGGATCTTAGGTCGATCCAGTCTCATCTTTATCAGCATCAAGTGAGTGGGCGATCAGGCCTCTCCTATAATAAAACAATTACCGAAAACTTTTCTGCGCGTTGATTTGGACACATGGGGCTATCTCCAGATCTATATAGACCAGTCGGCACTCAGTGGGGGATGTTTTCAATATCTCGCGTGTCGCCTTAGCTTCCCCAAATATGTTCTGGTACAGATGTTAGGCTGGGACGACCTGTTAGCCTAGATCAGTTTCAACAAACCGTATTGCCTGGATGGGAATTCACATACTGACCACTGAGCTTGTAGACAACTGTGCTGACCACTGCGCCAACCAGGTTCTGTAAGAAGTCCAGATAGTTAGTAACATATCCTTTACAGGATGTAGCAGTCAACCCCAGACTTTTTGGCCGTTTCTTTTTTCTTGGCAAGTTTACGTTCAGTAGTTTGCCATTGCGTTGTGAATAACTGGCATCCGTACCATTGTATGGAAACCAACTCTAGACGGTCTGCTTCCAAATCGCCCGCAGCTGAGTTTCGAACGCAGTATGCGGTATTGCTAGTTGCATTCGTAACCCCTTCTGCATGG